>OX387618.1:12500000-13750000 GCA_947568825.1 Sphinx pinastri | reverse complement strand
GTAGTTTTGGCAGTTATCTCTTGATGTTAACCTGAAACTGCCTAAAGAATTCTAAAGAGACCGAAACAGGTGGAAATCTGAAGGTGCGAGGTCAGGGCTATGTCGTGGATGTATTAACACCTCCGAGCCAAACTCTCTTAATTTTTGCTGTGTGGCTAAAGATGTGTGTGGTCTAGCGTTATCGTGATGAAAGACCACACCCTTTCTATTGATCAATTCCGGCCGCTTTTTCTCAACTTCTTGCTTTAATCTCATTAGTTGTTGGCAGTAGAGATCCGAATCGATGGGTCTGCCCGACAATAAAAGCTCATAATGATCAATGCCCTTCCAATCCCACCATACACACATCACCTTCTTGTGAGTTAACCCAGGTTTTGCCACAGTCTGTAAATTCTGACGACCTTTGACCACGACCTTTTTCGTACGTTCTTGAACTTGAAAGTCGATATAAGTAGTACAGCCAGAGAGATTTTATTACAAGTTTATACATACTAAATGCGAAAAGACTTTTTCCCCGAACTTTTGTATCGATTCGGGAAATAAAGTGGTCGTAAAAACCTTATACTACTTTGAGTCTATGTACCCAGGAGCTCCTATCAGTAAAAAAATTGTATTGTTTTTCCTCAATATTCTTCTTCTTTAAAATCCAATGATAAAAGAAATACCGTTTATATAAAATTACATACCAATAATAAAAGAGAACCTCACTTGGTTGTTACGTCTTATTGGGTTTGAACTCGTGAAGGACTCCGTAAAGCTCAAATACAAATATGACTACCGCTAAAGTTTTATTACTGAAGGTAAATCTGCTTGATCAAAACAGATTCTAACTAGATCTAACTGGTGGTAGGTCTCTCATATGTAAAAGTCCGTGTGGGTGGGTACCACCGCAATGTCTATTTGTACCGCCAAGCAGCAGTGTGCATGCACTGTTGTGTTTCGGTTGGAAGGACATTGTAGCCAGTGTAACTACAGGACATAGTGAGACTTAACACCTTATGTCTCAGGGTGACGAGCGCAGTGGAATGCCATACAGTACTTTGTAACGCAAGGTGCTGGACGGTGTTGCTACTGTTTATGGGTGGTCGTCTCGCTTACCATCAGGTGAAAGGCATGCTCGTCTTGTCATTCAATGCAAAAAAAAAGAAAAACAAACATGTTATAATTCATAACAATTTATTCCGCATACAAAATATGCCGCGCGACGGTACTGCAGAAAACTCCTCTTCTTCTACAAAGTGGTAATTTGTATTCACTTTTATACATATTTATCGTTAAAAATATTATTTTAATTATAAAGAAATAAAGACTACTTATTATTTGGTAGGAACACAATAAAAGCTATCGTCGTAACTCGTAAGTAAAACTTGAACGTTATTAATTTTCCTATTCCTTGTTTAAAATAATTAAATAAGAGACTTAGTTTTTGCAACGATATTCATTCCTTGCTCTTTTTATTGGTAACGTATAGGTGCAGTAGATTTTGAAGTTACGGTTCCGAAAATTGTTATTAAAATTATTGAATGTAGCTGCTGTTACTTATTAGTCGCTAAAATAAGGTATCAGAGGATGCACAGGCTTTTTTGCTGCTAAGAAGGGTATTGATTAATAATTTCCGAGAAGGCTGAATACTCTTACAAAATGGCTCTTGTTAGTACGACAAAATCCATAATTATTTCTCGCAAACTGAAAATATATCCTCGATAGACGCAATAAAAGGACATTAATTTACGTAATTTGGTCATCAAGTAATGGTGAAAAAGGTTATCTCAATTTTACAATAGGTATTAAAAATTTTCTCACGAACGACTTGAATATTAATCCGATATAGTCTTCGTCGTTTTATTGGTAAAACAAATTACAACGTTGCATCCGTTTTTAAACATACAAAAATACAGTAAAAGTAACTCAAGACCTAAATATATAACAGTCGTGCAGTATAATGAATACCTTGTTTTTTTTTAATCAATCTATACAAAATTGGATAGTGAAGGTAACCAGTTGTATATTGTATGCTATCAAGTATTAATAATTAACCAGCATAAAGTATAAACCATAAACATTATTTTCTAATTATCATTTAATACTACTTTCACATGCATGTTAACTATAGAAAGTAATATTAAGAAAATAACTGCGCAGTACAAGTTGCGAAGCTCCGGAAAGCGCGTGCCATTACAAAATTCATTCGTTTTGATAACAAGTGACATCAATTTAGTATCGGCCGCTCACAGTTCATAGAACTTAATTTACTCCCGTATTTGTTTGTGTATACATATATCCATGCATCACACTAGATCGAGACGGGAGTGAGTCAATCTCGAAAGTCATTACATTATCACATTAGTCGATGCGCGTTGCGGAGAAATGGATGCACTCGGAACACATCGTTGACACGCTTGTCCTTATCGCGAGTGCCATGCATTGTCCCTAATCAATAACATTCTTGAACTTAGATACGTAAACATTGGCTAATAGTCTTAGCCATCAAAAAGTTTCCTTAAACGAGTCGACACAGATTTCCAATGTAACACAAATAGATATTTTAAAGAGCAGCCATTAGTGTAGGTAAGTGTTAAGAGTTGTTTAATTATAAACAAAAGCACACATGTTTAAACTATGTGGACGATCTATTGGAAAAAGAGTTAAAGGTAATTAAAAGTAATCAGGCACGATTTAACGCACAAAATCTCTACATGAACATTTGTATGTTTTATACACTTTTACTACAGAGATAATTATTATTTTTAAAAACTCTCTACTTCTATTTACATAACCCATGAATGTGTTATGAACTAACATTCTTGTGGGCAGTCTATTGTATGTTAACTAATAATTCTGTAGTGTTTCCAATAAGACAGGTTTAAGATATATCTAGTCATACTAGCTGCTCATATGCGCATATGAAGTTAGCTAATAGAAATTGTCTCGGTGGCCCTGCGCTTCACAGGATACGGTAACCCGTCACTCCTGGTTGTTGTCAAGGGGCAAAAACATCTAGTTACATTTAAATCATGTTATGGGTGGTCTAGAGGTTCGTAATGTATAATAGCTTCTAGTCATGCAGAGAAATTGCGTGGTGTAACAATGAAGTTAACCACCAATCATGTATATGTCACGAAAACAAGCAGATTCGATTAGCTTCAAATTGTATTGTGACCGGTGGCACGGTATATATTTAGGTAGAAGACGCGGGAACAGAAACATTAATTTATGCAGAAAAGATGTTTTTTAATGCAAGATTTAAAAAAAAGAATTATGTATTAAAATTAAGAAAAAAGTCTACTGCTTAATGTAGATCATGGAGAGTTTTACTTAAAGCACATATACATATATATGGATAGTACTCTCAAAAGCTAGGCACACACACATACTCACGCCTTTTATCCCCGAAGCGTAGGCAGAGGCGCAACTAGTGCACCCACTTTTCGCCGTGCGTAGGTATTCCGTCCCATGATGTGATAGGGGGCGAGCCTATCGCCATACCCGGTACAAAATCCAGACTCCAGACTGATACTGATTAGAAAAACCCAATATCACTTTGCCCGACCTGGGGATCGAACCCGGGCCCTCAACATTGCAGTCGTACCGTAATACAACTATGCCACCAACGCAACCTAGCCCTTTGCAATAAATCGCATAATTTTAAAGTCCTCCGATTTTAAGATTTATGTAATTTTATTTTGTTTAAAACCTACACTTAAAACGAACGAAAAAAATGTAAATGTATCCAATTTCAGGATTTGTGTTATGAGAGACCACGTATTATTTAGATACATGAACTTATTCGATTTATGTATTAAAAAGTTACCATTAAACTAACTAACTAAAGACTCAAAGTAAAAACATCGATAATTTTTTTTTCTTTCTGCCTATATATTAATATCGATGTATTAATTTTCATTTGTTCACCCCTAAATCTAACAGATTTAACCGACCAACACCCACACAAAAACCTCACATGTACTTTACACTTCTAGGTTCTGAATGGGTTAATTACTTTAAAACCTTAATTAACCTTACAAAGATCTTTAACTATACTTATAATCTTGTAAATTCCGAGTGTTGCCGGTATTTTAATGTATATATTAAATTAAGAATTTCTCTTAAATACCTATCGCAGAAGTGCCAACATCAGCAGAACAAATCAGCAGCCAATTTACGTACCGACACGCATTGTAGGCTATCAGGTTGAATACTGTTAAGGGCTTACAGATTGTTAACAGAGTGTAATCGTAAGTTCAGTAATCGTGAGCGTTGATCTCAGCGGACAGCGGCGGTGTCGTCGCGGAATTCGATTTATCGCTGGGCCGGCACAACGCGGCCCGTTGTGTGGTTCCGCCTCTTTACTCGCAGCCCAAGACTTGCAGGGCTATCTCACAGGGCTATCTCTTGATACTAAGCACCGACGTCACCGTTAACGAACTCGTCGAATAAAACCGTATTGACACTTCGACGTATTGATTGTGTACTTATAAGCAATCAACGCGGTAAATCTGAGTACACGCGCTATTACCATGTTTGTAGGAAGCTAACTGTCTTGAATTATGTATTGGCTCAACAAACGTATTTACCTATAGACATTTGAACAAGAGATACAAACATTCTATGTAATTTTCTAATAAATAGTAGACCATATTATGGATAGAGTCTTTGTAGTACGAAATTTTAAACTAGCTACATAGAGACTTCTTCGATCTTCATTTGTTCGGAACTGACTGCCGCCACTAGAATTATCGAAAGTAGTGCAGATTTTTAAATATTGCTGTGGATGAAGTAGGTACCAGGTAGCTAGCATGATGTTACTCACTGTAATGCCATTTTATACTAATAACTTGAAATAACAAGGACGCATAGGTATAAAGTGTGAAACAGCAATTACCTAAGCGGGCCAGGTTAATTATGACAATATAGCAGATATGGCTTTTACAACTTGGCCAGATAAGTTTTATCTGCGACGCACTCTATCTAAAAGATATTTGTCAACTTTTTTATATATTGGCTGCAAAAAAGCTTTTCCTGCGCAATACCAATTAGGATAATTTATTAAGGTTTTTCTGCAAGGTTTATTGTAGACAGTAGGTGTCATACATCCACTACAACAATATAGAGCCGATTTTTAGTCTACTATCGGGGAAAGTGTCGACGATTTCTTTGTTATGATAGATGTTTAGCGGGACAGGTATTGTCGAAAAAAAAACATTATTAATAATTATATTATATGAGAAGACAACCCTACCCCATCGTGCTCGCAAATTAGTAGGAAAGATTGAATACAAGAGGTGTCGGGTTACAAGCGACCGCTGCGAGGGCCTTGGCCGAGCCTCAGACCGCTATACCAAATGGCTTACAATAAAATATTGATGATTGCTATAACTTATGTACAAACGTACCATGTTTTACATGACACGATAATTAAAATATCTTACGTATTTAATAAAGTTTTATTGGTCGTCACTTAAGTTTATTCTAACTTGTGATGCTCATTTTTTGTCACTTATACTAGTTACTTAACGTGGGATTAAATAATAATGGATATCGACTGAATAGGCATAGTTGTACACTTACGCCTTACGGTGTGGTCTGTAATAAAAAAAAACAATTTATAAAAAAATCCCCGAATCTAAAAGAAATAAAATATTGTTTCATATTATTGAGAGTTTAAATTCGTCTCTACCATCCATTCGTGACATTAGAATTAAAAAAATAACCAGACACAATGTTTTACGATTTTTATGATTCGTTTTGTTAGTTTATTAAAACTACTTAGTTTAATAAAAATATCAAACCCGTCAGATAACTATATTAATTAAGTATCATGTAATATAAATAAATCCAGAAATACTTTGGAATATGTCAGGTTTATTTCACACGCATCTTTTTAAATTAAATTTTCTTTTACGTTTCTTTTTATATATGTAGGTGTTCTTTTTATACCTGGTATACCCATTTCATCATCATCATCAGCCACATGACGTCCACTGCTGAACATAGGCCTCCCCCAAAGATTTCCAGACGGACCTGTCACAAGCGGCCTGCATCCAGCGTGTTCCTGCTACCTTTATCAAGTCGTCTGTCCACCTTGCAGGTGGACGGCTGACGCTGCGCTTGCCAGTACGTGGTCTCCACTCGAGAACCTTTTTTCCCCATCTGCCGTCAGTTCTTCGAACTATGTGCCCTGCCCACTGCCACTTCAGCTTGCTAATCCGCTGGGCTATGTCAGTGACTTTCGTTCTTCTGCGGATCTCCTCATTTCTGATTCGATCGCGTAGAGAAACACCTAGCATAGCCCTCTCCATAGCTCGCTGAGTGACCGTGAGCCGTCTTAAGCGGCCCATACCCATTTATACAACCATTAATTTATCCAACTATTCGATACAATCACAAATTATTAGAATTAATCACAGAGATGCGTAAATAATGTATTAAGCACACGTTTCTCCTAGCATAATGAAATCTTTTCTTGCCGCTGATGTCGATCGCAATTACCGCTCCCCTGCGCTTGCCTGCGCTCATCTCCGGCCTGCTATCGGCACAGAAACACGGTAGATTAGCGAAAAATAATAACACCGTATTATACATGCACCCGCAGACTCTTACTGACGCCGCCTTGCCTTCTCCGGATGCATCTCAGTAACCTCTTAAGAATATTATATGAAGTGCATGCACATTGTATGCATATAGCGCATACTTAAATAAATCAGTAGCGATTTCATTGAATCACTGAGCTGTCATGAGGATTTTCCGTTTATTGAATAAATGACTGGTAGCGAGCCGTAGTCGACAAAAGTTCAATACGAGTGCTGATAAAATTATAAAAAGTGTATCTAGGCGATTATGCAGCTATGATCGTTTTTCATCGTATTTTAATTCATAAGCGAGCCTTGCACTACTGGTTAAACTCTACATATCTATTTATTATAAACAAATTATGAATGACAATACAAATTAAGAAAATAAAAGCAATGTTAGGAAACAAATTAAGTATATATCTCATTGGCACAGTATAATTTTTTCACATTCGCAATATATTATTCATACACTAGATTTTAATATTATAGAAAATGTTAACTACCTATATAAATAACTAGCTTTTCTATGAATTCTATAGACGCCTAATCAAACATCTCTAAAAATATTTAAATTACATAAATTTTCTACAATTCTAGAATTTCTCTACAAGTAAAGCATTTATAATAAAAGTTAACGGTGTATTTTATAATATACCATGGTACAATTTGCAATTAATATTAAACACTACCTTTTTATCATTAGCAAATAGCATTATTTATGAAACAAGGGTGAAATATTTTTACTAAAATACGCCCATTAGTTTCTTTAGATGAATTATTTTTAAGTCATTAGGTCGTAAACTGTGCAGGACTATACTGTAGATTCTGCTAGAATAGAATTTCATACTGATATTTAAATAAACAATAATATAATATTGTTTTAAGACCTACCATCGACTGATTAATAATGCACCAGTAATAAATATAATTACGTTCGTGTCAATATCAATGCCGTCTCTCACAGTACCCTTATCCGTTTGGCCAGCGAGCATCATGTAGCAAGGCTACTGACCTTATGTAACCGTATCAACTACATATATCTTTTGTAAGGAAAAGAGAAAATTTTTGCGACTAAATATTTTCATTATCTTAACTGTTAACATATTATGCTAAATGCTCTAAGGTTAACATAGTATAAAACAAAGTCACTTCCCGCTGTCTATCCCTATGTTTCTATCTATGTATGCTTAGATCTTGAAAACTGCGCAACGGTATTTGATGCGGTTTTTTTTAATAGATAGAGTGATTCAAGAGGAAAGTTTATATTTATAATACATGCATAATATAGTAGAGAAATAATTTATATGTTATATTGTGACTGTGAGTGCCTTTCTCACAAAAGTCGGGGATCTACTTATACTGGACGGAAAGGCGCTGTGTACGAAAGTGTCGCTGACCTACCATCTTGCAAGATCTCTGGATCTGTATCAGTTTATTGTCGCCTGGTACAATATAAAGCGACTTTTATACTGATTTTTTGTGTGTCTTCAGGTGGATTCCAGAATGGTTATATTTACAATTCAGTCCGGGAAAATGTATAGCGGGACTTTTGTCCAGGAAAAAACCTTTCGTGCGAGCGAAGCCGCAGGCAAAAGCTAGTATTCTTATATCGACGACAATATTATATTAGATTTTTATTTAATAATTTATTAGTAAACGGGTTGACTATTTCGTTTGGTAGGCTATTTTTTGCAGAAGTTCAGTACATAACACTGGCCTTTTAGGCATTGATTACAATACTATAAAATCCAAATGCCTACCCCGAATGATCTAAGTATAGTAGACGGTGGGTCTTTCCAAAATCATGTACTACTGTTTTGGTTCAGCCCGTTTATTATAAGTATTGTATAAAACTGGCATTAAATATAAAAATCCTGTAAAAGTGGCTCTACCATATAGTAAGAATATAAAGTGTGTGTTAAAGTATAAAATGTTGCTAATGAGTTTTTTCGAGAGGAGTTAACATTGTTTCTTGTCTGTTTTTCTTAGGCACTCTTTAAATAATGTTATATTGAAAATTTAACTAACTTGGATCATAATTTAAGCCTTTCAAGGTAGACCCAGGGTTAGTGTCTCTAACCAGAATACAACAATATACTATATTTATTAAATTAATTTGACGATGCAATAGACTAACTAATACTGCTAATTGGACGGTAATTAGCAATAAGGATTATTCCATAATATGCTCTAATACAAAAAATCCTTGTTTTTACTTGTATTACGGTACGACTGCAATGCTGAGGTCTCGGGTTCGATCTCCGGGTCGGGCAAAGTGATATTGTGTTTTTCTACTCAGTATCAGCCCGGAGTCTGGAATTTGTGGACGATATGGCGATAGACTCGCCCCTTATCACATCATGGTATTGAATACGCACGGCGAAAAGTGGGTGCACTAGTTGCACCTCTTTCTACCCCTTCGGGGATAACGGGCATGCGTGTGTGTGTGTGTGTGTGTTAAGGATTGAAAACGTAACATGATATGTGAGGCATGTAAAAACAGATTCCCAATTACAATTCGAAGGAATTAGTAAAACATTTCTAAATAACAATAATATTGTGAATTCAAATAAATGTACCAACGAAAAGTTCACTTTGTTTTATATTAAATTCTACGTACTTGCATTTTAGTCATGTTCTGCGAAACCCTCAAAAATAGGTATGAAAAACTTTGCATTACGTATCACCTACGTCCATAAGGTGCTTTTCAATCACACGAACGAGGCATTCTCTTTGAACGGGCACACTGGTGTTTATTGACACTGTATTACGCCACGGCCCGCATACGGATATCAGCTAAGCCCAAAAGAATGGGTTAAATAGTCCGTATGGTTTAGTTAGAACCTCAGCCGCGCGTTTGTTTTGAAACAAAACAGTCTATTTCAAATGTCGGCGACCACTCTTTCTTTTCCCAAAATATGATATGTATTCGCCTGCCGCTCATTGATTTTGATTGATTTAAGCTTGGGTTTTGTCATGTACTCATGGTTGTAAGAAAAACATTCAAGGTATTTTCGTTTTTAAATCAACTATCATCTTTGGGTATTCAAGCGAAACCTGAAATACCCATGCCTGGTTTGCTTTTGAAAAGCATTTTTGTCCAAGATTAGGGATTGCCTTTAATCTGATCATTATATTATCTCTTTATTTTATATTATTTTCTTCTCCTGTTACTTATAGGTGGACGTTATCGGATTGAAATATCGTCGATTGCAATCCTGGTAACAAAAAGCGTAGGCAGGCACAGCGTCTATTGTTCTTTTTCATACATTGTAGAGAAATTATTTCCATCAAAGGCCAGCCTAAGTGTAGGTATTTATAATATTAAAAGATTTCCGCCAGCACAAGCAAACGGGACGTAACAACAGCTTAGATCAGCTTGTCTGAAACGACCATTTTAGAAGATATACTCAAGTGAAACTTGTCACATTTTAAAGGCCGACAACTTACCTACTCGACTTTTTAACATTGGAAAACGCACAGGATTATAATAATACGCGACTATTCATTAATATAATACAATATCAGCTACATCCTACTCAGTTTCCTAAAGCCCGAGTAAATAGAAATACAATTACTTAGTGCACCTAAACTACGTTCGTCGAGCTTATTTTGATCTATCCGTGCATAAGTTTGCATACATCTACAGTAGGACACGTCTCTCTGACTATATCAAATACAAAATCGATCTATTTATTTTGTCTGTATTTTTATTATAATCGATTCGATGTATAATAAAAGACACATAATTATAATGACCATGAAATCCGAAATAATATAAATCCTTCATTAAAGTAGAAACGATAGCCGAAGTAGAACTGCCTCGGTGGCGTAGTTGTATTACGGTACGACTGCAAGGCTGAGGTCTCGGTTTCGATTCCCGGGTCGAGCAAAGTGATATTGGATTTTTCTATTCACTATCAGCCCGGAGTCTGGAATTTGTGCCCGATATGGCGATAGGCTCGCCCCCTATCACACCATGGGACGGAATACGCGTGGCGAAAAGTGGGTGCACTAGTTGCGCCTCTGCCTACCCCTTCGGGGATAAAAGGCGTGAGCATGCGTATGCGATAGCCTAGTTGGGAGTGTAACGGACTGCCGACACGAATGTCCGCAGGTTCAAAACCCAAGGGCACACACCTCTGAATTTTCTAAAAAGTTGTGTGTGTATATGAGAATTATCGCTCGCTTTAACGGTGAAGGAAAACATCGTGAGGAAACCTGCATACCTGAGAAGTTCTCTGATTTTTGAAGGTATGTGAAATCCACCAACCCGCACTAGGCCAGCGTGGCGGACTAAGTCCTTAACCCTCTCGGTAGTAGAGGAGGCCCGTGCTCAGCAGTGGCCAGTATATAATACAGGGCTGGTATGGCATGGTAAGTATGGACGGTAGAAACGCAACGATTGCACTCACCATCAGCAGCTTTTCCATCGGAGGACTTAATAACGAGCAGAGCTTTCACCATATTGGAAACGGATGAACAATGGAGCTTTTTAAAAAAAATACAGTCGAACAGTCCATAGCCGAAATATTATATTATTATAGCGGATAAGTATTTAACTCATGGAACGTAATTTTTAATAAAAGTTCTGACGTTATTATAGTTTTTCAACTCTGTTTATTTATATAACCAGTATCAATAAAGGGATATTTTCTGTTTTCCGCTTCACGCGAAGTGTTGATTGAATTATAGCTAAACATATTTTGTTGGTAGGTAAACTTTGTTTATAATCATTGTAATCAAAATTACACTCTACGAAGCATTCTTTCTATTTTTTATATTAACAATTGTTTCTCTTGGTTGTAAAAGTACAAAGTAAACTAAAAAACATAAGTAGCTTAACACTGTACTCCCAAATATAACCTGTACTATGTATGCTCTCCACCACACTTCTGTATTATTGTCAATAGTTGCCCAGACAGCTGTGAATATTATAGTCTCTATCGTACAAAGGATAATCCAAAACATGTGCCACACGCGTACATGACGAAACCGTATCTTAAATTCCATGAGACAAAAAATATATATGAACGCGAGGAACACATAGAAACTTCTTTTGACTGTACTAGCTTGTGGTACTATTAATAATAATAACATTACTTGGTAATGACAGAATAGGACAATGATTGCAGCAACCGGAAAGAAGTCTATAAAACAAGCTATAGAAATTAATCGCCCGACGAAAAAGGAGTACCATCCTAAATAATTCACTAAAGTCGCTGTAGCATCTGGGGGCTCGAGACCTCTCATGTATGACCTTGGCACGCGGCGTGGAATATCTGGTTCGCTTTGGATTACCTCGTCGCAGTATTTTCTTCTTGGTGGAGCTGAGAGCCATGATGGGATAGCTTCGGCGTTCTCTACAAGTTTCTCAGCCCATACAGCTATTGAACCTGGTCTTGGAGCTGGCATTGCAGGAGGAGGTGTTATACTAACTCTTTCGATTGTGTACCCAGTATCTCGTCTCCTGGGCGCCACTTTGTCTATGATTGAGACAGGTCGGACATACTCGTCGTCGCTGTCCAGTGCCGAAGTCTGTCCGTATTTACCAGGAGATAAGGGAGGCATATAATCTGAACTATTATCGGAATCTGAAGGAATATCATCGTAAAATGCCGACTGCAATGTAGTTCTAGGCGAAAATTGCATTAAGTCACTGTCGCTTTTAATTCCACTATCTCTTGCGTCTGAAAAAGGCGAGTCTCTATTTTTTATTGTCTCGTATATATTTTCGTCTTTTTTTGTGTCTTCCTTGGTTTCCTTTTTAAGAGTTTCTTTCTCGGTATCGTCATCGGGAGCCTTACTCCACGGGTAACGGCGACCACTTAATTTCTCTCTTGAAAATCTTCTATAAACAGTTGCTGTGCTTGCCATTCGAAGAGCTGATGCGATGATACTTATTGCCTGAAGTGAAACTGTTTACAAATATTAGTAAACTAATTGTTGATAGCAGTAAGGTGGACTAAAACTATTAGTTAGAATTATTATCTGAATATTCGTTGCTTGCAGCTTTGCCCACGTGGAGGACCATTCCCGAGTCATGTTAGTTACTTTAACGTAAGTAGTCTTATTCCACTACAATAATATTTATTGTACTTGTATTTGAAATTTAACCTATCGGAATGTTATGTAAGGACACATCATAGAATATTCACAAATAATGTACGTCTTAGTAAGAAAAATCTTAAATTAAACTCAACATTATTGCCATACTGTGGAAAATATATATGTACCTTTGTCAAACGAAGCGCCCGAATATCTCATCATTAGATCCAACATATTGACGATAGCGTGCGGTGCGGAATGTAAGAAAGCCTGTAGAAACAAGTACAACTCCATAGGCGACGGAGACCTTGCCTCCAATAACGCTTCTTTCGTTCGAGCCTCATCAAGATCACGAGACGCACACACCGCTTCCACCCACCAGAATATTTGCGAGCAGTATCTGTAATAGAGAACACCATTATAATTAATGCATTCGACATGTAACAGCAAACAGACTTTGGATAGGTTTATTAGAAGAAACTTTCGGTAAATCAGGATGGAGGATGAAGAGCCTCATTGTAGACATATTTGTTTACTTTATAAATAGACTGAGTCTATGAGGTTAGTCAATGGTGTAACTATAGGGTGACATGACGGGCAAAATGCCACGGACAAATTTTGTAAAATTTACTAAGCTATTTGTGTATAGGGATCTACTAAAAGGTCACCGGAAAAAAAACTATATAAATATGTATACTTAGAATAATAACACATATTCTATGTATGTACAGATTTTTCATGTTGAGAATGTCCTCATTCGATTAATTTATCACGGGCTTTTGGATGCAGTTACGCCACTGAAGTTAGTTCACTATCTCATTCATAAAGTTATTAAATACCAAGAGGACTTCATCACGTGTACATAGGTGAGATAAAGCCATTTAGCGTTTTACGGCTTTTACACCAGAAAATACTGCATCCCAACATAGTACATAATACTTTTTATCAGTCAAAACCACCAGGGGTCCTTAAATCCAATATTTTTGTAATACCTTCGCCTCCACGTTGTCCACCAAAGGGACAAAAAGGCGTTAAGCACCTCTGTCTAATACACATGTTGTATACTCATACTTTATGTTTCAACGATCGCTGGTTTCATCTTTCAGAAATCAGAACTCTCATTCCGTGATGAACCAATCTGTAGTATTAATAATCTAAGATCTCATAGTTAAAACGACATAGAATGATACTTGATAGCTAGGTATTACCTCGTAGTCAGCGGGATTCTAGATTGAGCCAACAAGACTAAATTATTAGATAATAATTAATTACTCAAGTTGCAACTAACCTGCCTATAGCAGCGATAGGAAAGAAAATAGCGTTAACAAACTGCATCACTATCCAGCGCACATCATTCTTCTCTACGCTAATATTGAATGCAGATAAATCAGTTTGAAATCCTGGAGGTGGTGATGCAAGAGTAAACACCATCGATATTATCGAAGGCAGCGTCATAAGAATCATGCAAAAAGAACCAAGCCTGAAATAAAAAGTTTATAAAAAAGGACTGTAAACCATCCAAACTAGATTTAAAGTCAATAAAAGTAGCTTGCCACTAAATTACTGGCCTGAGGACTCCAGAGTGAAGAATCTTATCACTATTCTGTGACCCATAATTATAATACAATACAATCTGATTCATGTGGTTGTAAGCCCAACCACCATTTGAAAGTGTCTAGAGATTTGGGTCGATTCTTTGTTGACCAGCCCGAATTCCCGTTTCGAATTTATTGGCATATATCAATAACCAATTAACTAACTATTTCTACACTTGATAGCATCCGTGGCGTAGAGAGTAACCACCCAGTGTTGAAAGAAGCTGATTGGGTTTGATCTCCGCATTGAGAAAATTATTCAAGTACCCCATTGATTACGTGCCCACAAAGTTTCTAATTGGTATTGAAAATCTTTCATCACGTTGGTTATAATTCGTTTCACACTTCCGATAGACCAAGGTGACGAACATAATAAGGGTATTATTCTCGTCTCCTTAATTTCCTTAAATAACACGCAATAACCAATAGGTTCGATAATTCCTTCTTCTGTCGCACCATCAGGCTGTGGAATAATTTGCCGGCACACGTGTTCCTTCCTTCCTACAATCCTGGGTCCTTCCGCCGTAGCGTGAAGAAGCAGCTGGTCAGGCCGGCATGATTGTATCGAATGGCATGGGATAATCGTCCAATGCCATTCGATTCTCTATTTGGACTGCTCCGTGCTTACCATCAGGTGCGGTGCAGTCACAATGCCGAGCTTTTATAAAAAAAAAAAAATATGTAATGATTCATTATTGTAGACTGTTGTTCAATTCGAGCTCGTTAAGATTTACAAGCCACGAATACACAAAAGAGATTGGCAATACTATTCGGAGATCATTGTCATGTACCTAATAGATTATTATTGACTTTGATTAATTGTTAATCCACAAGAAGAACTTTGTGATAAATAAAAATAGATGTTCGCATAATATTATAACAATTAGTATCCACGATAAGTGATAAAAAAGAACAGTGTTTTTTTTTAGGTAGGCGATCCTGCATTCAACACCGGGGGAAACCTGCGAATGGGATACTGGAGTCCCCCGGCTTAACGACTGCAGGGGCCTGGAGGGGAGTGGAGGAGGAATATGGAAGGGAAGGTCGGGGAAGGGAGGAAGGTACCCAGGATGGGCGGAAAGAGAGGATGCCAGGAAATGTTCGCGGGCCCTTTTAGGCCTCAATGCGATTTACAACCAAGAGATATACACACTGACTGTGTGCTTCGGCCCGCGACTAATGTCCCCCCGCGCATAGGCGTGCATTGGGTGTGAAGACTCAGCGCACACAATAATTGCCTCGGGGGGGAAGAACAGTGTTGGTTAGGAGTTTCTGCGCAGGAGAGTGGGGGCGATGATCAGGTATGCATAGGAAGTTAGGTAACTAGAGAGTTATAAGTGGGTCAATATAAATGGAGTGCCCCTTGAACCGATTAAAAAGAAAATATTTAGGAACATAAAGATACTTGTGTTAGGTCCTGGGTTCGATTCCCAGGGTAACCAATATGTCTATTGTTTACGATTTGAAAAAACACATCTTAGCTACTCGTGATCGGAATTTGTCTGTAAGTAATATCCCTAAACTTTGACCCTGGTTAGATTTTGAGGCCCAGTACCCATACAAAAAGCGGACATCTTTGATTTTATTCATCGTCCATCGATGGCAGTGTGACCAGATTTAAATTGAAGATTATGCTAAATGCTCGGCAAAATTTGCAAAATTTATTTTTTGTTGTAAATACCAAAATTCTGCTAATAAATTTACCCAAATGTGGTACTTTTGCGCCCCATTTTTCCGGCGACGTTTCTTTTTTTTTACGTCCCAAGTGTATGTGTATAGCATATTAGGTTATATTTTACGCATTTTGCCGTGCAAAAATGCCCATAAAACTCTGTTAATTTGTAGTTACAAATGTAGACAGCTGTCTAATCCTGCAAATTTTCTGCAAACTTTTTAAAGCCGCAACAATTGTGTTGTTGTATTGTGTTATTTTGGGCTTAGCAGATTGCTGCTAAGCCCAAAATTGGGCTAACCTAATTCTTCTAAAATCGCAGAATTCTACTAAATCTAGTCACACTGAATTCGATGGTCGATGACAACTGAAAACAGCGCCAGGTAATATTATTGGTCATTCTATAAAAGATCGGAGTAAGTAGCACAACGAGCAATAACATTGTCCACATAGTGTTAACGATTCACCATTCTCTGAACTTCGAATCCCGTTTATTAATTTACTGGCATTAAATATAAAAAGTCACTTTAAAATTACAATGAGTATTTGATGCATTTTCAGTATTTTCCATTCAAGTGTCGTTTAATTAAAAATGACTGAGGACTTACCCATCATCGCCATTTATAAAATGTTCAGCGACTAAAGCCAGATCAAAACACATTACTATCACGTACACTATAAGGCCGCCGCAAGCAGGCAGTACTCGGTGAAGCAGTAATGCTTGCCATGCTGGTAGTTTCCAACCAAGTATCTCACCAGCTACCTCTTTATCCAGTTCACAAGCAACCATTTTTAATTTACATTACACTTTATTGTTGTATTTCACAGTATTCACATCATACTTTGGTGTAACATTTATCTTACTGGCATTTTCCTTTTATTGCAATTAATTTATAATTAATTATTCTTGAAACTACAAATACTGAATGAAGTGTTGTTTAACTCAAAACAAATGAATAAAGAAATGTGTTTCCGTCCCCACACATTGATAAACAGTGATAAGATAGGAGTAAAACAGATATCGTGATGACACAATTCCGAACAGGTAGAAAGTGTGTAGATTACTTTGTATTTTGGAACTAAGCAATTCCCTTTACCTATCATACAACACAGAGGTCCAGAAGATAACCTTGCTGATTTTGTGCCTATTTATTTTGTTTGCCATATGATCATGCATTGCTAACAGCTAAGTTAGTAGACTAAAATGCAAATGAAATAAACAAATATAATATGTTATATTCATCACAGCTGATTAATACCAGAAATCCCAGCAGCCAGAGCATCGAGTTCGCGATTTTTATTTGTTCATCTCCCAATAAACGCACAGTCGATTTAACTCTACCTACAAAGTACGGTAGGTATTCAATTTTGTGATATATTGAATTGTTGTCCATTCTTTATATCTATTTTATTGTTCTTTTTAGAGGCCTCGGTACCTACTTAAAAACATTCGAATATTATATAGAAAGGGATGGCATCATAAAAGGTTCTTCTCTAGGTAGGTACTAGCTGTGCCCGCAACTTCATCTACATGGATTTAAATCTCTTTCCGTAGTATTATAATCATGGAATTGTTATGTACTATACGTATTCTACTCAGTGGCATAGGTGGGAAAAAAATGACCCAGGTGCATAAAAATTAACCCGGCTGTCCTAGTGTGTGTAAACTATCAACGACGGTTTTAAACAATGCGAGGCTCCTAAAAAGAGGGTCCTGATCTAAGCCAGTGCGCGAGGCCTTTCGTGTAAGCGCGTGGCCTGGGCGATTGCCCGGTTCGCTCCCCCTAAGGCTGCCACCGAGTTTAGCTACTTTCAGGGTCCAGACGGGCCCTGTCCTTAAAAACCGTCACGCACTACGTGACCGCAATCATCAACATCATAAATATATAATTTAAATTATATATTGTTAGTAATTAGAATAAGATGGGAAGCATGACAGACAGATGAATGAAATAGGATAAATAGATTAAAGTATGTATGGTAGATAAGATAAGAAGAGTTATATATAGAATGTAAAATAAGGAAAAATTTAATTAAAAAACTTAAAAAAGAAAATAATACAAAAGATTCCCAAATTCCCTTGTCCTAGATAGGGGGAACGAGGGTGAGGCGTAGCGCCTCACATATTAAAAAAAAAATCATCTACAACATTGTCATCAGCCACATGATGTCCATTACTGAACATAGGCCTCCCCTAAAGATTTCCAGATGAACCTGTCAAAAGCGGCCTGCATCCAACGTATTCCTGCGACGACAGCAATAGTACCTACAATACAATTCCTTTCTTTCAAAACCAATGCCGCTTTAGTATAAATCTTTCTTCCTTTCTTTTGGACTAAATAAGATCTATGCAGCTTTCTACACCTACTTGCCTTTGACTACGGTAGTTACTCAAGACGCGACGCAGCGGCGCAGTCTGGTGCTAAGGGATTTCTAATTGAACTAAAAAAATATTTTTATGTCTATTTTGATTTACCTATATACCTATTACTTAGAATGAAGTTTCATATTTTTTACACGCTTTACATTAGCTTCACTTGTATGTTTTTATGTTTGTATGTTTGTAACCGATTCCTTTGGGCGCGATTTTCACCCACTTTAAACGGTCAGATTTTATTCAAACTTTGTAGATTTGTCGAGGACCGATAACAATACACTAATTTGATAAGATTATGCCATTATTCAATTTGCAAAATGAGATCTTTGTCAATTTATATATTTTTTAGTGACATTTGTTGGACAATAGTAGAACAGAACTAAAAAATTAAAAATAAATAATAGTTTAAAAAAAACTAAAAAAACACGCTTTATAGAAAATCCAACTAAAAAATAGAAAATAAATGTGTAAATAAGAAAAAAAAATATTTTATTGTAAAAAAAGCGTGGGGTGCATGGTGACAATAGTTATAAATATTTTATTGACAGATAATATGAGTAGAAGTATTATATATCATTGTGATAATATCTTAAAAAGCACCCCACGCTTTTTTACAATAAAATACATTTTTTTCTTATTTACACTATTCTTAATTCAAATTTATTTTCTATTTTTTAGTTGGATTTTCTATAAAGCGTGTTTTTTAGTTGTTTAAACTATTATTTTTCGTAATTACGTTTGGATTCGATATTATAATGAGTGACTTTTGCGTGATACGCCAATGAATAGACATTGTTTAACTTCTAAGTACAATTTTATTAGGGTAACTGAGCTGTGATTGGATGAAGATTAAAATTATTAAAAAGAATTTAATGATAATTAATAGACCCGTTCTTGAGTATCAAACCGAATAAGCCAAAAATAAATTAACCCCAACAAAGGGGATAGACGCCTACGGTCGAGTAAAGTTGCCAATTCTACTTTTTTGGTGTGAGGGTAGATACCGTTTGCACTAAAATAAAATATTTCTATACCATAAGGGCATTTATCCTCCATCAAGATTAAAGCATCTATACTTTTAGATAGAGAGAGATGCCTCTTCGTTTTAAAAATACTATAATGCTTGAAATTAAAGAAAAAATATGTATATTTAACACACTAGTAACAATGCTATTAAAAACATTAACGTTATTGTACCAAAAATACTGGCTTAATAAAATCTTTGCGAGCATTCGACATTCACGAAATCTTTTTTTCTTGAATTCAACTGAGAATACATCCAAAGAATATTATAGTATACATTGGGAATATATCTCATCCTGTCTGCTGTCTAGCACACACCGATATAGGAGCACAGAACAATAAATGCTTGTTATATTTCTGTGTGTAGGAGCGCAAAGTACTATCCTAATAAGATCCTAATATGCAATATTCTGTGACCACTATGGATGCTACGCATCAATATGCCGTTGAACTAGTCGGTATATTTTATGTTTCGAAATATGTCAGATAACGATCGGGGTATTTATCCTGCTGGGGCGTCTATACCACGATTCCCTTAGGCTTTAATTCTCCACATTTAGGTACGACATCGATAAACATTTAGTTAATTTAATCTACGTTACATTGTTTTTTCTCTACATCGCCTACCTTTTCACATACAAGCATGTTGTACATCACTATCGTAATATCACTACACTATCCTTCAATCATTTGAATTGATTAGAGTTGCCAAGTTGGGCTATGTAATTAATCGATTATGTAAAAACTGTACATTTCTAATCTTATTTTTGTATTTATAGATATGTGTATATTATTAAAGTAACTAGCTGACCCGGCGAAGTCTGTTCCGCCTTAGAGGCAATAAATAAGCAGATTTTGGATTTTATTATTTAATTTTTTTTAATACAAATTATAAAAAAATATTTTAATGATTTTTTTTATATATATTAAGTACCAGGACATCATAAAACACAACAAGTCACAGAAAAGGATTTTTCTGGATAAAAGTTCCGGTTTATATTTTCCCGGGATAAAAAGTATCCTATGACCGTCTCCTGGTTCTAAGCTACCTCCTCATCAATTTTCAGGTATTAAGTACTAGGACATCATAAAACACAATACTCACAGAAAAAGATTTTTCAGGACGAAAGTCCCGATTTATATTTTCCCGGGGTAAAAAGTTCTTGTTCTGTCTCTTGGTTCTAAGATACCTCCCCACCAATTTTCAGCCAGTGTAACTAACACCTAATACGACTTTCTTTTATCCATATATATATATATGGATAATGTGTATATATATATATATATATATATATATATATATATATATATATATATATATATACATTATTAATTAAATTATAATAATACAATTACGTTTTTTGTGTCTCGTGATCAATTAGCACTTCTTTACATTGGGCACAAATTTTAAATGGTTCAGTTAGGTTTATATTAATTAAATTCGACAAAATCTCACAACTCTCACACTATTATGAGGTCTTTGCAACTTGTAAGTTGTAGGTTTAATGTACTTAACAATAATTATAATATAATAATAATATTATAATATTATATTATAATATTATAATCGATATAGATAATGTTATCCAAGATGACACGGACTATTAAGTAATCTTTGAGTGCAGATTTCGCGGGTTATGGAGACTTTGATTATTGATAGTAGTATATGGATCCACTCATAAGTATTGAAATGTGTATTTGCAAAACCAAAACGCAAGTGGAAAGTTGCTCACTTGAACTTTAAGCGATTAAGGAAATTAGAGGGAGCGTCATCGTGGATGGCATTATCTTTACTATCGATAATCGAATGATTGTTCATATCATATCATATTGACTCAGTGCCAACCACTAGTGTTTATATTTTTTTAATTTTGGCATAAATACTATGTCTTTGTTGAAGTAATACCTACCTACTTTATAATTTATTTATTTATTAATAATATAAAAAAATAGATTATTTTCAGATACGATATTGGTACCAGAACGAAACACGACCCTATTCCACAAAAATGTTCCGAAACATTTTACTAAGGACGGTAAATATTGTACAAAAGTGTCCACAAAACAGTTTTGGTCATAACATAAGGATTAAGAGGCAAATACAGTGTGGAATTTACTTAAGTAATCCAAGGCACACATCAAAATCAAACAATACTACATCGCCAGCCATAGCAAGCAAGTATCAGGTGATAACGGACGATAATTCGCAAGTTATAGAAAACACTGCAGAGGAAATTTACACCGAGGACAAATATCCGACACTGAGCGATGAATTTGATGGTATAGATCTCCAGAGTAAGTATGCGACTTAACCTTCATGTTTTTAACAATGTACATTGTCTACGATGATAGTGTACACGGGCTTTAGACCTTAATAATAAATTAGGCTACTGTAGTTATTTAGCAGTTCTATAGTTTTTCTAATATTGGTTTTGTTCCTGATAATTTAATGATAAGCAATAGCAATTATGCAAGTATTTGTGACAATTTATATAAGTATTAGTATAGTAGTTATTTATACTAAATGATAATTAATTTAAAAACTTATATTGATTGTATTGCAGTATGATAACTGTAAATTTTTGTAAATCTAATGTTGTTTATGTCCGAATAAAAGGCTTCATTCATTCATATAAGTATTTATGACACCAAGCAACATTGTGCACTGTTTTAGTCCAGTTTCAATAATAACTTAGTCAGTGATATTACTGGGCATTATGAGTGTTAACAGTAATCCTTAGACGCCCGCTGTGGACACCGGTGTCCATTTATATAAGGAAATTAGCTTATAGCTATATATAAGCGGGCGTTGATGGGTTAAAGCTCATCGGGTGATGAGTTGAGTGTAACACTGATTACTAAAGTTGTTAGTTATTAAGGGGCTATTCCGGGATCACATGAGCAGAATTTTAGTAAATCTGATCCCCTCAGTGGCCCTTGTTAGCAAATGTAAGCAATGTTCTTTCACACAGGTATAGTTTACAAAATCTGTTCAAATTTCTTTATTGTTATTTATGTCTCAAAAAACGATTAAATAAATATTGCTGACGTAATCACCCTGTCCCCCATGTCATCGAAAATATGCAAAGCATAGACCCCCCTTTGTGCTTACATAACACTTCAACAACCCCTAAGCAGTTGTATTGCTGACCATCAGTTGAGCAGCTTGCTTATTACATCGTTCTTTTGTATAAAAAAATATATATTAAATTTCCAACTATTGTTAAAAATAGAAGCAGTTAATTATTTGTAAATCTTGAATCCAATAGTTTAATTAATTTTTATTAATTAAAGATTTAAGGTGTGAATTCAACCTTGGTGTGCTCCAAAATACAAATAGATTTTATTTTTCTAGGAGGCGAATCAGGCGTTTTCGAAATTGAAGATTTAGTTGAACTATTACATAGAGAAAATTCTAAAGATATTTTTGTAGCAACTGTCCCAAAAGAAATTCGATATGTTGACTATATATGTGTGGTTGGTGCTCGCAGCAAGAGGCATATACAAGCACTAGGAGAGTTTGTGAGAAGGGTTTATAAAAAGAAATGTCACAAAAGTGACCCAATTCCCAGAATAGAAGGCAAAGATTCTGATGAATGGATTGCTCTAGACTTAGGTAATTTCTCTCTTAAAAGTCCTAGGTGTAGATATAATGCAGAAATTAATTCATTATTCTCCATCTTCAATGTGTAAATAGCTGGTATGAATATAACTAATGTAAGATTGCCATAAATAATTATTTATACATTGAAAAGCAATCTTTTATACCGTCGCTTCCATGTGTTTGCATGAAGAGAAGCAATATTAATGGTAATATCCTGTAAATCGTCAGTATTTAATATTGTATGCAATGCAGTCATTGGTAAGATTAAAATAACAAAATCCATAACTAAACAATTCATGTTATGTAAAGGCTAATTGATTTTGTATCTGCATTGATTAATGTCCCTCATTTAAAGTATCTTTACAATATTGTGTATATAATATTAACAGTTTAATACCTAGACTGCCTTGGTGGCGTAGATTTATTACGGTACGAATGCAAAGCTGAGGTCTCAGGTTCGATCCCCAGGTCAGGCAGTGATATTGGATTTTTCTATTCATTATCAGCCCAGAGTCTGGAATGGCATACGCAAGGCGAAAAGAGGGTGCACTAGTTGCGCCTCTGCCTCGGGGATAATAGGCGTGTGTGTGTAATACCTAGAAATGTTTTCGAGTGTCAAAACGATTCATTTTAATACTGAGAAATTAATGTGTCATTTTTTTCAGGTAATATTGCATTACACATATTTTCAGACAAAACAAGAAAAATATACGATTTAGAGACACTTTGGTCAGTTGGACCAGAATTTGATGATCAAATCAACAAGAAGAGTCAAGTTGTAGATGTGTTCGAAAACTATAGTGAATATATAAAAGACCTGAAGCCATTAGCATAAGTGAATTAATTTTGTATTACATCTAATTATAGAAATTGTAAGTGAGGTACCAAATTAAAAAATCTTTAAAAGTCTCATATAAAATGTTTATTTTCACTTAATTACATAAAAGATACATACAGTATGGATTGTATAATTGAATCACAATTCACAACGAAATTGATGTGAAATATTGAAATCAATTGCATAATAATATATGAAATAAATCAAATGAAAATATAGTGATTCAATAGTGGGTTTGTCGTAACTGTTAAATATTATTATGTTCATCAGTAAATCATATTAAATATAATTCAATATATAAATAACAATTTGGCATAATTTATAACTAGCTCAGAATTTTAAATGCAATATGACAATGTAAAATTATACAAAAAAAACTTTGACTAATACATTCATACCACAATCACAAGATCATTATTATTTCAGTCAAAATGCATTTTCACATTCTAATTATTCTAATAACTACCAAATAACATAGTTCTGGAAGCAACTTAATATTAGTGCTCTTATGAGTTAACTAAACATAAAAGAATTGGAAGCCAATACAGTACAGAATACAGAAAGCAATGTGTATTATCAATTTAGTGAGTATATTACAAAAATGAATAATTGGACCACATACAAGTCTTTCAGTGTCTACTTATTAAAAAATAAAATAAAAAAGTTCCAAAGTGGCAAACTGCATATTGCTTCTGATACCACATTTATAAGTCATTCTTATATTATAATGTGGTTTTAGTTAATCTAGTTGAACCCCAAATTCTGAGACCAATTTGTGATAAATAATAACATTATATGATTATGTACATAACAATGAATATATGTTTACACAGCTACATATTAGTCAGAAGATATTAGAAATTAAACATTGGTATCTAAATGTAGATTGTATAAACCTGATGAAGTTATTGTACAGACATTATAAAAGGATACTCATCAATGTTACATTTTAGTTAAAATTATCAGACTCATTATTTACTATTAGTGGGAAAAATTATAATTTCATTGTTTGCACAAAAATGTGATTAGCATAATGAGGGTATATGTATATGAAATTGACTTTAGTTTTTCTACTGCACATAAATTAAGTAGAATGCAAAATAATGAAATATTATTATAGAACCACTATGTTGGAACTGAAATGCAACATTAGTCTGAACATCCAAATGTGTTTATGAGATAACATTCAAATAAGCAAAAAGTTTACTCAAATAATTGATACCAAAAAGCGATTATTGTGCATTTAAAAATAACAATAAGTTACATATACAAGTTATGACTTGGTATAAATATCCTATATTAGGTTTCTGCATGGTATCCAGTATATACCATATCAGTTGCTGAATCCTTTCCAATTCTCAAGGCAACAGCTGGCAGTTGATGTCTTCATTGGAAGATATTAAAGCAATAATGTCACAATATAAAATAATCATTCTTAATAGGGTGCAAGACTAAATACAATTATATTCTTACGAAATACACAAATAGTGATCAATTTGTGATTTCAGTTTTGGTTCAGACATATTATGACAATATGGCTACGCTACGTCTCACCCCAGCACCTGAATTGACATTGTCCAAACTAGACCACTTCTTAATACCATTTTTGACAATTTCTGCTGTTATTTTGTCCTCCATGACTCTTGACATTGCTTCCAGCTTTTGGGCTCTTTCTTTGCTCAGCGGCTCACTGGGGAATGCCAGATCATTGGCCTCAGCCAATGTACGTAGATCAAAATAATATTTAGCATACACACTTGATGGTACATTGATATTGAATTGCAACATTTCTAAAAACTGTCTCTCCAATTCATTCATGTCTTCAACAGTGATATCCTTTAATATTTGACAGTAATCAACATTCCAGACAGCTTGATCATCCCACACTTTGCTTGCTAGTAAAATAGCTCCTAACACAATTCTTTTCCAGTTTGAGGGAGCTATATCTAGTTCAGCATATATCAGCAGACGCTCTAAGTACACCAGAGTGATTATTGCACATTCTGCAGTCAACTGAGCAGCATTAAACAAGGTTCTAACAAATTTGTAGATTTGTTTATGCTCAGGATTATACTTGTCATAGTCATCACTGACACCTTCCTTACTCAATGGATGTAGTTTCTCATCAAAAATATCTAATCTGCGCTCTGAAGTTCTATTTTTTATGTGATAATAGATGGCCAGAGCGACACATTTCACAGTATTCTTTAAGTTTGGCTGTGACACAGTACTATCATCTAAATAGATTGTTGAACAGGAACTGCTTTTCTTGAGCTTGTTTTCAGCAATTTGATGTTGACTCCGTTTTCTGGTCATGCCATTTTCGATAGATGCCTTAGAGCGTTCCATGAAAATAGTGCCAGCTATGGGGTCCTGAGAGGGGTCAATGTCACCATCATCCGGCTCTCTCTCGCTAATGTGCTGGATATTATTGGAGCTGACCTCTCCCTCTGGCAGGTAATCCTCGAGCTTGACAATGTCCTTCCTGATTGGCGATGGGCTCCGGTAACAACAGCAACTATTTTGATTACCCATTGTTATAACACATGTAAGGATGTTAAAGGTTAGTTGTTATCATTCTACAAGCACTGTCTCAGCACTAGGCGTACGTAAATAGTGCGCCGACACACAAGTGTGACATAAAAGGTCCATAATATCTGAAACAAAAGATAACATGAATATTCTAATGCTGACTGTTCACATTAGCATTCAATGAAAATATGAAACCGCATCAAGAAATCATAGAATCATACGTACCTCAACATTCTCGGCTAACAGAAATATCACACATTTCATTAAAAATGTAGAACAAACCCGAAGAGTTTATTCATATCGCATTTTTGACAGCAATGGATTGTTGAACAGATAATACAATACCTAATGAATGTGTCATGTGTGTAAACTATAGATTGAACTAATCTGAAGGAGTTTTGGCGGGAACTTGGAAGTGTCATGAGGTGCTCTTGTTTTAATTCATTATTTTGGTGATACTTAGTGTTATATTGCATAATTATGGTGGTATATTATCCAATATAGTTCTATTAAAGAACTCAAATGAAGTGAATTGAAATAATTGTGCTAATCAAGTGTTTTTTGTTGCCCCCAAAACTCCTCGATAAAGTTTTGGTAAGGTAGCCACTGCTTTACTTCGACACTTCGACATACTACAGTCTACAGATAATAAAATAGACAAACCAAACTTGACATTGGCAAAATGTGAACACAAATGCCAAAAAATCTGAAGTTAGTATGGACTGAATAGTTGTTAGACGTTGTTCGTGATCCACTCGCGTGAAATGTTCTTTAGGAAACAAGTCCCACTGTGTATTTTTCTGGGACTAAAAATAGGTACCTACTACCTAACATGTAAACACCTAAATACTTTGAGTATTAAGAGGTTAACAACCTCAATAGGGCATGGTTTATTTGTGTGCTTGCATCTAAAATTATTATTCCAGTCGAATATAAGGTATATGAAGATATGCTTATTTCATGCATACTAATATTATAAATATGAAAGTACATAAATCTATCTGACTATTAGTTTAGTATGCTTCCATTGCTAAACTGAACTAATTTTGATGAAATGTGGTATGGAGTAAGCTGCTATAGTAAAATATAAAAGTAAGTTTGGCTTATTATATACCTCGTTATCATAATAATAATATTATGTAATAGCATTAGCTATATAGCTACCGTTTTTCAGTTTCTGAATTCCGTTTCTGTATTCAGAGCGCCATTCCGGATATTTAAGGCGAAGCTGCGAGCAGTATCATAATAGTAGTGTAGTATTATTAATTATTCTAGTAGTATTTAAATAAACCAGTAGAAAATGTTTTTGTAGTATTTAGGAGTAGTAACAATGGTAGTAACAGATATAATTAGAAATAAAAATAGTTGTTTTTTTTTGCACCGGAAGCTAACATTTGGAGGTTTTATTTTATGTATTTTTTCTTCATAGCAACACCAATAACTTTTAACAAATATTAAATATGGCGGATTGACTTAGCGTTCTACAACGTGAATAATATAATATTTCAATTTGTTGCAAAATTAAGATTGAGGAATTGCCGGTGTGTAGATTATATTCTTTAAAGCGCTTGTAAGTTGTATAATCTGAACCAAAAAGTAATATAGATTTTGTTTAATTTTAGGAAATCATGCGTCGTAAGAGTGAGCGTACCTCGAGTAGGAAATCATCTTCAAAGTCTTCGCCGGAAAAGAAAATTGAGAAGGCAAAACGTCCTAAAACAAGACGAAGGAAACAATCTACATCGTCTGAAAACGAATCCCCTGACGAGGCAAGTCCGGTACAAGAACCTGTTGTCGTAGAGAGTGATACAAAACCGCCGTCAACGCCTGTAAAGGAGGAAAGCCCGGAAGAAGCACAGGATCACGTTTGGCGTGTCAAAGCGACGGAATCTGGCGACAGTGGGGAAATACAGAAATTAAAGATATGTCTAACGCGGCCGCCTTCTACACCCGAGCGCGCAGAGAGGTCCCCGAGGAGTAAGAGAAAACATTCACGGGCGACTAGCTCAAGTGATGCTACTAGTGGCGAAGCTGTAGATGAGAGAAGAAAAACCAGACATCGCTCCCGAAGAGGGAATCGCGATTCAAAGGATGACTCGGAGAAAAATCAAGACAGCCATGGTGAAGAGCTCGATACAGAAAATGAGGCACAACAAAGTAAAGACACGCAAGAAGAAGAAAGTGAAGTTACTCAAAGTGACAAGGCCTCACCACAGATCAAAGAATCAGCTATATCCACTACCAATGAAGAGGGTTCAAATACTGCTACTAAGGAATCTGGCCAAACAAGCGAGGAAAGCAACACTGTCACTGAAACAGAATGTAGATCAGATGCTGACACAACTGTTGCTTCACCCAAATCAGAAACGGCTGATTCCTCAAAACATACAACTGCACCATCTCCAGATAAAGAAGGCAGTGTGACTGACAGCCAAGATAATTTAGGTGAAAAGCACGATGGTGCAATTGAAAAGCAGGATGACACTATTATTGAGCCAGAAAAACAAGAGCATTCGGATGAAAAACCAATCCAAGCAGAAGTTGAGAATAACTTGATTGAAAAGCAACATAGTTCAATTGAAGAACTAGGCGAATCAAAGAAAAGCTTAATTGAAAAAGAAAAGAATGAAGCTGAAAATGAAAAAATAAATCTGATTGAAAGGTGTGAAAATGCAGTTGAAAGTCAATCAGACGTAAAAACTTCCATTCAAGATTCATCTGTGGACAGAAATGAATCGCATGATGAATCTGAAATTATAGAGTTACATCCTGATGATTCCAAAATTGAAACATCTGACATTGAGATGAGTAAAGTGACGGAGCATAAGAGTATGGAAGAGCAAAAACGTGGTGAGGATCAACAGGTAATGGTAAGTATATCCAGGGAAAGAACTGTGAGTAATGAAAAAGAAGCAGGAAATGATGAAAAAACTAAAGATAATAATCAATCTGGTGTTGTAGAGTATGAAAATGATGAAAAGGAATTGAGAAAACCACCAACGGAATCAGAGCATGATAAGGATACAGAGAAATCAGAAGTACATAAGCAACCGTTAGAAATTGAAAGACAAAACAGTAGAGACACACATAATGCAGATGCCACACCAACTGTGCGAGAATATGTCTCACAGAGAGATCAAGCACCAATGGTTGTTAATAGAAAGCGTAGATGGGGCTCAAGGCCTACTAAATTAATAACACAAAAATCCATAACCATCTCAACAGATATTTTAAAAGAAATAATACCTGATGTGAAACCAGTTGAATTTGATGAAGTCATTGAAGAAAAGAAACACAGGAGGGTAGAGGTTCCAGAAAAAATTGAGAGGCCAGTGCTGCCAAAAATTATTATTGACAATACTGAGAATGTTGACCACAACAGAAAAGAAATAGAACCTGACCAAAAGGATAAAGAAAACATTAAGTTGAGAGAATCTCATTTGGCAGCAAATAGAAAAATATCCATAATACAAGACAATGACAGCATATTAGCTAGGCCTCCGAGTCCACCAAAGCACAAACAGTCTTCTATTTTGTATATAACCAACTTGGTGAGGCCATTTACATTGCCTCAACTGAAGAATCTGTTGCAAAGAACAGGAAGGATAGTGGAAAATGGATTTTGGATAGATAGGATCAAATCTAAATGTTTTGTTCAATATGAGACCGAAGAGTAAGTATTATTATTACACTGATTCATTAACATTTTAATTGGTAGTTAAGTAATATTTTATTTATAACTCTCAAGATTAGTGTTGTGTTCACATTCTTACTAGCATATATATATTTTTTATTTATTTGAATAATTATCTCAACTAGCCTATGGCATGGAATAACATTAATGCAGCAAAATTATTGGTGGTTTGCAATTAATTACCAGTACAAAGAAAATACTAATAATTTTTGTATCATGTTTTTTTTACAGTCAAGCCATAGAAACAAGGCATGCATTGCATGGGGTCAAATGGCCAGTTTCAAATCCCAAGACATTACAAGTGGATTTCTCTGCACAAGATGCATTTGACAATGCCAAGAGCAATGAGGATGCTGATAATGCTCAGACGTCAACAATACCTGGTACGGTGGAGGACTGGCTTCGGGAGCAAGACCAAAAGAGGGAGCGAGGAGAAGTGGTCAATGTTAGTTGTTGTTGTCAATGTTATTTATTTTGTTGACTGCCTTGGTGGCGTAGTTGTATAACGGTGCGACTGCAGTGCTGAGATCTCGGGCTCGATTCCCGGGTTAGGCAAAGTGATATTGGGTTTTTCTTCTCAGTTTTAGTCTGGAGTCTGGAAATGTGCCTGGTAAATGGCTTTAAGTCTGCCCCCTATTACATGGGAGCTAATATAGCTAGCAAAATGTGGGTGTGATACACTTCTGCCTATCCCTAAAAAGGGGAAAAAGGCATGATGATATGCATGTATTTTGTTACAATGATTAATGAGGCAAATATTTTTAAAATTTTTGGTTGGTCTGTCCCAGTCTTATTTAGAATAAGTGTCATATATCATAATAAAATGAAATTGATTAGCTTAACAATTCCAATTTATTATTAAATTTTTCATATAAATGTGTAATGTTAGCATAATATAACACATTGAAATATTTTGTATACTTTAAAAAAAAATGTAATTGTATTGTAGCAAAATTAATTTATTTCTTAGGAGAAGCCATGGGAACGAAAAGCAGCTATGCGTGAGTGGGATGTTGGCAAAAATGATAAGAATGACAAGGAAAGAGAAAAAATGCGGCGCGAGGAACGACCGCCAGAGAAAAGACGTCACCGCTCACAAGAAAGAAGCCCTGAGCCAGGTTGGGATTGGTTTTTTTTGTTAAGTAACTATATAACATAATATAATCCGATCTTATCATGTAAATGAACCAATAAAAATATCTGTATAGGAACTATACGCTATTATTGAACTTTATACTGATTGGTTAATTTCCAAAATCAATCTAAAATATCAATCAGGATTGTTTATTGAGTGTATGTACACTTACAAGTTACATACAATATTGATGTCTAGTACCTATATTACCTTAACTTTGCGGCTTTACTAGCAAATACTATAATTTAAATCTATCAGTTTGTTAATATTTCATATGATAACATTATAATACCTAATATTGATTTCAGCCAGGAAATTTAAGAAAAAAGAAGAAGAAGCACCTGCTAAGTTGTTAGATGATTTATTCAGAAAGACAAAAACTACTCCTTGCATATATTGGTTGCCGCTCTCAGCTGAAACTGTAAGGCTATATTTTGTACAAAGTTTATTGTGTGTAATGAAGATGTAAAAATGTATGATAGTAATGAGGTTGTTCTTTTTAGATAGCCATAAAGGAAGAACAGCGGCGACAGCATATGGCTGAATACGAGCGGCGGATGCAGGAGCAGCGCCGCCCTCATCGACGTCACTAGCATGGTCCGTCCTACATTCTACATACACCACGTTACCCACATGCACACACAAACACACATACTCATATTTACACATACATGCATAAACATTCATTCTCATGGACAATTCATTCACATGGACAACTTAAATAAACACCAACACAACATTACTGACACTCACATAATTAATATTTGTCGATAAATCGACTTTTTTTTCAGGTTGTATGCCTCTTCCTCATATTATTTTATTCTATAGGGAATTAATTTAGTTTTATGTTCAATGTTAGTATGTAATTTAGGTTTAACGGCAATCGCAATTTATTCAAGATATTTATGAGAGGAATTGAGCTGTGCGGACATGAAAATGAGAATTTATTTTATACGCAATGTTATAGAAAGGCACGCTTGGAGGAAATCCTATGATTTAATTCGTCGTCGGAGTAACGCGGTCGCTTGATCGAAGCGAGCCGAAGCTGGCGGGACTCCGCTGTGAGCCGTGAGGACACGTGTTGCGGTCTGCGTTTACTTGACTTGGTATTTACCAGTATTTTGGAAACTTGGGATGTGCACTTTATCCTATGGAGTAAAAATTATTTGCGAGCTGATGACATAGCAATACGGAGGTGACAATCATTGTTGAAAATAAACTGTAGCAACTTCCGTGCGTAAAATTGTTCAAAGGTGACTATGAAATGTACTGATATTTCTATGGGACTGTCCAGAATGGACACTGCTCTGCGATTCAACATATCGATGCGCGTGAATTCTCTTGGATGGAAATCGACGGACCTATGGAGATGGGAAGATGTTGAAATATGAAACTTAATTCTGCAGTTATGATAGACATTTATAGCGTGAAAGTATATCGAGATGTAGTTCGAGTCGTTGCGTCGTGTTTAATTGTTTGTCAGAAATATTCCATTAATTTGATGTTCAATAAATATTTTCCTGACAAATATAGTTTTATTTAATATAGGTCCACATAAATTTTATAAAAATGAAATGGCGCCAAAACTAATGTATTATAAAAAATCAATACAGTATATTTTTAAATATAAACAACGCCTATAATTTTATCCCGAGTTAGTTATACAGAACAAAATCAACTATATTAGTAATCTGTAAATTATTTTCGTGTATACAGGAAAATGAAAGTGACCAGAAACACCCTTGCTAAAACCGCATCGGGCCTATGGAAATCCCCGCCAATATTTAATTATGCGTTCAGTTTGCACTGAACTGTTTGTAACAATCTTGACTTTTCCAGCGTGAAAATGTAGATGCATTGAGAATACAATCAGGATTTAGACATTAAAATACTGCTGGCATATTTGTTTAACCCTCGTAGGTAATTATCCACATACCGGCATGCTATGAATTATCTGTGCTGATACTACATAATATATAGTTTGTGAATACAGGAAAAAAAGTTTAAGTAAGAGAAATATGAAATGACCATGCAGGCTGGCTTTCCGTAGTACATATATTATATTTTGCCATTTGAGACTTGCTCTGGCAGCCTTGGCCCTTGACTACTCGGGCGTCAATTTTTTTACGCCTCTTTTCTGACGACCTCTTTTTGGTCCCAACTGTGTTTTTGGCATGTTTGGTCCGAGTCAGAGCCCGTGGCGTATCTCTACCCTCTGCGCGCGGAAGTTGGCGGTGTGATATCCCCGTGCTTCAGAAAGCACCTAAAGCCGTTGGTACTACACCTGATCTCTCTCCGGTCATGTCTCCGTCGCACCGGACTATGAGAGTGAAGGAATAGAGTGCACTATAATATCTCCTGCGTATCTGGCTGATCTCCGTAGAGATTGGCCGCCGTGGCCGAAATTCGGCTAGGAAGTGATTATTAGTATGTTGTAGTGCTGCAAAGTATAAATAGGTATTTGGCGCGTGTGCTCCATATCTGATAATTAATATTAGGTACGCTCGCGCCATATCTACTAGTATTGCTCATTATCAACAGATCGCATAAATTTCAATTATAAGAGAATTTACATTATCGACCTGATATTATTATAAAGCAACAGAAAACTTGGTCAATTATCTTTATCACCTGATATACTTTTATCTCGGGATAAGAGTAATAATGTTTTTAGATAGTCAAGCAGTCGCGTTGGCGGATTATCTTCGCCAGCCGCTTCTTATTTGTGCCACCAAGTATAAGGAATCGTTAACATGGTAAGTAATATTTGATTAAGAAAATGAATGAATTAGGCTAAGATATACATATGCTGCATTAAAATTTTGTTAATTTAAATAAGTATTTCACATATATATACAGTCAAGCGCGTTATCCTAAGCTTTATTAATTGCATCTATGTCAATAATTATTGATAAAGTAAATTTATTTCTACAACTCCATCGTAAAGTATGACCCAGTATCTAAGTATCTATCCTTGGAATATGGTTTATGAGCAGGGTGCAGTACCTTAGATAATATTTTAAATGTAGGTAGTACCTAAGTCAATCGAATTTTATATCAGTTACTTATAGTAGGTAGGTATTCCAGCTTTACTGATTGACTTTGTATGACGTGCATTTAGCTAGGAGTAAAAAAAATTACCCTATATATCTATACGGCTATCTAAGCTGTCCGTCGATTATAACTTTCGTGCCTACTTAATTGCAAAAAGACGGATTCGCCCTGTACACGGAAAGCGCCCACTGACATTTAAAAATGTCGCACGCCGTCATAATTGGTATGCACAGTCAGCAGCATAAGTATCTGTACTAAATTAAAATTTTATATTGCCTATATATGCGTTAAGTTAAACTGAAACATTTATCTCTTCGTTTGAAGTAAAGTAAATCTCTTTTATTTTATTTTTATGAAGAGAAAAAAAAGATTAGTAAGAACACAAAAGTATGTAGGCAATTTGAAATTTTGAATTTGTTCAGCTACTTATGCTGCTGACTGTACATGGTTTCTACACACAATTAGAACTATAGGTAGCTTCTTAGAACATTGATAAATGCTCTAAGGGTAGCTTAGACGACTAACTTAGGTGGAGGTGTAACTTAGACTACCTACTCATTTCGCAAAGTGGCATACGCCAAGTGCAAATCCAATCAACTAAATATTTCTAAATTTAAGAATTATTTATTTTCATGCCAACTACACACTTACTTAATTACCCCGTAGGTACCCGAGAATCAAACGCAGAATACTAGATTCTAAACCATGTTTTTTTTACTGGGTTATAACTTTCCACCACCTTAACTAATGGTAAAAAAGCCAGATATCGTTTTTGTTTTCGCTTAATATAAGTAGGTAAGTAATTGTTAAATACCCATTACATACAAAGAGGGAATAGCTGTTCCCAAAATGAATGCTGCTAAGTTAAAAAAAAAATAAAAAACCTGTTGCGAAGGTGAGGGTGTCGTGGTGGTACACGCTGGCGGCGGTGGTGGCGGTAGCGGTAGCGCAGCAACAAACTCCTTTCACGTTGGAAGAGTTCATTTCTGGACAATTTTCACAGCGAAGCTTCAATGGCACTTGGATTTCAGGTTCGTGACTATGACAAGCGGTTTAGTAGGAGAAAAGACGCACGTCCTCATAGGGTTTCGTACCATCTAAGTATTTAAGATGTATTTAGTAGGTTTTGAGGTTCAGTCAGTGAATTGGACTTTTAGTAAGTAGATACATATGTAAATAATTTATTAGGTGCAGTTTGGGCAGAAAAAAAATAGTATTGAAAATAACAATTTGGAGCATCGAGCATAACTGAGCAGGTACTATAAGGTAACGCTTTGTCACCAAGTTGAACCTACTAGTGGTGCTTTTGGGTCGGGGACGGTGCATCACTTTTTCACGCATGTCGCAGAAACGTTTACCTTACTTTTTATGTCCGGCCTGTCTGATACAAATCCCCTACAGATTCCCTAAAACCAGCTAAAAAATGTCTATGTATCTACAGACACGGAGCTGACTTTCACAAAAGCTGGTGAGCCAGGAATACACATATTCGATGTCACCACTTTGAACTCCACTGTGCTCGTCGAGGGTGATCTTATGGTAAGTATTAAACTTTTTTTTTATTTTAGCTACTATATTTCATATACTCAAGCGAGTTATAGAAATTATGAGAATACTTGCTAGTGTTAATATCTACAAAATGTTTAAATACCTAAGGCGGGTAATTTCATAGGTCTTACCCCAATATCCTTGATTATAATTAAAGCCCATAAGTTTAATGTTCCCATACTAGGCTACACATCAATGTTCTTTACTTCGGCTAGTATAATTATAATAGATGTTACCTATTATGCTAGGAAAATAATACATCATATTTATATTGCAGGCTTTCCTGAATACAACCCGTCCAATTTTGTCTGCAGATAGAGAGTACATTTTAGCACCCAGTGAAGTCGAGCAGGTAACTTTTTAATATTATATTTTAAATGTATTCGGAATCAATAATAATAATTGCTCTCAATTGGTCGTTGGGTCAAGAGCCAGATGTAGAAGGCAGTACTGTTGGACACGGCACGCATTGTGAGGAGATTCCTCACTTCGAATCCTTAACCACCGGTGGCTTGGGTCTTGAGCCTCGGCATCGGAGGGTGATAAATTTTTTTATATGTATTTTTATAACTTATATTTAAAAATGTAAAAATGATAATTTTTAGAATAAAGAATGTTAGAGATTATTATTAACATTATTCCTTGTTCGTATCTGTCTAATACTTAGCAGACTGCGATATTTTGAATTATTAGGTATACTTATTGCCTATAATAAAAAGTTATCACTTTAAACATACATTTTTAGTAGATAAGCGATACTTAGCAGGACTGAGTACATATCTATTTTTTCATAATACTACATACATTAAAAGTATTTATATAGTTGCGATAATTCCTTTGCGTAAATGTAACTACGATATTATATGATGAAGTAGACAAAAATCTTTTGCTTTCTCTAAGATTGAAAAACGTTAATCTAATAAATCATCGATTTCTAATTAGGATTTGATAATAATTGGTTAGGTACATAGTACATACAGTTGTCATTCCACGATAAGTTTATAAATAAAATATAATAGAAAAACATCGTGAGGAAACCTGCATACCTGAGAAGTTCTCTATAAGAATTTCGAAGGTATGTGAAGTCTGCCAACACGCAACAGACCAGCGTGGTGGACTAAGGACTCTCTCAGTAGTAGAGGAGGCCCGTGCGCAGTAGTGGGCAGTATATAATAATACAGGGCTGGTATGGTGGTATGGTGATAGGAAGAAAAACAAGAGATTTTCGATATTTTTTTATTTAATTATGATCATCTTATTGTAGGTATCACAATTAATAAGTATGTTTAATTGCAGTTGGATTGTAGACTTGCTATTTCAAAGAGATTTATAGCATAATTGTGAAACTATCATATTTACAGACTAACTTTTATTCTGAGAGCCGCGCCCGCTCGCGTGTTCGTTTTTTCTGATATGACCCAATTCTTTTGGAAGTAAGTATGTAATATATACTAATAATTGGTTTCATTATCAGGTTTATCGATACTCAACAACAGCTAGATATGCTCTTTACGAAATCGAGACACAGTAAGTATTTACCTAACAATCTCAATTCTAAAATCGCTATTTTAAAATATTAGTAACATTGCATTTTATTGTTTAGGTATTTAGGTATTGTGGGTTTTTACTTTTTACTTATAATAATATTTTGTCCTAAGACTGTTGCTATTGTACATTGGGTTATTATACTTTAATACAAATTATACCTAATTTAATAAAGCTACTATAATACGACAGTACTCATCAGTAAATAATACGCTTCGACCTGTACAAAGAGCATCGGTAAGTTAGAGGCAAAACGTTATTTAAGTGTGAGTGAGAACGATGCTCCACAGAGTCGAATTTATATTATCTCTTTCTAGAGCTTAGGGTCATTCGGCCTAAAAGTACGCATTTTTTCTATCGTCTACACAGTCAAAAATATAGTGTCTTGAAAAACGTTTTAACACTCGTATGTAAAGTAAATTTATTTTACTTTCATTATGCAAAGAGTTTTTGTACATTGCTTCATTGTTTTTATTGCAATACATGTTTAAGTGCATCGGGAGAAATTCGTACTATTGAACCATTATGTGGGTAAAACTACGCAGAGTGTTTAATGAGAATATTTTTTTCTGTATAAGGTCTAAAAATCTTTACAAATAATATTCGACTTAATTGCAACTTAAAGAAGAAAAAACCGTGCGATCATTGTAGTGAAGTTATAACAGGGTGCGTACTTTTAACCTCGTACTCTTACCCAAACAGGGAATATTTTAAACAATCACACGTTAGTTGAGACGCATTTATTTTCTAGGACAGAATTAATAACTAAAATAAATACTATAACATATTTTGTAAAGCATTTATTTCGTTAAAATAGGCATTTACAATATGAAATGTACAACGTGTATGGTTCCTTCCGCGTGGCTGCCGGGCGACGACTACTGGCCGGCTCACGCTCCCTCGGGCACTGCGGACGGGGTGGCAGGGCGTCGTTCCCGCCCGCCCGCGGTTACACCCCCCCGCGACCCTATGCCTCGAAACGTGCCCATATAAGGCAATTTCCGAGCGACGCCTGCGTACCTTCCTTATAATTAGATTTTTGGCGCGTTATACACTCCCCCTTTTGATTAGGTGGGGCACCTCCCGCCTGGTCAAACAACGACACATAACGCGATATCATACTAAGTTAAAACTTTGCGCGGACGACCCCTGCTACGCTTCGGGACAACCGGCTCAGGACATTCACCCTCTCTAGCATGGTAGCGCCTTAAGTCAGACACATGATATTTCCCAAATGTGTCACCAGATTTATGGGCCAAGAGATAAGTTGTAGGACTCACCTTTTTGGAGATGACGTACGGTCCATCTCGTTTCGGGGTGAACTTCGATGTGACACCCTTTACGGTGTTACTGAGCTGATGGGTCCTCATTAAAACTAAGTCACCTTCAATGTACTCCTCAGGGGACGACCTCCTCTGATCGGCATAGACCTTGCGAGCATCTTGATGACGTTCAAGGTTCTCCTTAGCTGTCGAGATGGTATCTGCGAGTTTCAGCAGGTACGGTGTTACCTGAGGTATAAAATTCTCAGCCTCTACGACCGATCTTAGATCCGCCTGGACGGTCAGGGGGGATCGCAGCTCACGACCAAATGTCAGGTAAGCAGGGGTGTGCTCTGTGGACCTAGTGAAGGAACTATTAAAAGCAAACCGAACAAACGGCAATACCTCCGGCCAATTTTGGTGACGACCTTCCACCAAGATGGCGAGATGAGCTTTGAGGTCTCGATTCTTCCGTTCCACCGGGTTTGACTCTGGGTGATAGAGAGGCACCAGGCTCTGCTTCACACCTAAAACAAACATGGCCTTCTGCATGACATCTGCAACAAACTGCACCCCGTTATCGGAGATCAGACGCCTAGGAACACCAAATCTCATAAATACCTCATTAACCAGTGTCTTAGCACATATCTCTGCCGTAGCTTCGATGAGAGCGAAGACTTCCACCCACTTACTTGCAGTATCCTCCACAATGAGGATCCATCTCTCACCTTGCGGACCTTTGGGCAATGGACCAAAGAGGTCAATTGCGATGGTTTCGAATCGCTGAGCTGGAACTGGAGTCTGTAGCAGTCCAGCTGGTTTAATGTTCGACGGCTTGTACCGCTGACATTCGATGCACGTTTTAAGATATTGTGTTACAAACCGTCTCATACCAGGGAAGTAGAACTTTTGCGAGATACGATGCAGTGTTCTATCGATACCACCGTGAGCGGCAGTAGGCGAGTCATGAAATTCGAACATGACTTTACTCCGCAGGCTTTCTGGTAGGACAAGTTGTGGCTCCTCGGAATCGGTATCAGGCGCGTGCCTATACAAAACAGCTTGATTCAAGAGATAGCCTCTCTCTGTCCAACGGGTAACAGCAAGTTCATCCTTACCTTCCAAGTCCTGGATGATTTTAGCAACTTCTGGATCAGCCAACTGGGCCTCCCGGGTCGAAGTGGCATCCCAGTGTGGTACGTCCACGACAACTGGACAGACATCACACTCTTGTGGAGTACCATCTTCCATCACGGGTCGACTAAGAGTATCGGCTAGTGCATTGGCCTTACCTGGGGTGTACTCAATATGTAAATCAAAAGCTTGGAGCTTCATGGCCCACCGAACCAACCTGCCGCTTGGAGACTTGAGGGAAAACAACCATTTTAGGGGTTGATGATCAGTCAACACACTGACTTGATGACCATCAATGTAGCCGCGAAATCGCTCGACAGCCCAGACGACTGCCAAAGCCTCTCGCTCTGTAGTCGAGTAGTTTTGCTCGGCTGGTGTGAGCAACCGGCTGGCATACTCAATGGGATGTTCATCATGCGATGACTCCCCCTGAAGTAAAGCAGCACCCAAAGCGTAGTTACTCGCGTCCGTCCGCAATAAAAATGGTTTCGTGTAATCTGCTTGTACCAGAATAGGAGACGTGGTCAGCAGCCTCTTAAGAGCTTCAAAAGCCTTACCTTGCTCCAAACTCCATTCCCACACGTGCGTTTTCTTGGTCAGGCGCGTGAGTGGTTCAGCTACTTTCGCAAAGTCCGGTATAAATTTGCGAAACCAAGAGCATGTTTGAAGGAAAGTGCGCAATTGTTGAAGACAAGTAGGTTCCTTCATATTCATAACAGCACGTACCTTGTCCTCATCCGGCGATATACCCTCTTGAGAGATCACGTGACCCAGGTATTTGACCTTTTCCCTCGCGAAGACACACTTTTCCCGATTCGCACGGAGCTTAAACAAGCGGAGACGGTCGAATACGGCACGGAGATCCGAAAGATGATGGGTATATGATTCCGATATCACCAGTATATCGTCGAGGTACGTTAGCACGGTCACATCCTTAAGCGAGGCTCCCGAACGAAACCTGTCTATAAGCCTCTGGAACGTAGCCGGCGCATTCTTTAGACCAAAAGGCATACGTTTAAAGCGATACGTACCGAATGGTGTAACAAAAGCAGTTTTGTCCCGATCCTTGATGCTGCACTGCCAGTAACCACTTCGAAGGTCACAGGAACTCATCACGCAACCTTTCTTAGTTGACTGAAGCAACTCGTCAATGCGTGGCATAGGGTACGCATCACCCTTCGTCACTGCATTAAGCCTTCTATAGTCTACACAAAACCGATACCCACCATTAGCCTTAGGTACTAGAACAGCTGGTGCAGACCAGGCAGACTCACATTCTTCAATTACTCCCTCTTTTAACATCTGATCGAGTTCCCCGCGAATAATCTCCTTCTTCGCCGGAGTGACTCGATAAGGTGGAACAGCGATGGGGGGATGATCGCCCGTATCTATGTGATGCTCGGCGAATGGCGTCGGCTCTCCAACTAAGTTAAAAATATCAGAATACTCACCAAGTAAAGCTTCTAAGCTGGAACGCTCCTCCTGACACAGTAAAGTACCTTCATCTTCCCTCAATAAGTTGACAGAGGCACAGTCCACCACCTCGCGGGCACTTTCTGTGAGCAGGGGGTGAATGACCTGAGGCCGATTTGCCGTAAACCACGTCATAGACGAGAAATTCAAAACTAACTGACACTTTGTAATAAAATCTATCCCTAAGAGTGTCTCATTATTCGACGCATCAGGGAATATAACAAACTCTACAGGTAAACACATAGACATACAGTTAACATTTACGAGTGCTAATAAAACATTATTTGTACGTATGCTACCATCAGCGAGCTTAACAGACATAATTTGCGACTTAAATGCAATGCCCAAACGCAACAAAAGTGAATACAATGTTGAACCTGCAATACTGCGCCGGGCGGCGGTATCTATTAACGCTGTACCACTGTACCCGCAAATCTCTATATTTAAAATAGGTCGGCACTGAGTAACCATATTAGTGTTATTACATTTTACATTACAAGTTGTATTAAGGGAGTAAAAACTATTACTTTGCGATTGTGGCGTATTTAAATCTACTATATCACAAGTTGAAATGTTATTATTTTTACATGTAGGACAATTCGCTCGAATATAGCCCTTTTCACCACAACCATAGCAATGCAAGTTAGACTTAATATTACTATTCACATAGTCTTTAGAGTCTCTTTTCGGACATGAATCGCGATTATGACCACGGCACTTACAATACACGCAGAATAGCTTTTTATCACTTGTATCACATTTCACTTTACTCGCGCCTTGACTTTTATCGGCACTGATCGGAATCGAAGGCGACGAACCACGAGGCGGGGAATAAACTTGTGGCCGCTGGGCTACCGCGGCACCCCGCGGCGGCAGCGCTGGCGCTGTCCCGACGTTTCCCGCCGAATTCGCGTTCTCCGATGCGACGCGTGAAGCTCGCGAGCCGGGCGGCAAGGGGCGCGCAAATCGCGCCTGCACCGACTGCGTCGAAGTTATACTCGTGCTTGAATTTTCCATAAGCGATTCTTCTATTGCTCGCGCCTTATCAATCAAGGATTCAATATTGACGACAGCGTCTCGAGGTAAACGTTTACGAATACGTTTATCTAATAACCCATATATCATGTCCAACTTGGCTTCTTCAGGTAACACGTATGGTAATTTAGACAACATACCACGAATTTTCACTATAAATGTATCCGCGAGCTCTGTGTTCTGCTCTACGGCAAATATATTCCGGAACATTTTGTAAGCCGGACATGGTACACCATACATGCTTCTCAGACTCTTGAGGGCTTCGGGCCACGAGGTCACCTCCGACCGGACCCCTCTCCACCACACTGCAGCTTCGCCATGGAGCAACATAGGAAGACCCCGTAGTGCCAGTTCATCACTGACCGTCGAGCACTCCTTAAATATTTGTACGGAGTCTATGAATGCTTCAACGACCTCAGGGTCCCTGTCCTGACCGTTGAAGCGCGACGTACATTTCAACATGTTGCCCGATTTACTTGTTGACAACGACGGTGTCGATACGGGTGATGCATTCGAAGCGCCGGAGTCGGCGGGAGATGCTGATGACCCACCTCTCGCGTACGATGCCATGAGGGTTTCGACAAGCTGCCGATTCGATTCCGCCTGAGACTTCGCGAAGGCGGCAAGGAATGAAGTCAGCTGGTCCCCAGACATGAGTACTGACGAAGGATTTTCAGTTTCCTCTTCCGAGCCGCTTAATGCGTCACTAGCTTTAGCGTCGGTACGTAACTTACGCGGCGGCATATCTATTACTTTATGTAGCACCCGCGGATTTATCGGACACAAACCGGTTCAAAATTAGTTCGGGCCACTAGTTGAGCGCCACTTATAACATATTTTGTAAAGCATTTATTTCGTTAAAATAGGCATTTACAATATGAAATGTACAACGTGTATGGTTCCTTCCGCGTGGCTGCCGGGCGACGACTACTGGCCGGCTCACGCTCCCTCGGGCACTGCGGACGGGGTGGCAGGGCGTCGTTCCCGCCCGCCCGCGGTTACACCCCCCCGCGACCCTATGCCTCGAAACGTGCCCATATAAGGCAATTTCCGAGCGACGCCTGCGTACCTTCCTTATAATTAGATTTTTGGCGCGTTATAATACTATAATAATCATGTAAACTTAACATAATTAATGGACTTTTGTAAACTGATGCACCGTCTAGCCATACACTTTTTGCCCAGCACAAAATATTGGTAACTAATTAACAAAATCACGTTGATCACCGTTTTTCGCTAAACAAGTGAGGCTTGGTAAAATACCTTGTGGCTCTGGCATTTTCCCTGACGCGCCCCTGATCTAGCCGAAAAAGTGTGAGCCCCCTCAATAGGTTTCGAGATATTGACCATGCGAACTTTTACCCACTGCTTGCTGTTGCCCCGAATGACCCTATGCGTAATATTCACTGCCGAGTACTGTACTATTAGTAAGCAATTAGATTGGTAGAGCGATTTTTATACTACGAGGTATTTTGCTATGAGGACATTATTGTAAAAGTATTTTAAATAAGTAATTCACAAACTTCATTCCAGATCTGTAAACTACATCGCCGGGCACAACCGTCTTCAGCTGTGTATATTTGGCGGTGGCCATTCTTTAGCGTATGTGATGGACAACAATGTGTTTTACTTACCAGAGAACACAACCAACGCTATTCAGTTGACGAATGACGGTATTCCTGGAGTTGTATACAATGGACACACGGACTGGGTGTATGAAGGTTATATATATATACTAATATTATAAAGAGGAAAAATTTGTTTTTTTTTTTGTATATTTATAACGAATAAACTTAAAAATTACCTAATGGATCGAATTTAAAAAATCTTTTACCATTATAAAGCTACATTATCAGCGAGTAACATAGGCTACTACTTATCCCGCGAAAATATAAAGCGCGACTTTTATCTATACTAATATTATAAAGCTGAAGAGTTTGTTTGTTTGTTTGAACGCGCTAATCTCAGGAACTACGGGACCGATTTTGAAAATTCTTTCACTAATAGGAAGCTACATTACTCCTGAGTGCTATAGGCTACTTTTTATCCCGGAAAAACTTTTCCACGCGGGCGGAGCCGCGCGCTAAAGCTATATTGAATAATGTTGATTAATTACTCATGATGACCGAACCCAAACTTAACATAACTGTTTGTTACAGAGGATGTTATGTACACCGGACAAGCGACTTGGTTCTCTACGGAAGGATCCTATCTGGCATTCGCCACATTCAATGACACCGAAGTTGAATCGTATTCGTACTACTACTATGTCGACAAAAGTGACCCTGATGATGTTTACCCTGAGCTTGTTGATCTTAAATACCCTAAGGTTGGTATAAACAAAGCTCGAAAAATTATTGCTTTTGTGAAAAGTATTCCGCCATCTCTCTACTATAATTTTTATCGCACTTGAGCGCCTAAAGTGTTCAACCTAGGGGGGTATTAATAGTTCAATCTCAAGTTTGAGTTACATCTCAAGTAGACATAATGTATTAATAGTTCCATACATTATGTCTACTTGAGATGTAACTCAAATTTGAGATTGATTTATTAATACCGCCCCTAGAGTCCTCTCAGTAGCAGAGGAGGCTTGTGTTTCACAGTTGGCTATTATTTACAAAAACCTCTATTCTTTAGGTTGGACGCACCAATCCAACAGTCGTTCTCCGCGTGGTGGACCTACGTGCTCTAGTCCAAACAAATGTCATATCATACATCACGATGGAGCCTCCAGTAGCTGTTACTGACGATCACATCCTCGGGGGCGTCACGTGGCCCACAGACAACGAAATCGCCATGCACTGGCTCAACAGGCGTCAGAACTACACCGTGCTGCAGATTTGCAATATAGTCACTATGCGATGTGAGGTAAGGTTTGAATTCTGTTTTTATCCATGTTTAATTCACAAAAGCATAACGACTACGCAAAGAAAAATCTACTTAGTAACTACCCACTTTCCAATGTCTTTATTGTATTCAGTTTCGCAACTACGTATGCTCACGCCTTTTATCCCCGAAGGGGTAGGCAGAGGCGCAACTAGTGCACCCACTTTTCGCCGTGCATATTCCGTCCCATGATGTGATAGGGGGCGAGCCTATCGCCATATCGGGCACAAATTCCAGACTCCGGGCTGATATTGAATAGAAAATCCAATATCACTTTGCCCGACCCGGGGATCGAACCCAAGACCTCAGCATTGTAGTCGTATTCAGTTTCAGTATTTAAGAATTCTGAATTATTCCAAAATGAGCTACTATAATATGTATTCCTAGCTTTTCTCGCGGCTCCGCTCACGTGATATAGTTTTACCGGGATAGAAGTCTCGCTTCATATTTTCCTGTTTCAATAGTTCCAGAGATATTACTTCCTACAGACAAACTCACAAACTTACAAACTTTACCTCTTTATAGGTAATATTAGCGTAGATGAACCTAACTGGAGTATACGACCTAAATGCCATAATCAATAGGTATATATATAGCATTGAGGATTATAATATAGAGCATAATAATCATCATTTGAAAAAATCTGAAATAAAAACTCAACACCTAAAAATCTGTAACAACTCAGTTCGTTTAATTCTATAGGTAATATTTTGGCAGACTCATATTTGACGCGTCAATTATTTTAGATTTTTTTATTTTAGGAAGAGCACCGGCAACAGCCCAACGGTTGGGTACCAATCGCATTGCCACGCTTCAGCAGAAATGGCGATTTCTATGTATCGACCCGCTGGTCTTTGGAGCAGGCTGACGGTAACATCTGGCAGCATCTTTACGTTAGCATAAGACTCAACGGCCAGATCATCTCTAGCTCCATCACTCCCGGAGCCTTCACTGTTAACAATTACGTTGGAATGGATGAAGAGAATCTCTCCTAGTAAGTAGGGCTGCAGCGGCTGATATCTATATCCATAAAAATTTCGTGTCACAGTGTTTGTTACCTTGTTTCCTCCGAAACGGCTGAACCGATTTTTATGACATTTTATATTAACACTTGGTTGGTCTGAGAATAGGTTGTTATCTATTTTTCATCCCCCTAAGTGATGATCCACCCCAAAAAAATTTTCAAAATTTTCGGACAGATTTTTTTTTTATGATGTGGCGTTAAAAAATACATACAACCCAAAATGTTCTACCTTCTTCCATCATCTCCTATTTTTTAATAGCGATATTAGTAATTTAATAACTTTTAACCCCGTTCGGTAACTGATCAATTATCTTCTGATCACTTATTCCCACTAGGCGTCTGCCGGTGTCACTTCTCATTCAGTAAACAGCTTGGAGTAGGGATGAAACCGAAGCGCCGGTCACCTGTGCTTCTTCCACTCATACACTACATCCTCACGTGCTTACAATAATTTATTCCTTTTTTTCTACTAAAATAATCTCTAAAAAGAATTTATATGGCAAAACAACGTTTGCCGGGTCAGCTAAACAACATATCGGTATCTGAGCCGAGTAAATTTAAACTCGCCTGGCACTTACAACAGATAGTAAAAAATTCGTCACCGTGCCTCTTTTGGGCAAGTCGTGATCCTAAATGTGATCAAAGTGATATTGGATTTTTCTGGGTCGTATCACTTACTATCAGGAACGCGGTATTCTCCTCTCGTCATTCAACTACAATAAATAAAGAATTTCAATGGTTGAAACTCCATAGTTACTACACCCGCACGGTGACGGACGCGCCGTGGCAGTCTCAAGTGCGAGTGTCTGGCGCGGACGCGGGCTGCCTGAGCTGCAACCTGGTGCTGCCGGACGGAGGGAGCTGCACCTGGGCCACCGCCACCGCCAGCCGCGCCGGCTCTTACCTCACCATCACCTGCTCCTCGCCCAATGAGCCCTCGGCTACTTTCATTATTAACCCTAGAGTGAGCAGCTTTTTAATTTAGTTGATACCTCGTCGTAGGTATATAGTAGTAATGTCTCTTGAATTTCTTGTCTTCCCACTCTGAGCAGGGGGTTACTTACCAAACTTCCCTAAATTAATCCCTTTCTTAAAATCATGAGGTCATAGGAAACTTCAAACTATAATTTGTACTTGAATCGGCTATTTATCTTCAAACCTATCATAAATAACTTAAACCAAACATACAGACTCGCCAAAGCCTATACCTCTGGGAAGACAACGCCATAGTTCGTCAGCGGTTAGAGAACAAGATCCGTCCAGGCAGCATCATCACGACGGTGCCGCTGCAGAATGGCTTCCCGGCGCCGGTCCGCCTGCACCTGCCTCCGGGGCTGGACGTCAACGACACCACCACCAAATACCCCTTGGTGTTCCATGTGTACTCCGGACCTAATACTAACAATGTTCACGATACGTTCACTGTTGGTAAGTTTGGTTTTTTGAGTTTTGAATGAAATTTTGCCTACACACAAAGATGACAAAAATTACGCAGTTGTGGAGAATTAATTTGCACCATACAGCATAATATAATGTTGCCAGGTAATATTGTACTTTATTATGAACCTGTGTTAGTGAAATAAAATATTTTATTCCTAGGATTAAGTACAAATTGGCGTATTAGAAAATTATGTATTTTTTAATGATAAAAGCGCCTTAAATCATAAATCGTATACAGAACCTTCATTTTGAAGATAATCGTAATATTTATTTGAGACCCAAAACTTATTCCTAAAATTAAATTAGTAAAGCAACTGGGATAATACCTTTCTTCGTTCCTAAAGGTTACCAATCGTACCTAACCACGAGTCGAGACATCATCTACATGACTGCCGATGGTCGCGGCTCCGGACTCAAGGGTCAGGAGATCCTGTATGCTCTCAACAATGCTCTCGGCACTGTGGAAATTGAGGACCATTTCGTTATATTGAGGTAATTATGCTATTTTGTGAAAGTAAAGTACTAACCAACTAAAAGGAAAGTACTAACTCATGGCTTATAAACATCAGGGCTTAGCAATTTCAACGTTATTCACTTTATATCCTAAATAAAGTACGTTTTATCGCACTGATCCGATTAAAAAATATCGGCGCAACATAATAATACCTACAGCCTAATTCAAGTATTGTAGCAGCGCAAATGTCCGCGTTTATCATACTTTTATATACGGACGACAGACGCAGCAGATGGGGAAAAAGTAAAAAAATATAAAAAATATATTCTGCTCGATTAATAGGCAGATAGGTATATTAATATTTATGTTTTCTTTAACGCAATACATTATTGTAGTACTTAAGCTTTTTTGTATTTACATGTAAAATAATATGTTTAAACCGGAAAAAAATATTTTTATAGTATATTCCCCCTTTGCCTTATATTATGTTTTTAAACTATTCTAAAGTCTGGGAAAAACTTTATTCTTTCAATACATTATCCATCTTTTTATAACGAAGGACACAGGTAGCAATTTTAATATAAAATATCAAGTCCGTCTACAGGCTGTAAATAAAGCAATAACCAACACTCATGCGTACACCTACACAACAATCAAACACGTAGCATTGACCTTAAATACGACATCCTGATACAACACCAGACTAACAATATCACAAATACAAAGTATATGATTGTACAAAGACATCCAATGAGATTTAAATCACGCTGCGCTTATAAAAATGCCAGTGGTATTAAAAAACACGCTGCGATTTTAAACATTATGCCAGTGTTATTAGAAAAAATAAAAACATTATATAATCTGGCACGATTTTTAGAGGAAACAGGTTTTGGCGCGAAAGTGCAACATCACAGATTAAATCATCAATTCATTAAAACACTTCCGAGGTCAATAACTATGAGGGAATGAGGTCGTTTCTTTACATTTGAACATAATGTTCTCGATCTTTGTTCCCTGGTCAGTGAACCTTATGCAATGCAGTGTTTGCGATGAGACTTGAAAATTTGTTATGCAATAAGGCAGCCCATTGGCAGGTACTTGGTATATCTTTTGAATGCCATCCTAACTATATTTTGTAAAATTCGTATAACAAATACTGTTGTCAATAGATATATAAATTCATCAATCTGTGAATTGTTATAATATGATTGATTACTAAGAATCTATATTGCTAAGAACTGCTAATTGTGAAAAACCTATGCATGCCTATGTATTGGCGCTGTGATGTGTTTTTTTTTCACTGGTAAAATATTTGTCACTTGCAGCCAATCCTTTTGGCTTTGTGCTCTAGCATATGAGGGTATTATAAAATAATCACAACTAAATACATATGCAAGTACAATTAATTGTATACCTAATTCAATAAATGAGAGGAATAAGCACCTATATTATGGACTTTCAAATGTTATGCAATTAAGATGGCACGTAAAAAGCAGGCTCTTCAAGGTACATTAAGATTTATAGACTTAATGCTCATACCAATAATTTTTAGGCAAGTACTGAACCGATACCAGTTCATAGACCGTGAGAAAATCGGTATCTGGGGCCATAGTTACGGCGGTTACGCGACGCTGCTGACTCTCGTACACGATGACGAAAAGCTCTTCCAGTGCGGAATCTCCGGAGCTCCTGTCACCTCATGGCTCTACTACAGTGAGTATTTAGAGTAGTTACTACACACATACACACACACACACTGACGCCTTTTTATCCCCGAAGGGGTAGGTAGAGGCGCAACTAAGTGCACCAGTTTTTCGCCGTGCGTATTCCGTCCCATGATGTGATAGAGGGCGAGCCTATCGCCATATCAGGCACAAATTATCATTTTATGTGAGTATTGTGTTTCATTAAAATACTTAATTTTTTTATTCGTATTTCCTAATAAAAAAATTAACTTAATAAAATCCATAATCTGCTTATTTATTGCCTCTGAGGCGGAACATAGTTCGCCGGGTCAGCTAGTTTAATATAATTATAGTTTATTGTTTTGTTTTCGCTACGATCGTTGGAATCCTTGTCAGATGCACAGTCAGCCACATAAGTAGCTGAACAAATTCAAAATTTCAAATCGCCTCTATGCATTAAATTTATTCGAAACATTTTTTTCTTCTTGTGAAGTAAAGTTTATCCATTTTATTTTAATTTTGTGAAAGGAAAACAAAAATTGGTAAGAATAAAAAAGTGTAGAGGCGATTTGAAGTTTTGAATTTGTTCAGCTACTTATGTGGCTGACTGTACCACTTAAGAAAACTCGAGAAAGTAATCCAAGGAGAAACAAAAACTAGTACGACAATATTCAATATCAGTCTAGTGATTTATGTTTATATACAAGTTATACAGAGTCTTAATTGCTAGAATACACAAAAAGTTGGTAGCAATATCGCTGATATATCGCTATATCATGCCATAACCTTGGTATATCACTATATCATGGTACCTTTACCACAAAACACTAAATAATATTGTCTGAGGAATGTGTCACTAATAATTTTGTTGTAAACTGGAACGTATTCTGTTGTTTCTAAATATAATGGCATTCAAGTTTTATGTGGGTGTTGAAAAATCGCAATTTAACTGTTTAACATAAATGCCTTTTGAGGCGAAAATGCGGGTGGCTTGACAACAATTTTTGTTGTGATAACGGCTTTTTATCTATACTAATATTATAAAGAGGAAAGATTTGATTGTTTGTTTGCATTGAATAGGCTCCGAAACTACAGGACCGATTTGAAAAATTCTTTCCCCAATATAAACCTACATTATCAGCGAGTAACATAGGCTACTTTTTATCCCGGGGAAATATAAAGCGGGACTTTTATCCCGGAAAAACTCATTCACGCGGGCGGAGCCGCAAGTATATGACATAATTTTATTGTCCTTCATACATAAAGACATATAAAATGAACCGAGCCGTATCGGTGAAACAAACGGATGGTGTAATCTAAATCTTTCATTTAGTAGTGTAGGTTATTGGGTTTTTCTGCACAGTAAAAGCCCTGGGTCCAGAATTCGTGCCCGGTATGGCAATAAGCTCGTCGCCCACCCCTTCGGTGATACAGGCGCCAGAGTGTGTGTTTGTGAATGGGTAGTAGATTTATTATAATATAGTTTACAGTTAAGTTGCTTTATTTCAGAATTATTCAAATCATTTTTTTTTACCCGTTGCGTCCAATTCACTTTTTACGATAGCCTCATAAAACTGCTCATTCTGTAAAAAGAGACAATGACTGTGCGCCCAATACCTTTCTCAGTTCTGTAGTTTCGTAGCGCAGACATTCCCTATATCCACTATATGGGTCACGTAATGGCTTTCTCTATTTCCCACTTTTATGCCCTAGTCACTTCACATGAAGATGGAAACAGTCCATTCCCGCGCCCCATATACTTCCGGCGCCTTATATTCATAGACACCATATTTAGATTCTTGATTTTTTTTACCTAACGTTTTATTACAGCTCGACCACAGACACGCTCAATAAAACTTTTGGCGCCTGGGTGCATCCAAAAAAACTAATATGACATCATATGAACATATTGTTTTTGTGTTTTATTAGATACAATGTACACTGAGCGTTATATGGGCTTGCCTACGGAAGAAGACAACCTGTCTGGATACCAAGCTGGTGACGTCACTTTGTTAGTAGACAAGTTGAGAGGCAAAGACTTCTACCTGATGCATGGTAACGCTGATGACAACGTGCACTATCAAAACGCGGCCAAGCTGATAACCGCGTTGGCGGAACGCAACATACCTTTTGAGCAAATGGTTCGTGTATTACTGTTACTTTATTTCTGTAGTCTGTAATTCTGATATCCATTTAAAATCTTGACAAAAATATGTAAGGATTGTATTTAAAAAAATATAACATGGTAATTGACGTGGTATTTCTAGTGCTTGACATATTGCTTTAAAAGTGCAAGTGCGTTGCCTCTTACATGATCACGACCACTAATAAATAGCTAACCACAAATCGTAATGTTAAATAAATCGCTGTTCCGACTCGTCCGCAGTCAATCATATGGAAAGGAACCAGCCTCTACATTTCCACCGTAGCTAACTGGTGCAAATCACGGCTCTATAACGAACAAGCATATTTAATAGAGTGGTTCGTGGTCTTTGTCCTGGTTTGTTCCCTGATGTCAACCGCAGCCCATTTGTTCTAAGGTTGGCCATGGATACCCATCAATAGAATGAAAGGCCCGTTTATAACCAAATTTGATTGTACAGTTTATAAGCATGCTCCATAATAATAGAAATATTTTCTTTGACAGTCGTATCCCGACGAAGCCCATAGTTTGGTCGGAGTGAACTTGCACCGATACGGCACCATGGACCGCTATTGGACACGCTGCCTTAAATTATAACCTCAATTTAAATGAATATAGAGTTAGGGAATCAAATTTCCCCCAATACAATAGAATAACTTGTGTAAAAGAAAAAAAAACACTTAAAAATCAGGTCGTATAATTAAATGCAGTTGGTATTTATTTAAATGGTGTATTGTGTAGCAAACCTTATTTTCCCTTTAGCAATGTAAGTTCACTGTTTGATTCAATCAATAGTACAAAAAGCAACATAGTACTAATGTGTGACATTTGTAACAATTTTTTTAAAAATATATTTTTTTTACATAAAGCTGAGTCATATTTTATTACTGAGGTAAGTATGATTAAATTTTATATGTCGATTTTCATTTCTTTATTAATAGACACAAAACAGAATACAGGCTTGGAAAATAATAAAATACAAATTCTTAATAATTACTTACTAGACTATAACTCCAAACCGTGTGCCCTAATCCATTTTAGACATTGTTAAACAGCTTTTGACTAAAATGTTTGATAGATATAATATGAATTGTTTGTATTTTCATGTTTATTATGAAACCACCAATACTTGCCAGCAAAGAGCATTATTTAACTTGCCAGAATATTACGATAGAAGTTATTTTTTTTTAATTTAACGTGGCTTACAAGCCAGTAGCCGCACTTGTCAGTCTTTTATATAAAAACCTCTGTCTATTCACACCTGACCGAAGATACGCGACGTCGCACAAAGGAATTCCATCGGCGCGGTCGATTTCGTCATAGTGTGGCATGACCCTTCATTTTTTCCTCTGAAAATAAGGTTAAATAATTCAATATCGATATTGTAGTGAGTTGTAATTGTCTCGTAAATGTCATTATAATACTTTTTTTTTTTTACAAAAGAGTAATATTGTAAAAACATGGTATCATAATATTTAATGACATCACATCCCTACCTGCTGGTCTGATCAAATAAAAACTATAACGGGACTTCCTATTACCACTGCCCTGATGAAAGCCGAAAACATGGGGCATGGAAACAGCTCGTCATAGACTCCATCAAAGCATTTCAAGACGGACATGACCTTCAGTGATGCGGAAAACGATTAAGAAGATTATTTAATGTATCTAAACAGATGGGGCCGTAACCAGGGCGAGGCTTCGGGCGGGAAAAATCAACACTTTCGTTGGTAAGATTATTCGTTGTTTAACAGGGTGGTAACTTAAAAATATGTCTTCGGCTAAGGCAACGTACGAGCCTTCTCGGGGAAGAGTTTCGTCCCCCGCTAATTCCGACACTGCAACCTAATACCGAAAATATATTGAATTTTCAAGATCTAAATTACTTATATTATGAACTACTTTTAGTGTTAAACTAACACTTAATAGAAAATAGTAAACATAAAAATATAATGACACAATTGTTCCGAATGAACAGGCACACAAATTATGATTCTTGAGAGAACTCTACTTTTTTAGTTGTGAATATTATCTACGAGTTCGTATCCACTTCCCTGTTGTATCAGACTGATTTATATCGTATCCTATAATAATTATGTAAGTATAACACATTCATACATAATTACGAACAGGTTGTTAATATCATGCGAATATCTACAAACGTAGCCTAAACAGCAACCGGATTCGACGTAATATCAATTTATCGAGTCGAGATGTGATTTAGATTATTCAAAGAGGTCGTGTTCTATTTTTTTGAGATTGTCTTATCTGAAAGGAATACTGAATATAGGCTTTTGATTTTAAACTTCAAGAGAGGTTAAAAGCTCTGTGACATTTTAATAACAAATTAACATTAAGTACGTAACTATACGTCTTAGTAGGTATTACTTACCTCCACTTATATACAAAAGGGGTAGAATGTTCGGGAGAACATAAGTAGGTAGATACCTAAGTTTTGATTGAATATAAGTATCGGTTATTTACTAAATTAATTTGGTATCGGTCGATTATTGTTTCTAATATATACTATAGAGCCTTCTCTACATTGAGGATATCATGACATTCTTTATATTTTTAGTTCCTCAATTAATTTATCGAAGTTATTTATGGGGCGTTGCGTTCCGATTTAATTAATCATATCTCATACTACGTATAGAGTGCCTGCAATGTGTTATATCCATGGGCCTCTATATCCGGCTGCAGAGTGGTCTCTGGCCGACGAAAGTGAAAGGAATGAGATGTCTGATCGCGGTTATGCAACAGTCAACCTACTACACTCATTACTGTGTCGCCTACTTAATGTTCAAGTAATTCTTCGTTTTTCTGATTTGGAATAACCAGTAAGTAATAAGGTAGTCGACTATTTTTATTAATACATTTACCAAAAATGTATGCCATCCATAATCTAACAAAAAAGAATTTTCAAAATTGGCGCCATAATAAGAAAGTTATAAGCTTTGAAATTTGGTAGAAGGGGTAATTTTCAAATAACAGTAATATCAGACTGTGACGTCACCGAGTGTCACCAGCAATAGCGATGCGTGTATGCGAAAGAGATACCACGATATCCCCACCACGGGCCCACTTTTACTCACGACAATGTTTCAAATATGAATAAATACTTCATTTTTCAACCAATGTTCATGCTGATTTCACAGAAGAATTTCTTTTTCGTATTATTTTCTGATACATATAAAATAATGTATAGAAGAGACCATAGGAAACTACCCTATCCTTCGTCAATATTTTGCACCGCATTTAGGTTTTATATTTATGTAGGTTTTGCTCGCGGCTCTGTCGGCATGTAAAAGGTTTTCCAGGATAAAAGGTCCGCTATAAATAGAAGCCTATGTCCATCCCAGGGACACGAACTATATCCATACTAACTTTCATCGAAATCAGTTCAGGGGTTCAGCTGTGAAAGGGTTACAGACAGACAGACGGACAGATAGACAGAGTTACATTCGCATTTATGATATAAGTATGGACGTATCCGTGTAAGAAAGAATATCTGTATTGAAATATTATTTTTATTATAATCACCCATCGAAATATCTTAAAAGGTTAATTTTATTGATTTTTAACATTCATCGATTGTTCGATAACGCGATCGGAACTTAGGCTTGAATATTAGTTGAGTTTGTTACCTCAAACAAATAGTTTTGGAAGTTACGAATACAGTCGGATTAATTTGGTTTAGGTTATATTCATTTATTTAATTCTTCGTAAAAAATGTAACAGATAAAAGAGTGTCTAGTAAGATCGTTAAAATATTATGTATTTAGTTAAAACGCTCGTTTGAAGATTATTTATTATATAAGTAAGTTACGTATTTATTAGACATGCAGACTAGAGATTTGTTTTTAGGACACCGTGTCGTAGGTACCTACCGCATGCAGTGCAATACAATACAAAACTCTTTATTGCATTAGCTATATGTAGGAATACAAAAGAAGAATGTAATAATTGTGTTACATATTAGGTAAAATAAGTAATTTTAAAAATTGTGGCTCTACTAACATAGTTGTTAATAACAACAACTTGTTATCAAAATTTTGTATGTACAAAAGAATCACTCAACTGTATTTTCCAGAAAATAAATGACTTAACTTTTCCTATGTCCAGATAACCTCTGATGAACCATTTCGTAGAAATATATTAGTTTTTGGATGAATTTGTAATTGGATATTTTATAAATTCAATTTTTTAATACCTATAAATTATTCATTTTGTGAAAGATGCTTCAGTCAATCATCCTTAAAGACAATGGATAGCTGCGCGGGCTGCGTGCTCGTCACAGTATGATGCCAAGGTTCTGCGTAAGAGCAAGTGTAGTTAGCCTTTAGAAATGATTTGGAGCGTGACATTTATGACTACCTTGTTATTTGTACCATAGTCTACTTCTTCATAAATGTAGGTGCCTATATGCTTTGAAAAGAACGTGTTAAACGGTTGACTATATTTTATCTTGGAATATGTGAATATTTCAGCTAATATTGAAATATGGAATTGGACGGGCTCGGTGGCGTAGTTGTATGACTGCAGTGCTGAGGTTCTGGTTCGATTCCCTAGTCGGGCAAAGTGATATTAGGTTTTCCTACTCAGTATCAACTCGGAGTCTGGCAATGTGCCCGGTGAATGGCCCCTATTGCTTGGGACCTAACATAGCTGGCGAAATGTGGGTGTCACATACCTCTGCCTACCACGAAAAGGAAAGTGATGCTATGTATGATTGAAATATTGGTATATAAGTAGGTTAATAGGTATATATCGTAAAGAGTATTATATAGGTGGATATTTTTTAAAAAGAACATTGATATGATATGGGCATTCATCATACATTTTATAAACGTGTTTGTTAATAATTCTTCTATTTCATTGTATAATGTTTACATTCAGTCACCTATGCGAGGATATTAGATATCCCTGGAAGGATATTAGATAACATGTTTAAGATAAGATTCATGAAATGCAAGCGACCAAGATAAAATAACATTGAATAATGTAGGAAAATGTTAAGTAAATAAAAAAGTTAAATTATAGACGTAGAGACACGACAATAAACAGGAGGTATATTAGGTATAAATAATCTTTCTTTTATCTTACATATCTAGTGGATCTTATTAGTATACAGCTCATAGCTCATTAGATGATTAAGCAACACACTTCCTCATTTTCTTCCTAGGTCGTTGTCTTGCTTTTGTTTACATTCGCTATTTGAAAGGATATTGTGTAATACGTCGCATAACTACATTCGAAGGTCTTGTTTATTTATGTATTCGATGGAAATTACTACATAGTGTTACATATCTACACGTGTGGTTGTTTGTATGTTATTTACAATCCGTTTTTACATTTTGTTATTATCAAATGCTCGTGTTATCAATTATCCCAACCACGAGTTCTTTCCGCGAGATAGTTGTTAAATACACGTGGATGAAATATTTAACTTCACATTAGTCGCCCGTATAAGTCAACCTAAGGTTTCCGATGCTGTATCAAATCTTCTGCGTAAGTCATGGAAAACTCACACAAACGTTGTCCGTGCTGGAGGCCAGACCTCGATTACGTATACTGCTTCTTGACAGGTATATACGTAACTTAGAGGGCATAGGTCATTGAAGAATAACCTGTACCTAGTAAGTCTGTTTAGAAAATGTCCCAGTAGTATTTGCTGCTTTGAAAAACCAAACCTGAATGACGTGTGTGTGTTACTCCTAGCCCCTGTGTCTGTATTAGAGAACAGCCGTGTTGTTTGACTTTCCACGTCCATATCTGCGCTATTTGCCCTTGAGGAACAGACAGCACAAATGCCACGTTACATTTTACTCAGCTTCCTGATCTGTGCGAGTTGCAACGGGTTAAGTTTTTATGTCAAAAGGTAATTTCACTTCTGAGCGTAAAAAGCAGGTTTTTCCAGATGTGGAACAAACTGTTAGTAGGTACTCTGAATAGGTACCTATTCTAAATATCGATATGAGAATTGGGAATTTAATTTAACTACTTACCCAAATCAAAGTGATTAACCGTCCCCTATTCTGCGTCTTCTTTTGTAATGCCAGATATAGTCCTTTGGAATAATTTGTAAAATAGTCCAGCAAAACGGTGGATGCGTGCTGCATGTCCAGCATGCTAATTTACATTTTCGTTGATGAATATATTATTATGTACGTTAGGGGAGCAATAATAAAGGTCACCAATTTCAACAATTCCGTAGGTAACATGCTATTTTGGTTAGCAGAATGGTGATCCAAAAAAAGGTCCACAGCTAAGGCATCTAATATACAAAATGTCACGTATTCGCTTAAATGAAAAGATCTTCATTGAGTTCACATTGACGTAAGAATATAAAATATAAATTATGGGTTTAAAATAAATAGATTTGATCTAATAAACAATACAGATTATGGAACGTTTCCACAAGGCAAAGTCTTAAAGTGAGGTATGCGTATAATTTTGTCATATCTGTCCCATCATTCATTTTTCAAATGTCTTTCTGCTACAATGGCCAATAATATTCGTCTTTCGGCTTATTGAAACTGTTGATTTAAGACAATGGTCTTATTTTACTTTGAGGCACTGCCTATTTTTAATTATACCTTATTTTACCGCAAAGTAACTTACGTAAAACGCGGAGTTTAATTTAGATCAATGAATAATGTACTATCCATATCTAATTGGCATGACTCTCTTAATTATGTCTTAATTTATATCCTGGCCATAACCGGTGCATCAGTTTGATCGAATTAATCTTGATTTATCTTCAAACGCATACAAATAACAAACAGTATTTCGATATTATAATTTTTTTTTATTTAGTACAAATTCTTTGCGTTAATCCGTAACATCGCTTAATAGCTAAGACAATTTATTCTATGGGTTGAGTTTGAATGCTTCGTATTTGTCTTTTGTCCGCAGTTTTTAAAAAATAGAGTCTTGAAAGCAAAGGTCACTAACACTAAACAGGAAAACTGATGCGGAGGAAAGGTTTTTTTTCGATTTGATGTCTTAGGATTTTACAGATATCTGGGAATGACACGTAATACTGATGGTATGACATTATATTATGTATTAAAACATTTTGTTTCAATCATGGATTAGGAGTACCAAGATTTAATTATTGTAGTAACAAATATTTGAGGACTGCCTCGATGGCGTAGTTGTATTACGGTACGACTGCAATGCTGAGGTCTCGGGTTCGATCCCCGGGTCGAGCAAAGTGATATTAGTTTTTTCTACTCAGTATCAGCCCGGAGTTTGGAATTTGTGCCCGATATGGCGATAGGCTCGCACCCTATCACATCACGGCGAAAAGTGGGTGCACTAGTTGCACCTCTGTCACCCCTTCGGGGATAACGGGCGTGAGTGTGTGTGTGTGTAAGTTAGACCTGGGTCTAATTGGCTAGTTATAAGCTCTGGGTTTTGTAGGAGTGTACAGTCAGCAGCATAAAGATCTGTACAAAATCAAAATTTAAAATCGCCTATATACGCATTAAGTTACACTGAAATATTTTTTTCTTCGTTTGAAGTAAAGTAAATACCTTTTATTTTATTTTTGTGAAGAGAAAAACAAGATTAGTAAGAACACAAAAGTGTCTAGGCAATTTGAAATTTTGAATTTGTTCATCTACTTATGCTGCTGACTGTACTTCGTAGTTCATGATGTCAACCAAGTTAAACTGATGATTTAAAGTGTAAATTCAAAACTCGGTGGGTGATTGTATGGGCGTTTAGTAATTTAATTTAACCTAATGTTTATTGCAATTATCCATCCCCGAACAAAGATCTAGAGGGAGACCGAAGAGAAGGCGAAATATGTAGTGCTGAGGGATATGAGAGAATATCAGTTTTCGAGGACGATATCATCGACAGAGCGAAGTGCAAAAGACAAAACAAGGATTGCTGACCCCGCCACCCGTGGGATCTCTAGCTTGGAAGAGAGCGAGAGAGATTTATTACACAAATTATTTCTGAATAAACTTTTGCTTGTGGCTCAACCTGCGTAAATGAGTTTTTCCAGGATAAAAGTCCTGCTTTATGTTTTCCCGGGATAAAAATTAGCCTATGTTACTCGCTGATAATGAAGCTTTATATTTGCGAAAGAATTTTTAAAATCAGTCCAGTCGCTTTTGAGTTTATTCGTTACAAACATAGAAAAATACAAATCTTTTCTCTTTATAATATTAGTATCGATTAGACAAAGATCCACCGATATTTCCTTCAAAATCTGCCATTTCCCAGGTTTAAAATATTCGAAATTGCCTAAAATACATAATAAAAAGAAGACAAAGCATATTGGATGCTTTATATAAGCATTTGCATTATCCATTTGTAAACATTACACATTTGTAACTCTAGGAACGGGAATTAAGGTCGTCTGCAGATTACTATCAAAGTAATTTAGTTGGTGGGCAGTAGTGACGTGTCTAGACGATCTTATTTGCAAGCCATATGTTTTACCACTTCATCTACACATATACTAAAAGCAGTAGAACCGGTGTGTCTGTACATTTAAAGATATGTGATAAAAAGAAAGGGGGTGACTAAAGAAGAGTAATGGAAAACTAATCAGCGATTTTTATAATTCTTTTCTATCTGTCTGTTTTCTATTTGTTTGTTACTGCACATCTCCGAAACTACTAAACGGATTTCGTTGAAAATTGACACACGGGTAGACTATGTCCTGGATTAACACATAGCCTACTTTTTATGCCGGGTAAATATAAAGCGGGGCTTTTATCCCGGAAAAACTTTTTCACGCGGGCGGAGCCGTGAGCTAGTATTATTATAAGAGTAGTATGGTTTGACACATAATTACACTAATCTTCGCTTAAATCGCTACCTAAAAACAAGGTATCTTATAAAAAAATGACATGAGATTTTATCACTTACAATTTAATATCCAATCATTAGGTGGATTAAAATTTGGTAATTGCATTCGAAGCACTTCATCAACAAATAATTACGACTTGAGCTACCCTTTCCCTACCCTTACTTTTTCTTTCCTTTTCTAATTCTGGTGGTAGCTACTGAGGTAATCGATATCTGACTCGGCTATCTTACTTGGCATGATTATTTTAAAAATACTATTTTATTCGTTTATATAATAATATGACAGTGATAAAGAACATATAATAGAAAACAGTAGAGTTTAGATTCTGTAATGATAATTTCGTTCAGAGTATTACATAAACGGATTTTGATGGAGTTTTATTATTGTATAAAGCCAAACTTCACGACAAACTTATATTGAATGGACAGAATCGTTGGTAAGACTTGTAAATTAAAATCTCGAAACGAAAGCGAGATGATTGTTAATTACAAGCCTAAATTGATTGATAAACCGTTATCTCAACCATATCATAATGTAGTGAATGATAAATATTATCATCACGTCCAAAACGTGTCATTTTTAATTGACCATGAAATTAAACACGTTTTATAGGGTACATACTATATCCAATCTTCTTATGTTTTTTATCTATACCCGTATCCCGGGCTTGGATTATAGCAAAGTATTACAAAAGGGTGTAGCTACATACTGATTACTAATAGTGTATCAACAATATAGGAATTGTGGGTACACTCCTGAACATAAAGAAAAGGAACGCGGAGTAGAGTGGACGGACATCTATGGGTCTCGGGCAATGTCACTTATCGAACTAAACATAACTGCAAAGCCTCATGTCAATCTTCAATGAAAGTTTCCACGATCGAAATATTATACAATATGCCTTAACTAATATTCATTATATTAATCAACCCTTTAACATGTATAAAACAATATATTAATCGATACATCTATTTCGTTGACTGCGATGGTTATCATGATAGAGTTACCTTCTCGTTCGTCGTTCCAAGCCTGTAATAAATATTATAGAATCAGACGTACATTAATGCGTTATATGGTAGTGGCTTGATATGGATAATTTCATCTACAGCTCGATAGGCTACACACGAGTGGTACTACAGGTGGTAGTCTTACAGTTCCATTTCGCAGTGAGATTACCCTAATAACCTCACACTTTTTATATGGTATTGAATGACGAGACGAGCATGCCGTTTGCCTGATGGTAAGCGATACGACCACCCATAAACAATAGCAACACCATCCAGCACCTTGAGTTACAAAGTACTGAGTGGCATTCCACTGCGCTCGTCATCCTGAGACATAAGATGTTAAGTCTCATTATGTTCAGTAGTTACACTGGCTACAATGTCCTTCAAACCGAAACACAACAGTGCATGCACACTGCCGCTTTGCGGTAGAAATAGACATTGCGGTGGTACCCACCCAGACGGACTCTTACGTATGAGAGACCTACCAAAACTTTTCAGCAGTTACTTGAAGAATGGCAACGCAACAACACCCGAGTCCCTGATAGTTGACCCACTTCCCCTAAAAAATAATAAAAACATAAAATATTCTCATTCTCTTAGAACAAGGATTCCTGCTTCCTTGATTTGAACCAATATCTTTCCGGTGCATCTACAACTTGTGTATTATGAGAAGTGTTTTAAACACAATTAGTAAACAAACAATTAACAGATCATTACTGTTTTATAACGGTTATTATTATTGAAGTGTATTAATTAGCTGCATTAAAATATAATTTTCAAACAAGACATTTATAAATGAGAGTGTTATTATTACAATCTATTATATTATCATGTAAATGCGATAGCATGCATGAATGTTTGGTTGGACGTTTGCTAAAACGCAGAAATTGCTTAACGATTTTAGACTTTTATGCCGGTTTAAGAACGTAAACTAAGCTAAATTAGCTTGGCTTAGCTCGCATAGACGATTTTTTTTTTCTCTTGTGTGCACAATGTAAAATATATGAATTCATCTGCGTTATGTGTAATTTTCTCAGCTATGTGAGCTAAACCTAACAAACATAGTTAAGTCTGCAACCCACATTATACTAGTAAAGCTGATTCACGTGGTCACAAGGTATAAGTATATGGTAAAAATATCATTCATAGCCATGAACGATATATTTACCATTTGAACACCATACACAAGGTGTAAAACCTGCCACAATGGCCCACGTAAGTGCACGGGCGTAGCTATAACTTTCACATAGGGGAGGTCCGAGGATACCAAAATGTCAGTGGCGTAGCGTGGGTTCTTGTCCCCCATGACACAAAAAACCTTTTAACAAATAAGTCCGTATAACCCCCCCCTTCCCCCCACCAGTTTTAAAGGTTTTATTTTACACATTTTCAGTTTCAGTAGGGTTTTAGCGTTGGATTTTGTTGGGTCTATTTCATCTTATTATAAATACGAAAGTGACAATGTTTGGATGTTTGTATATTTGTTAGAAGTGCACATAGGCATTATAATGTGTACATGTTTTGTGGTCCCGATTATTTTTGTTGTAAGCTAAGGGGGGATCCGGACCCCCCCCCCCTAAATACGCCCATGCGTAAGTGTGTCTAAATTTGCCATAATAGTGTCGAATGGCGAATGAGATGCAGTGGAATCATTACCGTGACCGTATAAAAAAACCATATTGTCAAAATTCTTATAACGCGACGACCTTCTGCAGTATTTCTGTCTGTATCAACATCATTTTATTTTTGAATTCCCTTGGCTTTTTCGTTATCCTAAATCGCGGTAGGGTTAGATCCCATTGTACAAATTACCGACAGGAATGTTGATTATTCCTAAACCAGTTCGTGCAAAGTTCGCGTTTCAGGCAGTATCAAAATTTGCCGGCTGAGTGAGAATTATGCCGATTGCCGCAGTCGGTGACCGCTCGGCATCGCGTTTGTACATGTTCGTGGCGCTCGGTTCTGTGAACCAAACGCGCGTGTTTATTGGATCCACTTAACTTTCATTGAGGATCTGTCGTGTCCTGTCACACACTAGACATGGTGAGACGTAAACCTTTAGTGCATATTTTTGGTAATATATTTCGTTGTAGTGATTCGGTTTTAAGGGAAACAATATATTTTTTCGTATTTTGTTGTGAAAATGAAATTGTCATTGTTAATTTAAATGGTAAATTGACTTTTCATTCTGTTCAGGGAGTACATACGTTTTCAATTATATTAATGTACTCAAGCAGAAAGTTATTAAACTATTATTAAGAAATTCACAGTTATTTAAGCGACAAATGGTACGGTGAAAACAATTTCGTAATTACTACTTTGATAAAGAAACGGTATCGTATATCGACAACAATAAGGCATTGAGTTATGTTTTCTTGTATTTGAGTGAGACCTGTGTGAATGGAGAACTGCGGCAGCTTACTTAATTGTGTGTTGATATATTTCACAAATAAAACTGAGTATTTATTTGCAAATATTTAAAAAATGCCAGGCATGACAATTTTGCATATTTTATTAACTTCAGTTTAACACAAAATTCTTAGGAGAAACCTATTTTAGTATAGCAAAAACGCAGTTTCATCAGATTTACGCCATATGCCAGCGTTTAAAATCTCGTGCGCCTAGAATATGCCATGAACATTGTGTTCTAAATTAACTTTTTAAAAGGTCCCCGACATACGTCATGATAGAAAAACAGCTAAAAAATATTTTAACTTAAAAAAATGAAATTTTGGTTTAAATCTATATGTGTAAAGTAGGAACAAGAAGACAAAGAATCTTACAAAATGATGTTATTAGAAAAGCATAGGCGTTCTTATAAATAATAAACACAACTGACAAAACAAGTAAAGAATCTTAATGAGTTAGTTTGTTATTGTTATTGAAATACTTTGGGAAACATGCGGTAACAAGTGACAAGAATACTATGTAACAATTTAAATAAGGAACTTGTATTATTATCAAAGATTTTTAGGCCAGGAAAACATGGCATATGAAAAATACCGCATGCACTAAACATATATTTTAAGATATCTTATACATTTCGCTGCAATATATAAAATATATATGTTTTATATAGTTATAAAATAGGATTTTCTATAATCGCTTAAAATCGGGATTTCACTATGAAATAGACGACGCAGGAAAGTTCTTCCTCATAGAAACAATCTTCGTATCGTAGTAAATGTTAATACTGAATACTTTATTGGTATTCCCGTGACGTATGTTGGGTCCAGTTAGATCTAGTCTAGTATATTGCAACTAATGAGCAGTAATGAGAAGTTTCTCGCATGTTATTGGTCGCTTGTACTGACCAACAAGTTGTGATATATTAACCGCTAACTATATTTGACATTGGTATGCGGATTGCGGATACAAACCCCCTCAAACTACCGTAGTAATATATTAACAGCGTAGAACAAAGCGCTGTCCACAAAATCGATTTTTAATTAGAGCGTTGTAAATAACTCTGAAGGTTTTATTTGATTAGTAAAATAAATAAATAATACTTATCGAAAGTGGAAATGGAAATCTGCAAATGTGTCTTCAATTTGTTTATTTTAAATTTTTAACCAACTTTTAAAAATGTAGCAGGTTCTCAATTTAACGTGTACTTGACAAATATTTAGGGAACAAACAAAACAAAATTCGATACTTATTAAGTTTCCAAATAAATAAATAAAATAGCGCTAATGAAGTAAGATAATATGATAGTTAAGATGTCATTCTACAATAATGTTGATTTGTGTGCTGCTAGCTAAACGATGAGCCTAATCCCCGCAAGTCGTCCAATCCAATCCAATCTGAAGAAATGCTTCTCTTCACAATGATCTCCCTATTATCTTTCTAGCAACGGGATTTTGGTCGCAGTATATCAAATCGTTTTCCATGCGTGTTTCAGACTCCACAAAAATCTTTGAACGGAGCGCAAATAAATTATACAGGACGACATAATGTTAGCTTATGACATAACATTCGGATTTAACAGTCTGATACAATATTACCTGATAAAATACTATTCAGGTAACAATCGATGTGAAAAATTCATTCTATATCTGTGATCTTTATAAAATAGTTAATATATTTCCTAATGAGCTTAGTTTTCTGGTAAAGAATGTATCTTAGAAAACGCGATACACATACCTACGTAAAGAAATTATAAATGGGCCTACATTATATAGTACGATGAATCTAATGGTTACTTGCAGTTTATAAAGATATTCTATATCTAGTCATTAGGTCTGCCCCACAATTTTGATAATAATATTTATTTCATGATTTTGGTAAGTAGTTTAAACAACTAAAACCTTTTGAGATGCGAATTACTATAATATTAAAGGAGCTTGTATCAATTTTTGATTTAAAGTCCACAATACGCATGTTAAGTATTGAAGATTGCCCATTCTATTAATATCAATTAACAGGTCAACGTTATATAGTCAGATTATGCTTACTATTTCAAACTTGTCTAGTACCCGGTACCACATTCCATTTATAATGGTAGGTATAAAATTATAGACTAATACATACCTACATCGTAGGTAAGACTTGGAAATCCATTTCTTTACTTGGGAATTATTGCTGCTGTGCGATAACAGCTAATAACTTTAATATTTTTAATAAGTGACGTACCCATTATTTATCTGATTAATGACTAACTTATAAAACTTAGTTATCTGACTAATTAGGTGAGTGATAACTCACCTAACGGTGAAGAAATCATCGTGAAGAAACTCACATATTTGGGAATTCTTCATATAAATTTCGAGTGTATGTGAAAACTGAAATCTGTCTACCCGCACTAGGCTAGCGAGGTGGACTATGAAATGAAATGAAATGAAATGAAATGAAATGAAATAATTTATTCGAACCCATAAAATATTATACATTATTTAGATTCCGTCAATATTAACTCTACCACCAGTTCGGAAAGCAGTTCTCACTAGAGAAGAACGGGCAAGAAACTCTAGTGTTGCTCTTTTCAAACTACTATGACTATGCCCTATAACCCTCTCAGTAGCAGACAAGGCCCGTGCTAAGCTTCAGTGGCCAGTATATAATAAAGGACTGGTATTATTATTATTAAAAGATAACATAAAAATAGTACCTAAGTATTTCTTAAAAAGTGAAATTGAATGTGTAGCTATATTTTGAGAGTGAAACTCATGAAACTATGCATTTAAGTTTATTAATAGTCTAGGCGCTGTAGTTTTTAATTTTAGTTACACACTTTCTACTCCTACTTATTGGTAAATATAATACATAAATTGAGGAAAAGAAAGTTGTTTTATAAATATTATTTTACACCAGATCGTACTTATAGTATTTGTCTTTATCGTAGACTAAAAAAACATTTCTGTGTGAGGCGTAATTTCTATTTGAACTTCAAAGGGTTATAATGATGATAAAATATGATCATTTAAAATGTTTCTATATTGCTATTTAGTAACGGAGTGGTATTAAAATCTCTAACTTTAAGTACACAAAGGTCTCATGCGCGGTTTTTACATGGAGGATAGATATAAGAGTTTTACTATGTGTCTCGTGTGTACATACATAATATTATCTACGAGAAACCAACAACCTCAATATTGTGCGTGGTACCTACAGTGTTCATCGTTCGCCGTAGACCGTCGTAACATAACCATGTCTCGTTTAAAACATAATTTATGTTAAAAGAATTCAACACGTAAGAAAATTACTTTATAATTTAATTATGTTGACATTTTGAAAAATATTTTGATAATTTATTCAAAATTAAGTAGTTATTGCGTCTAATCGCGTAATGCAACTACCATATTTATTATGCTAAATAATTTAAATAATATAAAACCTGATGACTTGTTTATGAGGTTTCGAATTTTCACAGACCAGCTTTGACAGAATGTTTTGCCTATTTTCAACAAAATTTTTGTAGTTGATAACTAAGCGTTAAAATTAATTGACAATGCAAATAGCATTTCAAAACAATTATATTTTACATCACAAATATGCGGTCATAAAATTACCGCAAAGGCTTGTTATAAGTATTTTTTTAAATATGTGTGTATGTACTTAGTTTAAATTACTTTTATGGTTTTACTTGAAAAATATTTATTTTAATTTTGCGTAAAAATAGGGAATTCCGTTGAGACCTTCCATAGAGTCCGCCTCACGTTGTCGTAATACATAATACTGCATTGATTTACGACATTGCAACAACCGATTTTTTTGTTGTTGTGGTAATTGTATGAACATTTTACCAATTTCAAGATAGGAACCGTTATTTAGTTTACCTAGTACCTACTCCTACATTCCGTTTCACCAAAAGGATATTGAAAGTTACTCACAACACGAAAAACATTAGTTATAAAAACTTAAAAGATTCCACGGTTTACCATCCTAGAAACCAATACTTAATTATATGTTAAACAAAATTACATTATTTTCGAAAAGAAAACGATTTAAATCAATTCGTATCGGCTTTTCAACACGGGCATGTTAAAATATCTGGCTTTTGAACGTTATGAGTAATATAGCAGATCAAGGTCGTTACGGTTTAAGACATGTATTTTACAGATGCAAGAATAAATTATTAAAAAAAAACAACGGGTTGCACTCCGGGAGTGCCGGCAGAAGTGAAAACTTGAACATTAACGTTGTGCATTTTTGAATATTTTGGAATAGTTAGGGAATAATTTCGCACGTATTGTTTTATTTATCAGTATAAAAGTACTACCATTTATGTGGCTCAAAACAATATTTATTTATTTCGCTATCGTACACAAAAATGACAACCTCCGTCTTAGGAATTTTCGATCAGGTCACGTGTCCTGACGCGAGTTTAACATTTTATACCCATTCTAAGAAAAGTTCTCAACAACGCTAAAGAAGTTTTCACTTCAAAAAATTATACCCTGGCAGTATAATTGTATATTATTATGTATATACAATATGACAAAGCAATTCCTAGTGTTACCGCGGGACGGGCTTAATATAGTATTTCATCGCAATTTATAAATCTGATATATAACAATACTAGAAACATTGGCATTTGTTTAAAAATAATTAAAAACTACCGGTTACTTTTTGCCCACAAAATGATTTGCAATATTAACAAACCAGTACACAGTTATGTCCATTCAAATAACAGGGCAAGAACCTTGAATGCAGCCTACTTTTACACACACTGTATCTCTGAATTTATTTTAAATAAGTGTATGATATACTACTATGTCTTCCCACGATATTGAATTTACGAAATGTATGTTAATTGTTAAGTATGATTAACATTAGTAACTATATTAAAAACCATAAAACTCTCCAGGGATTTTAAATACGAAGTATACGTACCTACAAACACAAATACACACATCACAGCTGTATTGTGAAAATTGTAATAAATACTGCTTATCCCGTGGCCTATCCGGAGCATAATCTCGCGGTGATCAGGTCACTCGCCTGATGGAAAGCGCCACGCATGGCCACATATTTGATTACATCATATTTGGTATAGCGCTGCTCTGACTTCACCACTAAGATTTCTGATGTTGACTCGTATGCCGAATTTTATTTTTTATTTTATTTTTATTCAACAATATAGCCCTAAATACTCTGTTAGGGTGTCATTAATTCTAATAACTATGTGTAAAAAAATATAAATTAATTGCTTATGATAACATTAATTAAAATTAAACATACGTATAAAACTATAAATTTAGTATATATTTTCAATGATTTTACGTTGAAAATACAGAAATTGTCTCTTTCATAATTAAGGCGACTTTTATACCAATAAACAGTTATTTTCGTTAGTTAGTTTATAGCACGATTTTGATTGAAAACGGCAACATGTTTGAGTCTCCGTACAACAAAATTTCTGAAACAGACGTTGGAACTTGGGGGATAGATTGAAATTAAAGAAAGATATGAAAAATGTGGCTCGTTTATTTTATTAGTGTTGAAATAGTCTTTCCGATGATGTATTAGAAATTAATCAGATCAGTTTATTTTTTGAATAATCACGATGAAAAGTTGACTGAAATAGTTGAAATTTTAGATACGGCCTCTTAAGATTATGTTATTATAGCAGGTATTATTTAATCGGGAGGTAAATTCTTTAATAATATTTTATTTAATAGATATTTTAAAATAAAGTGTGCAAATGCCAGTCATTAAAACAATACTTTAAGACGGTATTTGATGTACTAACTATTAGATTTAGGTAATTGGAATTTTGAAATATTATTTTATTTCTCATGGTTACTATAAAGTCGTGTCATTTTAAAATACGTAGATAATAGATACTATATACGATTTATAACATCCGGACCCGCAATACGCCTTAAAGTTGTAATGTTAAATATTTTTGTCTATTTCCAAGGACAGCACTATTCGAGCTCTTTAATGTTCCGGATTGAATGATATTTTAGTTAAGTAATGTAATTAGTTGGCAGTGGTCATTATAAGTCCACATCTAACATCTCAAGCATCGACCATGCATCTCAAAGGACTCAAGGTGACACGCAGAGCTTTGAAATTCTGATTTCGGTGGTTTTGCTACTTTTTATGAACAGCTGTATATTTAATTATAATCAGTCGAGCGAATTGGATGTGTCGCTCACAGAACAGTTGAATTAGTCTGAATTAGTCTGTGGTCTTGTGACTCACATCACACAGTTGTGAAAAAAATATAGCATCTTTATTGTTTCGAAAAGTTGAAATTCGAATGGTTTTTTTCTAATTTTAGTACGATCTATAAATAAGGATATACCGAAGCTAACCTTATGTTTCTTTTTAGGCAACCACCGCAATTATCGGCTTTGTATTGATGTTTGTATGCCAGACACAATCTTCAGCGTTCATTCAAGGTCTTCAAACATTCACACTAGAAGAACTAGTGCCGTTAAGAGCCGAGTTCTACCCAGACCGATTGTCAATACAATGGATATCAGGTTAGTACATGTGAAAATTAACCTTGAAATAAATTAGTAAATTGTTACTACGTGAAAACGGAATTATTTAGGTATTTGAGTGCACAGAATATTATGATATCAAGTGCTACGTTATTTCAGATCGCACTCAAGTTTTTGGTCTCCAATAATTACTATTGGATAACAATTATTTACGGTAAATTACGTGACCCGTATCTAATATAGGTACATATTATTAAGTTCATGGGAAAAGAACTCTACATTATCAACTTTTATGAATAGCGTGAAAGCTTTATTTATTTAATACAAGCTTTTGCCCGCGGCTCAGCCGCGTGAATGAGTTTTCCCGGGATAAAAGTCCAGCTTTATATTTTCCCGGGATAAAAAGTAGCCTATGTGTTAATCCAGGACATAATCTACCCGTGTGCCAAATTTCATCGAAATCCGTTCAGTAGTTTTTGCGTGAAATAGTAACAAACATCCATACATCCAGACATCCTGACATCCATACATCCATACATCCATACTTACAAACTTTCGCGTTTATAATATTATAAGTAGGATTCTACTTATGTTTTTCACTAATCTGTAAACTGTAAAATGAGCTATGACCCGATAAGGCTTTCATAGATAACAAGAAAAAAATATATTACGGGAGACTCAAGGTTACGGGAATTAATATTTTTCATTCAAACCGTATCAACCATGAAATTGACACATCACATATGACTGCATTGAGGAAAGGACGTGTCCAAAAACGGGCCTGAAATTTTAAACAAGACAATTTATATATATTTGGATAGAACTCCTGAAAACTAACCTTTTGCAATAAATCGTTTAAATTTAAAGACCTCCGATTTTGAGATTTATGTAATTTTGTTTGGCTTGAAAACTACACTTAATATGAACGTTTTTAAAAAAGTTGGCTATGAATGGAGGGTCTAAAAATATTGCCCCTTTAATATCCCTAAAGTTTGAACCTTGTTAGATTTTGAGGCCCAGCACTCATACAAAAAGCGGACATCTCCTTTTGTTTCCTAAAAACAATGAAACGCACATTTCACATTCCAATAATTTAAAAATTAGGGTTGCTTGGACTGGAGAAGTTTAAGGAAAATACAAAAACAAGATGGCATTAAGTATTATTTTTATATCGTGTGGTGTCTACAGGGATTCTAAAATTCTAGTCTGATTTAACAATGGCTGCACATAGAAGGTGTAAATACTAAATATGATCAATTTTTTTTTATGGCATTGAATGACGAACCTAACATGCCGTTCGCCTGATGGTAAGCGATACGGCCACCCATAAACAGTAGCAACACCATCTAGCACCTTGAGTTACAAAGTACTGTGTGGCATTCCACTGCGCTCGTCATCCTGAGACATAAGGTGTTAAGTCTCATTATGTCCAGTAGTTACACTGGCTATAATGTCCTTCAAACCGAAACACAACAGTGCATGCACACTGACTGCTGCTTGACGGTAGAAATAACATTGCGGTGGTACCCACCCAGACGGATTCTTACATATGTGAGAGTCCTACCACCAGTAAATATTCTATTGTGTTCTGGTTTGGAGGACATTGTAGCCAGCGTAATTGATGTCTTAGAGCGCAGTGCTTTAAAAGTTCTGTATGGTATTGCTAATGTTTATGGGTGGTCGTATCTCTTACCATCAGGCGAGCGGCATGCTCTCTTTTGAACATTCAATATCAATAAAAATAAAACACCACAATAGGGAAACCAACTCATTTATGTCGCAGACAGTCTATGTATTTAGACCGCTTTGATCCATCGGTACGGAAATCTTTTGATAAGCACTTGTTCAACAGAGGACATTTGGTTGATGAGGCTATATGGTAGCTGGCTGATGATAATGATGATGTAAGAAAGTTAATAATGAAAAACCTTTTTGATGTTTCAGATGACGAATACATTTACTCAGAACGCGGTGTTGGCGTGAGGAAATATAATGTTAAAGGTGGCACCTACGTCACAGTTTTGGATGACATTGATTTGGTATGTCCCAAAACGAACTTTTCAATCGTACATAGTAATAACGTATCAAAAATAAATTATAATTGTCATTATATTGTGCTTAAAGATGTAGTGAAAAATAGGGGACACTTAATTTTACATTTTGATTAAATTTTAAAGAAATATTGTTAACTATGTCACTGCTCTACTTATATCAGGAAAATGGTTAATATTATACGCAGATAAGTCAAAAAAATAGCGAAAAGTGACGAAATATATCGATATTGATAAAATTTATTTTTACTAGAAATTTAAAATTGTGTAAAGTAAACGTCAATTTAATGGCATGTGTTATTTTGATACTTAAGTAATATGTGGTTCCTTTTTTCCTACGAATATGTGATGGTAAATAATAGTCCTTAATTTTTCAGTATAATTTGCGCAATTACACAATATCTACGTTCTCTGAAGATGGAAAGTACGTGTTGCTGCTTAAAAATAGGCAAAAGGTGAGTTTATTTCATTCTTAGTCTACTACATAACTCTTCATATTAATTAGTTGACTACCATAAGTTCATAAACTTTCACAAGTTCTCGCAGATTGACTTCTAAATAATTATTTCTCTGTCCTTATTACCAGTTAAATACTTTACGTGATATAATTATTCTCATTGCATATTTGGTTGCGTATGGGTACCGATGTAGGGTGACAACTGACAAATAACCTGAGGTGTGATGTAGTGGTACCTGTATAGATACAGTTACAGGAAAAAGGTTCACCGTCTTGCCGTTAAGAGCGTATACGGCCTCTTAAGCAGAGGTCGTTCACATTCACTCGGTATTTTCTTTGTATGCAAGGAGATTAACGAAAAGACATAAATTTAAGTTCTTTACTGTGCTTTATTACAGTCCACTTAGGGTTATTGGACATTACGGCCATATTTCGAAAAACATTCCACAGGTGATTCGAATTTAACGATTACTTAATTCTGGGACCGTGAAATTCCTATATTACGATTGAAACATAGAGGGCTGTGCTGTGACACAAGTAAAGCTCAATAAATCGATGGTCACGTATGAGTTTTTGAAAGGAGCCTTACCTATGTACCTCAAAGTTCATAGTTCGCCATTATTTACAAATTACTTGACAGTTGTCACTAGCGAGTGTTATTTTCTGAGAGAAGTTACAAGAAGCTTTAGCAACTAAACAGTTTATTGTTGATTTTAGGAAGTTGCTAATAGAAAGATTAAGTACGTCTCGTTCACATACATGTTTCTTCGCCGACTAAAATCAGCGCAATCTTCAATCTGTCTGAAAGGAAAAAAAACAATATCACGAAATAGTTTTTGTTATGCATCGCAGGTCGTTGCTAGTGATGTCGTAACTCTATATTATAATTTTTTTCAAATACCTATTGCAATATCAACGTGTAGATGAATAAACATCTAAATTATTACTGAACCATCTCGTAATATTTTTGTTTAAAGAGGTTACGAGACTATCATATTGATGAAGAAGTAAATGTTTTGACTATATTTTGATGGCTTTGGTTTTCATTTAAACAACTATATGGCATTTCAATTTTCAATCATAATGATTTAAGGATACATTTTATATTTTTTTAAACTTTGAACTGAAAACCTTTATATAGTTGAGGAAGCACTTATTATAACTACACCACAAAAAATGTTGTTACACAGTGAGATTCCAGGATTTTTATAGGGATCGTTTTTACATATTCGATGTGGCCTTAATGGTCAGTATAACATTTAGCGGGACCCAAAATATTATTTAATAAAGAAATAGAGAATTTAAGTTTATATTCGAAGCAGTAAAATATAAAGCGAGTATTGAAATGTTCAATACCATAATAATTTTCTGATATGCATCGTCGATCAAGTATGCAAAGTTGGAAAATAGTTTCACTAGATATTTACGTACGTTCACTCTACATGCAGTGTTTTGCATCAAATCTTGTAAAAGCCATAAATATTTTAGGGTCAAGGCGTACTTCTTCATGTTTGTTTCAGAATTTTGCATAACGACCTCCTTTGAACGAAGTATAGACGAAATTAGTGACTAATATGTAAAGTTTGTTTCGATATTTCGCCGAGATTTATTTTACGAGCTACACAATTTAATGAGTATGGTCTTTCGTTGCATTGGGAAATCAAAATGATGTTGTAATTTTTACGTTTTATTTTGAAAATCGATTTTTTAATCTAAAATTGGTTGAAGTATGTAAGTATTGAACATCCGAAGGAATATATAGCTATAGCCCTGCCCTTAGTTCTTATAGTAAATATTGATAGCTCGTTATCAACATTTTGTGTCACGTGTCAGATGCAACAAGTTGACAACGTTTCGCTGTAGATTAACCAACGCAATGTAGTGTTTAAATTCAATAATTTACTCAATTTCCTTAAATAAAAAATGCTTTTCCTCATCGTCGTGATATTTATCGATCGATGTTACAAATTTATTTGAAAATGTTTTTTTACTAACTTTGGAAATCACTAGTAACCATTCGATGAAATAAAAAGCAACCATTTAGTTTTTCTGTGATTTTGTTTTTCTTAATGAATTGAAAGCTGCAATCTGTTTCACTGACTTTTATAGGTGTGGGCATAATGCTACATCATTTTAACCTCTCCAAAATAATATTTAATTCTCTATGCTTTTCTAAGAGTGGTTCTGGGTCAGATATCTATGTTCCAGGTATATTATGAACTTGGAAGTGTAGTTTAATGATCTTATTTCACAACCAGAGATTAACAAAAATGATTCTAATGTACTTACATATTTTTTTACCACTAAACGCAATAAATTAAGCAAAAAAATACTCTTTAATACATTAAAAGACGCTTAAAACATATCAACAATTTAAATAATATAATAATAAATAATAATACCAGCCCTGTATTATAGAATTTAAAACAGTGTGCAAAATGTTTTTCGTTACGTTCATTATTGTTTTAATAATATCCACGGTTGAGTGCACACTTCTGTAATTAAAATTTTGTTTTGGCGGCTTCTTGAGTTGAAGTCGCTTATGTTTCGTTGATTTGTTCTGGGAATACCCGTCACCCGTATTAAGCCAGCGTGCCAGACAAAGGAGACCGTTGGCCAGCAGTGGGATAGTATCAAAATATACAATGCAGGGCTGATATTAATTTGATTATATCCATTTTCCACTACATAAACGCGTGTCTGCGCAGTTTATAGTTTATACCATAGAAACTTTCTGGTATTTTTTTCCTTTGCGTTTGTTACACGATTATAATTTAATCAAATATAAATATTATTATCATTTATATTATAATTTACAACGGGTTCGAAAAAAGGGACCTACAGGCTATTTAAGGGTTTCAGATTCTAGACAATTAATTAAATATAACTTCCGCATTGCAATCAAATTAGCGTAAAATTAATAATTTTCAAGCAGAAATGTTAATTGTTGAATGACCATGCATCAAGCAGCATCAAAAGTTATTCCATCCTGTAATTCAATACAAAGACCTTGTTAATGTATTAAGTCCCAATCACTTGCCATAAATTACTTGTGTAACGTTCGTAATAACCAAGAAATATTTGAAAGGAAAAGGTTTCTCTGACAATTTAAGGATCAAATGTTTTGATTTTGTAATTTAATCTTGGTCCTTTTGGTTTATTTTTCAGCTGTACCGGTATTCGGCACTGGCGGAGTATTCCGTGCTCGACATCAATAATAAGTAAGTAGAGCATCCTGCAGACGCTGTCAACTTGTTGCCGAAAAACACTTCAATAATAGAAAGTGACAGTTGCCTTTTGTATACACACACACACACTCACGCCTTTTATCCTCGAAGGGGTAGGCAGAGGCGCAACTAGTGCACCCACTTTTCCTTTTATATACATGAACGGCAAAGTGATCCCACTACACCTGATGGCAAGTGCAGCAGGGTCCAAACACTGACTTGACTGGTGGTAGGTCTCTCATTATGTAAGAGGCCGTCTGGGTGGGTACCACCGCAATGTCTATTCCTACCGCCAAGCAACAGTGTGCATGCACTGTTGTGTTTCGGTTTGAAGGATATTGTAGCCAGTATAACTACTGGACATAACGAGACTTAACATCTTATGTCTCAGGATGACGAGCGCAGTGGAATGCCACTCAGTATTTTGTCAGTCAAGGTGCTGGATGGTGTTGCTACTGTTTATGGGTGGTCGTATCGCTTACCATCAGGCGAACGGCAAGCTCGTCTCGTCATTCAAAGCAATAAAAAAAAAAAAAAAAAAAAGAGCGTGCTCACTGCCTAGAGATGATTAGGCACCCCTCGCTAGTCGATAAAATTATACCGGCCTGTTTGAAACTGAATATGCATAGGCTGATCCGGGAATGCGATAAATTTATGTGGGTTGCTATACCCCTACGATAGGCTCTCCCCCTATCACATCATGGGACGGAATACGCTTGGCGAAAAGTGGGTGCACTAGTTGCGCCTCTGCCTACCCCTTCGGGGATAAAAGGCGTGAGCATTCGTATGCTATACCCCTTGTGTACAGCAACTTGCTTCAGCAACTTCAGCGATTGACTGCTTTATAGTAAGTAGTGTAGTGTTTCTCGACAACAAATTGATAGCGTTTGCGCGGCACCTAAATTAGTAGCATAACATTAAAGTAATCAAGTAAAATTTGCAAATACCCATAATTTTATTACATTTATAGCCTCAAAAGGTGTTTTATAGTTCACTAATAGAAAGTAGGTCAGTAAGTTTTAGCGAAAGTTAAGCTTGATTTGTTTCTCAATTTGCATAATATAAAGGTGATTCATTAACCATCCATGATATTCAATTATAATAAATACGTATATTTAAGTAGTCTATTAGATTTGGCTTTCGAGATATTCCAATTGTCATACGTAAGTATTCATTGTATGAATGCATATTATGGATGCAAATTTTATGGAACATTTGCATACTTTTCTCTTCCTCGTTCACAATGTTCCAACTGGCCAAACATGTACCCTAAAGTTGTTATGTATATGAAAATAAATTTTGTAGACGTTTTGAAACAATCATGGTTTTTAAATAATACACATCTTAACTCCAATTAAAGAACTAGTCATGTTTATAACATTGGTAATTGATAAACTATTTTATAAATCGTTAATCGTTATATTTAAAAATAATTACTCCTTTTAAATAAAAGTCTCTACTAACGTTACATTTACATATTTTCTAATTCACGATGTTATTTAAATTATAATATCGTTAAATGTTAGTATGTCATTGTTATTTTATTTCTTCGACAGTGACGCTTGTACCGTGAATTCGTGACTCATGATATCATAATCGTTAGGCTTTATGCAGATGTGTAAAATTGGGTTCTTATGTAAGATTACTATTAACACATTAATGCTAAAAGAATTACTGTCCAACTCTATTTAGAAGTGGAGTGCATTTGTCATAGATAAAAATTGTTTGAGATATTGTAAACCATTTTAGCAGAGTTATTTGATAAGTTCGTCGTGTGCGCTAATTGCATTTCTCAGTACATTAAATTGAACAAAAGTAGTTAAAACCTAGGTATTAAGTTAGCATGTAACTGATAATTTCGATGTAATCATATTTTATACATTTTAGTTACGTTAACTTCTCTTCTGTATTTACACTCAATTACATTGCCCAACCTAACGATTGAATTAAGAAACACATACTTTTTTACACCTTAAGTATGCTACAACTAAAGACGCCATGTTTTATGGTCACACAAAAATTTACAAAATCTGGAATTTGCGACCTTTCGATTCTTTGGTCTCCTGCAGTAATTCTAATAGATGAGATACACTCTATATCTCAATGAATGCTTTTTTCCAGAGCAATTCTGAAGCTGGCAGACAGACCGCTCCAGGTAGTGGTGTGGGGCAGCGGACGATCGCTAGCATACGTTCTGGATAACAATGTGTACTACGTGCCAGATGCACTGCGTCCTGGCTTGATTGTAGCATTAACCACTGAAGGAATACCTGGAGAGGTTTACTATGGTGCTACTGATTGGATTTACGAAGGTGATTTTTTTTCTTTTTATTGCATGGAATGACGAGACAAGCCTCCCGTTCGCCTTCGATGGTAAGCGATACTACCACCAATAAACCAACACCATCCAGTACCTTGAGTTACAAAGTACTGTTTGGCATTCCACTGCGCTCGTCATCCTGAGACATAAGATGTTAAGTCTCATTATGTCCAGAAGTTACACTGGCTACAATGTCCTTCAAACCGAAACACAACAGTGCATGCATATTACTGCTTGGCGGTAGAAGTAGATATTGCGGTGGTACCCACCCAAACGGACTCTCACATATGAGATACCTACCACCAGTTAATACTTCTTAAATATGTTTGCCTTGATGAGATGTAAAGTATGCGTTATGTTAAAATGAATTTTTTATGTAAATGTCATGGACTCATAATAATATAATACTCAACAGGTAATAATGTATATATAAATAGTAGCATATTATTTGTACATCATGAAGGAATGTAACCCTGGTATAGTTAATTATTTATTATGTTATCCTCGGTATTATTTACAATAACAAATTTTAGTCTGGCTAATTACCATGCATAAAAGATGCATTATACTTGTTTTTGTTAAAGTAATTTAATTATATTTTTCAGAGGAAGTGTTCAATGCCGCAGAGGCAATATGGTTTTCTTCAAGTGGCACATACTTGGCTGTGGCATATTTCAACGACACTCAAGTGGAGTCTGCAGTATTCCCCTACTACGGAGATCCAGCAGATATCAACAATCAGTATCCTGAAATCGTTAATTTCAAATATCCGAAGGTCAATATACAATTAGATGACCTTACTAAATTTTAGTTGATATTTTTGTATGTTTTGCATGTTTTCCAAATGATATCATATCTAACTATATAATTTTATGACTCAGAACTCGACATTTTAAACAAATTAATAACTAAATAAATTATATAAATAAATAAATTAATTAAATTTTAAATTAAATATTAAAACAGCATTAACTTTTCAGGCAGGTCGAACGAATCCCGATGTGGGATTGCGCGTATTCAAATTAGATGAACTCAATACTGAACCTTGGAACATACCAGCACCAGTCGATGTAGTTGGTTTAGACCACATTTTGGGGAGAGTCAACTGGGCCTCCGACCAAAACCTCGTTGTATTATGGCTGAACAGGCGGCAGAGTATCAGCATCCTAGTCAATTGTGACCTGAAGAGGGATAAATGTAGCATAGTAAAAGAACAGACAGAACCAAACGGTTGGATCGACATCACAACACCATTCTTCGATAAAACTGGCACGAAGATGGTAGAAATACAACCCTTGTATAACGGAGAGCAGAGATTCCCACACGCGGCGAAATTTGACTACAATTCTTTTACTACAGAAGATTTAAGTCCTGGTAACTCGACTGTGACGGAAATTTTGGGCTGGAATCAGGAAACGGACACTGTTTATTATATAGTAGCTCCGGGCCATGTGCCCTGGTTGAGGCAAGTTTGGGCAACGTCTGGTGGAGTCGTAAGGTGTGTGACATGCAAAGTACCTTCGTGTCGACACGTTACTGCAGATTTTTCGTCAGGCGCAAATTACGCGGTGATAACATGCAGCGCCTGTAATATACCTCCTAAGATATATTTATATGACAGCGTGGTAAGACCATTAGTATCATATAAATACTAGTTGTATTAAAACTAAACATATTTTTATTAAATTAACGTATATCTTTTCTAATTTACTTTTGCAGGCGGATTCCATGAAACTCCTACAAGACAATCGTCGGCTAACTGAAACTTTAAGCCAATACAAGTTACCCATGACTCTCTTCAATGTGATTAACATTGGGGAGGAAATCAAGGCTAATGTGAAGTTGTTGCTACCCCCTGGGATTAAATCAGGCGAGAAATATCCAATGGTTGTTAGAGTTTATGCCGGTCCAGGGACTACCAGAGTTCGGGATAATTATGATTTAGGTGAGCCTCGTTTTAGGAACTTACTTAGATTATATCAGCCGTCTTGTTAAAATTATTAATTAACTATCTCTGCCTACAGCGTCGTTTGTTCATTCAATAGAGTATAAAAATAGTTTGGCATAGCTATGTTGAACACTGCGGTCTCGAATCGCGGTCTTGTGCTAGATTTTTATTTTCTTATATATATATATATATATATATATAAAAAGACGTAATTATGTAGTAGTTATAAGCATGAGTCAGCACCAGAACTGTAAAAAAAACATTATCTATAAATCAATATAAATTGTATCTGGAATAGTTCTAGATTTCGGGTTAATCAATTTAAAATTTATGTTCACAGAATACTACAACACGTATTTATCTGCAAACAGAAGTATAGTAGTGGCGTCCATCGATGTGCGAGGGTCTGGAGTGATGGGCGTGGAGGCCATGCATGCAGTGAACACTGCTCTGGGCACCGTCGAGATAACTGACACCCTAGCTACCATCAGGTTACTACTCTATGTAGAGTTCTTTAATATTTATTATTGCTTTATACGTGTATTTTGCATATATTTATATAATATCAATTCAGCAGTTTTTGATGTGGAAATTAACGCAATGTTCACGAAAAATAATGTTAATATTTTGATATGAATAGCCCAATATTGCTCATGAATATTCAGTTATTTACCGTCTTAACACAATTCAAATAAGTTTTAACTTAATTCAATTCTTCGTTGTTTACTATGATTGCAGGAGTTTAGTAGCTTTGTACTCATTTATTGATCCTGATCGCATTGGCGTTTGGGGTTGGAGCTACGGTGGTTTCGCTACCACCATGATGTTGATACAAGACGACCAGAACACCATTGCGTGTGGTGCTGCAGTGGCCCCTGTCACCTCCTGGTTGTATTATGGTACATTGTCTTATTTAAATATTTTCTATACTCTTTGTTTCATTGGTCTTATTCCAGTAGTTGTCATACAGGTGAGGTCCTGTGTTCGATTCCAAGGAAATATATGAAAAATTGTGACTGTTTGTAAAATAAACTTGCAAACTTCGAGGTTTGCTTATTATTTTGATTCAGTCGAAAATAGCACTTGCTATCATGCTACGACTATGATATACAAACTAGCTCAACACTGTTATTAACATAGGTAGGTTTTTTAAATAGATTTTTAGTGTAACTGATTGACAAACTGGGGCATGCAATTAGAAGGATTATGGGCTTAGACGAATATTTTCAAGTCACTAATAATTTGAAGACTACATATTCAAAAACAATAAAAAAATGTAAATCGAACTAAACTTACCTCAAACTTTCCCCACCAGATTCAATATATACAGAGCGGTATATGGACACGCCGCAGTCCAACCCAATTGGCTACCAGCGTTCAGACCTAACAGCATTAGCGGAGAACCTTCGTGACCGCCAGTACATGCTGGTCCACGGCACTGGAGACGACAACGTCCACTCCCAACACAGCTTGCAGCTCGCGAAACAGCTGCAGCGCAAGGACATCGCTTTTGAGCAAATGGTTGATAGTTATTTGAATTATTGCATAGATGTAGAGATAGTACCGAGTAATTATGTTTACCATATCGTACACTAGCTTCGCTCGCGGCTCCGCACGTGTGAAATTGTGGATATAAATAACGCTTTTTTTTTAATTGCATTGACTGACGAGACGAGCATGCCGTTCGCCTGATGATAAGCGATACGACCACCCATAAACAGTAGCAACACCATCCAGCACCTTGAGTTACAAAGTACTGTGTGACATTCCACTGCGCTCGTCATCCTGTGACATAAGATGTTAAGTCTCATTATGTCTAGTAGTTACGCTGGCTACAATATCCTTGTGAGTGTGCATGCACTGCTGCTTGGCGGTAGAAATAATTATATTTTCCCAGTATAAGAAATAGCGTATGTCCTTCCCAGGATCTCAGACTGTCTCCATATCAAATTTTATCTTAATCGGTTTAGTAATTCGAGAGATTACTTCCTACAAACAATCGCACAAACTTTCATCATTATCATCAGCCACATGACGTCCACTGCTGAACCAAGGTCTCCCCTAAAAATTTCCAGATGGACCTGCCAAAAGCGGCCTGTTTCATAAACTTTACTTCTTTATAATATTAGTGTAGATAAGTACATAGCGTGATGCTATGGCACAATTCTAGATTCTGAATTAATGTTGGCCCGACAAACAACGGCGACTGGTGGTAGGTCAAGGTCTCTCATATGTAAGAGTCCGTCTGGGTGGGTACCACCGCAATGTCTATTTCTACCGCCAAGCATTAGAGTGCATGCACTGTTGTGTTTCGATTCGAAGGACATTGTAGCCAGTATAACTACTGGACATAATGAGACTTAACATCTTATGTCTCAGGATGACGAGCGTAGTGGAATGCCACACAATACTTTGTAAGTCAAGGTGCTGGATTGTGGTGCTACTGTTTATGGGCGGTCATATCGCTTACCATCAGGCGAACGGCAAGCTAGTCTCGTAATTCAATGCCATAAAAAAGATTGACTCCACTGCACCTGATGGCAGCGTAGTGAGGTCCAGACAGAGTGTCGATGAGAGACGATTATCCCTTGCCAATCGACAGAAATATGTGTGGCCCATTTGAACCAGGTGTGCATAGGTTAATCCCAGAACGCGATACACCCCCATGGGCCACTATGGCGGGTTTACCATCTTGTGTCACTTTGTTCCTCATTATAAATCATTTGAGTGTCGATGAGATTATTTAAAAATGTTATACAGTAAGGCTCTACGAAAGGTCTTCTAACTTAAACATGATTTTTGTTACAGACTTACACCGATGAAAACCACTCGTTGATGGGTGTCAGCCGACATTTCTACCACACGTTAGACAACTTTTGGACTAAGTGTTTCAAATAATGTTTATAGAAAGTAAATATTTATTTATCATACTGTGAAATGAATAAGTTTGTGTATGTGATTGACGATGACGAACAGTGTGCGTGATCTCTCCAAGAAACTTTTGTTTTGTACATATTCACTAATCCTATATTTGTAAGCATAATATGTTTGTATATAAATCTATGTTATTATTTATAAAGATTGATCTTTTTTTGTATTCAACATAAAATAAATATATTTACTACCTTAGACATAGGAAATGGATTATGCATTCCATTTCGCTGTAAAGGGAAAAACAAAAAACCAACCAAACACACATCACGCCTTTATGCGGGAAGGGGTAGGTAGAGGTGCAATCAGGGCACCCACTTTTCGCCAACTGTTTACCCATGATGTGATAGGGGCGCACCTATCGCCATATCGGGCACAAATACCAGAATCCAGACTCCGAGCATTTTTACCCAATATCATTTTGTCCGACCCAGGATTCGGAACCTCAGAGCGGTTTCGGTGGCGCACGCAATACAAATACGCCACGGAGGTAGTAAGTAAAGTGAATGATGGCAGCAAAGCGTGAAAGAGACAAAGATATCTTGCAGTCAGCGATTGTCGTGTTCTATAAATCTGATTATTCCACGTCATTTTGTAGAAGAATTCGCTATTTTGGTTTTAATTGAGTTCTGCACATGCGCGTTCATCCCTACAGATGTACAGAAGAGACATGAATTAGCTGTTCGGTTCCTTCGACTCGTGTAGAGTGGTCAATTTTTTCCAAGATAGCCATGAATCAGTGCCATCGATGGAATTAATATTATAAACATCCAAACCCTTGGCATATTATTTTATTAAAAAGTTTGAAAAAATTATCTAATCTAATTATGAAAGCGTAACAGCTTTCACCAAACGCTATTCGTCACACAAATGTATAATCCGACCAATACAAAAGTCACACTCTTATCTATGCTCCTATATTAGAGTGCGACTTTTGAATTTGGTCGGCTTACACACATTTTTCTTATTCACACTATTCTTAATTCAAATTTATTTTCTATTTTTTAGTTGGATTTTCAATAAAGCGTGTTTTTTAGTTGTTTTAAACTATTATTTATTCTTAATTTTTTAGTTCTGTTCTACTATTGTCCAACAGATGTCACTAAATAAACGAAAGCGCCATCTTGTGACAAATAGGTTTTTTTTACGCATAAGAGTAGCCAGTTTAGTTGTTATTCTACTATGGTCCAATAGATGTCACTAAAAATAAAAAATATATAAATTGACAAAAATCTCATTTTGCAAATTGAATAATGGCATAATCTTATCAAATTATTGTATTGTTATCGGTCCTCGACAAACCTACAAAGTTTGAATAAAATCTGACCGTTTAAAGTGGGTCAAAATCGCGCCCAAAGGAGTCGGAGTTGGAGAGTTACAAACATACAAATGAAGCTAATAAAGCGTGTAAAAAGAAACTACAAAGCATCGAATGACGTCACAACACTAAACTACAACATTTCTACCATGGTAAATAAAATATTCGCTCCTTGAACATATTTTTGTCCGTCTTCCTGTAAAATAAATAATATATTCTCTCCCTCCAAACTTCTAATGCATATAATATAGTTTATGAAGACGTAACTTTTTAAATTAAAGATCGCAATTTTTTTCTTGAAAGATGGAATAAAGAAATAACCTAGTACATTGACATTTACGTCAGTTTCCATATTTATTGCACATTTGCATCAAAATTTATGTGAATACAGTTCTTATATTTAGTTCTACATGATAAGATTCAATACTTTACCACTACTTGTCAGGAAATGGCCGAGGTTACGTTTGCGATGGTATGTTGCATTTAAACTCTCTTTACGAAATATGTTCATAAGGCCATGATATTCTTATTTTTTGTTGCATAGGCTTTCAGACAATTCTCCAACGATATTCGACTGCGGACCCGACTTAGAAGATAAGGGCACATGCGCAGTGGCGCCGTGCGACCCTGATAAATGTTTTCCCGAACCTCGTGTTGTCATAATAGGCGCGGGAATGGCAGGGCTGTCCGCTGCAGCGAGGCTTTCACAACGTGGCATCAATAATTTAGTTGTACTGGAGGCGTACGAAAGGTTTTAGTTTGACCATAATTCCGTTTATGTAGTACATTAACGTAATGTACATTAATATTCAAATCGCAAATGTTTTCAGACCAGGCGGGCGAATTCATTCTTGTTGGATCGGTGACATTGTCGCAGAACTAGGTTCGCATTGGAAGCCAGACAATTGTTGCACTCATCCTATTTACATGATGTCGGCCGCCGAGCAACCTCCACGGCCTGGTGTTCCAGGCTCTGAACACACACGAGGATTGTTCAATAGAATTGTTACTGGTAAAATGCCTTTCCCGCCGACAATAACAGCTTATTATAAATTCCGACAAATAGAACAAGAAGCGGCAAATATTTATTGCCATGGAGGTAATAAACAACAGGGCTCGCTCATCAATTTTATGAGTCTGAGAATTCAACAAGAATTACATGAATATCCAGAGGAACAACAACATGATGCAGCGAGAATTATGTTCGGCCTATCACACATGCTGAGTGCGCGATGTGGTGATGATACGTCCATGTTATGTGCTGATCACTTAGGCTGTTTCATGAATATGCCCGGAGGAGAAGTACGCGTTCCTCTTGGTCTTGTCGGTATTTTAGCTCCATTATTACGACAAATACCTGAAGGAGCTATAAGATATTGCAAACCAGTCAATTGCATTTATTGGGGAACTTCACAAAAGGCTGGTTACCGGGCCATTGTATGTACAACTGACGGTGAAGAATTTCCTGCTGACTATGTCATAATCACGGTGTCTTTGGGAGTATTGTGTGCCAATTCGGTTGGAATGTTCTGCCCCGAATTACCAGCATCAAAAATAGATGCTATGCGTTGCATTGGCTTTGGATACTGTAACAAAATTTACATGGAATATAGTCGTCCTTTTTGGTATTGGCACAAGGGAAATTTAAATTTCAAATACTGTGGCAACGAGCTGTGCGACCGCTGTGATTGGACGCGAGGAATAACGGCAATAGAAGTAGTGCCTAATAGTAAGCATGTTATGTGCGCGTGGGTTGTTGGAGAGGAAGCTGTGATGATGGAAGGGCTATGTGATAAAGATATTGCTGAGGGAATAACCGACATATTGCGGCTTTCGACAGGCGATTATTGCATACCATATCCCATGGCAATTTTAAGGTCTCATTGGACATCAGATCCTTTTTTCTGCGGTGCATATTCGTACGATTCTGTTTCTTCTGATGGACAAGCGCAGCGAGCTCTAGCATGTCCATTACCAGGTCCGAGTGAATCCATACCTCCGATATTAATGTTTGCAGGTGAAGCTACGGTGCCTGGTCACTTTGCAACCGTTTCCGGGGCAAGATTAAGTGGCATTAGAGAAGCTGAAAGGATTGTTCAATTAACTTTGCAATTCAAAGGACCTCCGTTACCTATGTGTGAACCGGTGAAATCTAAAAAAGCTAAAGCACACAAGTAATTCTCATTTAAATGTCTTTGTTTAATAATGCTATAATATGATAATGTTTGTAATTAGCTCTGGTTACACAATAAAGATCCTCTGTCACATTGTGAATTATATAATAAAGTTTTATGCGCCAGCCACGCTGTACCTACGCCTTTAATATTTTCATCCGGAACTCATGTCTACGTAACTAAGAACTTATCTCGCAGTAACTTTTGTGAGACTTTCTGTAGTTTCTGTTGTCAGTTTTGAAACTAAGACGATATTTGCCATGCTTAATATCTTGTGTTATCTTTGTTCTTGCGCTTAATTATTTCAACGCTGATGGAAGCATGTTGCTTTTTCAATTAATTAAAAATTATAATGTATACAGCAGAAATGTAAAAAAACTTTCTTATAACGATTATTTTTCAGTGCGATTTTTCTAACACGACTGTGCTTTATTCATAATGAATTCTGAATCCTTGGTTGAGGATGTACATAAAAATTGGGTACCTTACTATTAGCTACATGGATATAATATAATATATCAAAGTAACCATACCATACCATACCAACCCTATATTATATACTGCCCACTGCTGAGCACCGGACACACTAATTTTAATTACCATAGACTGACAGAGTGTGGCTTTTGTATTTGGTCGGCTTATACGTACATTGATGGGATAAATAGCGTTTATCAGCAAGCGTTTATCATCGGTCCTTAATCTCGGTGGTGTAAATGGTTGAAGTAATCAGAAAATAACTTTTATCAGGTCAGAGATGCAAAATGATCGTGCATCTTAAAAAGTACTACTTGAACATTATGCGGTTCGAAGCGTCTAGGACCTGGACGAACCTAGACTCTAGGTGGTGCATTATATAAACATTTTGCTTTGTTATTGCTTTGTCTCCTTGATCTGAAAATGTATATTAGTGGATATAAACTATCACAAGTACATTATTAACTTCTGGTGAGAAGTACCTACATTGGCCCTCGTTTTACTAACATAAATCTACTATACTTACGTGTTTTAAAAATATTCTAAAGCTCCATACAATGTCGTAAGCACGAAGGATTCTAATACTAATTTGTTTTTTTTTCGATAGAACTTAATATCAATCGACCCATAAAATACACTAAAGCCCGTCTATTGTACTTTGCAAGTACAAAGGTAACTAAGTACTTATCTAGGCAATAAGCGAACCATTACTTTTGGGACCCGTGGGCCGTGCGTTCGAACACCGTTGTATTAGTATTTAAACCTCAAAGCGTGGCTTGAGGATTTGGGTAAAGTTGTGCGCTGCAAATACGTTGCGTGTAACTTTGCCATAACAAATCGTCTCTACCATGCGTCCGAAATGATTTAAGATGTCATTTAGTTAAATGTATATTTTTAAATAGCTTTATTTCCAAACGATACAAATTATTATTATTAAAATCTCAATTGGTTTATTTATTGTATGTTTTACAAATTAATATGTCCGTAGGTAATTAATTAAAATAAATGTCTGCACGATGCTCTTACTTATTGTCCACGCGGAATCACTGGGCTTTATCATTATTTCATCAAGAGTATCTAAGTTCGTAGGTTTCCCTGCATTCCTAATTTTAGCAAAATCTTTGAGTAAGTCGTAAATATTACATGCGGCTTTGTTCAGTCCGATAGCACAGCTTAACACCCAATAAATCTCCAAGCTCACGACTACATTTAAATCTTGCACATTTTGGAACACATCGAAGGCATTAAGCCTTGTTTTGTTTTTATGTGCGAGTTGTAAATCTTTGGTAAACAAAATCTATATAAGATGTGACCCTGAGTAATGTACTCCGCGTCCTTCGGTTCTATTTACGCAGTTGCTAGTAGCAAAATATATAATCTACACCCATTGATACTTACATGAAATGCGACTCTTCGGAATAAGTCATTATGTCAGTCTTCATTTTAGGTATGGTTATATTCTATGATTAAGGTAGTCCAGCACCTTGGCCTGGAAATCTTTGGGAGGTGCCTATGTTCAGCAGTGGACTTCTCAAGGCTGAATAAGAAGAAGAAGAATGATATATACCTAAATGTATTTCGGGGCCTTAAATCAGTAACTGATAGTATTATAAGAAAAGATCGGCCAAAAATGAGACTACATTTTATTGTGCAAAATGAGATTATTTTATGAGAGCATAAATATATGTTTAAATATGTTTATTTTTAATAATATTTGACCGAGTCATAGAATTATTTTATAGAAGGAGGTATTCAAAATATCGCGTTACTTTACAAGTATTTGAAAAAAAAGGTATTTACATCTCCCCGGTCAGGTGTTCAGTCCCCCAACTTGAGGTCGCTTCGGTCAAATTATAATTACTTACTAGGTACGTATAATATAGTTAAAGGTCAAATAAACACATTTTATTTTAAACTTTTTAGGAGCCTTTTTGTGTCGGGGTTATTTTTTTTTTTTATAAAATTTTATTTCTAACTTTTGAAAATACTACTTTCTCCACGATGGGGCTTCGATCATCATCTATCTACCACATAATCATGTAGACTATTCTTATGAGCCCTAACGCACTATATCTGCTGTAAGTTAAAGAGGCGTTGGGTATTCCGACAGACTACTTGATGCTAAAGCATCAGCTTAAGGTTACCATGTATTGAAAATACCACCAAAGTTACAATACACCAAACTTAAAAAAACGGTCTTGTGAAAGTAGGAAATGAGCTGATTATCTTCAAACGCCTGAATAAATCGTTCCAAATTATAGCTAAGAACCATCTTGATCACATCAACTTTCAAACAAAAAATCCGCATCGAAATCGGTCCTTCATTTCAGAGCAACGATGCCACAGACGTACCATACCATACCAGTCCTGTATTATATTAGTCCACCACGTTGGCCTAGTGCAAGTTAGCAGACTTCACATACCTTCAAAATTCAGAGAACTCCTCAGGTATGCAGGTTTCCTCACGATGTTTTTCTTCACCGTTAAAACGAGCGATAGATCACAAAGAATACACCATAACTTTTTAGAAAAGTCAGAGGTGCGTGCCCCTGGGTTTTGAACCTGCGTACATTCGTCTCGGCAGTCCGTTCCACTCCCAACTAGGCTATCGTAGCTTCTTACAGACGTACAGATACACATATACACACCTTAAACTTAAACATCCCTCTTTTTCCGTCGGGGGCTAAAAATATCCCAGGAGTTATAACATTAATCTAAAAGGCTGCATAATAAAAGCAATTAGAGCTCGGAGTTTAAGTGAACAATCCATGTGAGTAGTGTATGATAAGAAGGATGAAAAGCGGGCCGAGGCGGCTGAGTGGGCCGGAGTCGGAGCACGTCTCTGCAGATGGCGGGCTGCGGGAGCACGCAAGAAATCGTCGAGATAGATGCGTGACGCAGCGCGCAGGACCGGCCCCCGCGCCGCGCGGTGCGTGCCTGCTCCCCCGCGGCGGTCCTCGCGCGCGATACATCTCCCGACAGAATACATCGATATTCGCGCGGTGCGTGAGGCCGCAGCGTGCTCGGCTCGCGAGTGTGAGCCGCAAGGGTTGTCGACGGCGTGGAGTGGCGGTGTGGCGCGGAGTGGCGCGGTGTGGCGCGGCCGGTGCGTGGTGCCGGTGCAGGCGGTGCGTGGTGCGGCCGCGAGCCGCGGGCGGGGCGGGCGCAGCGCGGCCCGGACGGCAGTTGCTCGGAATCAGGCGGGCGGCTCGCGTCGCCCTGCTCTACCTCGGTGCATCGCTGCAACGTTGCGCTCGCGAACTCGCGACCAGGTACGCGATCTGACAACATATCACACGTTTAGCTCTCATTATTCAAATGCGTATTAGTTTTCATTCATTTTTTTGGTAATCATTGTTGATTTATTGCCCGTATTTGGGCCCGGGCCTACATATTTGAATACATTTGCACGTTTATGCCTTAATTATTTTTTATTTAATGCCGTTCTTTGAGAGAATAAAGGTGAGTAAAATGTTCATCTCCGGATCAGTGAATATGAAATCTACCGTCATAGGCATGCGTGAGCTGTGTAATTGAAGACAGTTAGGGAGTAATTAGGGTATATAATTTGGAAGAATTTTAGGGATACTACAGACGCAACCATTATTTTTATATTGCTTTCCCAGACGAAGAGACGCGTTGCGTTTTATCTTGTAGAAGTTATCATGAGGGAGAAAAGAGCAAAAGCACTGGCCAGATGCCAAATGCCGACAGTGGCACACATCTTTCAGTAACAAAATATTTTAGAAATATCGGGGACATAGTGTAAGAAAGTATTCAAATCGGTGCGACACATGTAATCCGTGAACTAGCTGCTACTATAACGCGTATATTTTGCTGGCGGCATTACTAAATCAATGTTCTATGCAAGATTTTATCTTAGTTTTTCCTCTAACACCGCACGTTCTTTTTCTGACAAGATATTTTTTATAGAAGCTATGCTTTTTACCACCATTTTCCTGAACTTTCCCTGCTTTCATTTGCGCAAGCCATTTGCGTTATTAGATAATTAAAATATACCCGGCTATTCTGAAATGGAATCTTTATAATACTTACATACCTAACCTACAAATCTTTAATCATAAATATTTTTTACACGCATGTCGAAAATTAATTTTCGCATCTTTCACGTACCCTAAGGCATCTTTTCATAGATATGATCTATGTGTTAAACGATTAAAGTAAATAAAAACAAACATAAGTAAATGTGAAATTCCAAATGTTCACCAATAAAACTTAAAATTTCAGTTTTAATAAAAATATTTATATTTTTGCGCACAAATCGTGCATAATACATTTAATCAGTAGTCATAAAACACCTACAAGTGTTTCGTGAGGAAGCACCGTCCGTATTACAGTTTAATGTAATAGAATTTTATTTTCAGTCTGCATTTAATTTAGAAAATATTTGCGAACGTTATCTCTTCAGCAGAGTGGTACAATGCTGCTGTCATCTTGCACGGCTACGTGACTTGAAAGCCAAAATAACACCTTTTTAAGCATAAAACCAGATACAAGTCGAGGTACAGAAAAAGTCTGGTCGCTTTTGCACAATTCCATTCTGCAGTTTTATCAAGCATCGTAAATTTTTATTGTTTGGTGCTATATATTTAAAGTACGTATTTTAAATTTTTTAATCCTTTATAATTAAAGTTCCTTTAAATTCTGAGAATTTTTATCTAAAGTAATCATGTAATTTCAGCAAGAGCAACTATAAATTCTGTTTAAAATTTTCCGGGTTTGCTACTCGTCGTTCTACTACTCTGTAACTTCATATTTTATCTTGCATGCAAGCTCACGCCTTTTATCCCCGAAGGGGTAGGCAGAGGCGCAACTAGTGCACCCACTTTTCGCCAAGCGTATTCCGTCCCATGATGTGATAGGGGGCGAGCCTATCGTTATCTTAATACAGTATAAAACAAAGTCGCTTCCCGCCGTCTGTCCATATGTCCCTATGTATGCTTAGATCTTTAAAACTACGCAACGGATTTTGATGTTTTTTTTTTAATAGATAGAGCGATTCAAGAGGAAGGTTATATGTATAATACATGCATAATATAGTAGAGAAATAATTTATATGTTCTATTGTGACTGCGTGTCTTTCTGATAAAAGTCGGGGATCTACTCATACTGGACGGAAAGGCGTGTCGTACCAAAGTGTCGCTGACCGACCATATTGCAAGATCTCTCGATTTGTATCAGTTTATTGTCGCCAGGTACTTGTAATTATAACGGATATTGTTAAAAATGTATAGATTTGTATATAAAGTGACTTTTATACAGGAAAACTCTTTAATGCGGTCGAAGCCGCGGGCAAAAGCTAGTTAATTTATTTTTTATACTTACTCATAAAGTAAAAATCCTTTATGTACCTGTAAAGTTTGTTTAAGAGTTACTTATTCATGGACGTATTTTGAAATAGGACTTTCGTCCCCGGTAGTGACTGGGTACAAGTAATGGACCAAAAAAGTTATTGCGCTGTGCTGACTATCAATAAAGTCATCACTTTTGCTATAATATCTATAAGTTATATGAAGTCCCTACTTTAAAAGGCCTAATAGGTTATTGCATTTATATTGATGACCTAGGTACATTACTAATTGGACATTTGGGAATAAAACAACAGTAGCATGCATGTCTAATAATACAAGAATTAATAAATAGTAAATTCCAGAACCAACAGTACTTAACCCTTACCAATACAACTAAAAAACAAACCGAAACATTTTTGTACGGTAACAAGTCGAAATATTTAGGTCCATTCTTTAGCCACTTGCGAATTCCGGAAAGCTAATAGGACTTGCCAAATTGTCATTTCATTCGAGAGGTGCTGACGTTTGGGGCAATTTGTGAGTTATCCCTGAGAGATGCAATTTGCCCCTTCCGCCTAATTGCTCCGGAGGTTACTACAAAGCTAGTTAGGGGTGGCTTCACGGTCCACTTGTGTCGCCAAAACCCCAATTACTCGTCCAACCGGCCAAAGGCGATATGGGAGTTATTGAAAAGTTCATGGTTGTAGGAAATTTATGTTTGCTTTTCTATTTTGAAAGGTTTTTTCAGGGTTGATATTAAAAAGTAAATCTATCAAGAGTTTACTAAAGTTACCTCCCAAAAAGTTATAATGTCTTTGTAGATATATCTGAGGTATAATTCAATAACTTTGAAGGGATAAGTTATAATAAATTCTTTTTTTATTTTAGAGTGTAGAGTCAATCAGAAATCCATTTTGAGGACTGTAATTTTTCGATTCTATGTGAATATACGTTTTTGTATGTTTATAATATCTACTTACCCTAAATTTAGTTTTATTTCAAAACCTACTTACCCTTTTATTAAAAAATATTAATGAGTTAAATTCAAACAAATTATTAATTAAAAATTTTAATGTAAAATAAATATCGAAGCAAAGATGATACCAGACGTTTACCGTTTTAGTGTTGAATACATTATAGTAAATATTGTTTAATGGTTCTGTGGATAATGTAGTTAGTTGTACAATTATCTCCTATGTACCTATATGTAATCTTACTTGTACAAAACTTATTGTACAATTGTTTTTTATCCCGAATAAATAAAATAAATAAAATAAAATAAAATGTTCTAAACATTTTTAATCAAATTAATCTTTTTAAGCGGCAATATTTAAGGCTTTTTTATACTTATTACAAGTTAAAATGCATGAAAGATAAAAAGGTCGTTTGGGTTCAATTTTTTTTTATTTTTTTTTTATTTAACAAAAGGCATAATACAGAAAACAATCATTAATCAGTAATACTTAAGCACTAAATCACATTAAGTCTAGATTGCCTTCCTTAGACCTATGCCCTAATTGAAATTAATCTATGGAAACGAATCTACAAGAAACAATTCCAAAGTTTACATCTGCTTATACTTAAGTGAGTTATATAAACAAAAATTAAACAAAAATTACTTATATGGAAACTAATTGTACTCCCCAAATACAGTTTGCATACACACTCTGTGTTTGGTAGAAGCAAAATGCAAGATATGAAACCTCCTAATTACTTTTGTTTCTTGTAGTTAGAAACTAGAATTATATTTTATGATTCTAAATAAATGAAGATTGTTTGGATTATATTATAAACAAATGTACCTATTAACAAACCATGTTGGTTGTAAATTCTTTATTCACATTTTTTTCTACAGATTTACGCCTTCAGAAATATCATTGGAGATTGGATTTGCGTAAAAAAAACCTCGATAGGTAGGCAGGTATAACTAGAGTAGGTAAATATAATAGTATTCGTAAAATATTAATGCTATCTTTCGTGCATAGCAAAAAATGTGGCGCTGTTGGGCTATTAGCTGCCACTCTGTCACAAGAAACAGTGTTTTTTTTTATACTGGCACAGTGTGACAGGTACAGGTACCTGATGGTAAGTGAAGTAGAGTGAAAGTGGCGACAGGCGAAAGATAGACCCTCGCCAACACTCAATAGGGAAGTTGACTACGTTTTTTAAAATACATTTATCAAAAATAATAAATGAGTTATAAAGCTTTGAAGTTTGTTGGAAGGGGCATCTGTCTGATAACGGAAACAGTAGAATGTGACGTAACCGAGTGTCGCCAGCCATAACGCTGCGTGCGTGCGAAAGAGATGACGCGATATCCACACTACGCCCCCACTTTTGCTTAAAATTTGAATAACTGCTTTATTTCTTAACCATTTTTAATACTGATTTTACAGATTTTTTTTTTCGTATTATTTTCTGTTAGATGTCATATAATGTACAGATTCAAACATAAGAAACTAGCCTCAATAGGGGCAAAGAGGGAAGATGATGCTAGATCCTGACAATTCAGGATCTAGCTTCATCTTCCCTATTTGCCCCGCCCTATTCCTTTTCTCAAGGTAAATTCAAAATTAATTTAATATTGTTGACTGTGGTTGTTTCTGTGATGTGTCTGTGTTACTTTGTCGTTGCCACGGTCGTAACGGCAATATTAAAATTCGATAACTTACGTCTTTACCTTTTTTACCAATATAATAATATATATTTCCTGTTTCCGACTATCAGCGCAAGATTCTCTTGATTGTACACCCTTTTAAAAGCAACACGTAATAAAATTACAAGTATCGAATCCTTACAAAGCTTAAAAGTGCTACTTAGCGAAGTTTGACATGTTTAATATTGATAACAGGAATTTCCCGAAGCGTGACGCCAGACAGAGCGGAAATAAATCACTTACAGGTATTGTAGGAGTGTAAGCTACTTATGACTTTGAACCCCTAGTAATTAGGCTTCTTGAAACCCTACACAGTTATCGCATTATTTTCGTGCTATAATTGTATTTCGATAAGGATAGAAATAGACTTCATCGAATTGTTTTAGCTTGAGGTTATTTTTGAATTCATAACTTTATGCAAATATAAATAATACTAAATGGTGGAGTACACACAGGTGCAACCAGGGCACCCACGTTCCGCCATGTGTGTTCCGTCGCATGATGTGATAAGGAACCATAGTACAGTAGTTGTATATCATTGAAGTACATAGTTCTATCTTTGGTAACCAAAAATCGTGTTATAACGTCGCAGTTCTGTAGCATACGTAGAAAAAACAAAGTCACGGGGAACGAATAGAATTCATGTCATATTCCTTTTAATTAAATGGAACTTAGTATTTATTACGATTAAATTGTTACAGAAAAGAAAAGATTTAATAATGGTGATTGGGAGTTCATATATTTCGTTAAAAAGCTTTATTCTCATTTCTGAACCATTTTAAAATGAGTTTTACCATTATTTTATTCTTTGCAGTTTAGTCTTTTCACGGATAGAAGAACTGCGTTATAATAATGAATGTATAGGTACATAATTATAGAGGATATACCTTTCCTGCTTAGGTAATATTTCCAGTATTCATAAGTCGTGGTAAAGTCTTTTAAAACCAAGGCGTCTAGTCTTTTCAATTAAAAGGTCGCGAATAGACGTTGACGCTTCGCTCGTTTGTTTTGAAATGCCCCATCAAATGAGCTAATTACATCGTCATTCATGTAACAGCGACCCAGGCCATCGCTAATGGTTGCCACTAATAAAAATAGTGTTATAATAATCGACGAAGAACAAATTATCAGAATACTTACTTTACCCCAAAGTGTTCGGATATGACCTACTTCCCGAGAAACATGGCCAGCTAATATTCAAATAGATAAATCAAACGTCTAGTCCTGCCGACTTTTTGCCCTGAGAAGATTGATGGTGAAATTTTTGCAAAAATTCCATCAAAATGTTACCCTTAGATGATTACGTAAAGTGGCCGTTTCTATTGTAAGCCGAATAATAATGTGGAAGATGTGATTGTAAAAGCTTAGATATATCTGACGAAATATGGCTTCGTCACGCCGCAGCACTACACTTTTGCCAGGAAAGCGTAAACAATGGGATAGCAGGCCTCCCCGACAATACAACGTATAAGGGGAATGATTTCGTTTTTTTCTTTTTCTTGCAAATAATATTACCTATATTGTGAAGCGTTACCTATATTGTGACTGCCTCGGTGGCGTAGTTATATTACGGTACGACTGCAAGGCGTCTCGGGTTCGATCCCCGGGTCGGGCAAAGTGATATTGGATTTTTCTATTCAGTATCAGCCCGGAGTCTGGAATTTTTGCCCGGTATGGCGATAGGCTCGCCCCCTATCACATCATGGGACGGAATACGCTTGGCGAAAAGTGGGTGCACTAGTTGCGCCTCTGCCTACCCCTTCGGGGATAAAAGGCGTGAGTATGCGTATGCGTGAAGCGTTCGAAATTAGTATTCTATGATATGGAAATGTGTTTAACGAATGTTATCATTTAATTCGTTCCAGGAAAAATAAACACCGCAAGCACTTTGCGCAAATATTTTTTTCTGAAGTCTTGTTCGGACTCATTATATTTTCAAGATTTCTCTCTCAGCGCGTAAACCTTACTAATATATCTTTATTTTTTTCAGGTTCGCATCGCGTCAAGTGTACGAAGAAGCAATCATAATTCTGAACATTTCCGAACTACGGTCTATAAAATCGGCGTAGCGTAATTGCGTACAATACGGATCTTTTAATCGTTTAAAGTGCCTAAGTTGATCACACTACGGATAAATTGCATTACGGCAAAGTTTGAAACTGATCTAGCAGTGTAGTGAACTGTTTCGCGAGTGTAGATTTTTTGTGAGACGAACTCAATCAAAGTTGGTGGAAGGTGTTTTCATCTGAGCGGCGTTGAAATTCTCCTATTATGATATAAAGGTATGAGGACTATTTTAATCTCATCTCGTAGTTTTTACGAGCACGTAGATAAAAACTTATATTTTTTGGCGGAAGTTTTAGGTAATTAACAAGTGTTTAGAGTATAAAATACGACATACTCATACATACCAATAAAGCCATTTTTCAATCTATACTAATATTATAAAGAGGAAAGATTTGTATGTAAGTATGTTTGTAACGAATAAACTCAAAAACTACTGAACGGATTTCTATGAAATTTGGCACACGGGTAGATCATGTCCTGGATTAATACATAGGCTACTTTTCATCCCGGGAAAATAATTTTATCCCGGAAAAACTTTTTCACACGGGCGAAGCCGCGAGCAGAAGTCTAGTATTATATAAAATGTTTTTTTTAACATTATTTTATAAAGTACTAGCTTTTGCCCGCGGCTCCGCCCGTGTTATAAAGTTATATTTCCCGGGATAAAAAGTAGCCTACGTGTTAATCCAGGACATGATCAACCCGTGTGCCAAATTTAATCGAAATCCGTTTAGTAGTTTTTGCGTGAAAGAGTAACAAACATACATACATTCTTACAAACCTTCGAGTTTATAATATTAGTAGGATCTAGTACACACCAATCGTTTACTTTCTTACTACACTACAAGTAACTATATTGCTGTAGTATAAAGCTTAAAAGTTAAAAGTTTAAGTTCGCATGTTAAATTGGCGTTCGATTTATGACATCTGTCAAGTTGACGTGCTAAGGTGGAAGGAAGGTTGGCTTAAAAATGAAAAGTAGGTCACAACTTTGTTTACTACGGAGGGAATTATTGGCAAGAACATTCTCATTAACATACAAAAGAAATGTTTTGTCCGCTAACATTTTGGTACCATTACGAATCATTTGCATTGATTGTAGCGTTAGTTTTTAAACTTTGTTTTGTCTATGGAATTTAAAATTTTCTTTCCTGTGATCACTAATAGTAACAGATTGTACTTTCCTATTATTACATTGGCCGTTATCCAACTGTCGCGACATTCGCCGTGGCCTTAGCAAAGGCTAATTATTTTAATCTAAACACGAATATTCACAAGTTTAATTACACAGTTAACCTTATCGTTGTAATCAGTTCTGTAAATGCTTGGAGATTTGGTTGAAAGAATCTTAAATCGAAAACAGTCACATTCATATAGCTTGTGTATTTCAGACACACTCCGTTTATTTTTATACCCGTACTGTACGTTATGAAACTAAACGGAAATTGAAAAATGGATTCCTATGATTGTTTTTATGACGGTTATAAGTTGTTTTTTATTTATGTTTTGCACCAATCGAAAACTTCTGTATTGTGATATTTAGAATATACAAAGACTTTGCGATTGTCCATTTCAGTATTTAATGAAAAAGCTAAAAGTTCCTCGTCTTATCTTATTTTAAATTGTCTAAAATAAACTAAATATTGGCACGTGGCTCTATAAATAATCATTTAATATTTGTTGTGTGGTACTTAACTCAAGTATTTAAATCAATGTTATGTCCCATTGTAAATTTGAAATATGAAACATTGTAACAAGAGCGTTAATAACATTTTGTAATAATATCTCAACGAATAAAATCAGTTATCACTTATAATTTTGATATTATTTTAGCGTCTAAAGTATTCTAGTAAATGTATATTTTAGCTGTTTGCGCCTCGACTCACGTGACATCAGGATGACATTTCAAAATGTCACCAGCTGTCAACAGATTGTTTTACCCACCTTCTTTATAATAATTCAATGTTTATAGTCCGGGAATATTTCACAAAAGCGTGCTAAATGCGACACCGGACCAACGACGTTTTATAACGTAAACAGAGCCACTCATGTACAGAGTTAATGTTGTTGACAGTTCCATTTAATGGTTCGTAAAGTCGTAACTTTCAGAGACGATCGAACATCAATGATCCTGAGGCCACCTGGTGTCCTGAACTAATCTCTAAAATTTGTAGCGGGAGTCTAAGAGCTTGGCTTGCAATGTGTCATTTCAAAGTTTTTATTCAAAAAGCAACCTTATTATCTAACATACGTAGTATAAATAAATGAATGAATGCATAAAGAAATAAACACAATAAAAATATTACGTTACAATACTTACTATTCCCATCGTTTCAGTTGAGGGGTAAAACACGTGTCAGGTGATAACTGTGGACATCTGCCGTTTGGTTCGCCGATTGCATATAACTGTTCAATCCATCCAATTGAATAGAATAGTATTTCCAAAACTGACACAGACATAAAAATCTAAATCAAAATTGAATCAATCACATTTTACACGCCGAAAATTACAGCATCATTAAACACTTACAATAATACATGCAATGCAATGCAATCAGCCCTGTATTATATACTGCCCACTGTTGAGCACGGGCCTCCTCTACTACTGAGAGGGGTTAGGCCTTAGTCCACCACGTTGGCCTAGTGCGGGTTGGCAGACTTCACATACCCTCGAAATTCTTATGGAGAATTCTCAGGTATGTAGGTTTCCTCACGATGTTTTCCTTCGCCGTTAAAGCGAACGATAATTGATAAACAATACACACATAACTTCGAAAAGTCAGAGGTGTGTGCATTGGGTTTTGAACCTGCGGGCACCTGTCTCGGCAGACCGTTCCATTCCCAACTCGGCTATCGTCCACTTACACAATAATACATGTTGGACACGAAATGTGATCGATCAGTGTAATTCTCTTTTCAATTGTAGTGTTCGTTGAACAACGCATAATATAACGACTGCCTAAGTTAGCCTTTGCCGAAGTGGGCGCGGCCGTAGACTTCAATCATGCTCCGGAAATGGAACGTAATTTCCATTATACCTGCCTGAAATGTTCCACGCGTAGCCAGGAGTTGCCTCTTTGTGGTCGGCTCTCAAAAATTGGCTTGATTTTCGACGAAAACGTTTATTTTATTAGAAATACTGTGTTAGATTGTCTTTTGTTTTCGTTGCCCCTTCTAAATGACTTTACGTATCTGTGTTTTTTGAATTGTTAGTAATTAAGTTTTAATGTAGAGTATATTCTGCTCATCATTACAAGTATTACCTATATATTAGTGAGATTTTTTCAAATGTAACTCGGTTTGTTTTACAATATAAAAAGAAAACATATGGCTCACCGATATAGTAAATACTTCAATATCCCTTAAATAATGTAAGTATTAAACCAATACTTCAAAAACACTTGAAATACATCTCAGCAATTTCAAATATACGAAGCAGCAACTTAATTTCCAAAGGAAATAAATAATAACATTGATTGAAACGTAGAGTTGAAGCGATGCATAATTAGTGCGAAAAAAAATATACTCATACGAAAAAGGGGAAAAATTCCCAGCGGCTAAGTGAAAGTTTCAACAAACGAAGCATAGGAATCCACAATAACAATGCTTATACTACTTTAGACAGAACAAAGGGCCGCCGCGTTTTCAAAGGCAGCCGTTCGATTACATCGATGTGAAGACTCGATGATAGATATACGTTATATCTTTTAGTTTCAACGTTACTTGTTTAAGCTTGTTACAGCCATTTTGTTTCTCCTTTCATTTTATAACGCGCATACTTTGGAAAAGTTCTCAAGATATAAAATAGAAACGTTTTATTCTGTGTTGTTTAAAAATAAACGATAAAATAATTTAGATGTTTTATGTTTTTCGTTTCATGTATGAGTATTCATTAGGCGAATGGCGCATAAATTATTATGCTGAGTTAATAAAAGTGTTTGACTCGTCAACGCCCGCGGCAGACGCCGGCGTCCGGGTATATAGATAGGGCAGCCACGTATATATTATCTATACTAATATTATAAAGCTGAAGAGTTTGTTTGTTTGTTTGATCGCGCTAATCTCAGAAACTACTGGACCGATTTTGAAAATTCTTTCACTAATAGGAAGCTACATTACTCCTGAGTGCTATAGGCTACTTTTTATCCCGGAAACCTTTTCCACGCGGGCGGAGCCGCGCGCAAAAGCTAGTCTATATATAAGTGGGCGTTGACGGGTTAAATGCTTATTAAATCAATATTTATATTTCGTTACAAACTAAGGGGAATTTTGCTACAAAAAAAAACAACTTGTTATTAAACTTAGGTCTTAAATTACTAACGTTACCCCACCCCTGTATCCCTTGTCCTGAACTAATCCCACACCTTATGGTATGACTAACCATAAACAGTTACAACATCTGAAACTTTTAATTGACAAGCACCTCAGGGCATTGCACTCGTCAACCCGAGACATTAGATATTTCATATAAATGTGACGTGATGTGTAATCGAGTGATGTTAATCACTCGATTACACATCGGAACATTGGTCTTTACAGTTGCAGAATTAGACAATGCACAATGCTGTAGTACCTATTTACACCGAATTTCAAATTAGAGACCATCTCGCAAGCAAGTGCTTCATTTTTTATATACTTATGAGTTTCAATACACAAGTGTTCATTTCTATTCTCTTTCTGATGACGCACTAAATTGGTATCTTTAAGGAATGTCTTTATATTAATCATAAATAACACTCAAAGCGTATTTGGCACCAACATTAGTGATGATTTTAAACTTGTAGGTGTTAAAAATAGAAAGCATAATGTTGTCTAGTATTCGAATCGGACAGACTAATTGCTTCGTGTGTAAACAGATTTTATATTTGTTTGCACAACAAATTGTTATAACTCGTTGTTTTACTATTAAAACAGAATAACAACAGTTCGATTGTGTCTACATATTTTTGGATTCTAAAGCAACATATTTTTGAAAGCTGACAAATTGGCAATTAGTATTTTATTTATTCATAAAATCCAATGTTTCAATAGCATTCTTTGATCTCGTATAATGTTGATAATATCTGTCAATATTTTATTGATCTGTAACTAAGGTTATATCACGTAACGCAAATAAACTCTATTGTTGCAAAACTATTACTTTTATTTTTATTCTACAAAAATAAGGTATGGTGTATTCGTGTAGCTATTTTTCAACCGTACTGACCAGTAATCACCTCAGAAAATTTATAATACTTTTGATTGTATTTCGTTTATTGTACTAACTTGATCAAATGAGCTATGATAAAATTTATAAAAAGCCCTAAGTATAAAATATTTTTTGTTGTTTTTACTTATAGTCATGCTTTCAAGTAATTTATGAAATGAAATAAAGCAGTAGACATACATATAAACTCTATTACGTGCTCGTACATGTTGTCCTCTTATGTCTCGTTTGCGTTCTACGCGTCTCTGGGGGTTTACACCGAAACCCTGCATGTATCTCCGCAGTGTTGTTGCCTAAATAAAAGCTGAACATTGCTGACATCAAGTTGCGGTGAATTATGTTCTTTCGGACATTTCGGCGAACTTGTTTTTGTTAAAGTTCATGTTAGAAATTTTTGCGTTATTGTTTTTGTTAATTATTTTTTATTAATTTATTAAAAGTTTACGGCGATTTTAAAATTAAAGGGTGTCGCAAATATTTATATGATCGTGTATACTATAAATACCATTAATGTTCTACGTTTTATAAGGATCGCTAATCTAGAAATCATAATTATTTGTAAAACAGCTTTAATTGCATTTTATAATATAAAGCTAATTGACATTTTTCTAGAATAATGAAACCATTATAGCCAAAAACGTCCCATTTAAAACATACAATTTCAGTATAAATGTCTATTAATTTTTGTCTATGCACTAAGTTTCTTTCGGTATATGAATAACAAGTTTACAACGCTGGTACAAAAATAATTACTCTGTGTACTTTACAAGTAGCAGATACATATAAAACGGCTCCAAAATTAGCCACAAAATATATGGATTACCATACAATAACCGAAAACCTTTTCATGTAAATTGACAATGAGGAAAACATTTCGTACCCTTATAAGAAGATCGTCTGTATTATAACAGGATAAAGCACTTGCACTTAAATCTTTATAGAGTATTCCAAATAAATAAACCAGTGTTTTGATATGTTTGAGAGATTGCAAAGCTGGTGAATTCGCAGTCCGCGTAGGTTAGTTCGGGATACTAGACAGCAGATTCTTTTATTTTTGTTATGAACTTTCGAACGTTGTTAGTTAATTGAAAACCATCTAGGCTGTGCAGCAGTATGCGTTTAAAAGTTGGTTATAGCATCTATTAATATATTTGTTCATGTGGAAGTACATTACGCATATTATAGCTTTTCTCTTTCTTTTTACACCTTAGCGTATTACAACGTAAAAATATTAAAGTATTATTGTGGGTATATGGGAACTAGGATTGTTCTAATATCATTAAGGTAAAAACGATAAGATACCACACACATATAGACATACATCGATACGCTATTAGTCCCCGAAAACCACGAAAATAAACAAAAGAAATGTTCCAGTTTAAAGGATATCGGTAAAACTAGACTCAATATGCCCACTTTCAGCTGCACGTCTGTCTGTGAGAGGGGGACACAAAGTAAATATCTCTCGTAAAGCTGGCTTGGCGCAGTCCGCCGCATCCAGGCTGCATCAGAGAAAACAATGCGATCGTGCAGATATGTGTGCGTTACATTCGATCTATACGTTTCGATAAGATTTTATACGCAGTGACATGGAGGTCATGGGCATTAAGTAAAGTAGTAATGTAATAGGAATACTTATTCATATAATATATCAATAGAACCATAATATTTTTACCGAATTCTTTTTTTCGCGCCACATGAAACACAAACGCAGAGCGCATTTAGATTTTGATATTTAAAGATTTATTGAATCTTATTAAATGCTTTGTTTTCATTTTTTCTGGTATATATGTTTGTAGTAATAAGTAATCCACTGCAATAGGCTTTACGACACTTATGGGTGGTCCATATTGCATTAATAATAATTTTTCATTTGGGTTATTTTAATCCCATTAAGAAGAGTATCATGAGTAATGATTTACGTTCAAAGGATGCTCATGATTTAAATTTCACCCTGTACCAATAATTTTTTTGCAGTCAGTGTATAGCAAATTATATGTCAAACAATGAAAAGGTTGCCAGTCGTTGGAAATCCCACAAAAACAAATGTTTTCTGACTTAAAGTTACATTAAAAAGGCATTAAATATAAGTGGAATTATAATAATTTAATTATTACGTCCTACGGTCCAAATTATATTGAGAAGTGAGTGCGAAATAAAGTACGAAAATGTTGAATGGACTGAAATATAAATAACTATATTGTAGTTATTGATGCAGTATGTTTGAGACTGCCTCGGTGGCGTAGTTGTATTGCGTACGCGTTACGAGTACGATTTGCGCGCTGAGGTCCTGGGTTCGAATCCTGGGTCGGGCCAAAAACATTGTGATTGGGTTTTTCCATCTTAAAAATTACTCAGTCGCAGCTCGGAGTCAGGAAGTTGGCGGTGTGATACCCCCGTGCTTCGGAAAGCACGTAAAGCCGTTGGTCCTGCGCCTGATCTCTCTCCGGTCATGTCGGATTTCCGTCTCACCGGACTATGAGAGTGAAGGAATAGTGAGTGCACTTGTGTATTGCGCACACACTTGTGCACTATAATATCTCCTGCGCACCTGGCTGATCTCCGTTGAGATTGGCCGCCGTGGCCGAAATCGGCTAGGAAGGGATTATTATTATTATGTTTGAGACGAAGCGATTATTATTTTCCGCAATGAGATTAATGATATTTATTGACTCTTTGATTTAATAAAATAGTTTACTCATCATGTATGCGAACATAGTTGCACTTATGTTATCATTATCGTTATGTGACTTATGTCAAGATACATTAAATTAATAATAATAATTATTACAAAAAGTCACTTATACAATTACAGACATTTTTATTTATTTAGGGAGTAAAATCAATGAAAAATAAATAAAGAAGCCCAGGTCGGGCTGGCAGGAAAGAGAAGATAAAAAATTATAAGATAATAATAAATTATTAAGATAATAATAGTGGTCGCAATTGTTAGTAGCTACTAATGCAATTACTTTACTATAATTATCCATTAAAGATTCGCAAAATGTAGAGTCACTATTATTCCGATAACTCTAGCGACGAAAATAAAAAACATATCGGCAACGGAAAAGAAAAGGTGATTTAATGTTTACTTTCATGTCAGGAAAATTATATGAATTGCACTCCATAAAATGTGCCCGAGGCCTATAAAGTGTTGAAAAGTGGTGTTGTATCCCTCACGCGATATGCACAAGAAATATGGTGGGTTTATGCCAGCTAATGGTAGTGTAGAAGTGAAGTGTTTTTTTTTTATTAATCTTTTGGCATGCGCTGTGGTTGCTAGGACGTATGCTGTGATAACTAATGGTCAGAAAATTGCAATACTCTGTAATGCTACATTTGAAAGCCCAATATACGTATATTGCCTAAAGTAAGTATTATATTATTGAACTGAAAACTTCTTTAGCGGCGGTTAGCACTTTTCTTGGGATGGGTATAAAATGTAAAAGTCGCGTCAGGACACGTGACCTGATCGAAATTTCGTAAGATGGAGTATAAATTATCATTTTTGTGTACGATAGCGCAATAAATAAATATTGTACTTAACCACATAAATGTTAGTACTTTTATACTGATAAATAAAACAATTCGTGCGAAATTATTCCCTAACCATTCCAAAATAAAAATGCACAACGTTAATGTTCAAGTTTTCACTTCTGCCGGCACTCCCCGGAGTGCAACCCGTTGTTTTTTTTATTATGTTTGTGGTTTATATATACACATCACATCAGATTAATCAAGATAATTTTAAAAGTCGTATAGATAATCTATTAGGTTATGCTTAGGTGTATAATGAAAAAATATAGTTTTTAGTGGAGTGTGGCGCAATATTCTTAAAATAATTTTGTAAATAAAGAAATCGTATAAGTACCCTATATTTTTATTTCATAATGCAATAATCCAAACAATATAGTAGTGTAATAGCATGCACAGTCGCGAATGGGGCTTCACAACTGGGATAATTTCCTGCGGCTCGACTGCTGACTCCCGACTCCGCGTTAGAGTGGTGACACATGGCCGCACCGCACACCCCTGACGTGCCGCCATTAAGCTCGGTTTTGTTAATGGAACTTTCTACGTGTCTGTGATTATCTATCGTTTAGTTTTTAGGCCTAAAGTATGTTAAATGTAATGTAGTCCCCTATTGATGCACCAAAATTTTAATATTAGGTATGTAGAGTTTGATTGTTATAATTATTGTAAAGTTTATACATTTTGTAAGGCGTGTTATACACAATATTATTGGTTTTCTTAAAAAAATGTGAATACCAAATTTTGGACGAAATAAATTTATTGTCATTTAATCGTAATAATGAAATAATTAGTAATCCGTAGCATTTGTATGGTGTACGAAATTGCGGATTTAATTCCTAGAAGATTGTTGAATTTGATCAGAAAATTATGCACTCTACATTATCTATAGTAACCTGAAGATGTTGAATTGGGCTCCTGGAATTACATTAATTTTATATTCCTCAATATTATTTCATTTACCTTACCATAAAAGTATACATTCCAAAGAGACACGAAATTAATTTTATATAATATGAAATTAACATAATTTCATACGAAACACAAGAAATGCGTTTGTAATCACCCATTTACATTGTCATTTCGGGCAATCTATTTCACGTGGGAATTGCTGTCATTTAAACCCAATGATGTTTAAAGAAAAAGGTGTAGATGCGTTATAAACAGTCTCCAAATGGTACACTAAAATTGAGCTAATTAGCACAATCGGCCTTAGTATCGTGACAGAATCTGTTGAAGTTAGATGTCTAAAGAATGTTTATTTATTTATTTATTTATTTATTTATTGTTATAAGGTACACCAACAGCACTACATATTATAACATTATAAAACAGTAAAACAATAAGGTACAACATCTGATATGTGTGCTACTCATAGGTGTACACAGCATTCACCACAGACAACATACTTAAATTAAAAAATTAAAACATAATATTGACAAGATAGAGGATAATATGAAGTACTTGAATTTTGACATTATTGAGTAATTATTGTATGTATTATAAAATGTTAGATAAATTTTTCTATATGATAATAATGAGAATTATGATATGCCGTAATACTTTCACGTGTCATATTATAGTTTGTTATTTTAATATTAAATTAACTATGTGTGGGATAATGTGCCGTTTTTGAGAGCCGAGTACAGTATAGGTGCCGTATCTACACATTTTTATTAAAATATCATTGTTTAAACCGAACACGTACAACTGGAACGTTGAACGCAACGCTCATCAACAATTCAGCTATCGTTCATTAATGACGGCATTAAATCGGTGTTGATTTTGGCCAATGATTTGCAAGAGTGCGGCGGGGCGAGGGGGGGAGCGTGAATGACGCACGCACGGGCCGCCCGGGGGTGCGGTGGTTACGTCAGCCGTGACGTCACGAAATTTAGCGCCACCGTTCCACGAACGGCGCGTAGTCTGCCCACGGCCACTGGCGCATTTGGCTTAGCCGCCTTTTTGTTATAGGTGCAACGTGGAATGGATGCCAAATGGATATTTTTGTTTCTTGGTTTAGTGTTTGAATGAATGAGTACATCATTAAAGTTGGTGCATTATGTCTATTATTCTTTAAAATATAATTATTTCTGCATTAAGGGTATAATGTTAAATGCTAAGTTATTCAATGCGACAGGAAATATTAACGTTACATAAATTACTCCTCAATCTTATTTTCTAATTACGAACGATGTTTTTCTTTTCAAAATAAAAATTTTGGTATAAGTCTCGTAAATGTGTCCTATTGCCATAAATTATTTTCAAAATTTAATTTTATGTAGTCCCTTCCATTCCACCATAAAATTATAATGTAACGTAGGAATCCAATCTAGTTAAGAGGTCGTTACAGTACAGGTGGTGTCCGTGCACATTGCAATATCAATTACTCAACGAAACTGGACGCGACTGTAAAAGTATAACCACAATACCCTTTATGACGCCTTTACTTTGTTTACCCGCATGTCACTCCTGCATAGATTAAAATCTACATGGCTCAGCATTTTTGTATTGCAATAGGTGCAAATATTTTTACACGCTTTATATTAGCTTCACTTGTATGTATGTATCTATGTATGTTTGTAACCGACTCCTTTGGGCGCGATTTTGACCCACTTTAAACGGTCAGATTTTATTCAAACTTTGTAGATTTGTCGAGGACCGATAACAATACACTAATTTGATAAGATTATGCCATTATTCAATTTGCAAAATGAGATTTTTGTCAATTTTAATATTTTTTTGTGACATCTGTTGGACCATAGTAGAATTACAACTAAACTGGCTACTATTATGCGTAAAAAAATCCTACTTGTCACAAATATTTTCACAAACCTTCACATTTATAACATTAGTAGGATTTCCATAAAATTCTAAATCGATAACTACAGCGACAAGCTATCAGTCCCGTTCCGTAGTCTTAATTAAGAGGATCGTGATATAGCTAAGGAATCTACGTCATAATATTATTCTGATTATCGTCAGAATCTATAGAATCTCATTGCGTTTATTGTAGAACATGCATTTGCGTATCACGCGAAGAATTGCCAAATATTAGCTGTCCACAAACCTTGCACCTTCGCTACAAAGAAACTAATCTCAATTCGTGTTTAACTGAGATGGAACAAAATTATAATACAAAGTCAAAAGAATGTTATTATAAAATGGTGACTTTAAAACGAACTTAACATAATGAAAATCTATTAACACCGTTGCTGCTTGGTCCCTTTTCGTTGCTTCGTTAACAGTAAATTGTTTACCCAATTAAAAGTTCGAACAGCAAACAATGCTCATCACAACAAGCTAGCGGAGGTTAGATCTGTATTTATAGGCTACATTTATTTATCTGCGTCTTAGTTTCTACTTTCAAGAGATAAATTGGTGTTTATCAATAACATTCTCTGAGCTATTATTAGTTATAGAGCTAATATATACTGTTTGTAGCTTATACTACTGTTACATTGCGTTCATAGTTGAACTGTGTTGTTATTGAGTTGTAATTTGGATCGTTTTTGGGAAATGTACAATCACCCAATCTGGTGCTAGTACACTTAGTACCTACTCAAGAAAAAACGCCCAGTTTTCATATTTTACCAAGCAGTAGCTATAATTTCGGATATGTACAAAGGAAACAGCAGATAACTCTTAACGTCTCCTTTAGTTGTATGTTGCTGACAAACGATGCGCAAGCGACTTATTTATAACTTTGAGGTGGTCGAGCATACACTTTTCTGACTGTATGTCTAATAAGGCAGACCGGCATGTCTAGTGATTATCGAGGGTAAAACGGCTTTCGTTGGTTGACATTACCATTCATAACACAGTACTAATCGTATAGTTTTTTTTCCGTGCAGAGGTGAAAAATATACCCATAGATATCTTAAAGACACATCCAAAAGTGATCTCTATTATCTACTAATAAGTATCTTTGTGGAACGTAGGGTACTTACGACGTATCACACGTGACAAAAAAGAAATACCAATAAAAGTATGCATGGTTTTAATATTCAATTGGGACTTAAGTTCTGTTTCTGTCATAAATGGTGAATTATGTTTTAGCCCTTAGTCCACCATATTAATCCTAATACTGATTGATGGACGGGTGGATTTGGGTTAGCAGACATCTGAAGCTGAAATGTTAAGACTTGGAGTTTCTCCACTTGTTACTAAATATTTGATATATCGGCTTGTCGCTTGGCAGTATTTTTTTACATAAAATGATCTAGATAACATCGTGGTAATAACTAATAACATTTTATTTGTCATCGATAAGTCGTTTTTTTCTATTCATTATCAGTCCAGAGTCTGGAATTTGTGCCCGATATGGCGATAAGCTCGCCCCCTGTCACATCATGGGACGGAATACGCACGGCGAAAACTGGTTGCACTAGTTGCGCCTGTGCCTACCCCTTCGAGAATCAAGGATAATAGGCGTGAGTGTGATGTGTGTGTGTGTGATAAGTCATAAAATACGATGAATGTAATTTTTTAAACTAAGTACAACCCTGTCGATAAAAATCAGGTTTAAAATTGTACAAAAACTAATGTAACAACACGAGAATATTGCGCTTCCTGGAAATTGGAGAATCCAAGTTCCCGTTCGAATGCTACGTGTTTGCGACACGATGCAGTCACTCTTTGATTAATTATATACCTAGATAGAGTGACGCGCTACTATGAAACTAAAACAAACAGGCCAACTTTTCTTAAGCTAGTATGCGTGACAGCTGTGTCATACGCTATCGCTGCATCATTCTGCGTGTCCTTGTGTGCGCGCATCAGTTATTATATGGTTTCTATTAAAACGGGGAGATAATTATATCCATGAATGATGAAAAACAACAAAAAATAATTCACTCGAACTCATTTAGCGGGCAACAGTTGGCCTCTATTTTTTTCGACGCGTTTGAAACGTTCAGTGTCTATCTAGGTATATACCTAATTAATCAAAGCAGTTTTTTTTTTTTTTTTTTTTATTGCTTTGAATGACGAGACGAGCATGCCGTTCATGCATTTTATTACTGACAAAACCTGTTACTGGAGTTGTACTTATGCAGCAAGTGAATCAGCATTTCACACATTACATCGTTGCGACTGGTCACCTTTACAATGTTCAGGAAGTTAGAGATATTACAATATTAGCATATAATACTGAATAGTACTACGTAGTAATAGCTTCACTGCATGATTAATTTTAAATAAGAATATTTGTGTTTGGGCCTAAAAGAATTTGAATACATAAGGTTCAAGAATTTTTCGTAACTTAATATAATACAATGTTGCTAATGTTCTGATAGAATTTTTTAGGACAAAATACATGTATAAAATTTCGCTACGATCTTACCATTTCTGCTAACAGATACACACATAAGTTTGTATCTTAGAACAACGAATACCTAACTCGAACAGAATTCGGTGTTCCTTTTAAAATTACTTACACAACATAAAAAAGAAATGTAAGGGCCAAGAAAAAATTCGAGAACACGTTTTAGTAGAAAATCCGAAAATATTCGTTTAATGAATACAGCAGTGTTCACAAAATAGTTAGAAGGAATTCCTGAGAACTAGCTCAGGAAACGGATTAAAGTGTTAAACGTCAAGATCCAACTTAGATGTTATTTGTAGAGAATTTTTCTCTTTCTGCATTGGCAGCGGATCTTAATGCTTTAGAAGAAATTTCAATGTTATTTATTGCGTTAATATATCGGATATTTAGATCTTTATATGCTTAGCTAATTGTATAAGGTTAAGGCGATTTAAATCATAGAAAAATTGAATTAAAATTTAAATAACCCCGACACAAATATCTCAAAAAAGTCAAATAATAAAAGTGTCTTTGTCGTTTAAGTACCTAGTAATATTTTGACCCAAGCGTAATAACAAAGACACTTTTATTATTTTACTTTTTAGAGATTTTTTGTGTCGGGGGTTATTTAAATTTAAATTTTATTTTATTCAAACTTTTTAAATTACTTTATTCTCCATCATGGGCCTTGATAATCAACTATCTGACACCTACTCGTTGAGACCATCCTTACCTATGAGCTCAAACACGGTATATCTGCTATAAGTTTCTAAGGAGTGGGGTTTCCCGTAGACTACTTGATGCTGCAGCATTAGCTCATGTTTAAAAATATTTCCGAAGTCACAGTACACCAAATTTAAAATCAATCGGACTTTGTAAGTTGGAAATGAGCTGATAATCTTCAAACGCCTGAACAGATCTTCATAAATTATAGCTTAGAGCCATCTCGATCACATCAGCTTTCAAACAATATAACCGCGTCACAATTGGTCCTTTCGTTTGAGAGCTACGATGCCACAGACAGACATACAGATACACAGATACACACCCTAAACTTATAACCCTTTTTTCTGTCGGAGGTTAAAAAGTTTTTTTTTTTTTTTTTTTTTTTTTATTGCATTGGATGACGAGACGAGCATGCCGTTCGCCTGATGGTAAGCGATACGACTACCCATAAACAGTAGCAACACCATCCAGCACCTTGAATTACTGTGTGGTAAAGTACTGTGTGGCATTCCACTGCGCTCGTCATCCTGAGATATAAGATGTTAAGTCCCATTATGTCCAGTAGTTATACTGGCTACAATGTCCTTCAAACCGAAACACAACAGTGCATGCACACTGTTGCTTGGCGGTAAAAATAGACATTGCGGTGGTACCCACCCAGACGGCCTCTTACATAATGAGAGACCTACCACCAGTAAAATAAATTAAATAAAATAAATTTAAATAGTCAATTTTGTACGTCTTATTAATTTACACGTCTTTTTCGTTGTTATACTTTATTGTGAAATTAAAAGACTAAGTACTGTCTATAACGAGCAATATGAGAGCATATTCATTAGAGTGGATTTTGAGATAACCTACCAATAACAAAATGTAACAGAATAAGATATTGAAATATTTAAAAAAATCGTATATCAACAAATATAATATACCGATAATTTGAAAAATGCTATCACGTAAGAATTTGGTTCAAAGGATTTTAGAGGGCACTATGCTCTCAGTGCCTTCTCTCGTAGCAAAGAGTAATCCAACTCCGCTCGGGTGTTGCAATCGTCCCTACAATAACCAATGCAAGCGATCACATTCTTTATATCCTTCATTATTTTCGAAAATTCTTGTAACGCTTCGGATGTTTAAGAATATTTGCACTTTTCTTGTTTGTATTTTTCTTATAAACCTTTAATTAATGAGTACAGTTAAGTTTAAAATAGGTTCTTAAAAATTAGAACGAAAATTTTCCATTTTACATATTTCACGATTATAAGATGCATAGAGCACTGAGTGTGCTATAAAATTGCAAATGCATTATATATATATTATATACCCTTTCTAGCCGATTTCGGCTACGGCGGCCAATCTCAACAGAGATCAGCCAGATACGCAGGAGATATTATAGTGCACAAGTGTGTGCGCAATACACAGGATGCACTCGCTATTCCTTTACTCTCATAGTCCGGTGAGACGGCAATCGGACATGACCGGAGAGAGATCAGGCGCAGGACCAACGGCTTTACGTGCTTTCCGAGGCACGGGGGTATCACACCGCCAACTTCCTGACTCCGAGCTGCGACTGAGTAATTTTTAAGATGGAAAAACCCAGTCACAATGTTTTTGGCCCGACCCAGGATTCGAACCCAGGACCTCAGTGCGCAAATTGTACTCGTAACGCGTACGCAATACAACTACGCCACCGAGCCATTGCAAATGCATTAATGCGAATCTAAAGTAAGGACTTACGTCGCCGCGGAGAATTTAGTGTTGAACATTAACATCTTTAATTTATGTAATATGTAACTAATTCGTAAAAGGAAACGTAAAATGATCACTTTGGTATCTTGTAGTTAAGTCGTAATCATTTTGCTGACCAAGTAAAAAATATGGGATACATGTACCAGGAATGCTGGAAATAACATGTCGTTTTCTCGTGTTTTTGCCTATTTTACTATTATAAACAAACTTAATTCGTACATAATTTAAAGCATTATAAAATCCCTGAAAAATCAACTATAAAAATACTGATTCAATAGTTAAGTAAGTTTTACTCAATGGTAAATATTTATTTCATTGCAAATATACAATAAACATGTCAGAAATAAAGCTTACATGTTTAACCAAAGAGTTCAGGCTAATACTAGTTAATTTTTACATTACATGGTGACACGCGAAAGGGCAATTTCCACCACTTAGCTAGTGTGATTACTTTATTTTTTCCTGTGATAGCACATTTTTTTGTGATGTGTTACAAATTACTGAACATTTGTATGTAGATTTACACGTACTTTCAAACTGGTGAGAAGTTTATTGCGGTTCGGTAATGAATGAAGACTACAGTAGCTAATGAAGAGCTATTTTTTACTCTCACCTCGTTCTTGATATAAATTAATACTGGCGCGCGAGTCGAGACACTGTGAAAACGTGTAAAAGTGTATTAATAATGTATAAGCTTCGAAGTTAATCCACTGTTCGCTTCCACCCATCAGCATCTGAACCATTAATGCTGCTACGGTGATTAATTGCCGTCGTTGCTGCCTGATCTCCATGCAGCAAACCATTTACCGGAGCGATTTGTCCACAGTATGATGTTTGAGGTAAATTTTGATGGAAGTTATTTGTTACGAACAGTCATTACTTATCGAAACTTTCATGAACAACTTATACTAGTACATCGAGTAAGTTATAGAAATAAGAAATATATGTGCCTACACTATAAATATTATTACATGATTATTTGTAAAAACACGGTGCTATTACGTAAGTTATGTTAGAGTATAATTTTATAATATATCACCAGGAAAGCAGAGCGGTAAAAGGTCGTCACGTCAAGTTTTATCTCATAACACGTCTTCGTATTCGCCCGAGAATCCACCAGAGGCTCGTGTGGTAATTTTAATTAAGTATATTTACCGGGATGAACGAATCCCGCCCGGGGAGAGGTAATAAATGTTGGTCGTAACGGTAACAAATGTTCGCGGAGAACTCCTTGCCCGCTCCGCCTCGCCGGCTCGCAGTCTGCCTCGTTCAATGCTTCGGCACTGCGCCGACATCACGCTATGTGATATCCACCTGCACGACTCTTTTCTTCCTGATTTTTAAAGGCACTGAATATTTGAGAGTGTTCTGTTCCTTTCTATTGAAATTATTTTGTGAATGTGATAAATTGTTTCGCGTATTACGCAGTATGGAGATGTGTTATGAATTCAGTGAAGTATTAGAAATGCAAAATTAAATTGAACCACCTGCCACAGTGACCAATGATCAAATTGAAAAGTCAGCAATAAACACTATACATTCCATGTTACGTAGCCGAGCTGCGAAAAGAATTGTGGAATTTTTCCTTCCACGTATTCGGGTCGGGTTTTGCCCGGCTGAATTTAGGGAGCTTCTGAAAGTCTAGGAAAATTGAACGCAAATCCGATTTGTTCGGATCCCGAACAGAAATCTCCCTAAAACGCGGGACGGTACCTCCATTCTCAGCGTCCCTCTCGCCTCGATTTTATCTCGTCGACCAAGCACGCTATTGCTCTTGAGAGGAGCATATGCTTACAAATGTCCTGTAACTTCACTACCGGGGTTTTTAGCTCCTAACACGCCCAATTCACACGTTGTAAAAAGCAAACACCGGTAAGTCAATAAAGATCCCTTACGTTCAACCGTGATTTGATTTTTGAACGACTGTCACTGGAATCCGACTCGGCACGAACCCGAAGACGTCAATGATTGCCGTAAATAGCTATCGTATAATAAACCACGTCAAGTATCCACATTATTATTCTTCATAGCTAAATACGCCCTGCCTCCGCCCGTAATTAAAGTTGTCGGATAATGTGCCCTATTAACGCCCCCGGACACACTCGCAAAATGTAGGATGCGCGTTTCACGTACTCTGTAACAACTTCAGCACCATAAATTTCGAACTTTCGACCGTAAAGAGCAACTATGATGTCTGTTGAATCTGTTATTCAAGTTTCCGCTCCCTAGATATTGCCGCGTAACGAAAATGGTGGCAAGAAACTAAGCGAGTAATCATATTAAGTACAAAATTAAGTGCACGGCGTCGCAAGTAATAGTTTTAATTGTGCGAGACAAATGTCGTCATATTATTTTTTATGTATTTTTTCTCGCATATGCGTTACATGAAAATATTCGCATAAGAATTCGCTGTACGTATGTCGTTCAATTGAAAATAACGTTGCGTATTGATAATTATCACATAATTAATTATAATTAATTAACTAATTGCAAAAGTAGCGATTACATTAAATTGCACTTTATTGAATTCGATCCAGTCAATTCAGATGGTTGTTTAAATACCCAAAATATATTATGAGTACTTTTATTTTATGTAAAGTGACAGTTATGTTTATAATCTCTTTGTCATTGCTGATCCTTAGTGTTTTCGAAACCAGATAGTTTTTAATACTGTTGATCCTTAATATGATAATTTTGTGTAATTCATATCCACGTTTTTGTCGTATTATGTCAACACCGCTGCTCTTACGCTTTTGATTTTATTATATTATTCTAACCTATTTCGAAGACTAGAACAAACCATCATTGTCATGTTTAACAGCTTTAGTTTTTATTTACTTATGACTGTAAAAAACAAATAAAACCACAGGCCACTACTTCCGCAATGTTCTTTAGGTAGAAACTGTTTGGCACCCATTCAATGTATGCGTTTGCAACAAAAGCACCAATTCTCGTGGAGCCGAATGGTGTATTTCGGTGGAATTTTAATATCTTTAAAAGTAACGTAACTTCTGCTACCAGGATTTTTTTTCTTCTATGTGGTGCCTAGTTTTATATTTAAGTACCTAGTGATTCTGTTTTATAACAATAGATATTCCACATTCACTCGACTACTTCCGAGTTGAAATATTTGTTCTTCTACTTTTTAAATTAAAACAATAATATAGCCCTTTTAGCCTATGGTGTCGTTTGTAAGTAAGAAGAGATCATTCGATTAACAAAATTTTAGAGTACGCCACTAGCTATTAAGGATACTTCTTAGGTCTTTCTCCAGATGTGTATATATTATTACTAAGATTTCGTTAAACCTTGATGTACTCCACAAATCAATATATGGTACTTTCAATGTATGGTAGTTACTCCACAATTCTTGCAAAATTAAAATATCTAGAAAATATTACTCAAAGTTTCGTACAATTTAAACATATTTATAAAATAGTTTCCACATAAAATGTCTCCGACTTGCTAATAGGTAGGCTACTCGTTCGGAACTGAAATAAATCATTCTTAAACTGTAACATAGACAGAGTGAAGTTTTATATTCTTGTTACTTGTATAATGATTTCTTATGTTTACGCGAATGTTCGACATTGAAATAAAACTACTTAACGGATTTTGTCGCGGTTTTTATGTTTACTCTTTACGTTTTAAAGCATTTGCTTCCTTCGTGGTCACGGAGCGGTCTTAGGTGTTGGTCGTTGAAAACGTTAATGTTACAAAGTCTACCTTCTTTTTACAATAATTATTCTTTTTCTTTTTAATTAGCTTTTGGCGGTCCGATCTACGCAGAAACAGCTCGCAGTGTCTTGAGGTCAGGCAAAGACCTGTGCCTTGTCAAATGTAAGATAATGTTTAGAGCGTACTTCTGAATATTCAGCAACTGCAGACTTCGTAGAGCGTTGGTGTTTCACGTAGATATGTTCTTTTACGCGGGTCCCTATATTTCTTTTAGTTTGACCAATATAAAAAAGGCCTTAGATTACACTGTCACAATCTATCTGGTACTCGTACGGTGTATTTTTAGTTTATTTATTTATTTAAACTTATCTATATATTTATGTATGTCGTCAAGTCGCGTATTTGATTTTAATTATTTCATTGGAAATAGGACCTATATGAAATGTAAACAACATAGAATTTATTATCGAAATCCAAAAACAGTATTTTATTTACACCCAAGCTGAAATATGATGAAATATCTGTGACAGTCCGGTAGCCACTTTAGGCAGTTTTAGCTGTGCTTGGTGTTTAGTTACACCCGTAAGATGACCCCACTTACTGAAGCAGCCCGAGTTCCGCCGCTAAGTCGTCTTTGCTCACTGATGTCAAATGGTGACCGTACTTGAATTACGTTGAGATTTCTGTTAGTGTCTGTATCTGTAAATAGGTTTTATTTTTGATTCACTGGTGGTAGGTCTCTCATATGTAAGAGTCCGTCTGGGTGGGTACCATCGCAATATCTATTTCTACCGCCAAGCAGCAGTGTGCATGCACTGTTGTGTTTCGGCTTGAAGGACATTGTAGCCAGTGGTAACTACAAGACATAGTGAGACTTAGTATCTTATGTCTCAGGATGACGAGCGCAGTGGAATGGCACACAGTACTTTGTAACTCAAGGTGCTGCATGGTGTTGCTACCGTTTATGGGGTCGTATCGCTTACCATCAGGCGAACGGCATGCTCGTCTCGTCATTCAATTCCATAAAAAAAAATTGACGAGGTGATTAATATGCTTGTCTGATAATAAGCCATTGTTCTCTATAAATATTAGCAACACCATCCAGAACTTGTGATTACAAAACTGCATAGCATTACGTGAATAATTGCTATTGTTGTATCTATTTAGAGACATTAGATTTAAGTATCATTATGCGCTAGCAATTATTTCCTTCAACTAAGAAAATAAACGTTTTTACCCAGTGCTGTTTGGCGGCAAAAATTATAATCAATCTTGTGGAACCTATTCAAATGGACCCACTCATAAGAGAGTCCTACAGCCTCGTTATAAAATACATAAACGCGCCCATCAATAGTTCTAATTAAACTGGTTTTGTTCATCTCTTTAGTAACCTGGTGTCGGAGTCAGTAAGTGGTTAGCCGCATGGCCAAAGACCCGAAAATGCTGAATTAACTTCGGTGCTCTCTCAAAGTTAAGACAACAGTTTGTATAATATGCAAATTTGCAATTAATGGTCGTAGTTGCTTACACATGGTAATTTTCTTGGGAGCTACATTTTCGATCTCTTAGGTATTTGTTATCTACCATAGAATATAATCAACTACATAGATAAGTAGAGGTAAAAGAGAAAAAGAGGTAACAACAGTTAAACTACTGGGCCTGACAATAGATACCCATTTAAATTGGAAAAACCATGTAGCCAACGTTAAAACTAAATTATCTAAATGTACGTACGCCTTGTGCGTGTGTTGAAAGGCAACACGCACACTGAGTGCGCGCTTACGGCTTATTACGCCTATGCATACGCTTGGCTTCGATACGGAGTGATCCTGTGGGGACATAGTACAGATGCACTCGATATATTTATATTGCAAAAAAAATGTCTACGTATTATTTTTAATATTTCACAATTAGATAGCTGCCGACCATACTTTAAAAGCATAACATACTTACTCTCCCATGCATTTACATCTACGAAATAGCTCTGTTTGTAAGAAAACACCCCTCTTATTTTGAATTTAATAAAAATGAGAGGCGAAAACATAATTTAATTTTACCTGAGCCTAAAAATTACCATGTACAAAAATACTCCATATTACAGAGCGGCACACATTATTATAATGTCTCAGAGATAATTAGAACAGAAAATAAAATTAATGTATTTGAAACCAAATTTAAAAAATATTTACTTCAAAAAGCTTACTACAGCTTATATGAACATATAAATATCTACATAAAAGTAAATTGAATCTAAAGATAATGGCCCTGTCGCTGTATACCGCTGCTGTCATAGGTATATAACGTTTTATCTCGTTTCCTCTCATGGTAAATGTCACTTAACGTAGCAAGACAAAACACTGAATAACTATCACAAACGTATACAACTTTTTTTAGTAAGGCAGAATGTGAATTCCGCCATGTCCAAATATAATGGTGACGAACGAGAGGTGTTGTGTCCTTTAATGGTCACCAGAATTAGGCCAACTTTTCTTACTAGTGGTAGGTCTCTCATATGTAAGAGTCCGTCTGGGTAGGTATCACCGTAATGTCTATTTCAACCGCCAAGCAGCAGTGTGCATGCATTGTTGGGTTTCGGTTTGAAGGACATTGTAGCCAGTGTAGTTACTGGACATAATGAGACTTAACATCTTATGTCTCAGGATGACGGGCGCAGTGGAATGGCACACAGTACTTTGTAACTCAAGGTGCTGTATGGTGTTGCTACTGTTTATGGGCGGTCGTATCGCTTACCATCAGGCGAACGGCATGCTCGTCTCGTCATACTATGCCAAAAGAAAAAATATATATTACAAATTGACAAGCCTAAAACTTGAAACGTTGGGATAAGCGCCTTTGGCAGGTTTTTATCCAAACCCGCTAGCCTCCAATCAATATATTGAAGATATAGCTTGACTGTGACGCAATTATTTTCAGCTAGGAAAATATCAAACATGTTTTTAATTTAGCGTACTAGTCTCACAAGCGATTCTCGATACGTAATCACATTGATTGCGCGGGTTAGTGAGAAGACGGCCCTTGATCCGGCAGATAGAGGGCGTAATCCAGCCCAAGAGCGAAAGCTGTTTATCCAACCTACTTACTGGGCTCACTTTACTCGTCTTATTTTTTATGTGCAAGGGTATCTTTTGATTCAGATGATAGTATGTTAAAGGCCTACATTCTACCATTGTCACATTGGTGCATCGAAAAAGTATAAAATATGCATATGTAATAAAGATTTTGAAGTTATACTTCTTTTGGCGCGTTAGGGAAAAATGATGAGAGTAAATTTTGAAAAACCGACACCCTGAAGTGAGCTATAGTCAACATTTTAGTTTTAAATTTTGAACGTAGATTCAGAAACGAATAATAATTAAAAAGATTTTTATCTTGTTACGCCAAAGAAGTATAACTTCTAACGCGTGTACATAAGTACACACACACTTTTTTTTGTATGTGTTTGTGTTGTATTAAAAACAATACATTGATATGCACTTATTATTTAAAAAATGCAAATATTTAATTATCTTTTTTTTGTTTTGGATTTTATAACTAAAATTCTTTTTGTACAATCCACTAGTATAAGAGGACTCCTAAAGTCTTCTACAAAAGGGGACACTTCTACGTGTGACATTGGCTTATTATGGCTTTGCGTTACCACACTTCTTTGATGTGCGTTCTCTATAAATGGTCCCCTAGGGGGTTAGGGGGCCGTAAATGAAAGAGTGTCGGTTTTCTGAGCTAGCATTGCTGTTTTCTTGTAATCAGTTGGAGATTACTTTTGTTAATTAATAATAAAATATATTAAATGTTTTATTTATTTAATGTATTGGAAACGCAAACAGTTACATATTATTATTATCAATTTAAAACAAAGTATTTAGGTAACTAGTAATAGTAATAATTTCCGTTTTTCCATCTTAAAAATTACCCAGTCGCAGCTCGGAGTCAGGAAGTTGGCGGTGTGATACCCCCGTGCCTCGGAAAGCACGTAAAGCCGTTGGTCCTGCGCCTGATCTCTCTCCGGTCATGTCGGATTGCCGTCTCACCGGACTATAAGAGTAAAGGAATAGCGAGTGCACCCTGTGTATTGCGCACACACTTGTGCACTATAATATCTCCTGCGTATCTGGCTGATCTCTGTTGAGATTGGCCGCCGTGGCCGAAATCGGCTAGAAAGGGTATATAATAGTAATAATACCTTATAATAAACCTACATACCTGAGAATTCTCCATAAGAATTTCGAGGGTATGTGAAGTCTGCCAACCCGCACTAGGCCAGCGTGGTAGACTAAGGCCTAATCCCTCTCAGTAGTAGAGGAGGCCCGTGCTCAGCAGTGGGCAGTATATAATACAGGGCTGATTGCATTGCATTGCAATAATAATAATAATGTAACCCACTACACTATTCCCATCTTAAATCTAAGAACAAAACAAAACAAGACATCATGGATACATAATAATATTATTATTCTGCCGAAATCGGCTAGAAAGGGTTTTTTCATGTATTATTCTGTACTATGCACTACTTATAACTATTTTATTTTATTATAGAAATATACCTACCTACTCTAATATTTAAACAGTTTTTATAATGCGGCAATAGATACTGCATATTTTGGCATTCGTGCCACAGGAAACTACGCTTAGTATAATATATATTATAACAAATGTACGTGGTAAAATTATGACATCCGGGATTCAGCACATAAGCATATCTGAAATGGCGAAAGGGAGTGTTTCCTCGGAAGAAATATTTGGACAATATACGTGTATGCAGTTAAATAGTAGAGGGAAAATCTAAGGCTATAAAGTCTTTTGTGGAACGTGTATTCACTTTTTTTACAACTGTAGGACCGGACGAACAATCCGCTAGTTTATCTCTGCCTAGAACTTTAAATTACAAAGCTCTACACGGTACTAAACTGCCATCGACTTACTGAAACATTAGATGTCAGGTCTCGTTAAATCCTCTAATTACACCGTGCTTATCCTTTGAAAGGGAACCTTGTACATTGCTTCTTCTTACCTTAACGTACATGGATAAGACGACAATGACACATAATGTAAAACACAATACTTGCTATTACCGCAACTTGCGCGTCGTCAATAGTATCTAATATAACCCAAAATTTGTAGCGCCGTAACAATCTGGCAAGCAGCACAATGGATTAGCTCTCAGACAATTGAACGAAATCGTGGCAATGTCCTATTTTTGGTGCATTTTTCGCTTTTAATGTTTTCAGAGCGAACCATAATGTGGCCAAACAGCTTAATGGCTGTATTCCATTTTTCAGTGTGTAAATATGTATTGTCTTTGCACTGTTCGTAACTTTACTCAGTTAATGGGCTGCATGTGGGTTAAACTGTGTACAATTTACTAGATACGAGCGCGGATTTCGTGCGTGGATGTTAATTACGCAAACGCATGAAGGTTATTCCGTAATAGTTTAGCCAGTGTGTGTAGCCTTTCTGAAGTTTAAACTTTATAAAAAGGTAAGAACCCTTTGTATACGCATGCTCACGCCTTTTATCCCCGAAGGGGTGGGCAGAGGCGCAACTAGTACACCCACTTTTCGCCAAGCGTATTCCGTCCCATGATGTGATAGGGGGCGAGCCTATCGCCATACCGGGCACAAATTCCAGACTCCGGGCTGATACTGAATAGAAAAATCCAATATCACTTTGCCCGACCCGGGGATCGAACCCGAGACCTCAGCCTTGCAGTCGTACCGTAATACAACTACGCCACCGAGGCCTTTGTATACTTATACACACACACAAGCCTTTTACCTTGTAAGGGGTAGGCCTCTGCCTACCCCTTTGGCGAAAAGTGGGCGTGTGTATTCCGTCCCATCATGTCATAGGGGGCGAGCCTATCACATTATCAGGCACAAATTCCAGAATTCGGGCTGATACTGATTAGAAGAACCTAATATCACTAAACCCCTTGTACTATATCATCTAAATATTATTTTCTCAGTTTCCGGTTTAAAATGCTCACATACATAAAAGTTAATATTGGAGTAATGCGTTATTAAAGTACTTTTATTGAAAATATCAAAACTCTTTTTAATAATACTGAACGTGATCAGGCAACGATCGTGACACTCTAAACGAGCAACTCAACTGAGACCTGCGACACTTGTAATTGTTAGACGTTTTCTTTAACGGCAGGTATTAGATAAGAAATAACTTGATACTTTATAGAAATTGTTTCAGTAATACTACCATGTCATGTGCTAAATTGATCTGTATTATAATTTTTGAATCTTCACTCTCTATAAAACTCTGTTTATATTCTAGTATATTCTTATATTGTTGAAGGTTTTATATATTGTATCAATTTAGAGCTGGCTGATTTTAATCTGACACATTTCGTTTCCATAACGATGATCAATAACAAGAAAAATTGTTCTTACTGTTATACATATTCGATGTAGTGGAAACCAGTGTAAACTCTGCTAATAGTTAATAAATAATTCAAATGATATTACAAGCTTTCTATGTAGTCCAATTACGATACTATTAACAAATATTGTGCATATACATTTAAATAAAACTATTTTACGGATTTTATCGCGGTTTTTTAATTTATATTTTCTCCCGACGTTTCGAAGGCTTTGCAGCCTTCATGGCCACGGGGCGGACTGAGGTGTTTGTTGTCCAAAAAGTAAAAGTTACAATATCTACCTACATTTAACAATTATAAATATTAAAAAGCTGCGATAAAATCCATAAAATAGTTTTATTTAAATGTCTAACATTCACGTAATCATAAGAAATCATTGTGTATATACATTTTTATTATCTAGCTACTCATCAAATTAATCAAATCGTTGTAGGACAAGGAGCTGACATAGAATAAAAGTACGTATATAGGATGGCATATCGAATGTAAATTGAGAGATACAGGATTCGATTCCCAAGACGGGCACTTTCTGTTTTTATAACACGTCATTAATCTGGCAATTGTCGAGAAATGCCTCATCACTCGATATTGGACTACATAAAACTATATTCATTTTACTCAACTACTGTGCTGTTTAGATCATTATTTAAAACCCACCCATATTCTCTTAAATAAAGTACATGAAACATCTGATCCAGTATTGTCGGTTTTATATTGCAACTCTCGTAGTATTGCATGCATAAATCGCTTCGAATTAAATGTAACAAAGCCAACTGTTGCTGCTTTTCATCGGGCACTCTGCAATAAACACTAAATTTTAAATAATATATGGTATTTGGGATACGTGGCATTTGGGCTTTAATTAAATTTTCATGTTGAGCACCTCACGTGCCGATTTATAGCTCTATGCTATTTTCGTTATTTTTAAAACCAGTTCATAAAAATAATGTGTTAACTTAAATAAATAATATGGTTTTAACGTGTAAGAAATGATTATTTTATCTTAATGTTCAAATACTTAAGCGCCACGCAGACGCCTTAATTTTCAACTGATATATTATTTCATTACACGAATTCTGTATTAAAAAACCGAAATCAAAAGTATTACTCAATATTTATTGTATGAAGGAGAGAGAAGAATTATATCGCTTTATACTAGTGGGAGCGTTCTCAGAAATCAGCAGTCTTAGTTTTGACCTCTAACTTATAAAATCGATATTTTCAGGTTTTGACGGTAAAAACCTCACGTGAATTTCCTTGAATAGAAATTTAAGCCTGAGTAGACTAACATTCACCCCGTAACACATTATAAGTTCGGTTCACTGGTTATATCTCTGTCTACCTCTCTGAAAATATAGACGTGACTTTATGTTTCTAAATGTATGTGAAGGATTAGATAGGGAGGTTTGTATTCTTAGTAGAGTCGAAACGAGTACGTCTATACATCACGAATTGGTTAAATAGGAACCTTGACATCGAAAAAAGTTATACCTTATTATTTCACTAAATAGATCGGTAACAGTGCCACGATTCCTTCAAATTTACAAATATACACTGCCATCGACTACTTAGGTACTGTCAGCTGAGCTTAAAGTAAAAAAAGGACTTTAAATTTTAGCTATTTAAAGTAGCCCCTTTCATAATTTGACTACATATTCTATTGTATAATACCACAATATCCATAAATACAATGGCATCAACATGTTGAAACACTGCTAATCAAACACACCGTCACATAAATTGCACATGACAAGTTTCGGCCTGGCTTAACATTTGCGTGCATATTGTTAATAGAATGCTCGGCACAAATACATAGAGATCGTATCTAAATAGCTTTACGAGGCCAGTTCAAAGATAAACACGGCAGTACTCCTAACCAACCCGCAGCTTGGGTGGTATAATTCAGAGGTTCTCAACAGCAACGCTTACTAACAGAAACAAAAGGAGCGCTGCCAGTTTAAGAGAGCCTTACGTAACTAATTCACGTCTTCCTTCCTCAATACAAGTAAATAACCAACATTTTCGACGAAAATTAATTTTATACAAAAAAGGTTTGCAACCACTGGAATCGGACAGGGGCTCCACTATAATTTTCAAGAAGTCACGTCGCATTCGATTAATTACGTCCGACCTTTATTTTTATCGCGATCGAATTAAACTTTGTTGCACAATAAACTGCACTTAAGGTCGCTGTGATTTATGGTTCATTTTACTATATCCGGGATATGCAAATGAGGGTTGTAACGTGAATGGTCTTTATGGAAGGTAAATTTAGGTGCGGATGAGTTGATAAAGGCCGTGCCGGTGCCGAGTTGTGTAAACTGTGTTTGATACTTCCTATTTTCTGCATTCTTTTAAGTAGGTAATTTTATAGTCACTAACAATGTTTTTATTGAAAGTACCAATGGAAATTAATTTATGCTCTCGGGAGGGATTTGACAATATTGACACGCGCCAGGTGCGTGGATTAATAAGTTGATGCTCTCCCTTAAATTAATTATTATAATCAATTAGGCTTTCAAATGACATCTAACTATATCTCATTGTATAAAGGATTATAATTAAATGTACATAATTATACCTATAATTATTACAGGGAAGTTAATTAACCTCGTTGGTAAATCCATTACGATGATAAATATGTCGGCGGGAACTTAAGGCTCCCGTATGCGAATGTTTGTTTAGGCAGGTACCACGACATTGTCTATTGCTGTTGCCATGCTGTAGTGCTATCATAATCTAGATCAGTGCTTTCCAAACTATGGGTCGTGACCCATCAGTGGGTCGCAAGGGAATATTGGGTTTTCCTGAGAAATAGAACAATATATCAACCGACCGACACAACAGCCGCGTGGCCAATGTTGGACGAGAAAGGAAACAAAATTCTCGAAAAAGGTATTAAAAATTACTCATGCCAGCCGAGAGGTGAGTCCAGAATTTAGAAGTTTTTGTTCCTGGAACCACTGCTCTAGATTTCAAATAGACGTAATAGAAAGTGTAGACTAGGCAGTATCAGGCTTACCATTTTATGCCTTAAAATAAAGAGCAAGTATAGAGATTTGTTATTTCCATTCCAGATGGTTGTTGTTTGTAAGCAGTAGTCCGTTTGCTCTCCGGCGAGTTGTATGCTACTTTCACATTGCAAATGCTTTTAAAAACTTACTAGGGATAGTAAAAGTAAACAATAATAATTTTTATAAAATACCAAAAAGTAACTGCCTCGGAGGCGTAATAGAATTGCGTGCGCGGAACGACTACCGTGCGGAGGTCTCGGCTTCGAATCCCAAGATAGGCAAAGTGATATTATGTTTTTTTACTCAGAGTTAGCCCAGAGTCAGCAAATGTGCCCGGTATATGGCAATAGGACCGCCCCTATTACATGGGACCTAACATAGCAGGCGAAATGTGGCATAACTCCTCCGCCTACCCCTAAAAAAGGAAAAGGCGTGATAATATGTATATATGTAATAAAAAGTAAACTTTTTTTCTACAAATATTTTACACGCAATGTTACAAATTAACTAAAGACTAAAGCATGAGTATAATTTTATGATACCGTAGGTAATAAGTCCGTCACCGCGTATAGTTAGCATGAGTAAATATTCATTAGCGTAGTGTGAAGATTAATGAGCCGCACTTGTCTGAGGGCATTTTAGACCCGCTCCTGCGACACCACTACCTCACTCAGCGACCCATGTTCCACAGATAATTCACTTTAATTAAATTGTTATAAAAATACCTCTTACTATCGCCTTATATTATGAATGGGGTAATTTGTGACGACGTTTAGATATTCTAGAAGTAAACGCAGAACCCACTGAACGGCTTTGTATGGAATTTGACACACATAGATCATGTTCTGGATTATCATTAGTGCTCCTCGAAAATTTTGCAAACGACGTTTATTCTTATACGCAAATTGAGATGTTAAGTTCTTTGGAAGTAAACACAGAAACCACTGACAAATATGAATGAAATTTGATAGATACCTACATATAAACCATGTTCATAAGCTGACAGCAACAACGAGCAATAAAAACGACCAATTAGATATTAGAACAATAGATGTATAATGATTGAAAATCGTCCGCCAAAGTAATTATTTTATACGCTACAAAGAGTGGTTCAAAATGTCTGTAAACCAATTATAACATACTTACATTTTTCGCGCATCGCTTGAACTTATATTGTAGCTGGTATTTGTAGAGAGCACTTAGGCTGCTAAGTGTTCTATACTTTAAATTTACGACCTGTAAACTTTTTGTTTTAATTTATTGTCAAGACTTAAGATCAGAAAACATTACATTTGAAATGAGTGGAAAGTATTCGTTGACAAGTTATTTTACTTATATGTAGGTATTGCCAATATTTTCTGCGACGAAATAATAAAATTTAAAAGCAAAAAAGACCATTGCATATAGTGTTAATTAAAACGAATCTAAGTTACCTGTTATGTAAATCAAATAAGATAATTAATTAATCATACTGATCAAACTAACGCGATCAAATATGGATACGATAGCAACGGAGAGAATGCGCTATAATCTATTCATCCAATCACGAACAAAAGTGTTCAAACCATTAATTAACGAGATCCTACAGATTTAAATACTAACGAAGCCTTTTAAAATGGATCTTGATTTAACATAGTGTCCGTCGCCGTTTTAAAGATTGATAAACTGGTAAAGTTTGCTAAGAAAACTCTTGGAGTGTGATACCTTCGGTACCGAACAAAAGACTTTCCAAGTTGTCTGCCCGACTCGAATAAAGACATTTTGCGCTGAGATCGTCCCGGAACTTTACAATCGATATTTGTATAGTTATAGATAGGCACGTCGAACCGTCCAACTATTCCCAATGTCTTGACGACAAACAATTTAATATCAAACATTGTAAGTGGTAACCTATTGGCAGAATTTCGCTTCCTTTAAGCGTACTCCGTTCAAAGATATTTTACTTTCGAGTTGAACAGCATTTGAGAGATTAAATAATATTGAAGCGACTTAGTAGTGTTGTGCACAGTGCGAAATTAAGTTGGCCAGTGTTACCCAGGCACAGGGCGCCAGACCCCAAAGGGGCGCAGAAATGATCAGACCAGGACCAAGTTTTGAGTCATGTATGGGCGCTATTATAGAAGTTCGCACGGGCCGCATAAAAGGCTATTTACGGCACTGGGTGTGCTGTGTTGTTTTGTATCGGACAATAATCCAATATCTAAACTTTGCATTGTAGCTAAGGTATTTGAAAAGTTAATATATAGTAGAGTATATTCAGCCATTTCTCAGCTACTCAATCCCTGTCAACATGGGTTTTTAAAAGGTCGCTCTACTACCTCTAATTTGATCCTGTTCAATGACTACATTACAAAGGCCATGGATGATGGTAAGCAGGTCGATGTCATCTATACCGACTATAGTAAAGCCTTTGATAGAATTGACCATATGATCCTCATAAATAAGTTAAACCATGTGGGAATCTGTGGTGACCTTTTAAGATGGCTTTCTTCTTACCTAGAAAACAGATCGCAGGCGGTAGTACTTAATAACTACATGTCCGAATGGGTTCAAGTACCTAGTGGTGTGCCGCAAGGATCATTGCTTGGTCCCCTACTATTTATTGTTTATGTTAACGATATTGACCAGTGTCTAAAATCATCTAACCTATTATGCTTCGCTGACGATATGAAGATATTTACGACGATTTATGTCGCCTTGAAGTTTATTGCAAATTAAATAAACTCGACCTCAATCCATCTAAATGTTCCGTCATAGCCTATACATGTAAGCGCTCTGATTTGACTACGAATTATACATTAGGTGGCCTCATACTACCTAGATGTAACAATATTCGTGACTTAGGAGTTTACCACGATTCTAAGTTGATCTTTGACAAGCACATCGATTCTGTTGTGATGAAAGCCTCTAAATGTCTAGGATTCATAATGCGGATCTCAAAATGCTTTACGGAAGCTAAAACACTCAAAAAATTATACTGCACTTATGTCAGAAGTCCTCTTGAGTATGCATCGCAGATCTGGAATCCTCGGTATCACAAATATATCGTCCGGATTGAAAATATACAGAAACGATTTATAAAATATCTCTGTTTTCACCAAAGAATACCGTACAGTACTAACGACTACTACCAATTATGTAAAAAATTCCATCTGTTGCCACTAAGTAAACGCAGAGAAATCGGCGATTACATTTATCTTTTAAAATTATTCAAAAATGATATTGACTGTCCCGAACTTCTAGCCAAAATATATTTTAACATTCCTTCCAAAGTATTTCGTTTTAATCCTCCTTTGCGTGTTCATATGGCATCATCAAATTATAGACAGAACAGCTACTTGGTTCGCGCAAGCAGATTTTATAATAATATATCAAATAAACATAAAAATCTAGATCCTTTTTCAACAAGTGTGTCTGTGGAGAGGAGGTGCTTAGCCCTCGATTTCTTTCGTTAAGTGATTTTTTTTTGTACCCGTTATTTTTCGTTTTGTTTGTTTTTTACTTCATTTAACTTATTTCTTTTACTTTTTTGTCAAAAGAGTTATGCTCACACTCAAGTAACGGTATTTATTATAATTCTATAAGTGAGAACTTGTTATTGGCTTTTTGACACCTAAACTGTTGCTATTCCTAATATAATTATTAGCTGTAAGTTTTCCATGCTGTAAATAAATAAATAAATAAATAATATTATTATGTTGGTAGTTGTTATTAAAATTGAACCCTTAGTAATCAAACTAAGGATTCAATTTTAATCACTTATTTCCGTTTTATAATTTACATTACTAGTTATAGAAATCTAAGAATATTGTTTGTTGTTTTGTTATATTATCTTTAATTCACTAATGAGAGGCCACATTACCTCTAAATGATGGAGACTGTAGCCTAGCTATAGTTTAGACGTCTAGTATCAGTAAATTTGTGGTATAAAAATTAAAAACTGACCCGCACAACAGTTAACACAAAATTTAATAACACTCACGAAACCGACTAGAAATTTTACCAGCTAATTTCTGCAACTGCAAACTTTGAACGAAAAGTTAAACTAACATATGCGAACATGCTCACACGTAGTGTATTATCGCCCGGCCCTCGCAAACGAAATACGGCTTACGTGTGTTGGGAAAATTCTATGCTCTCCAAAAACAGAAGCCATTGCGGGGGAATCGATATTACACGGAGTGGCGCGAAGATTTGTTGTTAAATCGTAAATAGGTTCTGATCAGGAAGGTTTGATTACGAGTGCATTTGACGTTTATGAGCCCGCGTGGCGAGGCGGGTGCGCGAGCATGTCGCGATTAGACACGCGACACGCGAAACGCTTCCTTTGTTTGCACAACGTGCCTTCCGCATATTTCCTTTTTCTTATACAAATATTTTATTATATTGTATTAACGTTTGTATTATTTTTTACCAAGAGATAGAAACTATAAATTGTAAATAATGTATGTATCTCCAGATCTTTCGTCTGCAATGTAAATTTTCGTGCTACCTGCAGGATGAAAGTATAAAAAGGTTTGAACATACACATAGTTTAAAGTGAAAATATTTTTCATTTAGCCCGTCTCGCGCGGTGCACTCCTGAGTTGTAGGTAGTCGAACCGTGCTGTTCTCGCAAACTTCACACACTCCATTCGGAAACTTTTTAAATCTATTAAAGAAGTTTCGAAACTGCCTATTAACGTGGGATGCTTATGAAGGTTGCTCTTGAAATGTATCCTTGGTGTAGACCGAGGGACGCGGCGTAGCTTCGTTCAGTTTACGCCGGTCCCACCCGAATGTCATTACGTAAGTTTACTTTCGTCACATTTCGCCCGGGCCTTTTGCACTTGGCGCTTCATTTAGAAAGAAAATACGCGTCGAGCTTGAATTTAAATTGTGTTACTGGTTTTGTCTCGCTCGGCGCTCAGTTTCAGCTGGATTATGTGGGCGTGTACTTATTTACAATTTAAATTTTAAGCGTGATTTTAATACGTGTGCAATATTTGTGCCTCTCGAATTCAAGTCAGTGCATATTGTGGGATGTTGGTCGACTAATAATAATATTTAATAAAGCCTTTATTTTCCTTAACGTATACACATATTATGTCCAATAGTTCCACTGGCTACTATGTCCTTCAAACCGAAACACAACGATGCATGCACACTGCTGCTTGGCCGTAGAAATAGACATTGCGGTGGTACCCACCCAGACGGACTCTTACATATGAGAGACCTACCACCAGTAAACAGTACCAGTATTAGTATACGTATTTATTTATGTATGTAATTGTTTATGTATATATTTAAAATTATTATTTATGTAGGCACGCAGTTATTATATATGTAGTATATGTAATAAACATATATATTATATTTAATAATGATCATTGTATTTTATTCCCATTTTTATTTTTCATCCTACTAATCATATTATAAACGCGAAAGTTTGTAAGTATAGATGTATGGATGTATGGATGTCTGGATGTCTGGATGTATGGATGTTTGTTACTCTTTCACGCAAAAACTACTAAACCGATTTCGATGAAATTTGGCACCCGGGTAGATTATTTCCTGGATTACACATAGGCTACTTTTTATCCCGGGAAAATATAAAGCGGGACTTTTATCCCGGGAAAACTCATGCACGCGGGCGGAGCCGCGGGCAAAAGCTCGTTATTTTATAATAAACACCTGTCTCCGTCTCTGTGCACTACCTTAAGGTCGATTGGGAGAAAATGCCCTTAGACATTAAGTCCACCTGTACTATACCTCTGTACAAAGCGTTAACATAAGTAAATTATAGGTAGATATAAACTGTTAACATAATATCCTTGTAATATCACTGATGTGAGTTCGTGTGTTATATTTATAAATTGTATTTTTGCCGCATGGAAGAAATCCATCATAATATAATATTTCCATACAAACCTTACGCATGATTAATTTTTAGTGATTCGCTCAAATGTAACGAATATACCTACGAACAAACCAATTTCCGGGTCCATGAGCTTAATTTATGTATATACATAATCATATAAGATCTTAATCAATGTTTTGGCTATGTGCCCTTATAAACCTTGATATATAGGCATTATTCTGGATCGACAAACATAATAAAATATTATAACTTATGATGTATGAGGAAATTCCTACAACTCGGTAGTAATACATATTCTTTAATCTTAAAGGTAAAAAAGTAAAGCATAGGTAAAAATGTAAGGGTTGACTAGCAGATAGTCTCTGGCTTTAAATGATTTACGTCTTTAAAAGCTAAAGCCTTATTATACACATATAATAATATTGTATTAAAAAAAATACGTATTTGATGGTCACCCTGAGACATTAGATGTTAAGTCTCATAATGCCCAGTATATATATATATACCCTTTCTAGCCGATTTCGGCCACGGCGGCCAATCTCAACAGAGATCAGCCAGATACGCAGGAGATATTATAGTGCACAAGTGTGTGCGCAATACACAGGGTGCACTCGCTATTCCTTTACTCTCATAGTCCGGTGAGACGGCAATCCGACATGACCGGAGAGAGATCAGGCGCAGGACCAACGGCTTTACGTGCTTTCCGAGGCACGGGGGTATCACACCGCCAACTTCCTGACTCCGAGCTGCGACTGAGTAATTTTTAAGATGGAAAAACCCAGTCTCAATGTTTTTTGGCCCGACCCAGGATTCGAAGCCAGGACCTCAGCGCGCAAATTGTACTCGTAACGCGTACGCAATACAACTACGTCACCGAGGCAGTCTTGATGCCCAGTAATTAGTCTGGCTACAATGTCCTTCAAACCGGAACACAACATTGTATATACACTGCTGCTTGGTGGTAGAAATAGACACTGGTTTTGAATTGCTTCTAATGTAAGAAAAAAAAACACTTCACTAGCCACGAACTAAACACAATTTTAACATTACTTGGAAAACCTAAAGCTACGTCAAAAACAAATGATAAACATTCTTCATAACCATGATAACAACCAAAACGGTCAGTCACAATACCGGAATTTGAACTGATAATTAGCATATCTTCTTGAATGTTGGAATGTGTAACGATGATTTAGGAGGTCCGAAAGGACCGCTAAAACTATTTGAGGATCAGCTAACCAAAGTTATTTGGGACAATGGGATGGGTTTATTAAGTCCGTTGTTTAGTCCGGTTACGTAACCTATTTAAATTTCAAAGGCAAGAGGTTCGTTCCATAAGCGAAGTGGTTGTTACGATCCTAAATATATTTTTCCCTTAATAAAGTTTAACAGGCATAGACGAAAGCCATTTGAAACTCCACTTTGAATAGCAATGACGCGGGAGGTAAAATTTTGACGAACCCCGCGGCGTCTGTCTTTCTTTTCTTATCGATGCTATAACGTAATGGAAGACGGTCGGTTGGTACCCCACTTGATACATTTATCTTTTGATTTTATATTGCTAGTTAAAATTTACGGCTCTGATATTTAACTTTGAGATAATTTTATTAGCAGGACAATGTTTTTAATAATTGCCTCGGTGGCGTAGTTGTATTACGGTACACCTGCAATGCTGGGGTCTCGGGTTCGATCCTCTGGTCGGGCAAAGTGATATAGGATTTTTCTATTCAGCCCGGAATCTGGAATTTTTGCCCGATATGGCGATAGGCTCGCTTCCTATCACATCATGGGGCGGAATACGCACGGCGAAAAGTGGGTGCATTAGTTGCACCTCTGCCTACCACTTCGGGGATAAAATACGTGAGTGTGTATGTATGTATCTCTTTAAGAACAATACAATTATTTATTCATTCTATATTTTATTTAAAAAACCCTATATACTTTATATTTATATTCAAGATTGTCTAAGGACAAAGTAGTTAAGCCTACTAAGTAAAAAGGTCATGTCTTAAGGCTACCATGCTGACCTAATACGGGGTAGACTTCACAGTTCATCGATTTTTTTATAGGTAACCCAAAAATGACATAAAGGACTTCCTATCTGTAGATACCATATTATATGATTTAAAAAAATCCTTACGCATTCTCTTTGAGCAATATAAAAAAAAACATTCGCGTAAACGTAAGAAAACATTGAAAAAAAAACGTCTCAAATCGCTAGCAGACGAATTGCAACTTTATTTATCAAAGGCTATATAACAAAATAGGGGTAGGTAACTGTGCCTGAAATAGAGTAAGAGTGCAATTTGCAAGGCTCCAGTAAGAGGGCCCGCAATATCACCTACCGCTAGACAGTGAAAGTCCATTAGGTTTTATGGGTTCTCAGGACGTATAGTCTGGCTTGGAACGTTGAAATTAATTAAATTCCCACCTAAAAGCGACTCAAAAGCTGAAGAGTAATGACTTGTTGACTTCCCACCTAATACATAAATATGATTCAATTGCGCTAGATTTAATTAAAGCATGGATTGATTGCAACGTAACGATGAGATAGTGCTTTGAATTGCGTCATAATTATTTTAAGGTCGATTCAATTGATTATATTCAAGTATAGACACATCCCCAGAGATTCTTAACGTGACTTATAGACAAATCTTGCATTGATTTTTCACATTTCATTTTATATTTATGTAAATTGGTCGCCTACTATACATGCGGTGCCTCGTGTAATGACCGAGCTAATATTTTTATCCTATAATATCAACTAAATATTATTATTATATAGTAACTTCGTAATATTTTAGTTCACAAGGAAAATTTTACTTTTGATAATAAATATAGGTGCGTGATCCCAAGATATAAAGGATGTTAAAATCTAACATAAGCAACTGAGTTAAGCGTGAAACCACGGCTCTCTTTGCCGAGAACTATCTTTAACACTAGCCTAGAGAACATATCGAGTAAGGCCATTGTATTATGTCGTCATAGGAAAGTCGTGCGTCTGAATGTATACAGTTCAGAAAGTGAGTTATTGTTATCAAATAATACGACTATAACCAACAAAGTGTATTTAGTTTTATTACTCGAAGTAAATTTTAACACTGACTGCCTTGGTGGCGTAGTTGTATTACCGTACGACTGCAATGTCAAGGTCTTGGGTTCAATCCTCGGGTCGGGCAACGTGATATTGAGTTTTTCTACTCTGTATCAGCCCGGAGTCTGGAATTTGTGGCCGATATGGCGATAGGCTCGCCTCCTATCACATCATGGGACGGAATACGCACGGCGAAAAGTGGGTGCACTAGTTGTGCCTCTGCCTACCCCTTCGGGGATAAAAGGTGTGAGTGTATATGTATAAATTTTAACAAGATACAGTGTGTATGAATGTAACTCGGCAGTACAGGTGTACAGTCGCGGGCGACCTCTTTTAAAAGCCACATCTCGAGTACGATACTTTTTTGTGACTTCGAGCCGAGTTTTAGCATAACGAGAAAAAAAATCCTCTTGGTTTTCATCTACACCCTTTGCAGTAATCCTGCAATCAGTTCGCTGTTCTTTTTGGGATCGTTTTGCGTTAAGTGCGACGTCATTAAAACGGTACCAAAGAACTAAGGATGTTTTAGACGAATGCACTTCAAATATTTTTATCGAACACGCTCGTTTGACATCTAAAGCGGAGGCATTTTAATTTTCTTTTAACGGCCCTCTCGGCTCCCTCTCTGTTTCTTTTTATGGTGCTGATTTGTCCGTTTGTAGCTTAAATCGTACATATATATGTAGTTATAATGGAAGATGAAAACAAAATTCACGATGGTTAATGATACTTATCCCAATGGGAATATCAGTGTCGGATCAAGAATAGCTATAAGTGCAGGCTGAGTGTATTTGTTAATAATAATACAAGTCTCGGCATAATTTTTGCCTTCTTTGTATTTGTTTTTCATCCGCCTTCTATACTTATGTCACGTAGGTTCTTATCACTTTTATCACTCTATGTGCATTCGTATCGTTTCTAAATATATCTATATCTATAAAAAATTCGTTTCATTTCGTTTCATCATTCATTTTTTTCTACTAAAATAATCTCTAAAAAGAATTTATATGGCAAAACAACGTTTGCCGGGTCAGCTAGAATTTTTTATAAAATATAAAGTGACCATCAATTCGCTCTCGTGATCTTAAGCTCCGCGAAAATAAACAGTATCAATACCTTACTTTCCTTAGTGAATGCGAAAGCCTATATTAATAACGAGCTTTTGCCCGCGGCTCCGCCCGCGTGAATGAGTTTTCCCGGGATAAAAGTTCCGCTTTATATTTTCCCGGGATAAAAAGTAGCCTATGTGTTAATGTAGGACATAATCTACCCGTGTGCCAAATTTCATCGAAATCCGTTCAGTAGTTTTTGCGTGAAAGAGTAACAAACATCCATACATCCATACATCCATACTTACAAACTTTCGCGTTTATAATATTAGTAGGATTATTCATCATATTGTAAGGATATTCACAGGAAAGTAATTTAGCGTACAAAGATGGACATGTGTCACGGAGCACTACGCTCAATTACTGGCACAATGTTGTGGCGGGCGCGGTTTGGGAACACCGTACCCCATCCCGAACAATGGGATGCGCTATCGCTTTCATTACAATGTGAATTATTTGGTTTGTAAGACAAATTGAGATTTCTACGGAATAACGTTTTGGTTGGGTCTTGGTTGCGAGATGGTATCTATGGTACGATTTTTTTTTTCTTTTTTTTTATTGCATTGAATGACGAGACGAGCATTCCGTTTGCCTTATGGTAAGCGATACGACCACCCTACGATAAACAGTAGCAACACCACCCAGCACCTTGAGTTACAAAGTACCGTGTGGCATTCCACTGCGCTCGTCATCCTCAGACATAAGATGTTAAGTCTCGTTATGTCCAGTAGTTACACTGGCTACAAAGTCCTTCAAACCGAAACACAACAGAGCATGCACACTGCAGCTGGGCGGTAGAAATAGACATTGCGGTGGTACCAACTCAGACGGACTCTTACATATGAAAGACCTACCACCAGTATGAATTAAGTAGATAATGATTTCTTATGTTCACTTGTATGTTTGTCATTGAAATAAAACTACTTAATGGATTTTTAAGACTACAAGAGGGATAGTCTGTGCTTTCTATTGCAATTGGGATATTTAACTTTATTACTAACCAATAGCTTACAGACCAATAGCTGTCAAAGCCTAGCTTGAACTTTGAAGGTTAGATTTGGTATCAAACTAGCTTCTAGCCCGTAATACAACTCCCGATTTCTTGGCATGGAGGTATGAACCTAGGTATATACATTGTATTTTAAGCCACTCAAGTTGATTGCAACAGATCGACTGAATACAAACGCTCTTACTCAAAGTAAAAGCGCATAAAGCTACTGTAATTAAAATAAGTCATGTGTATGCGAATACGATCGCACACGTTCGTACATCTCGACATTTATAACAGCTGTAAAAGTACCAAAAACCTATATGGTATCTCTTATCATTTACGAGCGACTGTTTGTGCAAATGCAAATTTCATGTTTAATCACTTCTCCGCGAACGGCTCCCAAGTATTATATCAGAAAAGTTTCCTCGTAAAGATCTGGCATTATGGAGCCAAATCGTATGCCAGTCAAGTTTCAAAGTAGGTACTTTTTTGAATGTCTCATTCGGCCGTGTCGGAACTTTCATCTTGGTGTTCAAATTTTATTAATAAACGAAAGCGGCTGCGGCGCCCGAATTCATTTATTTTACTGCAGTCCAGTAAGTTGTTTAAATTAAACCAAACCTAATACTGAATCGTAGCCAGAAAATATCGACGGCCACTTGGACTGTTTCTCAATTTGCGGGGCAACTTTACGACGACATCTTACTGAAAATATTTTGTAATTTACTGTGCCGTTTCTTGAATGTAAAATGGAGCGGGCTTTATATTTGTCAGGATATTAAAGCGGATAATTTTATTGTCTGTATGGCATAAGCCCGTTCTAAATTAAAATTATTGTATTTTAAGAAATGTTGGGATAATTTTGTGTTTGCCGGATAAATAACGCACGAAGGAAAGAGTTTTCTGGAAATTGCTTTGCGGCACCGCAGCACAACACCCAAGTATAAATCATAACTCCATTCGAAACAATTCCAATAAATTATGACGTGGAGGAAATAATACCGATACAAAAAAATAAGCATTTTCGTACGCGAAGTCGATATTAGCGCCTCCGACTGTTTTCATTAAATAGTGACAACTATCCAAATTATCCAGTATCATCACGAATTAATTCAATACAATTAATATAATATTAACCATAAATTTCTGTTAGAATCGATCAACCTATCGACATAATTAATAATAAAATATTGTGTAGTTAATAAACATATTCATTAAATTTATATACACTTTGATATAATATTAAACAGAAACAAAAATTATAAGTATCAGCATATTTGTTTCACTAAAAATAATTTTATCAATGTAATATTTTTATTAATACTCCTCTTCAAACATAATATAATATATCTAGCTTTTGCTCGCGATTCCGCCCGCCTTAACACTTAGTTCCGGGATAAAAGTGGCCTATAAGACCTAGAAATAATTTAATTTCCTATTGGTGAAATAGTTTCCAAAATCGGTCAAGTAGTTTTTGCGTTTATCTATAACAAACAAACATATAAAATATGTATTTTTTTCTTTTTGTAATATAAGTTTAGGTAAAAATAAATCAATATACGCATTAAACAAGTCAATATACGTCCTCATTTTCATTTTTATGAATTTATCATGTAGCTCACAATATTATAGCAACTAGACATTCTCGGTAAATATTAGTACATACAAAGAATGTAAATTACAGACAACATTTTTTACCCTTTAACACCCTCGCAAAGATAATTATGAGAGTGTGCAAACATTCGTCGTTCCATCCAAACACATTTCTGACAATGTGTATGAAAGGGGAAGCGGTCAACACATCCATTGTCAAATATTGCTTGACACACTACAGGCACAATGTAACAACGATGTTCATCGGGGAATAACTTTGTTCCTAAGTACTAGCAAGAGTAAAAAACATTGTTACGTCCACATGCCTAAATTTTAGTGGCATTTTCATTTGATATTGCACTGGAACCAGCCCTGTATACTGCCCACTGCTGAGCACGGGCCTCCTCTACTACTGAGAGGGGTCAGGCCTTAGTCCACCACGCTGAGTAAAAGTAAGTCCAAGTAATAAAACGTTATTTCTTTCAGCCTAAATCAGATATGGATCTGGATTAAGTTTTTGGTAATTCTATTCTATTTTAATGATTAAGAGAAGAATTAAATAGCAAAATATAAAATTTTAATTTTAATTTCCAGTCAGTGTTCCACGAAATACCAGCTACCAGATATGGAAAATCAAAGAAAGTATTCTTATTAAATAGACCCAAATGAAACCATAATCAACGCACAATCTCAAAGAATAAACTTCCAAAAAGCGTAGAGATCCTCAGACGAAATGTATTTTAAAAGGGTATGCCATCTAATTCCAACGTGGAAGGCGTCCGTAATTTGCTATTATAAGGAAATATGAAAACGAAATGGAAGGAGGGTTGGTAATTGTAGCTACGGCTGATACGCGCAACCATGGCGCCACAATAAGTCACGATCTCACCCGTTATTTACGTAATGCATTTAGGAAATGAGATAGCTGACGGTATGCTTTAATTTCATCGCTAATTTAAGAAACTGCCTCGGTGGCGTAGTTTTATTACGACAGCCATGCTGAGGTCTCGGGTTCCATCCCCAGGTCAGCCAAAGTGATAGTGGACTTTTCTATTTAGTATCAGCCCGGAGTCTGGAATTTGTGCCCGACATGGCGATAGGCTCGCTCCCTATCACATCATAGGACGGAATACGCGCGGCTAAAAGTGGGTGCACTACTTGCGCCTCTGCTTATCCCATCGGGGATAAAGGCGTGAGTGTGTGTAATTTAAGAGATTGTATGAGATGGTGTCCATGTGGCAATAAACACGTAGATCTGACGCGTTGCTTTATTATTAGCCGAACTAATAGTCGATTAGTGTCAGATGTGATTATTTCTCCACGTTCTGAACAAATGCATGTAGAAGCTCTGTTACTTATGTAAATTTGTAGATACAAGATATAGCGTTACTATATTTTTATACTTTAATTTTGAAAACGTGTGTATTTATATATCATTCTTTTTTTTGCATTGAATGACGAGACGAGCTTGCCGATCGCCTGATGGTAAGCGATACGACCACCCATAAACAGTAGCAACACCAATCAACACCTTGAGTTACAAAGTACTGTGTGGCATTGCACTGCGCTCGTCATCCTGAGACATAAGATGTCCAGTACCTACTTGGCGGTAGAAATAGACAATATCATTTAACTTCATACATAGATATGCCATATAATGGCATGCCACTAGTCACATAATTAGATGATGATTAGAATTAGGCTAGAATTAGATGATTGCAATCATAATTCACCCCTCCTAGGCTTGCGGGATAAAAAACGTGATGTAACACAGTTAAAATAAAAAGAAAGAAAAACTTACGGTTAGCAGGCCAGAAAGAGCAAGATATACATCTAACTCATTTGGATTGATTTTCCGCTAAGAGGAATTCGTGTCACGGATACACAGTCTTTCTAAATTCGGCTTTTATTGGATAGATCACAATTCCACCATTTTGCACTACAGCGTGTTAAAATATGTTTTGGTATTCAGTTTAAAGTTTTGTTTATTTTACAACATGGATTTTTAAAGAGTAACCTTTGCCTAATTTATGCAATGTTTATCGGCACGCGACGCATAAGTAAATGTTAATTAGTGATAAGTATTTTAATCTTGTGAAGGTGGAATGTGATTAGAATCTTTCTTTAAAGTATCAGTGAAGAAATAGCTCGCATTAATGCTCTGAGACACGAAACATCCGGCTGCAAACGGAGGTACGGCACCAAACGAAGCCTAGTGAATAGGGATAGGCTATTCTCGAATCTCGATAATATAAAGTTTTTTTTTTTATGTACAGTCCGAAAAGTGTACGCTCGACCACCTTAAGGTGCTAAATAAGTCGCTTGCGTGTCGTCTCTCAGCAACATACAACTTACAGCTAAAGTAGACAAAAATAATTATCTACTGTTTCCTTTGTACGTCTTTGAAACGATCGCACCTGCTAGGTAAAATATGAAAAATGGGCGTTTTACATTGTCAAAGTGTACTAGCGCCAAATTGGGTGATTGTATGTGAGCAATCTTTCAATGTGTTTATGCTAGTTGGTTTGGGTCATACCTGCTATCTTAAAATTTTCAAATGTTTATTATTTCGTCAGTATTTTTTTTTGATGGATGACTTGTAAATATCTGATGATTGTAAAACCCAAACAATAAGTCACTAACAATATCTACTTGAGCTTTTAATGAAATTCATTAGAGTAAAATCAAAATATGTATGGCACCGTTAAGTATTAAAATACTATCCAAGCCAAGAAACCTATTATAAACTACATCTTTTATATTAATACTGTTTCTTTTGCATAAAAATCCTACTCTGCAATTTTCCGTTATAAAAAGTAGCCTATCTGCTAATCCCGATCATGTTTAATCTACGTGCCAGCCACCCAAGTCAGTTCAGCGGGTTTTATGTTTTCTTATAACACATATCCAAACGTGTACTCAAACTTTTGCATTCATATTTAAGATAGGTACAGCAACAATATCTAAAGTTAATTATTCTTCAAGTTGTTAAATTCGCCTTCAGCGCTAGTGCATTGGGTAATAGATGTTCTAGGGCTTCAGATATAGTTTATCTAAATTTTCCATCGGGAGCCACTATTCATCACGAAACGTTTCAGATGATCGATTGTACACTATAATAGATTAGCATCAGATAATAAAATAAACTATAAATTGCGTAAATTACTCGTTGAGATACTTTTAAAAGTTTTAATTTTGGAATACACAGAATTGATACAAAACTTATTTATGAATAAATTAATATCTTTGAGACTTACATAACGTAAACTACATATTAAGTTTCCTAGGTACAATTATAGTTTTACTGTACATTAATATTTTACAAATACAATCATAGAAGTAAATATAAAGAGTAATCTTTATACTTGTAGGCAATTATTTAACTGTTATATTTATAATTCCTTTTTAACTGGTTTAACGTTCTGTTTCAGGCATAACAACTGCTAATTTGTCTTAAACGGTTAATATTCAATAAATACTTTGTTCATGTAATTAAACACAATCAGCGCTAACATAAACGCTTAGGTTTTTCTAGTGTAATGGTCAATTAACTACTCGTATTTATGTTATTCGTTTATTACTCGCTTACATGCAAAATTCTCAATAAGACTGATGTACAGTCAGCAGCATAAGAAGCTGAACAAATAAAAAAATTAAAAAAAGCCTACATACTTTTGTGTTCTCACTTATCTAGTACGTAGTCAGATACTTCATCTTCTATTCCACTTCTTTTACTTTGTATGTAGTCATCGTTTGAACGATGCGTTATTTGACTAGTCGATTTATCATCATCATCATGATGATTGATAGTCGATTTATACTTGAGTTTATTATTACCGATCAAATATAGCTCTTGTTATTTAATATTGCGTTTTTGAAAATAGAAATAGGTCAGAAATAAAAAAGGTAAAGCATATTTTATACTACAACTTTGAGTAGTCAAAACACTTATCTTCAATCTACATTGTGGGCGGCTATAAAAAGGGACAAAGGAAACTCAGTAAATTATAGCCTTAGACAGCCACGTAGAAATATTGTTGATATTTAAATGTTCGAAGGTCCTGACCCCGGTTTCTCGGCGATGCCATTTCCTGGTAACAAATAGCTCGGATCACGCAAACACGTCTCACAAAGGGTGTTAATTTAGCTGTGAAAAACTTTCCAGTAATTGCAATGTAATGTTGAGGATTAGCATACCCATTAGTGCAATAAACGTGACAAATTGTTCTCATGTTCAAACAATGCTTCTGTTTTAATAGATGACCTTTACTCTGGGTATGGGAAATTGCTGTGTCATTGTTGTTATTTTTAGCACAGCCTGTTTATTTCTAGGAGTATTCTATTTTCAAAAATGATGAACGCGTCTCCACACACTTGTTTTTATTGAAATAAATTGTATGGTCCTGTATGTATTAGTCTTAGCTTTTAGACCTAAGAGACCTTTTTCAGTACCTACAGCTATAGATTTTCAGTGGCTGTTTGTTGAATTTATCTATACATATTGTCGTGCATTTTATAATATGCAATTTATAGAACAAGCCTCAAGTCTAAGTCATATTATTTTCATTTCCTGTAATATTCATGTTTGTCTTGATTTTATCACGCTATCCAATTATTGCTTGTGATAAAATGTGTAAAATAACGTCTACATTGTAAAAGATTCGGCTTGCGGTACGCATCAATATCGCAATATTTTCGCTCTGGTGTTAATTTAAATTTCAGTTAAAACTTAAAAGTAAATATATTTCCATTGTTAATAAAATTCAACGGATGTTTTAAACAGAAATCTATACTTCTATACTAATATTATAAAGAGGAAAGATTTGTTTGTTTGTAATGGATAAACTCAAAAACTACTGGACCGATTTTGAAAATTCTTTCACTAATAGGAAGTTATATTATTCCCGAGTGCTATAGGCTACTTTTTATCCCGGAAAAACTTTTTCATGCGGGTGGAGCCGCGAGCAGAAGTCTAGTGTAAAATAAAATTCAATCAAGAATTATTGCTCTATGCTGGTGCGTGTTAAAGAACAAAATTCTTTTTTCGCAAGGTAAAAGCGCATAAAACATTGAAATAATAATTTGTCCTTACTCCTTAGACTAATTTTGCCAAATATCCTGTAGTCGTAAAAGAAAGGTATACATTTTTGAAGCAATCATATAATTTACCTCTCTGGATGCGTTTTTATAACTGTCGTAAAAGAGTAAGTACTCGTACACCCGAGAAGCTTCTCAATACAACATTTTGTTTACGTTTTATTGAAATAAAAATTTATGTTCGTTTCAAATGTGAAATCCATCTCACCTGATGAAAACATATTTGCCTCGTAAATAAGTTCATAAAAGATTTTTTCCTTCAATCATTTATATACCATAATCATTTATGTTTGTTTGTTTAATATTTAAATTATAATTCGGTAAACTTCTGTTGATTTGCCTTTTCTTGTTGTATTTTTTCTCTTGTTGTTGTTCAGTTAGTCAACCATAAATTCTAGCAATTTAACGTAAAAAAAACATGTTTAAGAACTTTAAATTGTTCCTAAAATACACCTGTATATCAAATTAAGTAGCTAAGCATTTTTGTTTTAGTTAAGTTGCAAACACCTTTAAGAGGTAAACACAAGTGTATATAGTTTATACCTGTAATTTAAACAAACGTATGTGCTGTGTATTACCTAATGGCATTTCGAAATAAACAAATAAATACCTGCAATAAAAAGTTAACAAAATCCATACAGATACAGACTCAGTACTAAACCACGTCCTAACGAAGACGTCTAAACAAACCGTATCTTGTTTGCATACAGAGATATTTATTTAAATTGATTCCACCGAATGATGTTCAGTATCACTGGATTGTACAAACAAAGTTGGATATCGTTTGTTTTCGCATGTCAGCGCGTTTATTGTGAAATGTAGATTCGCCGCGTGTGTTATCTCGTCGGTCCGCCGTCGATACATCATCCCAGGCTGCGCTGATATCAATCAACGGCGTGTCCATCGGATGACGCTTCTGTACATTCATGGTTCACTTTGACACGAAACCTACGGATTTCTCGTGGCTTTTGCGAATTTTCACTGCGAAATTCAACATTTAAAAGGTTTAGTTGCGTGTTTATGGGGTTATATTTGATATAGCGGACTCTATTGCACCGTTGGCTTGGTTTTAATTTCGGAGCAATTTTTGACCAGTTTCCTGGCTTGGTGTGATATATGAAATATGGTTTTGTTTTCTGGTCGGTAAAATGACTGCATACCTTATTGCAAGTAGGTAAGTATAATGTGGTATAAAATGTCTCTCTCTACGGACTACGACCGTCTGAACAATGCCAGTCTGTATTTTTATATGTACAGTGAGCCACAAAAGTAGTTGAATATATTTTTCAAATTGCTTATACACATAAAATTCAATCGTAATATTATTTTTTCTTTGTCTAAAATAAAGTTAGCCCTTTGAAGTTTATTTTAGTGCAGAAAAAACGATTGCTGATAAGGGCACAAGAGTTTAGAAGCGATATGATTTTTTTAATTTATTCAGCTACTTTTCACTTTAGTCTTCTACAGTCACTTTGGCAGATTTTTTCTCCTAGAAAAGTGACATGAATGGCGTCTCTGATACATAGGGATGTACAGACGGTGATGCATTTACAGTTGAGCACTAAATACGAGTCAAATACCCTTCCACTAGCAAAATAGATTTGCTGTTTCTATTTTTATTGATGTTTTATTTTGTAGCGAAGTTATTTTCCAAGCTGATTGATTGGGGATTAGGGTTAATACGCGGCGCGGCACCCCCTTGATCCGTACTGCGCCCCCACTTAAGCCTAGATGCCCCGAATGACCGCCTTGCTCTATGGCTGACATAGTATTATAGTTTGCACAATTTGGAATACAAGTTATCTAAGGGGCCATGAATATAGGTACTCTCAATATAATTAATTATTCAAGTTTAAAACGAATAATTATAATCAACAAATATAAAATCGTAGATTTTCGTGTTGTTTTATTAACTACTTTTGTAAAATAAGTGGGAGACAAAAGGAATGCAATGCAATGCAATCAGCCCTGTATTATATACTGCCCACTGCTGAGTACGGGCCCCCTCTACTACTGAGAGGGTTTAGGCTTTAGTCCACCACGATAGTCTAGTGCGAGTTGGTAGACTTTACATACCCTCGAAATTCTCATAGAGAATTCTCAGGTATGTAGGTTTCCTCACGATGTTTTCCTTCACCGTTAAAGCGAACGATAATTGATAAACAATGCTAGATAATATCAAAAGGGACAAATACCTACACCGTTACTACCATAATAATGTGTCAAAACCATTAAAACATTACCAATTGTAAAACAATGGAAATAATGGGTAAAGTCACACTCCACTTACTATAAAACAGCGCTACAAGCGTCTCAAATAGTATTAAATCCTAACTATTAAATCCCTTAGAATATAGACTCGAGACAAATATTTGCACCGGCAAGTACCCACATGGTGCAGTCGGCTCTCTTTGCTCGGTAACTTGGGTTACTCACGCTCGAATTTAATTTTGAAGGACGGATGCAATTGGTAAACACACAATGATTGATTTATGCCCCGTTGATGTGCTCTGACGTAGACATTTGCGTATTTACTTTTGCGTTTAATGTCTAAAGGAAATCGGAACATAATAATCTATACTAATATTATAAAGAGGAAAGATTTGTATGTAAGTATGTTTGTAACGAATAAACTCAAAAACTACTGAACGGATTTCGATGAAATTTGGCACACGGGTAGATCATGTCCTGGATTAACACATAGGCTACTTTTAATCCCGGTAAAATATTTTTATCCCGGAAAACTTCTTCACGCGGGCGAAGTCGCGAGCAGAAGTCTAGTTTATTATAAAAAAGATATTGCTCTCGACTTCGCGCGCATGAATAACTTTTCCTGCTGCAAAAGTTCTTAAAACACAGTACGACGCCAGCGTCATCTACTTAAATAATCAGATTGAAAAAATCCTATTCCCCATGAGAGCAAATTATCGGGATAAAAAGTAGCTTATGTGTTAATCCAGGACATGATCTACCCGTGTGCCAAATATCATTCAAATCCGTTGAAGATGTTTTTGCGTTTACTTATAACAAACATAAAAACATCCAACCATTTTCACTAACTTTTGCATTTATAATATTTGGAATATAAGATCAGTCAGTATCATCATCATCATCATCAAACACATGACGTCCACTGCTGAACATAGGCCTCCCCCAAAGATTTCCAGACGGATCTGTCAAAAGCGGTCCGCATCCAGCGGTCAGTATAATAACGTCCTATTTTGTTTAACCTAGAAAGTTGTGTGTGACACCACTGCACCTAATTGTAAGTGAAGTAGGGTTCACATATAGTATTAACTGACGAGAAATGATTATTCCTCACCAGTTGACACAATTATGCCGGCCTGTTTATTTTGTATGACTTTGTTAATAATAAATTAATAAATAATAAAAATAAATTCAGGACTCACATCATGTTAAACGCTTCAAAATCTTTTACCTGACCTCAACGGACAGCCGTTTCAGAAGACCTTAGATAAAGTTTGATGCCGTAAGTCCTTCTAACTGGTAAGTCGTACATTAAATATCCATACTGGACCATTAACAACTAAACTAGAAGCGCTCTACAAAAGAAAAATCAATTAAGTACCTACGTCGATCTTTCAACATTTTTCTTCTTTCTAACTTTTACCAAAATAGGCACGCTTTTGTTTAGAGCCAAGGTAGAAAGTGTTCGAAAACAATTTCTAATAACTCGTGTCATTAGCAGGATTAACGGCTTTCTTCCATTTTACTTCGTAGAGCAAATTAATGTTTTACAGTGCCCGCACCTCTTCTACCATAAATATTGCTGACAGCTTCGCTTACATCTTTATAGTGAACATTAGCTAGTAAACATTTCATATGGATACTTTGAATCTTTTTACTCGAATTATTTGAAATTTAGCAAACACTTTTATTCGGTGAACAACTTCATCACCATGTAGTCTCTAGGTAGTCTCCATTTTCAATATTTGACGTTAAAAGAATGCGACAAAATAGTGATCAGTTGAAATCGTTGAAATAGCGATTTATAAAGTTTAGTGCTAATGGTATATTATATTAAATTGATACACTTTAAATTCTAGTTTCGCCCTATTTGCCCTAAAAAATACAAAGTTAAACTTCATATATATATTTATTGACTACAGGTACTAAGGTCTCCAAAGTATAAACTGTTGAGCCAAAACTAACATAAGAATTCTTACGTCTGAATTTATTACTATAACATTCTATTAGCATTTTACCATCATAATAGGAAAATATTTAAAGAATAATAATATATTACATAGAATAGGTACTTACGTATTCTTACATTTTAAACTTGCATTGTTACATTTTCTGAGAAAAGCCAACACATTCTAATATTAGTAGTTTTACGGATGGTATTAACTTGCCGCGGTGAGTTTAAGGATTAATTCATTACGGTTTTTAGTACTGAAACATAAATTTTATCTTTAAAACAGACACGTAGTCAGGGTTCGAAGCGTGGCCATTAAAATACTCGTTAAAACGTCGAATAATAAATTTAATGAAATAATAGATAATCCCAGCCCTCTACAATACTAACATGCTCTCCAGCAGTAGAATCATAATAGTAGAAGTAAAAACAAATTTGAAAAAATATGTATCCATTTATTGGTCCACGTAGAGCTCAAATCTTTAAAGACAGTAGCATGGAATAGTCATAAGAATTTTTCGAAAAAGAAGGAGTCAAGCGCATAAACATGGTAATGGATAAACGTGCCTCCCATTCCAGGAATATTCTGAAATCTATTAAACTCAATCACTATTTAACTATTGACTAATCACTACCCTTGTGTTCATAATTACCCTTGTGTTTTCCATTTCAATAAATTGACATAGTGGCAACGAAACACCGTTTGCAAATACTTTAACTGTCAGTAGGTTTATCTTTATTAGTTTTCAAATACTACATTTTATCACTCCTTAATCCTTATACTAATATACTTTAACATTAATAAATTAAATAGAAGCTTTTAAAAACGTAATTCCTTAGATCACAGAGGCGTCAACGCCCCCATGCAGTTCCTTTAATACGCGCACGTTGTGGGTTATAGCGGAGCGTCCAGTAAGCTATAAAATTACGTTTAATGAGTTAATAGCACATAAATACATTGTTGCTGGACAATCAATGCCGCGTTTGTGCGATTAATTACTTAATAATGTTTAAAATTATTACTACAGTGTATTATCCGGTAAGTTCTAATACAAATTCTATGTTCGTGTAAATAAAATTAATTTTGTTTTGATCAGAGTAGGTAGTTTAATTGATGATTTATATTTTATAATATGCATGGAAGATTTGGATGGATACATCTATAATAATACAAAAAAATTACTGTTAATTAAAAAAGGTCCATTTATAATTGCGTAAGTATAAATCACCAAATAGTACCTACACTTTGCACTTGTAGCTACAGTCAGCTATGTATTAAACTACAATACAGTTATTGTAGCTTAATACATAGTATAATCAAAAATAAAGTGCATAAAAAGATTGATGAAGGTAGAGGAAGCGAAATTAGTGTGCCAGAATCGAGCAAAGTGGCAATCCATAGTCTCTGCCTACCCGTATGGGATAGAGGCGTGATATTATGTATGTATGTATTTATAATCCAACGAAGGATCTTGTGTCTCTCGATAATTACTGGATGTACAGTGTACACGGGTTGATTCCGAAAGGCAATTCTCTAGAGCGAGCAACTATGGGTTTTTCACCACTTGGTGCTGTGGTCGCTATTCAGTCGACTATAAAACAATATATTCAGCATTTAACCACGCGAAAAAGTAGTTATAATTCGCATAATCAAAGTACATTATACCTATTTACGAAATCAATATTGCAATCTAACAGAACATTCTACACTAAACATTTAATACGAACGAGTTCAATTCGATTACAACGTAAGCTTGTATTGCCTTTAATGATCCTCATTCAGAAATAAATTAAAAGCTGATACGTTCAGACAACCGTTTAAAATACAGTTTGTTTGAGCGCGTCGTAGTAATATCTTCACTGAGTCGAGAGCGTGTTTACAAATCCTTCTCATAAAAGCGCTAACCACGTTTCTTTCATTTTTTATCCCCTATTATAATTAACGTGTTCATACGCGAGCCCACACGCCACACACACGCCCACTCGAGCGCTGTTATGGAAACGTCCGTGGATCTCCGATAATCTCCCCTTTTACCTTAACACATATTACTTTGCGTTTGGGGCCACAATATTTGTTTCCAGTGAACCCTAATGTTATTGCTATAAGGCTCGAAATTGCCGAGAGCAAAAATCACTGTAAGCAAATACATATTACTGGGTTCGCATTTGACTCGACTGAATGCTCTGAAGGCAGGTTCATTAGTGCTCACAGGACCATGCATTCGTTTTGTTAGTACGATGTAAAATGAAATAAAACTCGTACCACAAGCTGATACCCGACTCGGGTCCGGAAAAATTTTAAGGGTTATGAATCGGAAAATCCGACTGCGCTCCCTTTTTTAACTCGTTTCGGGATGTGGGTGGGAGATATGGGTAAATGACGTACATACCTACCTGTCACTTTTACTGCGGATTTGCCGTTGTTTCCAATTTTGTTTGCGGTTTTGAAATTTTACCAAACATCTATTACATTTCTTGAGATTACACCCCGCAAATATATTCATCCCTTGTATTTTAGACTTCTATATTTCACGTTGAATGCTTTCTGTGTTTTATGTAAAAGATAATTGGATAAAGGCTAAAACCAAATTTGTAACCACCAATACACATATTATTTTTCCAAATGCATAGATTGTCGTTTCATATTATGGACATAAGTGGACGATAGCCTAGTTGGGAATGGAACGGTCTGCCGAGACAATGTCCGGAGGTTCAAAACCCAAGGCACACCCCTCTGACTTTTCGGAGTTATGTGGGTATTGTTTATCAATTATCGTTCGCTTTAACGGTGAAGGAAAACATCGTGAGGAAACCTACATACCTGATAATTCTCGATAAGAATTTCGAGGGTATGTGAAGTCTGCCAACCCGCACTAGGCCAGCGTGGTCGAGTAAGGCCTAAAGTAAACCCTCTCAGTAGTAGAAGAGGCCCGTGCTCAGCAGTGGGCAGTATATAATATAGGGCTGGTATTATTATTATTATTTATTATTATATTATGGACACCATAATATCCATGTTAATGTAAATGTTGATTGCAAGTGTCCACTAATTACAAGCGTTTAGTGATTCGATTAGCTCCTTGATTACAACAATAGGCAGCTAGTGAGGCATCCCAAGTTGATTATCGTCTTAGGACACTGCGTACACACAGATTATGTAGAGTATGTGAAATTGCATATGTTCATCGAAGCTTGAATAATTACGTTGTCAATCTAGCGAATATATTTTATCAAGATCTTAAGCCGAAATCCACTTATGTAATCTGAAATGATGAGATCTTCCCAGCCAAATACGTTTTAATTATATTTTTAATTTATCTAATGAGTTTTTAATCAGTCTCTGAAATAAAGAAGGGAACATTCGGTATCGTATAATAATCCTTTCTAAGCATGAGCTAAAAGTTCGTCGATCCGTACCTAATTCGCACTAGGAATTTGTAGAACTGTTTAGCACACATGTACCGTATAAATATTGAGTTTTTTAAGCGAAGCGTGAAGAAGCAATTAAAGCGGATGCTGTAGCGTATGAAAGTGTTACGCGATCATATTTTATTAGTCAATATTGTTACAGCATAAAATTTGCTATAAACTTTCCATTTTATTCGTTGAAACAAAGAATAAATTTCTCAAAACACAAATAAACCTAAATCTAACCTTAATTGGATATTTAGGTAACTAAATTTGAAATTAATAATACTGAATTATTTAATAATATTTATTGAAATACTAAACAATTCTTCGTCTACCAAAGTTATTGGGAACAAGTCCTCTGTCCCGCTTCGGTCTCGAAGTCTGATTGTTAAGGTTCGTGTAACAGTGTTAAAATTCAAACAATGTCCACTGAAATTCCGAACTATCCAACTTTAAACGCGAATAATTGAAGTCACAATTACTAATGAAATAGAACAGACCTTTATTTAGTTTAAAACAGGAAATGCTGGAAAAAATAATTGACATGAAACCTAAACCGTGTGCAGTGACAGAGCGGAAAATTATGAGCGTCGAATAAATTACGCTGTATGTAAAATGTAAAACGAACAACATAGGTGTTTGCGAGTTGATTAATTGAAACAAATACTGATATTTGTATTGTATATCATATATTTGGTTGTATATCAATTACAATGGTAAAAGAGGCCTTATCTTTATTTTTATTTTCGTCATACTTTCTCTATGTCAGAAATTTTAATATAATATAAGAACTAGGGGCAACTAAATATATAAGAACCTACAGATCGATAATCATAGGTAAGTACATTATATTAGAAAGAACATGTATATGTAAAAGTTAAAGACAAACAAGTTTTTTTTTTTATTATTGCACAGAATGACGAGACGAGCATGCCGTTCGCCTGATGGTAAGCGATACGACCACCCATAAACAGTAGCAACACCATCCAGCACCTTGACTTACAAAGTACTGTGTGGCATCCCACTGCGCTCGTCATCCTGAGACATAAGATGTTAAGTCTCAATATGTCCAGTAGTTATACTGGCTACAATGTACTTCAAACCGAAACATAATAGTGCATGCACACTATTGCTTGGCGGTAGAAATAGACAATGCGGTGGTACCCACCCAGACGGCCTCTTACATAATGAGAGACCTACCACCAGTAAAGTGATTCACCACAAGTGATTCAAACAAAAGGTAGTAAAATCTTAATTATTTGAAACGAAATAAAGTCTGTAGGAATACTCAGATATTGTCACTGGAAACAATAAAATGAATAAAACTAAAGCGGAAATTGAACAATGGCTGCTGTTGCCACGGTCAACTTTATACGCTACTGAAGTGACCTACAGTCTACCGATATAGTCCCAGAATTATAATACATCTGGTCTAATATCAGCTTCGTAGCATACAGTTTTAGATAATGTTCGTAAATACAATGAAAATTATTAAATGGTCCTTACTCAGACGAATTTGCTTTATAATCAGCAAACAGCAAATTCAAGACTGGTGGTGGTAGGTCTTTCATATGTGAGAGTCCGTCTGGGTGGGTACCACCGCAATGTCTATTTCTACCGCCAAGCAGCAGTGTGCATGCACTGTTGTGTTTCGGTTTGAAGGACATTGTAGCCAGTGTAACTACAGGACATAGTGAGACTTAACACCTTATGTCTCAGGATGACGAGCGTAGTGGAATGCCACACAGTACTTTGTAACTCAAGGTGCTGGATGGTGTTGCTACTGTTTATAGATGGTCGTATCGCTTACCATCACGCAAACGGCATGCTCGTCTTGTCATTAATGCAATAAAAATAAAATTTAAAAAAAACTCACGACTACTGAAATACAGCATGATACTTATCAAAATAAAATACGTTAAGACAACTCTAAGGAAATGCCATACCGTATATATAAAGCCAAGTATTCTCTATTATTATACCCTTTATCGTCTCCAGGGAACTTTCATATAAACAATGAAAAGCGTACCAACGTCGATACATGAACTGTTGAATTTATTTACAATGAACAAAAAGAAAATTGTGTAAGACTCGGCAGGTCGAGACGTTGAATAGGATATTGACTTCGCGGCGACGTTGGAATAATATGGTGCTATCTGACGTGAACTAGCTATATTTATAAATGCTATTATTTCGATAGGTACAGGGTAAGCGAATGGTTGCGAGCATTGCAGGGTTTCCCCTCAAATTGGATCATTTAGTTTCATTGCTTTTTATAGATATAGTTTCAGTTACCACTTTAGAGGTATATTTGCTATACTCAGATTGTAATTATTTTAGTAAGTTTTGTCATTTGATTGTTGAGTAGATATTGGTTTTAAAACAAAAAACATTTGAGAATGATAGATTGTTTTCAAGAAACTTTCAAGTCGTAAATGTAAGAGTAATATTTTTATAATATGCGGAACTAATGCTGCATTTGAATCATTCATCATGTCTACAACTGAAGACGTTTTCAAATTATCATTCTCAGAATTTCTTTCATACATCATGCTCCACTTGTGCCAACAAACGATCCATCGACTACTTGATACCGGGATAATATAGGTACATATTTCCATTTTATAGAAAAGTTTTAATCTAAAGAACTTGATACCGTTTACGACGGATACATCTATCTGTCTATATCTATTATATAAAAATTTCGTGTCACAGTGTTTGTTACCATACTCCACCGAAACTGCTGAACCGATTTTGATGAAATTTTATATTCGCACTTGGTAGGTCTGAGAATAGGTTGTTATCTATTTTTCATCCCCCTAAGTGATAAGGGTGGCCCACCCCAAATTTTTGTTTTATTTTTTGGACAGATTTTTAATTATTTTTTTTATGATGTGGCATTAAAAAATATATATATATATAGAACTAGCTGACCCGGCAAACGTTGTTTTGCCATATAAATTCTTTTTAAAGATTATTTTAGAAGAAAAATATTAATAATTGAGTAGTTGCCGACCGGGGTTAAAAGTTATTAAATTACTCATATCGCTATTAAAAAATAGGGGATGATGGAAGAAGGTAGAAAATTTAGGGTTGTATGTATTTTTTAAAGCCACATAATAAAAAAAATCTGTCCGAAAATTTTTTTTTTGGGTTGGCTCACCCTTATCACTTAGGGGGATGAAAAATAGATAACCTGTTCTCAGACCTGCCAAGTGTGAATATAAAATTTCATCAAAATCGGTTTAGCCGTTTCGGAGGAGTATGGTAACAAACACTGTGACACGAAATTTTTATGTATATAGATAATTACGTAATATAAATATGCGTATTTTGTATACATGTACATAGTATAGGAGGAGAAAATTTGCTTCAAATAATTAATATGAACAAGTCAATTTAATTCACGAATTTAAATTCAGAAATTTACGAACGCTACTGCGCTCGGGTATTGACATTTTTTATTTACTATGACAAGTTTCATCAAATAAAGACATCCCATTCTTATGGCGCGCGGTTTATACTTTGGTTTTGTGTTAGACAGGGGTACAAATCCAGTTGTATCAACCTATTTATACTGCAAACAAAACTGCCTGCAACATTGCTCTGTCACTTACACGATCAACATTACGACGAATTATCTGAGTTTGCAAATGTGATCACATGTGTATGACATCCGCAAACTATTGCCAATAAATAAATAGTGGATGCCGACGCCCAATGCTTACGAGCATACATGAGTACATGACAGTTTTCAGCAGATTCTTGTCGAGTTTCCAACTATGTAATTTCGTTATTGCTTTAAAGTGTGTAAAGGTACATGTTGCTAAAAATTAAGCTACAAATAACTATATGTGGATTACGGTGTAGGTTATGCATTTAATTGTATTTACCATTATGTTTGTTTCTCTTTATCATTATTTTTTATGTATAACCGTTTGTTTTCCGTAATAAAAGAAAAAAAAAGTGCAGTCAACATCTTTAGCTAAATGATGTTTGCAGAATAATTACGATGAGTACTTTCAATCATTCCTTTTTGTTAATTTTGGATTTTAGTAGTTTGAGGTTCGACTGTCTCGGCGGCGTGGTGGTATCGCGCGCAGTAAAATATCTCTCTGTGGTCCCGGGTTCAAAATCCGGGTCGGAAAAGATGATATTGGGTTTTTCTGCTCCATATCTGTCCGAATTCTGGAATTTGAAGCCGATATGGCGCTATGCTTGCCCCTTATCACATCATGGGATGGTACATTCTTGGCGAAAAGTGGGCACCCTGGCTGCACTTCTGCCTACCCCTTAGGGGATAAAGCCGTGCTATTTATTTATTTATTTATTTGTTATGGTACACCAACAGTATATATATTAAAAAATCATGAAAAGAACATTCTATCATTATATCACAGGCCGATATATATGCCCATTATAGGTATACGCATCTATTATACAAAAATTACATATTTCAGTGAAAAAAAAACAAAAATAAATTAAAATTCTAACACAAACTATAATAAATTATGTAGGAGGACAGCAGAAAGTCATTAACTTTTCTTTAAAATTTTGATATTTATCGCCAAAAATATCCAGTTCCTCAATTTTGCTACTGAAGTCGTTGTATTCGATACACATGCGTGTAATAGGATTTTACAATCCAATTATTAATTATTATTATATCCGTGCTGTGTGTGTGTATCTTTTTTTAAATAGTTTAAAACCTTAACCTTTTTAATTATTATCATTACTTTCCTACGCCAATTCTAGTCTTATAGTTTATGATTGATTAATGTTATTCACAAGAGATAGTAAAATAAGTTCAGTGGGCATAACCACTTAAAAATCATTTATAAAACAATATTTCGATGCGCCTCTCATATTGTGAATCCAAATATTTGACCTATAACAGGTGCCGCTCGATGTGCAATAGAAAATGAATTATTGCCTTTTAATCGACTAAAAGTGATAGAGTTCTGTCAATAATTTGTTCCAAAACCGGAGCTGTTCAATTTAATGTATTTCATATTCACCTGTAAAATAATCTTGTCTCTATGACGCTTGGTTTTAAATTAAGAAGGAATTACGCGTAAAGAGCAGCTTATGAGGAACAACATATGTAAAATGACGTTAACAAAAAATTCTATATATATCCATAAATGTTCCAAAATGGTACTACCACAGACTATTTACGATTTCTATACTAATTAAATAATTGTTTCATCCATGTTCAGGTAAAGTTAGGGCTCTTATCCCACTGACGAATTGCAAGCGAATTCACAGCGTAATTTTTCATTCATGGGCTTAGTATCATCTTCCTCTCGTAATTTCATATTATTCATAAATAAAGAAGTGTTATACGATAAATAAATATATACCAATAAATACTTCACTTCCAAGTCTGAATGTATGACTCTATAAATATAATATTAGGTACTTATAAACATATTCCATCACATAATCAGTTCTTTATATCGGATAACCTGACGCACGTATGTATGAAGTGTTTTTGTGAGCATTTACAGGGAGTAAATGCATGAAGATGGGGATTTTTAGACTTTTGTTATTCATTAACCTGCTTAAAAAATATTACAAGCATAATATCTAGCATTTATCTTATGAGCTCAACGTTTGCAGTTATTGTATAAGCTAGTTAAATATTTATATATGCATTTCAGCAAAAAAAAAAAACGTGAATACGGGCTCGCTAGAGAATATATGAAGAAAACCTCGTTAATGAACAGTCAGCGATCATTTTTTTCATTTTCGTAATGAATCGCTTCGTAGACTAATGGTATGGGCAGCGGAGTGGTCTCATCCCGCAGTACTCACCTGCTGTGATTGTTTACTCGCTGCATTCGCCAAATGGCGGACTTAATTCAATACTGAGCTGCAATTAACGTTCTTACTGGCAACATTTTTATTTTTTATATAGGCCCATTCGCAATTGGTTGAATATTGTGTTAAATTGTGAATCGTAATCTACAGGGATCTCGATTTAACTGTTAAAAGTTTAATTGGATGTATGAATGAGAGCGCAATTCGCAATTTACAGTTCAAATATGTTGACTGCTTGTTGTTATATGATGAACATGAACGGTCCACGTTCTGTGTTATATTAGATTTAAAGTTATTGCTATTGCATACATTTTTTATAATAATGCTTATAATACCGCAATAAACGACATATATCTGTGTGTTCCTTGTGGTGGTGTTATGGCGTCTTTAAGTGTTTTTCCATAACGCGACATCTGAATCTCGTGCTCACCGTTGATGCTTAAGGCCTCCTTCAATGTACTTGAGGTTAGCAGCTCCTTAATAGAAATCCCCCACCAGATGGTGCCTTGAATGGTTAGCTTCCTAGTCGATTTTTCTACGTCCAGAACCCAAGTTTTCTCCACGGCGTCGCATGGTTTATTTTTGTATGATATCCGTCTACCGCAGCTTTTTTACTGGCTCGGCAACATTTTATTTTTTATTGCATGGTATGACGAGACGAGCATGCCGTTTGCCTGATTGTAAGCGATACGACCACCCATAAACAGCAACACCATCCAGCACCTTGACTTACAAAGTACTGTGTGGCATTCCACTGCGCTCGCCATCCTGAGACATAACATGTTAAGTCTCATTATGTCCAGTAGTTACACTGACTACAATGTCCTTCAAACCGAAACACAATAGTGTATGCACACTGCTGCTTGGCGGTAGATAAAGACATTGCGGTGATACCCACCCAGACAGACTCTTACATATGAGAGACCTACCACCAGTAAAATAATATAATGCAGAATTTACTTATGAAGTATCTAATAACGAATTATTACTATACCAAAGAAAACTGTGCAGTAAATATTCAAAACAGTCAAAAGAGTCAAGAACAAGTAGAAGTTAAAGAAGCGATGCTTTTAAAAACTATATAAATATCAGAAGCGAAACTCCGAGACACTGCACGGTTTAAAACAAAACTCACTTGAAATTGCTACTTTAGCTGTGGAGGTCAACAAGAGATAGTAAAGAAAATGTATCAACGAAAAGTCAGTCCTTCGGGGACACTGAATGCATCTGTTTACGTAATGAAAATACCAACAGGTCGCCTCAGTTAAACCCACTTAAGCGAGCATACAAAACCACTTTCATAGTTTTTAGAGAAAGAAATTACAATGCCAACGCTCATATCTTCACGCGAGTCTCTTAATCCGTAGACACGTGGCAGGAATACTGTGTTTGTTGTTCGCAAACTTCTGTTATATGCATGTTGAAAGCTGTTCTGTTGTTGGAAGGTAAATTAATGTTATTACCAGGCGTGCATACGAAGTGCGTTTTTTTCTTGTTACTTTCGGCATATGTTATATTTACCTTCAAACTGGGTAAATATAGGGTTCATATTAATCGTACATACTAATGTATGATTAATTAATGTGATTAGCAGCCTGTTTAATTAAAATTAAAATGTTATAATTGTTGGTTAGCTTATACATTTATGTGTCATTATTTTATTTTTAACTGACTTCAAAAAAGGAGATTCTGTATTCGATCCGTATGTATGTATGTAAGTTTGTATGGCCGTGAGTTTCTCAAAAACTACTGATCCGTTTCGGATGGGGTTTTCGTTATTGCAATGTATATTTTTCAGGGAAGGTTTTATTATATAATTTATTATCTGATGAAGATCTTCGGAGATAGATAATGGAACTCTTCAATAACTAACAGCAGATGACCCGCGAATGCTGCAATCGTATATGAATAATGTATTGTTTACACTATTTCATAATTAACTAACAAAAAAGTAAAAAATAAAAACGTTTTAACAAAAAATAAAACCGACTTCAAAACCACTACAAACCAAAAAATAATGTAACTTTAAATTCGCAGACTGATATTTGGAGTCGATGCCTGATTTAAATTGCCAGCTAAGCAAAGGTAATACACTGACAAATAAACGAAAACAATGCTCAATTTAAATTAGGCACCGACTCCAAATATACGTATATACTAAGCGAATACAAAATTAAATTATTTTTTGGTTTGTACTTTGTAGTGCTTTTGAAGTTGGTTTTAAATTTAAACTGAAAACATTGATAATATCCTATTTGATTTGGCTTTTAAGATTCTAACATTTTATTAGACTTATATTGGAAGTTCGTTAATCATGACATTAAAATATTATTTTGATATTTATAAACTAAAAATGTATACAGGTGGTCTGTGAAATAGCAAAAATGTTAGGCAAAGGTCGATCGACGGAAGGTAGCGACAGATTGTGCAAATTGTGTAACCGCGACAAACCATCTTTATGTAGAGATCACAAAAGACGGCAAAATCAATTCGACCGGCGACGCATATAGTTGGCAATATTTCAAATACATTTGATGCAATATTTCTCTTTCTCTCTTTTCTTTCGAATTACGTAACTGAAGAAGCGCGCATTCGCATTTATTATGTTATTTATAATTTCCAAAAAAATATAAATGGAAGTAAATCGCTTATTATACACGGACAAGAATACGTTTTGTTATAGAAGAGAATAGCGTAGTTTTTATAAAACAATATTTAAACCACTATTCATGATTTTAAGTGTGTAAATTAATAAAGATAATACTCGAAATTCGAAATACTTTCAATTTTTATGTTGACACGGTATTAGGTTACATAGAATCTATGTGAAAGCATCCTCCTTGCTCTATCAAATGTCACCTTGTTAAAATCCCTCCTAGCACGTAAGTTCAGTTTAGTTTGAAAACTATCTACAAAGAGGTCCACTATACCATACCAGCCCTGTATTATATACTGCCCACTGCTGGGCACGGGCCTCCTCTACTACTGAGAGGGGTTAGGCCTTAGTCCACCACGCTGGCCACTAGGCCAGATGTTTTTGACTAAGACTTAAAAAAATAGTTATTTGGGTCTGCACTAGCAGGTTGGCAAGCTTCACATACCCTCGAAATTCTTATGGAGAATTCTCAGGTATGTAGGTTTCCTCACGATGTTTTCCATTGCCGTTAAAGCGAACGATAATTGATAAACAATACACACGTAACTTCGAAAAGTCAGAGGTGTGTGCCTTGGGTTTTGAACCTCCGAACATTGTCTCGGCAGACCGTTCCATTTCCAACTAGGCTATCGTCCACTTTACAAAAAGGTCACTTGGTTATAATATGACTTTGGCAAACGACACACGAGTTTTTCACACGTACAACAAACCCCTATCCTGGAACTACCCTGTAACCGAGCTAAACAATTGGTCTCCTAACTTGATCAGCCTAAATTGTGGGAGTAGGAGGGTATAATTAGTGCTTCAGGCACCAATAGTCAGAATACCAAAACCTCAACACATTTGCTCGTGTATTGATGATATGCACTATTATTGTGCACACTAACCGCAGACAATTGATTATACCATATTTCATCGGATTATGTAAATGTCGAATTGATTGAAATACAAATGGAACGTGGCAGCTCATGAATGTGAAACGAAAATCATTTGCACGTCTCGTGTTTCGATTTAAACATTTCGTGTGAATAAATTGGCGATTTTGTTTGTTTAAATTCAATGTCATGATGGTTTCTTCATTATCTGTGGGTATGGCTAATTCCAGTAATGCAGGTATTTCGAAGATATTGCAGTCTTCGTGATAGCTCTACTATAGTTGTTTTTTGTTTTGGTACGTTTTTAAATACCGAATATCGAATTTAAGATTGGAACCCTTAACACCTTGGGTCACTTAATAATCGGCGGTGCTAATGATTTATAAATGGCAAAAGGGCAAAGGTAGTAACAAACATACGGCCTTAAATTGACTAATGATTTAATAAAATTAGTTAAGTGGGGTTTAAAATTTTTATGTTTTATTATCATGTGTAGATTTATCATATTATTATTTCTTTTGCCTATCTTTCTATCTATTCTCTCTGAAGTGAACTCGTGAAGCATCAGATATTAAATAACATAATCTTCTTTGATGATGATATTATCATATGAGTACAGGAGACGTATAAAATCTACCCCTTTCAGTTATATGGAATCCAATACTTCCTTTATATAAAAGCTTTTTGCTCAGCATCTTCACGTCATACAGTTGATTAAGTTTTATTAACGTTACGTTGCGTTACGCAGCTGAATTTATAGACTGTAAGCACACACAACTTACTTATTCTAAAGATTCTGCTTTCTCTAGAGAATGATACGGCATAGATAAAGAAATAATTGTCTATTCGCATTTATACCCAAAGGTATAAAAGTTTAATTTATATTCTGACACCAGACATGTAAGAGTTGATTGAACTTGTTGGAAACATTTTTATTTATACTAGCAGAATAAAAATGTTTTCATAAATTAATCAAATATTTTCACAGTGCATTGCCTCCATTTGGAAACAATTGGCGTTTTTTTACTTTTGCGAATTGTAGTGGTATTATTATGGAAATTTTGTAGCACAAAAGTGAGCATATAAAATATTTGTTATTTTGTTTCACCCGCATCATAGATTTTATAGTTGTTTTAAATAATATTTAAATATTTGTGAGTAGAGCTTGCAGATTCTCCAAATAAATATTTTGCTGCATTATTTGATAATGAGGTTTATTAAGTATCTGTAGGTACCCTACGGACAATGGGTAACTTAAGTAAGATTTAAGTAATTTATGATTGTCAACCCTAATAACATATGTTAAGGATATTAAAATCACTCTATCTAATCGATCACTTTTTCGATTTCGCGGCTTTTATATCTTTGTTTATAACACCATAAGGTAAATGGAATTGAAAGTTCAGAAAATTCAGAGATGTGATTCGTGTTAAATGAATGCCAGTTGACATGAAAATACAGACCTCAAGTCAGCTGTAGTATTTTTTCGGAGCCCTTCAAACTTGGTTATCGTTCGACGCGAATCGGTCCACATTTTATCAACCTGATTTATGACGCTTATCTCGTTTTGCTCTTTCACTGATAGCACTCCGACAAAGTGCTTCGGTTTAATCAATCACTTAGCCGGTGGCGTTTTCAATTTGTCGTCTTCAAATCTTCAGTTACTGGTCTATTTACAAATAGTTGCGGATCTTTCGAATGCAAATACACAGTACCTATACAAATATATAGTAATTTTATATAGTATCTTGAAAATAACTTATAAATTTAATGGTTCGTCCTAGTTGAAGCGATTTTTAATCTATCCATACATATAAAAGGCTTTGTCCTGAATGACTGACTGATGGATTAACGCATAGCCTAAACCACTGATCGCAGAGACCTAAAACTTGGAGGGTGTGTTCTTTGTATGATGTAGGCATCCGATACGGAATAAACTCAAAAATTATCGAACTGATTTCGATGAAATTTGGTATGGAGATAGTTTAGATAGTTAATTTGGTATGGGAAGGTTTTAGGCTACTTTTTAACCCGGGAAAATATAAAGCGGGACTTTTATCACGGAAAAACTATAGCACGCGGGCGGAACTGCGAACAAAAGCTAGTTTAGTATAAAAGCTTAATGAAGAATTAATTTTTGCATCTTCAGCTCGCTCAAAGAAAACGTTGCGGTGTTTAGCATAATTTAATATGAAAGGGCAGAACGTCGATTAGCGAGTAGTTCGACCAGCGTGCATACAATACACCGTGTAATGAAATTTGCTGAACAACGAGGCATTCGGCGCACGTCCGCGCACCGGCGGCCGCTCAAATTGCCAACTAATTAAATTACAACCCGCTGCACCCATCGAACAGCGAATTCGCCCCTTAAATCTTTCTTTTGCGTGAAAGATAATCGATTAATTTATATTTTTTTTTATTTATTATGCTCAATAGATAGGTCCATAGTTTCATAAGGTTATGCAAATTATGAGTGTTTTATTGGTATGAATATTGTCAGTAATATTGTGAGCTACTTTGTAATTAAGTTGCTATGTAGTTTAACCTAAGAATATAACACGCATTACAGTACATTCCTCATAAACGTTAACGTTACACACATTAGGATGCTAAAGACTTACAATAACGAAAATAAAAAATTAAAGCTCAAGGAAATGAGGAAGTAACTACTAAGTACGAAAGTTGAACAAATTGTTCTCAGGTAAGTGAAAAATAATTACAGAGCTCGGTCGTAATAATAAAATGTACAATATTACCAGCACTACTATAAAGATTGAAATATAAAAAGATCTTTATCTTATAGGTAATAATAAATTTATAAGAATCTATAAAACTACATACGTACTCAGAATTGCTCAGTAGACAATGTACCGCATCATTCAATAAAATCCAGTAATAAAGAAGCTTACTATAGAAGAAAATCCATCTACTTGAAAAAAGAATAGCAACAACATTAAAGTTAGGAAAGCTATGCGAGACTACTTTTGTATAAAACGATACGGTTTCAGTTACTTAAAGCAAACGAAAAGACAGTTTACATTCAGTTTGAAATATCAATTTGAGTCTTCGTTTTGTGATCGGTCAGTAAAAATACTTTAAAGTTAAGTTATTCAATATTCAAATGAATGTATAAGAAGATACAGTCCAAAATATTATGTATTAATTACAAAGTAATAAATATGAAACGTCTTTCTGTCAAGTTATAGATTCGTTTGGGGGTGACAGAACAATATATCGAGCCTTTTCAGTAACAACATTGTATCCAACATTTCGCACTTTTTACTAGAGAGGATTATTATTTTACTAATTTTAAATACTTTATGGTATTAGTGCAGTGTTTAGTTGCAAAAATAACCATTTAAAAAAAATGTGAACAAACCCACATAACTATTTTTTTTAAGTCTTAGTCGAAATATCTCGTTTGAAATGTTGAAGGATTTCTCAATAGCATGAACATTTTGCTCTCTTGTAAGGTTCGGTGGACTTTTGTGACATTTGCGTATTCCATATATTGCCTTAACAGAACACCTGTCGAGGAATCCAAATACTTTCGCAACTTTGAATTTCCTTTTCAAATATTTAAAGCCTTTTATAGCACATATAACTAATATTATATTTCGGTACAAAATTTGCAATTCCAGCACCACAATACCGATAGAAAATATTTCTAAAACGCGCGAAGATTATCCATTCAGTGAATGCTAGTTCAGTGTTAGAATTTATTATGATCTCTAATTTTTCTTCATGATTTCTCCTGTTTATAGCCACTACTAGGTGATGCTCGCGGATCCGCCCGCGTGAAAAAGTTTTTCCGGGATATAAATATTTTCCCGGGATGAAAAGTAGCCTGCAGCAGTCAGAAGTAATATAGCTATTAGTGAGAAAAAAAAATCAAAATCGGTTCAGTAGTTCCTAAGATTAGCGCGTTCAAGCAAAAAAACCAACAAACAAACTTCAGCTTTATAATATTTGTATAGATGTGTAAGTACAGAAGTAGTACGACTGACCTTTCTGAAACTCCATTGAAAAGTATTGATAAGTTAAATTAACGTTGCGACAAAATGTGTAGCAAGAAAACAGTTTACCTTAAAGGAGACCCTTAAATTCCACCGGTCTACCGCTCATTCGGCCCAGTGCACACTAAAACATCGCTTATAACACCGAAAACATAAATTTTCATTATGAAACAACTACCAATTTTGAAACGAAAAGACAGGGCTTTGAGTGCGCCTCGAACGGGCGGCAAATTCATTGCTTGAAAAATTTTATCCCAGCATTTCAAGGATTATTTACTTTTCCGATGGTATTGAAAACAACGACGAAAGACGGATTCAAAGAAATACTCGATGGAATGTTGTTTATTTAAGCAAAAACTAAATGGAAAGCGAGAGTACCGGTTGCTTCACGTAAGCAGACAGCTCGGCTCATAGTTTTGTAGTATTAGACATGCAACTTTAGTTTTGTTTTAAAAATGAAAGGCAAACTTTTAAAATGAATGGCAAAGTTTGAACATTGTTAAGCACTGTAAAATGTTTACGTTTGCGGTTTGTTTGGTGTTCTTTTTAGCGTAGGTACTTAACTTGTCTAGGTTATTAATTTAGAAGAAAGAGAATCAATAACAGTTCCTAATTTTTCTTATAATCTGATGATAAGTAAAATTAAGAACTGTAATTTTTTATTGAGGCCTATTGTAAACAGATCCTCTAATGTGATCACCACTGTCACGTGGACGAAGTCATGTATTGTCCATACCAAAAAACCTGGCTACTACAAGTACGTTAGACAAACATAATATGAAATGGAAGGTCCATAGATCATAAAAGTTTCTTAAAGCGCCTTACAGCATGCGAAGGAGAATTTTACGTAAATTGTACATCGTTTGGGTATGAGTGGGGCTGATAACACGGCCTCCGGGGAGCCCGCCCACAGACCGCTCTGATTCCAAGTATGCACTACAAATTGCCAATATATTTTAGAATGCCGGACGTATATAGGGATTTAATACTTTTCTTTGAGTGTGTTCGGAATGAAAATAGTTTGGTATATTTGTTTTATGCTGTAGTTCGGTGTTTAAATAATGTTTCTTTGCTAAACGTTTGTGAAAAACGGAATGGTTTTATTTTGGGTTGTACAGCTAAAACTTTTTGTTATTTGGTTGAAACTCAAACATGGTGGCGGGATTGTTTGAATTCATTTAAGTGAAAAGGACTACGCTGTATGCATTTGTTTTTTATGAAAATTTTATAATTTTTTTGACTGCTTAGAAGCTTACAAAGCTGAATTAACAAACTGTAAAAAACACACAGGTACGTCAATAATGGTGAATGAATTAAAATTGGACTTTGAAGCAATGTTTTATTAAAATTTCTAATACCTACGTAAAATTTCTAAAACAATACCAGGAATTCAGAGCTATAAACGGTTTATTGGTTTTATAAAAGTTGACGGAAGAGACTAATTTACAAAATATTTCTAATATTTTGATATGAAATACCAAGGGATGGAGCTCACCATGATATTAAAGAAACCTGGCATTTCCGGAGCGTTTAATAAATTTTGCGAGTATTATATTAATCATTAAAAAATGTTATCCATATTAATGTAAATAAATTATATTTTCATCACAATTACCGCGAGCACCACAGAATCAAAATCTTTGCACTAAAACATCATGAACCCACATCGCTCAAAACCAATTAATTTACGCAGTAATCCACGGCGATATACCGCATTCGATCAGCCCGACCCTGCAGGCACCGATTATAATAAACGACTCCATTGGCACGAGCGACTTGAGAATTATTGCCTAATTCGTTTGTTTCATCCATTTCCTTTTGTTTCCCTTTATGATGGAATCTAACACAATGTCTTGATTAATCGCCTAAAACGATTACAGCCTTAACAGTGATTACTAATATAATAAAATGTCAACGGACGTTTTGTTATGTTTATCTTGTGGAAAAAATGGGATAGCGGTTTGAAGTGTTTATTCTTATAATTCTCATAAACCAGCTGTTATGCTTAATAGCTGCTAATTTCTGTTAATATTTTGAATATTTATTGGACCAAATCAGAAAGATACGCAAACATACTAGATTCCTAGAAAAAAATATCAAGTACTTAGTTTAAACAAACAGTTTCTTAATACCTACACATAAGTATAACATGAAAGCATGCAAAACATAAATGTATTACTGATTGTATGCAAGTATTTTCCCATATTTAACATATTAGTAACATAAATCAGTCATAGATGTAAATAATATTCTCTTGAAATACTATTATAGTTTTCTGCAAAGTAGGTACTTCTCGAATAAATTTCTTGCGTTGAGTGAAGAAAAACCAATAAAACCGATATTATTATGATGCCGTACAATGTGAAAGAGCGGCAATAAATTTTATTTTCATTGATATCTTAATGCACTTCTCTAGCCTAGCGTGATTGATAAATATTGACATAGAATCTAACGTATATTTGTTTATTTTCCGTAAGATTTATAAGGCTTACTTCTGTTTAAACTTCATACCACAAGATGAAATAAGCAACGATTCGTCTCTTTACCAGTTACTAAATAAGTGTTAAGATTTACAAAACATAAACAAAGCTAAAATATGTAGGGAAGACGAAAACCTACAGTTTGGTTGCAATAGTTCTTTGACCGCGACAAGAAACCACAGAGTAAGTTTTTGAAACTCGGTGCAAGGTAACTTAATGTGAACACGCTCTAATTTGGAAACTATTTGGAATGTTCGCCAGCCGAGTAATATTATGAGACTGAATGGTTATGAGATTAAGTTAACAAGACCCGTTGAAACTTACTTGTCTGCAGTGCACACCTATCTGCGTAGATTTTGCAGTCTGCTTGTATAATTAGCTCAACAGTTTATGTATTTTGTGGATATAATGGAAAAGGTTGAAATTTAAATGGCATACAACTTAAATTATGAAATATATAAATTAAGATTTTGGCCAATAGTTCGTATTATTAAATGCAATAAGTCTATGACAAACCTTTCCTCATAGATTCATTAGGAATCGAAGATATAATCATATAAAGATAATTAATCCAACCTATTCCATCGCACCGAATTCAATTGAGATATTTCAATAAAAATGTTGATTTAAATTCAGTAATGTAGGTTACATCGAACGCAGACGCCAATGGCCGAATAAAAATAAAATAACTCAGCAAACACATTTAAACGAAAAACTCTATAAATAATGTTCGTAAACAGTTAATGATCGCTCAAACAAAGTGGCCAGCGTTTAGCCTACTAATGTTTATTTTTCGCAATATAAACAGACTGAGTCATGCTGCTAAGTGATCTTGCTTCGATCACACCCTGGACCCACGCCTGAGTACTCTATTATAGAATACTTTGATTTATTGCTGCTGTATATTGACCTATAAATTATTTATAGGTGATTCCGTATCGACACATCTTCGAGTAATCAGATACTTATTTTGAAGTTTGCGCAGACTTGTAATAAATCAAACTTAGAAATCAAGAGACAATGAAAATTGACTTTTGAATTGTGGTTTTAAATTGTATGCCCACAAACTTGATAAGAAGATGAAGTTTTTTGAGCTACCCATAAAGTTTGGATTCGCCGTATATTTATAGTTTACAAATAGATTAAACTTTAACTATCAATATAAAGTGTTTCGGAACACGCAATCGATCAGATTTAATAGTTTCTTCAAAATAGACTACAGATATTATAAGTTATAGTGTGGCGTAATATTACTACTTGTAGTATTACGAAAAGTATCTCTACCTATATCGCAGAAAAATAGTTACTCAGCTTTATTATTTTGCATTTAATAATTATAATATGTTACCAATATTATCTAACACTAGTTTTTGCTGGCTAAAAGTCCCGCTATACATTTTCCCGGGATAAAAAGTAGCCCAAATCCTTTCCAGGGTCTCGAACTATGTCCATACCAAAATTTCATCGAAATCCGTTCGGTAGTTTTTGAGCTCATCGCGTACAAACTTTGCCACCCCTTTTTACCCCTTAGGGGTTGAATTTCGCACAATCCAGTCTTAGTGAGAACCTACGTCCTAAAAGGAACCCCCATGCAAAATTTGAGACTCCTAGAACTTGTTCGTGATGACTGAGTGGTTAAGTGAGTGACCTTACGCTTTTATATATATGTAGAGACTAGCGGCCCCGACAGACGTTGTCCTGCCCTAAAAAGGAAATAAAATCTTAGAACCCGAGTACAACGCCCCCTACTAATCTAAGCCATTCTCGAATCCACCCGAAGACACACACAAACTTCATTAAAATCGGTTCAGCCGTTTAGGAGTTCAGTGACATACACACGCACAGAAGAATTATTTATATAAAGATTCGTTTCATTACATTTTTATAAATAAATACATATTTTTATTGTTGTATTAGTGTTTCGAAATTATATTACAGTGGTTTAATCATATTTACATAAATAAAAGTAAGACATATCGAGAACATTATATACACACCTGCATTTTTAAAATTTAGAAATTAACACGTTAGCTGCGGCACCAATTTTTGCATACTTTCCGTTCCTGCGGCACGAGGTATAATCGGCCCGTACCGTGACCAGACGTTAGGGCGACACGCGGTCTATTAGACCCCACCTCCTTTTACAGACTAAAATCCATTTTCTGGCGCGAAATCAAAGATAAATGAGAATTTTGGTCCTTATTGATATAGACAGTGAATTGATGAACCCTAATCCACCGTCGCCCCGGGATCTGATGGCTAGTTTAGGAATTATTAGCAAAACAAAATATGGGATCTTATACACCTCGTAACGCACTGAAATAGGGCAAATTTTCGCTGCGATTAGTGATGGGAAAAATAATATCGACGTTTTTAAACTGTCTTAACTACGCAACGACTTGACCGATTTTGATCAATTATATCTCATTAGATCGTTTTAAGGGCAAAACCTGGCAAAACAACACAAAGCTATCAAAGGATACATTTTTTTTTAAATAATCTAAATTGTGCTTGAAGGCGCCATAAAGAAAAAACAACCGGCCAAGTGCGAGTCGGACTCGCGCACGAAGCGTTCCATTCTATACCATTAAGAGGCACCTATTACAGACTTATTATTGGAAAATAATGGATTACGGTTTATGCATAAGGTTTATCTTTCTATTTGTATATGAAAGTCTTAATGCGGTTCACAGAATAGAAAAAAAAGGCAACCAGAAGTAGAAAAGAAACTGTCCTATTTATTCTGCCTCGGGCTTTAAAAATACAATTATTAGAACTTGAATTAACATTAAAAAATCAGTATCAATATACTTTTTTTATAAAAATCTCAATATATATGTTGTACTTATTTATGAGTGTTTTTCATGGAAACAGGGTAGACAATAAGATATTTTGCACTGAGTGCACTGAGTCAAAATCTTTTTGGATTTTTTATCAGCTTCACGAGATGGTAAAAATGTGCGTAGTTTTTGGTAACAACCAACACATCTTCTCCTTTTTTCACCCTTTTCGAGGCAATGGCGTGCGCTTTCAGGTGCTGAAAAATAACAAAACTTCGCTTGTTTGATGTAAATCGACCTTTACACTTACTTTAGGTACATAGCTACCAAGATAAGAAAAAACTAGGTACTTACTGAAGATTTTTTCATTAAAAACTTACCTGTTTTGGCTCGGTTTCTGGGTTTTTTAAAATTAACTTCTTCCGACATCGTTTAGACATGTTCGGCGCTGTAAAAGGACGTGCTCTCCAATCGACGTGATGCACAACACTGGTCGCGGGAAGCTCGCGTTGAGTGCGGTACGAGGTCAGGGGGGATATGGGACGTTTTAGCCTCGTTCCGCACTGCATTAAAATTATATTAATTCAGTGCGGCACGAGGCCTAAGACATCCGGTACCAAGGTAGGTACACCACCGAGTCCGGAACCATTAGTGATCTCAAATATATATTTATCTCTTTCCTACACTGGACCAAACCAAAGCTATGCCATTCGCACGACAGAGAAATTCACTTTTTTGCTTGCCGCACCACAGGGAAGTTGCATCAGGGGTGATTTAGGCCTCGCTTCGCACTTAACGTGTTAAGAAAGACTTTTTTTTTAAATAGTTTATGTTGTACTACGATCTACGATTTTTTAGCTGATGATTGAAAAATTTGCCGTTAAAAGCGCTTTTACATTTTTGCGCCGCGCAAAGTTTGTTTTTTTTTTGCTATCACTATATGCCATGTATTGCTTGCGACCTCGGTGCAACCAAATATATACCACCTTTATTTTGTGAAATAAAAATAATAACATGGATTTCAAATTATAAAATTATTAATCGTAGTTTAAGGAAATGATACATTTTATTTCGGTATGAATATTTTGTCAATGTGATGTAAAACTTCGAAGATATAAAATTTTCTTCCGAAGCCATTTTGACCATAAACTAAAATGTTTAAAATATTTACTGTTTCAAAGTCCATCATATTTTTTTTCTCTGATATTATGTAAGAACAGGGTGTTAATAGTGTTAGATTTTTTTTTGATGGCTTATATTTTACATAATTTGCAAACTGGAGCTCCCAAGTCAGGTCTCTTGTGTGTTTTTGCCGAAACACACACCAGGAGAATGAGGATTATTAAATAAATAAGTAGATTACCAAAAAATTGCTTTATTATTATTTAAGAAGATGAACGGAGAATATTTTTGATGTAATAATAATCACAGACACGAAGCCAATGCATCATGTTTGAACGACGAAAACCTTACAACCAGACATCGTTCTGTGAAAGCACCCATAACGAAATTCCGATATTAAACTTGTGTTTCCTCATTCGATTCCCAAGTCAGGATGCGCGGACAGATATCATACATAGTTACAAAAGTTTCTATAAATACGAGAGGCGAGAATCCCGAACTTTGGTTTATTTTACTTGCGTCTGTCGCAAGCTAGTTCAACTCGGAAATATGTCAATGCGCTTATGGGACTAACATAAAACGAAATGGGTTTCCATTGCCATTACAAAGCACCATAAAATCTTTCTGAATAAGATTTTACATGTACATGATATGAATAACAACACAGTATTTTAATTTGTGAGCAAATATGAAATGCACACAATGATTCATTTTATTTTAGGGCTGATGAGACGATAACGTCCATTTGAAACTTCTCTGGCATTTTATTTAGCAATACCATGTCTAGAGCTTAAACTATCTTTATATTCATACATACATAGTATCACGCCTCTATCCCATAGGGGTAGGCACTAAGCAGAGACTATGGATTGCCACTTTGCTCGATTCTAGCATACTTCTTTCGCTTCCTTCACCTTCATCAATCTGGCCTGGCCGTTACCCAGAATGTCAGGTATCTGACATTCGAAGGTTCAGTGCGAATATCTCGCGATAAATAGATTTTCTGTCAAGATTCTTTAATATCGAGTCCTCGACACCGAAAAGTGACAACATACTTCAACAGAAATGTGGATCCAGCCAATCGAGCGGGTTCATTGCCTTTATAATTCGCTCGTCTAGCGAATGGCAAAAGTATTCCCTCCGCGTCCTCACTTAAAATTAATTATATCAAGATTTGATTTGATTTTAAAACTTTTATTGCTTTGAAACATAACACTTTAATATATTTCTTTTTTACAGGTAAATAAATAATTATCTACGTCAACAAAGCAAACCGATTGGGCAATAATCTACAAGTAAGCCGTGAGTTAATTTTTATATATCAGATTTTTGCTTAAATCATAATTAAATTTTACTAATAAACGAGCCATCGCGCCTCGGAAGATACACTCGAAAAAAGGCAATACAATAATTCAGCCGCGGAAGCACTCATTTTAATTTTGCCCGCCGGTCCCCAGGTCTGCGATAAATAATCGAGTACTATAAAAAAGCTAAAAATTGGTGGACCGTTTCGTTTCATTTAAATACAGAAGCTTTATTTCACGGACTAGCGGATCGGGCAAAAAATACGAGTTCTCTCTATTATGATATACGCTGGATCGGGCTGGCATAAAATATGAAGCATACACTGATCTATTGGTGCTATTTTTGGAAAATATTTTTACATGTTGTATATTGTATTTTTATACTAAGTATTTTATTACATAAACCTTGTTTTAAAAATAGTGGAAGTTTGTTTTAAGATAAGTAAATTAAATAATGATTACTTTCCAAAAATGTTATCCTTGATACTATAAGAAACATCGTATAATAGATAAATCTTTGCTTCTTTGGTGGCCTAAAAAAATTAAGGAGGCTTTAAATTTTGCAATTTCTTTTCATATACATTGTGTATTTATTTAGGAATATAAACATACTTATAAATGTAGAAGAATCAATCCATTGCCAGTCTTATCTACAGGATAAATTGCCCGCTCAACTATGGTCGTTCCAATGTTTCGTAAAAAAATTGTTAGCAACTTCCTTGTTGCGCCAACCTCACCAAGGAGTGGAATTAGATGGAAGAAGAAGACTATTACCATCAGGTCTAGTGTACTCATTGTATTTAGAATAAAAATACTAAAACAGATGAAAAACTCGGGGCTGTTATAGCGTTCCTAAACTGCGTATTTTCAAGGCACTACAAGTTGGACTAGCGAAAAAATAATTTATCTTTGTCAGTTTTCTTACATGCTCTTTTAACATAATAATAATAATCCATTTATTTCAGAAATTTTACATTCCATAGTTTAATATTAATATTATGTATAGTTAGCAACAATGACACTTATTACCTATGTAGTACCTACGTGATGCAATCTGCTTAGAGAATTAATTAGAGGGCATTTTTTTTTTGTTTGGATCTACCTGCAAGTAGCCTGACGCGAGTCGGCTTTTCTGGCCAAACCCGACTTTCGGGTGAACGCTTTAGGCGCTCGCAACCCTTGATTTAAGTAACCGTGCTGAGGGCAACCCACTAAAGGGTTACGAGCCTCGGCTCAGGACGGTCACTAGGAGGACTAGAGGACAATATAATTTTTCTGCAATGACAAATAGGAGACTGTTAGTACTGCCCCGTAGTCTATGCAGTAAAGATGGAGCACGCTTACGTCTAATCGCATGAGTTGTTAACTTTTCTTTTACGTATGAAGCACGCTTAGAGTTTTTATTTGTTTAACTGCATTCGTTTTACGAGCGGCGTTCTGTGTTGAATTTCAGACTGCTATAAAATATCGCTTTATTGTCTAGTGACAGCTTAATTGTAGTGTTAACGGGTTTTAGATTCGATTCCTGTTTGCAATTATTACTTTTCGTTAAAAAATCGTGTTTGGAAGTAGTATTCTATTTGATATTCGCCATATCAGGCACAAATTTCAGATTACGGGCTAATAATAAATAATAATAATAATAATACCAGCCCTGTATTAAATACTGCCCACTGCTGAGCACGGGCCTCCTCTACTACTGAGAGGGGTTAGGCCTTAGTCCACCACGCTGGCCTAGTGCGGATTGGCAGACTTCACATACCCTCGAAATTCTTATCGAGAATTCTCAGGTATGTAGGTTTCCTCACGATGTTTTCCTTCACCGTTAAAGCGAACGATAATTGATAAACAATACACACATAACTTCGAAAAATCAGAGGTATGTGCCTTGGGTTTTGAACCGCCGGACATTGTCTCGGCAGACCGTTCCATTCCCAACTAGGCTATCGCCCACTACGGGCTAATATTGAATAGAAAATCCCAATATCACTTTGCCCGGCCCGGGGATCGAACCCGAGACCCCAGCACTGCAGTCGTACCGTAACACAACTACAATACCGAGGCAGTCCCATCTATCATAAAATATGTCGACCTGACACTTAAGTTAGTAGTAGAATATGGATACTTTTCTAGCCTCTGCTTACACTGGAGATAAAAGCGCGAATTTACGAAATGCAGGTTGTGATAATATTCATGTATAGGGCAATGAAATTATGACTTACGCGCCGTAATGGGTTGTGGGTTTCGCAAATTGGCACGCAATATATGCCTCAATTAAGTAATTACCTCCTAATTGCTAATTTACCATATTACACCCATGTTGGTATATACCTGATTGTTTGCAGTATCTAGTAACAATAACCCTTGCTCATTTGAAACTCGCCAAACGATATTGTATTTTTTGAGTGGTAGAGTCATTTGGTTGATAATATTCTCTACGAAATAAATGTTTTTTCGACTGGGGCGGTACAACTTTCTCACGGAAAACTGGGCTGATGTAGCTTTGCTTTTTTCGTAAGAGCAGTGCGATTCTAGGAAGCCTAAACAATCCCTTCGCTATTCATATCACATACCTTATATAATAATAATAATATAATAATACCAGACCTGTATTAAATACTGCCCACTGCTGAGCACGGGCCTCCTCTATTACTGAAAGGAGTTAGGCCTTAGTCCACCACGCTGGCCTAGTGCGGGTTGGCAGACTTCACATACCCTCGAAACTCTTATGGAGAATTCTCAGGTATGCTTGTTTCGTCACGATGTTTTCCTTCACCGTTAAAGCGGACGATAATTGATAAACAATACACACGTAACTTCGAAAAGTCAGAGGTGTATGCCTTGGGTTTGAACCTACGGACATTGTCTCGGCAAACCGTTCCATTCCCAACTATGCTATCGTCCACTTCACATACCTTATATTGAATTAATTGCTTTGCTTTTACCGTAATTAATCTTTTTTTTTTTTTTTTTTTTTTTTTTTCGCGGAGAAAGTGACTTATTACTACCGCCCAGCCTTCAAGGGGGGCGACTGAGCGGTTATGTTGGGTTCACCGTGCCTTACGACCCGGCGTTGAGCCGCCCGGAGAGATGTAACCATCGGGCGACCGCCGGGCCGAGTCCCTAACCTATGTACAACGCACGGCATACCAACCAAAACTCCGCGGTGGCCATCTTCGGCGCATTAGGGACGGCTGTGGGCTTCCTCTGACGGAAGTGTCTAAGTTGTCGTCCGCAGCCGCCCCTGCGCGGTGCCGCCTAGTGCGGCCCGTCTCCTGTTTGGGGGGGGGGGCTCAGAAGCCCCCGCACACCGAAGGACGCTCTCAGCGTCAACGGCAACGTGAGGCCTACCAGCCACGCTGCCGTCCATCACAGGGATCGCAACAATGTGCTACACAAAATTAAAGACGGACAGCCCCCTGCCGCCCGCCTGCGACCCCCGGTGGCCCCTATTAGTCGCCTTTTACGACAGGCAGGGGATACCGTGGTGGAATTCTCCAAACGCCCCCAATCCACAGGGTGGAAGACGCCGGTCAGTCGTCCACCCGGCGCCTCCTACGTCTTGTCTGGCGGCGGGAGGGATCTCCGCGCCTCCGATCCCTCTCGGCACTCTCCTTCCGCGAGAGGACCACCTCACAGAAGTGTGCCACCGCACGCCAGGACCTCCGGCTGTCGACCATGGAAGCGACCACGGCTGGCAGCGAGAGGTCTCCTCCGACGACTGCTCTGAGAGCGCTGCGCTCCTCATCCCAGGCTGGGCAAAACTCTAACGTATGCTGGGCCGTATCCAGCGGGCAGTTGTCACAGTGGTGACACACGGCCGACACCTCCTTCCGCACTACCCGCCACAAGAACTCACCGAAACAACCATGCCCGGTGAGCACCTGCGTCAGGCGAAACGATGCCGCACCGTGGCGCCTGTCCAGCCATTCGGCAAAGACAGGACGCACTGCCGCGACGACCCTGAGCCCCGCTGACGGGGCCTCCAGCCTGAGACGCCACTCCTCCACGGCGGCTCGCCGTAGGGAGGCCCTCATGGCCTCCACCTCCTTCAGGGCCGGATGTTGCCCGCGACTGGACGCCTCCTCCCGCCAATGAAAGACATCGGAGAGGGATTTGGCGTCCAGATCCCAGGGCAGAAATCCGGCCAACAAACAAGCCGCCTCGAAAGAGACCGTGCGGTATGCCCTGATCGCCCGCTGCGCCAAAGCTCTCTGCGGAGTGCGCAGGAGGGCGACGCAGGGGCGGTTCAGGGAGTCAGCCCAAACGGGGCTGCCATAGAGGGCCATGGACCGCACGACTCCGTGATATAACCTCCGGCAAGGGATGCCAGGACCTTCCAGGTTGGGCAGCAGGCTGGACAGAGCACCCGCTGCCCGAGACAGTTTCGTCCCCAATTTCTTGAAATGGGCGCGGAATTTCCATCGGCTATCTAAGACTAAACCTAGATATTTCATGTCTTTGCCGATGGGAATCCGCACCCCCTCAACCACGATGTGGGCACCGGCCGGTGGCCCTCTCCGAGGCCCGTGGAAACAAATGGCCTCGGTTTTCTCGAGGGCCACCTTTAAACCCAACCGTCGAATCCGACTTACTACTTGGCCGGTGCCCACCGCCGCCAAGGTAGCGGCGTCCCGGAACGTCCTGGCGGTCGCTGTGACCAATGTGTCGTCGGCGTAGCACGTCACGCCGACGTCCCAGAGATTTGCACCACGGAGCACCCAGTCGTACCCGATGTTCCACAGGAGAGGGCCCAAAACCGAGCCCTGTGGAACACCGCGCGACATCGCTCTTCGGTGCCACCCGCCGTCGGCGCCCGGATACACCACGTCCCTGTCAGACAGGTACGCGTGCACCAGACGCCGAAGATAGGGCGGCACCACGTGGTACCGCAGTGCCTCGTGAATGCAGGGCCAGGGCAGCGTGTTGAACGCGTTGGAGATGTCCAAGGACACCGCGACAACTACTCCGCCTCCGGCCACTGCATCCTCCGCCTGTGCCTTCACCCGCAGAATCGCGTGGACGGTGGAACGTCCCCTCCTGAAGCCAAATTGGCTGTCGGCCAAGTTCGGTCCGACCCTCTCGAGGTGCTCGACGAGGCGAGCATGGACGATACGCTCGAAGAGTTTGGCGACCTCGTCGAGCAACACGATGGGCCGGTAGGCCGACGGCGACTCTGCGGGTCGTCCTTCCTTCTTCAGCAGGACGAGCTTCCCGGTTTTCCAACGCGCCGGGAAGACGCCCTGCTCCAAACAGGCGGTGAATAAACTGCGGAGCCTCGGGCCCAGGTGCTCGAGGGCCACCACCCAGGCTCTTCCTGGGATGCCGTCGAGCCCCGGGGCCGTTTTTTTGCTCCGCAGCCGAAGCACTACCGCCCGCAATTCTGCGGGCGAAACCTCTGGGATATCCCTTGCCGGATTCTCAATCGACGATGACGCCACATCCGGTGGCGCCATCGGTGGAGGAGTGGTCTCCACGGTGGCCGGGAACAAGGCCGCGACGACGTTGGCCAGTAATTCTGGCCGGAGACTCTGCGAGAGCGGGGGCGCCGCTGTACGAAGCTTATTCATTACCATACGATAGGGGCGCCCCCACGGGTCACCGTCGAGAGTCTCCAAGAACTCTTTTCGTGCCGCGACCTTGGCCCTGTGAACGGCCACCCGCAGCGCTCTCTTCGCCTCTTTGTAAAGGTCATAGAGCCGCCGCTCCTGGTCTGCGTGATCCCCACCTCGAAGCCTGCGACGACGATGCCTGGCGTATCGGCGGCGCGCAGCGACGCATGACGCGCGCAACTGCGCTAGCTCTGCCGACCACCAGTACACTTGTCGCCGCGGCGAGCGTCGGAGGGCTCGGGGCATGGCGGCGTCGCAAACGTCCGACATTGCCACCCCGAACCACTCCACCTCTTGTTCGACCCGTACCGGCCCGTCCGGCACGGGGAGCCACGACATCACCAGAGCGGCTAACTCTAGGGCCTCTTTATTGAGGCGACGAGTTACCCACCGCGGGCCGTCCTGATTCGGGGCACTCGGTTCACCACCGGGCTGGATACTCGGAGACGCGGAGACGTCGAACCTGATGTAACGGTGGTCCGACATCGTCTCCACGTCCGCGAGGACTCTCCAGCCCCGGACACGGTGCGCGACGGCGGGACTTGCAAACGACAGATCAACAATAGACCCGCCGTTGTGCCGCACGCACGTGTGCACCGATCCCCTGTTCAGGACGACCAGGCCGACAGAGATCGCCCAGTCCTCCAGGACCCTACCGCGACCGCTCGTCGCCGGCGAACCCCAAGCTACAGACTTGGCGTTGAAGTCGCCGGCGACGACCGCCGGATAAGGTTGGCCTTGTTCCACCAGGGCCCCCAACCGAACAAGAAAAGATTCGAATTCGGCGAGGGGTCTGTTGGGAGAGAAATATACTCCTACAACCCAAACGTCTCCCAACAGAGCCGCCACGCATCCCTGGTCCTTCGATATATTTTCGAAGGGCGGGGAGCCAGCGGCACCCTGGGTGATTATGGCCACCAAACCGTCTGTGTCCCCAGCCCAGTTGTCCCGGGGAGGGACAAAATACGGCTCAGCGACCACGGCCACTTGTACCGACCACTGCGCCAGGCTTTGGGACAACAGGTCTTGGGCGCTGGCGCAGTGGTTGATGTTCGCCTGGAGGAACTTTAGGTCCATTATTGGGCGATCTCTTCAACACCTTCCATCTCGGCCTCTTGCGGTGGGCTTGCTGACTGCGGCTGGGTTGTGGCCACAGCAGCAGCAGCATTGCATCGCGAAGGGCGGCGCCGGTTGCGGCGGGAGGAGGCGGGACACGCCTTCCCCCCGATTTGGTGCCCAGCAGGCTTGCCGGAGGCCGCGCAGACCACGCAGTTTGGCGTGGCGCTGCACTCACGGGCCTTGTGGCCTGTCTGGCCGCAGCGGTAGCACAGCGCGCTACGGTCCACTGCGCAGTCGCAGCGCTCTCGGACGTGCCCTGTCTCCAGGCACCGGTAGCAACGAAGGGGCCGCGCCTCGAGCACAGCAACTCGAGCCGCGACCCAGCCGATCATTATACGGCCCGCGCCCCGCACTTTCTGGGCTGCCTTTATCGGCATCCGAGCCCAAGCCGTGCTCACACCAGACCGGTCAGGACGGATTTGCCCTACCTTAACTGCCGCCAGGGCACACTCACCGGCCTTGGAGAGGGCCATTGCAACTGACTCAGGAGTGGCCGTATAGTCCAACTCCGTGAGCCGCAGTTCCGCATGTTTAATGGGCCGAGAGACCCGAACGTCCTCCGACCCATTGAAACACTCCCTCAGCCTTGCAGCGAGGGAGTCGGCCTTCTCTTCCGAGTTAGCCCCGGGCACCTCGTACATTGGGGCACCCGTGGCCGCAAACTTTGGCCTCAGCCTTGTGATGTCAAGGCCGGTGAGGTCTACTTTCTCCTGCGCCTCCGTCAATACCCTGGCATAGGTGATTCCCCTCGCTACCGCCGCCGGCGTCAGGGAAATCATGACGGCTGCGGACCGCGGTGGGCGGAGCTTGGGCTCAGCCCGGCGCGGTGGTTGCTGCTGATTTGCAGCCGGTGTCGCGCCGGACCTGGGCTTCGCCTTCTTCTTGCCCACCACGACCGTCCATTCCCTGTCCAGAGACGCTGGTGCCGGTGGCAGCGGGCGAGGCTCGCGGGGAGCTTGCTGCCCTGAGGCATTGGGTTTGTTTTTCCCCCCCTTGATTTTGTGGTACAGCTTGGGTGCCGGAGGAAGCGTGGGGGCCGGAGCGACTCCCTTCTCCGCTCTTTGGTCCTTCTTGACCGATGCTTGCACCCCAGATGGTTCCGCCACGATGAATCGGGGCGGAGCACTGGAGGGACCGGCGATTGGTATCAGGATGGGAGGACTGGGTTGGGCTACTCCCTTGCCCTTGCCTTTGCCATTGCCCTTGCCTTTGTTCGAGGGCTGGGGTTGACCCCTGACATACCCCCCCTGTACCGGGAGCTCCACTACTTGGGCCCTGTTTTCATGGGCCAGAGGCGGTCTTATGGCCGGTCCCATGAGCAGGGACTCCATCCTTGCCCGCACCCTTGCCTCAATCAATTCCAGCATGTCCGCGGTTGGACCTTTGCTGGCGGCCGCCTCCAGATCCTCGAGGCGGCGACGGAGTGAGGCATTCTCCTCCTGAAGCTGCTCAACTGCAGCCTCAAGGCGGGAACTCCTTTCCCGCCACCTTTTCGTCTCGCCTTCAAGGCCGGTGACCGAGGTCTCCGTTGCCTTGGAAGGCGTCAGTGACCCGGCAGAGCGCAGCCGCTTCGGCACTACTTTCTCCGCATTTTGGCGGGCCTCCGCACGCTTCCCGATGTTGCGTTCTGTCTTCTTTAGGCTGCCCACCGTAGGCAGACCCCCTCTACCGGAAGCAACGGTCGCCCTCGTCTTCGGCGCCGGCTCATCCGTGTCGGTCGACAGGCTCCTCCAGAATCGCCCGCCAAGCACTGAAGAGCTACTATCGCTGGACTCCGAGTCCACGCACATATCCTCAGGCCGTGCGACATCGGTCACGACTCCAGCGAGCCTCTCGCCCACATTCCCCCTTTCTGCTCCTCCGTCTTTGGACTTGCGCCCTTCGACCTCCGCCTCTCCAGCCGAAACTGGAGTAGGCAACCTCGTCGATGCGATTTTGGTTTTTTTTTTAAATTTAAGGTATTCATATTGATTCCCACGAGTATGGGGGAAATAACAGTCCGCCCAGGCAGTGCCCCCTGTACCTGGGTAAGCCTAGCGTAACCCGCACAGAGTGTCGGCCGGTACTCTGGCGGAGGTCGCACTAGAGACCGAACTACCCATCGGCCATGCATCCCCTCGCGGTGCGCCGCCGCTTGGGATTCGGGGTAACTTTTTATAGAGGTTTTCTCCCTCGCAGTCCAGGCGGTTAAGCCAAGACCCTCGGCCCCAGGAGTCGCTGCGAAACATGACCACAGTGCCCCCTGAGATTCCGAGACTAACGGTGGCCAAGGAGAACTAGTTCTGCCCCGGCCTGTTCCGCGGCAGGGTGAGTGCACACGGAACCCGTCCACAAACTCCTCCACTGCACCCTCTGCTAGTCAGAGGGAACGCGGAAGAATCCTCTTTGCTGGTTTTGGTCCACGCCGTTTCCGGTACCCCCCAAATTTGGGGGGCGTTCCCCTATCCGCCACCCAGGGAGACGCGCCCGATGGGAGACCAGCAACTCCGCACGGGACCGTAATTAATCTGGCGCTATGGGTATTCTTGCCTCACCCCATGCACTGCATTTTAACCGTAATTTATCTAGCTATATGGTATTGTTTCCCAGTGTATGATGACTTTCCATCCTTTAATTGCTGGTGGTAGGACACTTGTATCCACATGGATAGCGTCCACCGTACACAAGATGTTAAACCCATCATAGTGACCCACTAAGTGTGTCGCGCTCCATGACCGTCCTGAGCCGAGGTTCGTAACCTGTTAGTGAGTTGCCCTCAGCATGGTCACTTAATTTAAAGGGTTGCGAGCGCCTAAAGCGTTCACCCTAAAGTCCGTAGTGGCCAGAAAAGCCGACTCGCGTCAGGCTACTGGCAGTACCTAGAGCCAATAAAAAAAATGACGGGCTCCGGGATCAGCCTTTGTAGGTATATACGGTTTAAAAAGGCCAGCATTGTTAGTAGCGAAAGGCGTGGGATAAACAACTCTCTTCATTCAATACTCTATCCAAACCCCAGTCCACTTACCATTATGTGTATTGGGGTCACTTTGCGTGCTGAATTAAAAAAAGCGAAATACCCTACCGTCTGCTACACAAAAATGCAAATAAATTTTAAATCATTTGAACCTCGCATTTAGACGGTAGCCTTTTATAAACGCATTCATATTCAAATCTCAGTAACGTCTCCCAAATGTATTATTTTACTCGCACACAGTTCCGGTCGAAGTTGCACGACCATTGTGAAATTCAGAATAATAAATTATTTATTCAAAGCGAAAACTAACGCGCGAGTTAGAGTAGGTGCAGGAAGCTGCGCCGCTTTTTGTGCATTCAGAATGGACTCGGTTTTTACGTTTGTAGGAAAATATATGAGAACTTTTACCTCTAAATAGATATATTTCATATATACCCTTCTAGAAATGCTAAGTATAAGGTAACTTCTGCTTGCGGTTCCGCCCGTGTATTTTTTCGGATTAAAAACCCCGTTCCATTTCAGTCCCGTGCATTTTTGTGAGATTTAAACAACCTATTCTCTAATTATTATTATATTTTCTCGAGTGGAGACCACGTACTGGCAAGCGCAACGTCGGCCGTCCACCTGCAAGGTGGACAGACGACTTGATAAAGGTCGCAGGAATACGCTGGACGCAGGCCGCTTTTGACAGGTCCGTCTGGAAATCTTTGGTGGAGGCCTATGTTCAGCAGTGGACGTCATGTGACTGATGATGATGAAGCAGCCTATTTATTAATCAAGGATCACTGAGTCAAATTTTATCCAATTTAATTCCGCGGCTATTCCGTAATTTGCTAACAAACATATCACAAACTTAAATAATATTAGTTAGATATATAACATATATACTAATGACTCTATTAGAGAACATCTTGTATCTCCATTTCGGGAGCTACCAGGAAATGTCCAGGAATACCCAGATAAAAAGAAGTTTGCGGATTACCCAAAAAAACTACGTCTTTTGATTCATTTCACGATAACATCCTACTCCGCCGCTCGAAGGCAAAATAACAACCAACGTATTTGACCATTGGACTAAATAATTTGTAATTAAATATTATCGCCTCATTGGTTTAATGGAATACGTCGTGTGGGTGTGAACGTAATTTTCATTTCCCGGCAATAATTTCTGTGATGTGGTATTTCATTGGTTTGAAAACTGAACTCATTGAATCAGCTTGATAGGCGACACCAATATCATAAAACATAAGTATTATCTTTAATTTTTATCACTAAAAAAACCAAAGCATTTTTTTCCTAGAAAGTATTCTGTCAGCCTCACGCCGCCTATTATTGCACTTTTTACTATGCTATATGGGTTATCGTCCAATACAATACATCTCTCCCCACAAATATCGATATCTGCATTCATACTGCATTTAATAAAAACTGTAGTGAAATCTTATTTCAACCTGCAAAAAAGTTTATTCAATAAAATATCGTTCCGAAAATTCTGCACCTTGCCAAAGTTTGGTACAGTTTTTATGGCCCCGGTACAAGTCTCAGGCGGGGTAATAAATCGGGATCGGGTCCGTGGGAGGCTGTTTGTCCCTGGTTCTGTCCGGGCACCGATTCCTATCCCGAGCGGGCCATTAAGCGCACCCGCGACAACCTTCACAATCTTGTTTTCCGATACCTTTTCGGCTGTATTAGATTTTGACTTTCAATTTTCAACAAAAAAAAATATTTTTTGTAAGTTTTTTGTTATAAAATACGCTTCGCCAGAAATTTTATTTCAACGTAATCTAGAAAACTACATAAATATTATAGTAACGTGGGTGCATATTGCTTACTTCTTAAGGAAACACAAATTATTGTTTTTATTTGTGTATGTAATATTAAATAAAATATTTCTATATACGAACGTGGTAAGTAAAAACTTTCTGCATCCGTAGTACGGCCGTAGGTTTTTACGCCTTATAGCTCACTACTCGACCGCGGGTAGATATTTATGGAAAGACCATTAAAGATATTGATAAAATCTGCTGTTCTCGAATACAAAAAAGTTCCTGCATGTTATTAATTAAAATATCAAAAATTGGCAATCTCATTCTGACCAATCCATTAGTCTTCGCAAATATTACCCGATGGAAATTTCATACACCTTTTCAGTTCATCACGATTGTATTATTTTCTACTACGCATTGTATTATTCTGAGTTATAGCTATAAGTTTAAATCGCATGCCAGTGGCTGCCAAAACAATAACTACGTTTTTCCACACTAGAAACATACGAGTATTTTTACGCGGACATTTGTAGACATTGTGTTTTTACTATAAATATATTTTGAATTTAATGTATGTGTCTGCATTGTTAGTTGACATTCACGTTTTGTTAAATGCGTAGTTTTTGAATAACGCTGCGCATTTTTACAGTCAATAACCAATTTAGAAAGCAATAAATAACCATTTGGACGTAGCTAACAGTCAATATTGCTAAAAATATGAATCTGATATCGAGTTTATGGCGTACACCTGCAACAAGTTGTAATTTTATATGTCAAGTTAAGGCCGGATGAAAGTTATACATCTCTTTTAGTACTTCATTAATCACTTTGTGGGTTTCTTTGTGTGGCTGCGCTTTGCAGTGAAAGATTTTTAGCTTTACATTGTGAGGAGATATTCTAACCGTGACTTCTTTGTAGCACAAAAGAAAATATATTATGATGACTTCATCACAATAGATGGATGGATCATCACTGGTCTGCCCGTTTCGCTTACTATGTCTAAGAACTAATGATTAATAATACCTGTATTGGACAAGTATAGATTATCTAATTATTTCGTGATTCCTGAGAGGGTTGTACACTTGGATGGGAATTGAGAATTTATTACTATGCAAGTAAATATATGAACTGCTTGAAACAAAATAAAAATCTGTATATATTTCTATTTGTTTTATACAGTGCACCTAATGTATACCTTTGAACTGATTTTGAAAAGAGCATCACTAGAGTTTCTTGCCCGTTCTTCTCTGGTGGAAACTGCTTTCCGAACTGGTGGTAGAGTAAAAATTGACTGAATCTAAGTACCTAATGCGTAACATTTTATGGATTCGAATAAATAATTTTATTTCATTTCAGATTATTTCTATGCTTCTCCTTCGTTCCAATCTGGCTTCTTGTACACTCAAATTGAAAATTATGGCGTCAATGCCGTGTATCTTGTACAGTTTATCGGTCAATGCAAAAATTACCAGCATTAAACCAAGATTGAAAATGACAATAAATATGGACTTGTAGTGAAACAAACTAAAAAGGCTATATGTGGCTATTATAATTATTTCTTTAATATACACATAAATAATTAGGATGTTCCTTTTCCTTAGGTTTTGACGAAGTCTATTAAATATTAGCAAATGCTAGTTCTTAAAACAACTTAAAATTATCTAACATATCAAATGTGACATATGATAAATCCAACATCCCCATCCGATAACTCTGGTTTACCGAGGAACTATCCGGGGACAATCAAGACATCTGTGTTCAATAAAATTGTTATCGGCTTTCGTTCCCCGTCCATTGTCAATCTCTTAGTTCAACGACTCCGGTAATATTCGCACATTTAAAAATACTTACATATTATAAATGTATTCTTGACATTCGTTATTTTTAATAAAAAAAATTCACAGTGACCTTTTGCTTTGTATTTGTTTAAATAGGTCTCCCAGGATGGACTTTATGAAACTGCGTGAGACGTAATTTAAAACTATATCAAGAATAATAATTAATATACTTTAAATCGAAGAAACCATCGCTACGAATGTAGAAGTACCTTGGATTGCCTGTGCTGGTAAACCGATAGAATAAACAGGGGCCGATAAATGGCGGGTCGGCGATCAATCGCAAAACCACAAACCAAAACATTTCGTAAAAGGTCTTCATAAAATGTTGGGCGGAAACCACAAATCGTAGAAGGGAACATGATGATTAATTAAAAATGTACGTTCGTACGCATTGGGTGAAAATCAAATTGATTTTTAACCTCGCAGTAATACATTAGTTATCGGGAATATATTCTAGAATAAACTAATTACTTTATATAATTCCAGCTGTAGCATAGCCATGACATTTTAAATACATTTCCAATTCCCGGGTGTTTATGGAGCGTCATTATGGCACGAACATTCACAACTGCAATTCGCAGATACTTCACTTAAATTATCTCCCGGTTGCACTAACAAAACGAATTTATCTATAAAAGCTAACACGAGACTATAAAAAGTTACTTTATGGGTACACTACTCTATGCGATCCTCATGAGCTTACTTTGTGAATAGTTTTGTTGTTTACGTGTAGATTTTTTATAACATTGTAACATACACACATATTATAGTAACGTATATTTTATGGTGGGTTGAAATTTTACTTTCAATTTATATGCAATACTTACCTAAGGATGGGTCATATAATTTTTGCTGTAAAGCTACGGAGCTAGCTCTAAAAAAACGAATTTATAGGTATAATTTTAAAATGACGTATGAAATAATTTTGCACGGTACGAAAGGGTTATGATAAGCCAAGAAACTCGTCTAAAGCCACGACGTCAAAGCCAAACACAAATGTTTTGAGGGAATATACACATAGCTCGCATTTGACTGCCTCTGCCGACTTACACTCATGTCAAGGAGTCCAATATCTCTACGTTCTCGAATAATATTTGAAATTTTAAGTCTCCGATTCTGAATTGTAAACGAATTCTGTTTGATTTTATGACTACAAATAAAGTATATAACAAAGAAAATTTAAAACGGATAATGATAGTTGAGATAGAAAATATAGATTTTGCGATCCAGGTACGGAAAGTGATTACTTTTCATCTGATAGTGGAGTTCCATCCAACTTCAAATGCTGTAATAAACTATGAGTTATTTGCGGTTTCGGCCGCGTGAAATCTTTTCCCGCTACAAAGTCTCGAAATCATTGTATCCATAGCGTCATATGTCTAACGCCTATTTAGATAAATGCGATTTAAAAATTTTAATATTTCCTACAGGAACAAATTGCCTATATGCCTATAGCACTATATCCTGCAAGTTAATCCAAGACATGGTCATTTGTAATATTAGTAAGATCATGTTGCCCAACAAAGTAGGATGCGTCGCCCAGTCATAAAATTACCTGATGAAAAGTACCTACATCATTTGACATTGAAAGGAACCTATGGCGGCTTCTATATTTTTCGTTATAACTCTTCCATCGAGTAATAAAAAATGTCCGACAATAATGAATTGTTTCATAACAATAATTTAGTAGCTTCATTGTGTTCATAAAAGTCGGTTTATTTAGCCGCACAGTTTAATTTACAGGAGGTAATTCGTTTAAACTTACACTGACAAGACTTCGAAACGTTTCATCCTAGTTGCTCGCGACCGACAAACACCTCTTACTCAAAATAGAGAATACAAACCTAACTACAATCTTGTGCTCTGGGTCTTCACACCCAATGCACGCCCATGCGCGGGGGACATTAGTTGCGGGCCGAGGCACACAGTTCAGTGTGTATACCTCTTGGTTGTAAAACACATTGAGGCCTAAAAGGGCCCGCGAACATTTCCTGGCACCCTCTCTTTCCGCCCATCCTGCGAACCTTCCTCCCTTCCCCCACCTTCCCATCCATACTCCTCTCGACTTCCTTCCCAGGCTCCTGCAGTCGTCAAGCCGGGGGACTCCAGTATCCCATTCGCAGGTTTCCCCCGGGGTTAACTGCAGGATCGCCTACTTAAAAAAAAAACCTAACTACAATGTGTTTGTTAATGAAAGTGTGTATTTGCTTCCTCTAGGAATATGTTTTAGGAAATACAAAACATCTCTAATGTAATCACGTAAAACTACGTATGAAGGTAATAAAAATAGATTATTACCCAACAAATAAACACGATGAGAATTATCAAAATAGTTTTATGTTTATTTAAGATAGAACGTTAAAAATATTTTGTTGAAAAAAATCGTTTACATTTTTTCCATTTAAAATGTTTTTCGATAAGAAGTTAACTTAATCAAGAGTCGAGGAACTCTAGCACAAACGTTGGCGATAAAAGAACTTGCAATTTATAGCTTGCATTCAAGAATAAAATCTACCGCTTTAACTTTAGACACATACGGACGTAACATTTAAAAGCCGTTTAATATAGAAACATTTAAAAATTACAGCTAAAGCTACTAGAACTTTCTCAGCGATTAAAACGTGGCGCTTTCGGTTGACTCTCGTTTGACGGTTACTATTGTAGTAGATAAGTTGGAGATGACTAGGACATTCAGACGGGCTAACGAGCTTGTTACTGCCGACTGAGCTGCAGGCGAGCAGCTAAGACCGGCTCAGGGTAATGAACCGAGATTGAGCCGTGTCTTGTTGATCCGTCTGTACTGTGCGCAGTACTTCAGATATTGACTCGCTCGTACATACGCAGATTAGAATAGCAACCAGACTAATCTTAGGTCAACAACCTGATATCACGTTGCAAATGAAAATGTTGCGGTTTTATACTGTGCATTTTATTTTCGCTTAAAATTTATATTTGCGGGAGTCATATCACAAACCATGCTGTAATTTAAATATTAGATGTGAAAATTTGACTGGAAATGTTCTTTCCACAGTTCACGTATTTTTCGTCGTCGGAAGAAGTTTTACGCTACAGTCTAATACTTTCAACATTAATTCGTGTAACACTAATACGTTCTTCATTCAATTAACGCAATTCTTATGAAGATATTCATTCGCTTAAGAATCAAACAAAATCCGAGCGTTTTGCGTAAGCACCAGCAAGTTTCTGTTCATTAAAAATTCTTTGTAATATTCATTTGTAAAAGGGGATTTCATTTCCTACGGTCGCGGCGCGTCGCCACGGGCTCCATTCTTATAAAGCAACGGATATACTCCCGCTTTCTACGTATAATAGAATTTTAATTTTTCGACTAAACCCTTTAATCAATTTACTGCAATATTAAGCCTTCAAAAACAACTAAAACCCGAAAAATAATTTAGCGTTATCTATATACAGACAAGCAATTTTGGACTCAGTGACTTATAAAAATTGCTAGCTAGATAGATTAATTTATTAAAAATTTTGCTATTAATTTTCATGGTATCCGATCCCAACTTATAGCTGCCATCGTCTGCCCAGCAACATGAGATGATGATTACGCACGCATACTCACGCCTTTTATCCCCGAAGGGGTAGGCAGAGGCGCAACTAATGCACCCACTTTTCGCCATTTTTATTCCGTCCCATGATGTGATAGGCGGCGAGCCTATCGCCATATCGGGCACAAATTCCAGACTCCGGGCTGATACTGAATAGAAAAACCCAATATCACTTTGCCCGACCCGGAGATCGAACCCGAGACCTCAGCATTGCAGTCGTACCGTAATACAACTACGCCACCGAGGCAGTCAGCACAAATACCTGAATTGCGTCATAAAGTACCTATATGAAAAACATTGTATGTGCCTATAGAATTGTAGAGTTGCCCTCGACTTTTCTGGGATCCCATTATCATATTCTGATTTGGTGACAAAGGGGCCATATGTATATGTATCGGCTTTCGAATAAAAAAAATTAAAAACTGTCCACAATTAGTGGAGAAATGGGTGAACATACATAAAAATTCATACAATCTTCTCCTGATTTTTGAAATCGGTTAATAAAAGCAGAAACTAATCAAATTGCACTACAGCTTATTAAGATTAATGTATAAAAATATATGTTTCTCGTGATACTTTTATACATAGGTACTGAAATTAACAAATTTTAATTATTCAAAATTTCTTCTTTATGCGGACGATCTGAAGGTTTACAAAACCATAACAAATTATAACGATTGTCTACTTTTTCAATCTGATCTTGATCGCTTCTCATCATATTGTGAAACAAATAAACTAAACTTGAGCTTAAATAAATGCCACCAAATTACATTTACAAAAAAAAATATAACTACAAAGGAGAATGCCCAAAACCAGGCTATCTTTGCGTCAGTCATGCGTCTTAACCAATTATCGATAAAAAATCATTATTTCAATTATTATTTCCCTTGTATTTATTTCAGCCATAATCACAATGGGGTTTTAAAGATATGAAAAAAAAGTTGTTTTATTGTTGCAAATTAAGCAACACCGGCTCATTTACTGCCAATATGGCGAATTAATACCAACTTATAACAAATTCCCTTTTAAAATGGAATAAAAAAATAAATATGCACAATAAATGTGCTTGTACTTTAATCTATTATATATGGATTAAATATATATTGAGGAAATCAAGTAAGTCTAATAAGAGATTGCTGGTTTGCGGAGACTTTAATATTAATTTATTAGAAAACTCCACATTGGCAGTAAAATTAAAAAGTCTTTTTTCATCATTTGACTTAGTAAACCAATTTTCAGAGCCCACTAGAATAACCAATACAAGTGCTACATGTATAGACAATATTTTTACTGATATACTGCCAATTAAGAAGTGCATTATCAATAAACTTGGCTCAGACCACTGTGGTCAATTAGTCAGCTTTAGCAATATGGTTCAGAATATAGCCAATAAGAAAACTACAGTTGTCCCAGTAACAAAGGCCAGGTTAGAGAAATTAAGACAAAAATTAACAGAAAAATTTGATGTACCTCTACAGGGAACTGACCCAAACTTGTTATATAATACTGTTTTCAACACATTTTGTAAGGAATTTAGATCAGTCTTCACACCTAGATCGGCTTTAACAGGCAACAAAAGTACTTTCAATAGCTGGGCCACTATAGGTATCCACAGAAGTAGGCAGAAATTATATAATCTATATTATGAAAAAACCTATAATCACAATGAAAGTTTTGTCAAATATGTTAAAAGTTACTCAAAAATATTTAGACAAGTTTGTCACAAAGCTAAAGCCTTATACTTAAGTAATAAGATAAAAAACTCCAAAAATAAAATAAAAATGACTTGGAGTGTAATTAGCAAAGAAACTGGTAGGGCTAAACCTCGTGAAAGGGAGTTCAGCCTCAATATTAAAAACCAAATTATTAATTCCGACTTAGACATAGCTAGGGCTTTTGAAAATTTCTTTACTGATATACCAGTTTCTATAACCAAAAAATTAAACTCCTCTCCCACTATTGCCAACAAATTATTAAAAGAAAATGTATCTGGATGTGGAGATTCATTCTTGTTCCACTGTGTTAGTAGTTTAGATATAATAAAAACATTTAAATTAATTAACATTAAAAATACATGTGACTTATGGGGAATCTCTACAAAAATATTAAAACCGGTAATATCTGTACTAGCTCCCCAGTTAGCTATAATTTTTAATACATGTATTATGAGTGGGATATTTCCTGATAAAATGAAATTAAGTAAAATTATACCTCTTTTTAAATCTGGTAGTACGGACGACCCCACTAATTATAGACCGATCTCTGTCCTACCTTCTATAAGTAAAATTTTTGAAAAACTTATACTTAAACAAATTCAATTTTTTTTTGCTAAACATAATCTACTTCATGGTAAACAATTTGGATTCACTAGGGGTCGCTCCACCACAGATGCTGGTGTTGAGCTTATACATAATATATTTGCTGCTTGGGAGGATTCACAGGATGCTTTAGGAGTGTTCTGTGATCTATCGAAAGCTTTTGATTGTGTTCACCATGATATTCTTATCAGGAAATTGAGCCACTATGGGGTTAATGGCATTGCCCTTGATTTATTTAAATCATACTTAAGCAATAGGGTACAAAGTGTTGATGTCAATGGAAAACGATCTCCTGGCTCTATTGTTACCTTGGGAGTACCACAAGGCTCAATTCTTGGACCTTTTCTTTTTCTAATTTATATAAATGACTTACCTTATTTCATAAGGGACAATTGTGAAGTAGTGTTGTTTGCAGATGATACTTCCTTATTATTTAAAATAAGTCGACATCAAGCAATTCTTGACGATGTAAGCAATACTCTCTCAAAAATAGTGCATTGGTTCAGCGTTAACAATTTATTATTAAATAGTGAAAAAACTAAATGTATAAAATTCGTCACACCTAATGTCAAAAAAGTTAACGCTAACATTTTCATAAATAGTGACGAGTTGAGCCTTGTGGATACAACCAAATTCTTGGGTATCACATTGGACTCTAAACTTCAGTGGGGTCCTCATATATCTGTGCTAGCTAAAAAGCTGAGCGCCGCAGTTTTTGCAGTGAGCAGGATACGCCAATTAACTGACATTGAAACAGCAAAATTGGTCTATTTTGCTTACTTTCATAGTTTGATGAGTTATGGAATTTTGCTGTGGGGTGGTGCTGCTGACATTAATACTATATTTGTTCTTCAAAAACGAGCTATAAGATCTATCTACTCCCTAAACTCTAGATGTTCTCTAAGAGAAAAATTCAAAGAAACAAATATAATGACAATAGCATCACAATTTATATTCGCTAATTTAATGTACGTACATAAGAATATAGAAAACTTTCCAAAAGTTTGCGATATCCATGGCTTAAATACTAGAAGCAAAAATAATCTAGTTAATCATAAAACAAGGCTCCAAAAAATCAGCAAATCTTTTAAGGGTTACTGTATACATTTTTATAACAAAGTTCCCACTGAAATTAAGTGTTTAAACATTGGTAAATTCCAAACAACTATTAAGCGAAAGTTATGTAATAAAGCTTATTACAAGATTTCAGAATACATAGAGGATAAAAAAGCCTGGGATTAAATTTTTTCATATGATTTTCTTTGGAATCATGTTTTTCGTTTCAATAAAGTTTCTTTGTTTCCATCTGTGAGCGGCTTGGGTATGACATACTCCTTAACTGTCTGTGCCTGCGGCGGCGTCGTGTGCCGGGTCGGCCACTTCCCTGTAATATGGTTGAGGAGGCCGATGGCTGGCACATGCGTCATACTCGTGAACGAGTGCTGCTTGTGTGGACTGGTCTGCCCTTTTCGCTTACTATATCTAAGTATTAGGGGTATATCTTGAACTTAGATTAATAGCGACATCTTGAACATTTCAGATCAAATTATTACATGATTCCTGAGATAGTTATGCACTAGTGTTGGAATTTAAAAATTTATTACCTATTTTGCGAGTATATAAATGAACTGCTCTAAACAAAACTTAACAAATACTGAATTGTATTTTTTTTTTCTCTATATAATGCATTGTATTTTATACCTTGAACTGATTTTGAAAAGAGCAACACTAGAGTTTCTTGCCCGTTCTTCTCTAGTGAGAACTGCTTTCCGAACTGGTGGTAGAGTTAATATTGACGGAATCTAAATAATGTATAACATTTTATGGGTTCGAATAAATTATTTCATTTCATTTTCATTTATATTAATCATTAAACAAAAACATAGTTATAAAATAATATCTTTTATTCAATAATTATGACCGAACTCCTAGTAGCTGGAAAAAAATTGTAAATTATAAACGGTTCCAAAAAAAAACGAATGGCGACTTGTACTTGCATTAACAGAAATTAAAGTCAGCAAAACCTGTCCACTTTATTTTTTATTAAAATAAAAAAAACATGTTTAATTGCTTGCAGACTAAAAATATTTTATGGTGAATTAAGTCCTAATAGTCAATATGTTTAGAATTACTAGTTCGATTTTGAATAAACTTGTGCCAACTGCCTACTAAAACCATCGTTTACAGTTGATACAGATTACCTATTTAATGTGGAAAATATCATAAAATCAGAGGTTATCAAGAAATTCATCACATATCATTATGGATAAAACGCAGAAATTCCTTGTTTTCGAGTAAGTAAAAAATAAAACCGGCTTCAAAACCCTACAAACCAAAATAATATTTAACTTTATATACGTATATTTGGAGTCGGTGCCTAATTTAAATTGAACATTGTTTTCGTATATTTATTCTTGTATTTGCTTAGCTGGCAACTATAATAATATACAGCGATATTATGAAAATGAGGGGAAATGATTAGCGCCGCCGTTTAGAATTCCTTTCTTTATTGGTACGGTTTATTTTACAATATAATTAATAAATATATGGGTACAGATTTTTATTACACTGGCAACCGGAATTAATGACATTTTGACAGTTCACTTTCAGATTTGTTTGAATGTAAGTATTTTGTTATTTGCTCGATTTTTCAATTCCTACAAAGCAAGTTTGACTGGATGCTAAATCAACTTAAAAACCATTGTTGCAGATAATTTATGTCTTGAATGTTACACAAAGATTCAAGCTCATGAAACTTCTGAGGTCATACCTGCACCGGAATTTAGACACAGACAAGTTTGCTTCGGTTTTGGGATTTGGGAAGTCTATATTAATATCACGATCTTACAGAGTGTCTTTAGAATGTCCAAAAAGGAATGTCATTCTTAGAACAACTCCAGCACATCAGGTAATATTCCAAAAATCATATTTTTATATTATTACACACCTGGTCAATCTAAACAGAGGTGAACTTACTGTAATAACCAGTTTGTAAGTTATGAACATTATTATTAACATACCCACAACGTGGGAAAAGTCTTACAAAACCATTTTTTTTTTAAAGAAACAATTTAACGATATTAATAATCTGAACATGTTTACTCAACTTCTATATTATACTTTAGGTTTCAAGGCTGGAACGAGTTTGAGCTGCCTGTTCGTGATCAACTAATAGAAAGGTTCACAGGCAACAAAAACATGACATGACCAGCGCTGCAAGAAGTCATTCAGTCTACAAGTGAAACTGGATTTGAAATCCCAGTGCCACCACCGTTGCCATCCCATCTGACTGCTCAATGCTTCAGTGCAGGTGCAGCAAAGATAACTTCAGCAGTATATAAGCATGCTTCAGATCAGATGTTGCTACATCAAGTTCTTGTTTGTTTTGGGATGCCAAGAACCAAAATGTTTATTGGTACCTAAATCAATCCGAGAATTGATTCTAATACACCATAAGTTCTATGTGCCAACAAGTGCTAGAATATGTCTTTTTCATTTAGATAATGGATCTTGGAGTGATGTAACTTCAAATCTATGAGATTTTACTGGTGCACAATTTGATGCAATATTAGAAATCTTATGAAGAGCACACGGCTATTATTTTGAAAATGTAGCAAATATGTTACCCCATTTATGTCATTACTGGCTTGGCTTGAATGCAAAACAATTTGAAGAATTACTGGCATGACTACCAAGCTTATCACAAGAAGTAAAAAATGTGTGCATTTATATTGTTAAATTAAGAACTGAAGAGAGCAATGAAAGTATTTCTTCTCTTTTTAAAATGCGTCAGAGTACTCTATAAAGAAAAATGAATATTGCACGAAAATGTTTAGATAACAGATTTTGTCTTTAGATATTTATGTTTTGGTCACTTAACTGTAGAGCAGGTAACAATTAGGAATAAAACAGTACCAGAGAGATTGTTCGGTGACCCCATTTTACTAGATGATAATATTAAACCTGCAATTGTTATGTGTGATGCAACCTATAGGTATATTTGTACAAAATAGCAGTAACTACCTATTACAAAAAGATACCTATAGCTTGCAAAAGTTAGATAATCTTGTAAAACCTTTTATGAGTGTTTGTTGTGATGGGTATATAATAGATTGTTGTTTGTGTGTGTGTACTGTATTTTCAGTCACAATATATCTAAAAATGTACATCTGATTTCGTAATTTTTGTTTTATTTTTCTTTCCCTATGATAATTAACTATTAGCCTAATCAGGCTGTGCAACTGAGAGATCCTGGATTCGATTCCCAGGCCAGGCAACATTTTATCACAGTGTTTTTAACATGAGTTGCCTGAGATCGGAATCCTCCAAAGAGGGTTGGCGTCAGGCAAGCGGCCGGTCATAAAAACTTAGCTGAATCTATTCTGCAATATGTGTTGCGCCGACGCCATGTTGGAGTGAGATAAAGGTAGGTGGAAATAAAGATGCAAGTATTCTCACTAAAGGTCAGTCTCACTGGTATTCCGACATACTATCTTATTAGAAGTTTTATTAGGGTTTCGTCTTATCAGATATGTTGGTAGCTATCAATTTCTTAAAAGGGCGATTAAAGCTAGGTGAAAAGAATGATCAATATTTTTTATAGCAATAACAAGTAGATACTGCAATACTGAACTTAATTAGGCACGTAGGTACTTTCTACGGTACGTTATTGCAGTACCTACATACTTAACCTCAAAATAACCGAGCAATAAAAATTCAGATTACTCCGAACTCCCATTGTATATCCTATTGTTTTCAATTTGTATAAGATTTAGGATATATTTCCTATACTTTAGTGAAGATTTTGTAAAGACGCAAGCGTAGCCCAACTTTCATACAAAAATGGGCATTCTCCTTTTAACTATACCCTCAATAATTCATTGCTTACTGAAGTTGATACCATTCGTGATCTTGGTGTACATCTAGACGCTAAACTTCACCTTGATTCGCATGTTAACACGATCACTAATAAAGCTTTTAAAATGTATGGTTTTGTAATGCGTGCCTCGCGAGACTTTCGTCGTCCATCTACATACTTACATCTTTATAAGTCCCTAATACGCCCTCAAGTGGAATACGCGGTTCCGGTGTGGAGTCCGCTCTATAATAAATATAATACAGAACTAAAAAAAATTCAACGTAAATTTCTGCGAGCGATGCACTGTAAATGTTTTCATTCGAAATTACATTACAACGCGCTGCTTTCCAAATATAATGTCATGACTTTAAAATCAAGACGTTTGCTTTTAGAAGCAATGGTGTTACAAGGTATATGCCACAACAAATTTGATTGCATCGAATTGGTCAAGAGCCTGAGTTATTCTGTACCTCGTACGGTTATAGGGCGAGTGGTGCGTGAACGCCACCTGTTTGCTACTAGATCATGTCGAACTAATGCTGGACTGCGTTCGCCATTGCGTAGGATGGTTGAAACATACAACAATGTATTCTCTTCTATCGACATAATTTCTACACCCGCGGTAAGTTTTAAAGCACAAGCCATTAAACTGCTTTTACTGAAGCAGCAGGCTCTACTTAATAACGAGTGACAGGAAAGGACAGGTCCAAGAACTTTAAGTCTTTATTTTTTTATTTATTTTTTGTTTATATATATATGTTTATAGATGAATATATTATTGAACTGTTACTGTAATTCACAGGAAATAATATATTTTAATTTACTTTAGAAATATTATCATTGCCATAGTTTGTATGATTTACGTTTTAATTTAGTTTCTTTTAAAAAAAAAATGTTTCAACTTAAAGGCAATATTATTACTCACTCTCACGTCACTGCTGTATACCTTATTATATCAGTAATCTGTGGATAGCGTTGTGGATAGTACATTTAACAATCACTATTTAGATGTAAAAATGTGTTACAATGTATAATGTACTATTGTTTGTTATCTCTAATAAATGAAAAAAAAAAAAAAAAAAATATGGCAAAAAAATTAAAATATGTGTTCCAGCCGAATTTTATTTACACCCAGCGTGTTCAGAATATACTTTTTTTAGATGGGAGCTAGTTAATTAAGCAAAATTAGGAACAGGAACAACCTTAATTACAGATTTTTTGTATTGAATATTACCTTCAAAACATATTTATTTTTATAAATTACGTAACGAAACATTTCTAAATGCTTTTGGAACTCATAATTATGTATGTTTTATACAGCTTTTATTATTTTTGTCGATTTTCACATAACCTTGGAATGTAACTACTTAGGTACTACTCTTGGGGACATTATATAATTTCACACCATTTGATTTGTTTATTTTTATGTTTTGGAGCATCGAGATACACAGGGATACATTATCAACAAATTAAATGTTATTTTTCAGCCTTTTAATGAATATTGTACGTCAATGCCAAGTATCGATGGGCTGAAAATGAGTCGTCAAGTGCCAGTGCCAAGTATCGATTGCGCCACTAGATGGCAGTGCTTACGACGTGCACGTTCCCTATAGATCAGTGTTTGTACGGAACAGCGATATTGACTGTAGAGTCCATAGCTGGTAACATACATCAAATGTTTATGTAAAAAAAAGTAAATGACATAAAAAGAACTATGCTTTTTGAGAGCAACGAATATATTACATAGGGCAATAGCCATTGATTTAGACAACTCAAACGTGATTTAGTTTTATCGCTTCCGCGCATTGAATTGTCGAGTGTCCACAAGGATGATAAAAAAATATGTTCAGCTTGTCTTTAATGACGCCATATAAATTGTTTATGACATGTATTAAAACGTGTGTACAAGCCATAAAAAATTATACGTTATTCGGTACATCGGAACATTTGTACTTCTGTACAGTTATTGTATTCTGAGCTATAATCCTATCATTAACTCTTGTCTCATTGGTTTGTAGTACCGTACTAAACGGATTCAAAATAATGTAGGTACTTAATTCGTCTTTCGTTCGGATGCATCTAGGTTGGACACTGAGAATGGTTTTGATATTTTCAATTTGAAAAAAATAATTTGGTTGCCCAAGATTGGAATTCGTCTTCGATATTTCTCTATTATCACATCATTGGACGGAAATAATCTAGGCCAATCGGGGATGGACTATTTCCTACCATCCCACCCTTTTGGGAATACAAGCTTGAGCTTAAACAAACATAGGTATTTGAATGAAATAGATACGGGTGTAAATACATACAATGTATTCTACATATTACGAGTACCAATTTTAGACTAAACTTCAGCTCTTCAACTTCTCCCGCTATCCTATTTCAAATTTGAGTACTGCACATGTAACAACTTCGAACATAAAATCACCGGGTGTAGCATTTAAATCAATCAGAGTAGATAGCTAAACTACTCAGCACAATTAATGCAACAGTTCCGCTAGATATGCGCTGATACAAGCCGTAGTGGCGGTTAATCCATCTCCGTAAGCACGAGTGCAAGTCAAGCTTATTGGTGGTTGTGACGTGCGGCGAGGCGGTGTCGTGCGGTGTCGTGCGGTTTCGTGCGGTTTCGTGCGGTGTCGTGCGGTAGCGTACGGTGTGACGTGACGTACGCCGCAAAGCGATTGTGTAGCACCAGCGCGCCCGACTGACATTTCACTTTTTGATCTAGTATCCATTACAAACGTTCTTTATGTTCATGCTCTAGTATTTTTAGTAGGGAGTGTAATGTTTTTATCTGATCTTTTAGTTATGACTGATAGGTCACTTTTCTCAAAAATAAAATTAATCATAATTTTTATATCCTATAAAACACTTAAGATGCATATAGAAATATTTTATAATTGTTATCCACGCAAAACTTTTTCTTTGGAACAATGCTAACATTTTCTATTATTGATACATATATTTATATTATTCTAAATATACCGAATTACACCGGAAACCAATATGTAGGAAAAAATAGATATAATTTCGTCCATAAATTATTTGTTTCGTTGAAATGCAAATACATTCTAACTGTTAATATGCTGGTCCAAATACGGGGCTCAATACAATGCAAAATTCAAATTATTTTAGTACTATAACCGTGTCACCTGCAATAAGCTCGCAATATATGCATTGGCCTTTTAATGAGGTGCGTACTACGTCACCGCTTTGTCTGAGGGTTCAAATCTCGGGTCGAGCAAATCGATATTGAGTTTTTCTGCTCAGATCAGCCTGGAGTCTGAAAGGAGAATGCCCAAAACCAGGCTATCTTTGCGTCAGTCATGCGTCTTAACCAATTATCGATAAAAAATCATTATTTCAATTATTATTTCCCTTGTATTTATTTCAGCCATAATCACAATGGGGTTTTAAAGATATGAAAAAAAAGTTGTTTTATTGTTGCAAATTAAGCAACACCGGCTCATTTACTGCCAATATGGCGAATTAATACCAACTTATAACAAATTCCCTTTTAAAATGGAATAAAAAAATAAATATGCACAATAAATGTGCTTGTACTTTAATCTATTATATATGGATTAAATATATATTGAGGAAATCAAGTAAGTCTAATAAGAGATTGCTGGTTTGCGGAGACTTTAATATTAATTTATTAGAAAACTCCACATTGGCAGTAAAATTAAAAAGTCTTTTTTCATCATTTGACTTAGTAAACCAATTTTCAGAGCCCACTAGAATAACCAATACAAGTGCTACATGTATAGACAATATTTTTACTGATATACTGCCAATTAAGAAGTGCATTATCAATAAACTTGGCTCAGACCACTGTGGTCAATTAGTCAGCTTTAGCAATATGGTTCAGAATATAGCCAATAAGAAAACTACAGTTGTCCCAGTAACAAAGGCCAGGTTAGAGAAATTAAGACAAAAATTAACAGAAAAATTTGATGTACCTCTACAGGGAACTGACCCAAACTTGTTATATAATACTGTTTTCAACACATTTTGTAAGGAATTTAGATCAGTCTTCACACCTAGATCGGCTTTAACAGGCAACAAAAGTACTTTCAATAGCTGGGCCACTATAGGTATCCACAGAAGTAGGCAGAAATTATATAATCTATATTATGAAAAAACCTATAATCACAATGAAAGTTTTGTCAAATATGTTAAAAGTTACTCAAAAATATTTAGACAAGTTTGTCACAAAGCTAAAGCCTTATACTTAAGTAATAAGATAAAAAACTCCAAAAATAAAATAAAAATGACTTGGAGTGTAATTAGCAAAGAAACTGGTAGGGCTAAACCTCGTGAAAGGGAGTTCAGCCTCAATATTAAAAACCAAATTATTAATTCCGACTTAGACATAGCTAGGGCTTTTGAAAATTTCTTTACTGATATACCAGTTTCTATAACCAAAAAATTAAACTCCTCTCCCACTATTGCCAACAAATTATTAAAAGAAAATGTATCTGGATGTGGAGATTCATTCTTGTTCCACTGTGTTAGTAGTTTAGATATAATAAAAACATTTAAATTAATTAACATTAAAAATACATGTGACTTATGGGGAATCTCTACAAAAATATTAAAACCGGTAATATCTGTACTAGCTCCCCAGTTAGCTATAATTTTTAATACATGTATTATGAGTGGGATATTTCCTGATAAAATGAAATTAAGTAAAATTATACCTCTTTTTAAATCTGGTAGTACGGACGACCCCACTAATTATAGACCGATCTCTGTCCTACCTTCTATAAGTAAAATTTTTGAAAAACTTATACTTAAACAAATTCAATTTTTTTTTGCTAAACATAATCTACTTCATGGTAAACAATTTGGATTCACTAGGGGTCGCTCCACCACAGATGCTGGTGTTGAGCTTATACATAATATATTTGCTGCTTGGGAGGATTCACAGGATGCTTTAGGAGTGTTCTGTGATCTATCGAAAGCTTTTGATTGTGTTCACCATGATATTCTTATCAGGAAATTGAGCCACTATGGGGTTAATGGCATTGCCCTTGATTTATTTAAATCATACTTAAGCAATAGGGTACAAAGTGTTGATGTCAATGGAAAACGATCTCCTGGCTCTATTGTTACCTTGGGAGTACCACAAGGCTCAATTCTTGGACCTTTTCTTTTTCTAATTTATATAAATGACTTACCTTATTTCATAAGGGACAATTGTGAAGTAGTGTTGTTTGCAGATGATACTTCCTTATTATTTAAAATAAGTCGACATCAAGCAATTCTTGACGATGTAAGCAATACTCTCTCAAAAATAGTGCATTGGTTCAGCGTTAACAATTTATTATTAAATAGTGAAAAAACTAAATGTATAAAATTCGTCACACCTAATGTCAAAAAAGTTAACGCTAACATTTTCATAAATAGTGACGAGTTGAGCCTTGTGGATACAACCAAATTCTTGGGTATCACATTGGACTCTAAACTTCAGTGGGGTCCTCATATATCTGTGCTAGCTAAAAAGCTGAGCGCCGCAGTTTTTGCAGTGAGCAGGATACGCCAATTAACTGACATTGAAACAGCAAAATTGGTCTATTTTGCTTACTTTCATAGTTTGATGAGTTATGGAATTTTGCTGTGGGGTGGTGCTGCTGACATTAATACTATATTTGTTCTTCAAAAACGAGCTATAAGATCTATCTACTCCCTAAACTCTAGATGTTCTCTAAGAGAAAAATTCAAAGAAACAAATATAATGACAATAGCATCACAATTTATATTCGCTAATTTAATGTACGTACATAAGAATATAGAAAACTTTCCAAAAGTTTGCGATATCCATGGCTTAAATACTAGAAGCAAAAATAATCTAGTTAATCATAAAACAAGGCTCCAAAAAATCAGCAAATCTTTTAAGGGTTACTGTATACATTTTTATAACAAAGTTCCCACTGAAATTAAGTGTTTAAACATTGGTAAATTCCAAACAACTATTAAGCGAAAGTTATGTAATAAAGCTTATTACAAGATTTCAGAATACATAGAGGATAAAAAAGCCTGGGATTAAATTTTTTCATATGATTTTCTTTGGAATCATGTTTTTCGTTTCAATAAAGTTTCTTTGTTTCCATCTGTGAGCGGCTTGGGTATGACATACTCCTTAACTGTCTGTGCCTGCGGCGGCGTCGTGTGCCGGGTCGGCCACTTCCCTGTAATATGGTTGAGGAGGCCGATGGCTGGCACATGCGTCATACTCGTGAACGAGTGCTGCTTGTGTGGACTGGTCTGCCCTTTTCGCTTACTATATCTAAGTATTAGGGGTATATCTTGAACTTAGATTAATAGCGACATCTTGAACATTTCAGATCAAATTATTACATGATTCCTGAGATAGTTATGCACTAGTGTTGGAATTTAAAAATTTATTACCTATTTTGCGAGTATATAAATGAACTGCTCTAAACAAAACTTAACAAATACTGAATTGTATTTTTTTTTTCTCTATATAATGCATTGTATTTTATACCTTGAACTGATTTTGAAAAGAGCAACACTAGAGTTTCTTGCCCGTTCTTCTCTAGTGAGAACTGCTTTCCGAACTGGTGGTAGAGTTAATATTGACGGAATCTAAATAATGTATAACATTTTATGGGTTCGAATAAATTATTTCATTTCATTTTCATTTATATTAATCATTAAACAAAAACATAGTTATAAAATAATATCTTTTATTCAATAATTATGACCGAACTCCTAGTAGCTGGAAAAAAATTGTAAATTATAAACGGTTCCAAAAAAAAAACGAATGGCGACTTGTACTTGCATTAACAGAAATTAAAGTCAGCAAAACCTGTCCACTTTATTTTTTATTAAAATAAAAAAAACATGTTTAATTGCTTGCAGACTAAAAATATTTTATGGTGAATTAAGTCCTAATAGTCAATATGTTTAGAATTACTAGTTCGATTTTGAATAAACTTGTGCCAACTGCCTACTAAAACCATCGTTTACAGTTGATACAGATTACCTATTTAATGTGGAAAATATCATAAAATCAGAGGTTATCAAGAAATTCATCACATATCATTATGGATAAAACGCAGAAATTCCTTGTTTTCGAGTAAGTAAAAAATAAAACCGGCTTCAAAACCCTACAAACCAAAATAATATTTAACTTTATATACGTATATTTGGAGTCGGTGCCTAATTTAAATTGAACATTGTTTTCGTATATTTATTCTTGTATTTGCTTAGCTGGCAACTATAATAATATACAGCGATATTATGAAAATGAGGGGAAATGATTAGCGCCGCCGTTTAGAATTCCTTTCTTTATTGGTACGGTTTATTTTACAATATAATTAATAAATATATGGGTACAGATTTTTATTACACTGGCAACCGGAATTAATGACATTTTGACAGTTCACTTTCAGATTTGTTTGAATGTAAGTATTTTGTTATTTGCTCGATTTTTCAATTCCTACAAAGCAAGTTTGACTGGATGCTAAATCAACTTAAAAACCATTGTTGCAGATAATTTATGTCTTGAATGTTACACAAAGATTCAAGCTCATGAAACTTCTGAGGTCATACCTGCACCGGAATTTAGACACAGACAAGTTTGCTTCGGTTTTGGGATTTGGGAAGTCTATATTAATATCACGATCTTACAGAGTGTCTTTAGAATGTCCAAAAAGGAATGTCATTCTTAGAACAACTCCAGCACATCAGGTAATATTCCAAAAATCATATTTTTATATTATTACACACCTGGTCAATCTAAACAGAGGTGAACTTACTGTAATAACCAGTTTGTAAGTTATGAACATTATTATTAACATACCCACAACGTGGGAAAAGTCTTACAAAACCATTTTTTTTTTAAAGAAACAATTTAACGATATTAATAATCTGAACATGTTTACTCAACTTCTATATTATACTTTAGGTTTCAAGGCTGGAACGAGTTTGAGCTGCCTGTTCGTGATCAACTAATAGAAAGGTTCACAGGCAACAAAAACATGACATGACCAGCGCTGCAAGAAGTCATTCAGTCTACAAGTGAAACTGGATTTGAAATCCCAGTGCCACCACCGTTGCCATCCCATCTGACTGCTCAATGCTTCAGTGCAGGTGCAGCAAAGATAACTTCAGCAGTATATAAGCATGCTTCAGATCAGATGTTGCTACATCAAGTTCTTGTTTGTTTTGGGATGCCAAGAACCAAAATGTTTATTGGTACCTAAATCAATCCGAGAATTGATTCTAATACACCATAAGTTCTATGTGCCAACAAGTGCTAGAATATGTCTTTTTCATTTAGATAATGGATCTTGGAGTGATGTTACTTCAAATCTATGAGATTTTACTGGTGCACAATTTGATGCAATATTAGAAATCTTATGAAGAGCACACGGCTATTATTTTGAAAATGTAGCAAATATGTTACCCCATTTATGTCATTACTGGCTTGGCTTGAATGCAAAACAATTTGAAGAATTACTGGCATGACTACCAAGCTTATCACAAGAAGTAAAAAATGTGTGCATTTATATTGTTAAATTAAGAACTGAAGAGAGCAATGAAAGTATTTCTTCTCTTTTTAAAATGCGTCAGAGTACTCTATAAAGAAAAATGAATATTGCACGAAAATGTTTAGATAACAGATTTTGTCTTTAGATATTTATGTTTTGGTCACTTAACTGTAGAGCAGGTAACAATTAGGAATAAAACAGTACCAGAGAGATTGTTCGGTGACCCCATTTTACTAGATGATAATATTAAACCTGCAATTGTTATGTGTGATGCAACCTATAGGTATATTTGTACAAAATAGCAGTAACTACCTATTACAAAAAGATACCTATAGCTTGCAAAAGTTAGATAATCTTGTAAAACCTTTTATGAGTGTTTGTTGTGATGGGTATATAATAGATTGTTGTTTGTGTGTGTGTACTGTATTTTCAGTCACAATATATCTAAAAATGTACATCTGATTTCGTAATTTTTGTTTTATTTTTCTTTCCCTATGATAATTAACTATTAGCCTAATCAGGCTGTGCAACTGAGAGATCCTGGATTCGATTCCCAGGCCAGGCAACATTTTATCACAGTGTTTTTAACATGAGTTGCCTGAGATCGGAATCCTCCAAAGAGGGTTGGCGTCAGGCAAGCGGCCGGTCATAAAAACTTAGCTGAATCTATTCTGCAATATGTGTTGCGCCGACGCCATGTTGGAGTGAGATAAAGGTAGGTGGAAATAAAGATGCAAGTATTCTCACTAAAGGTCAGTCTCACTGGTATTCCGACATACTATCTTATTAGAAGTTTTATTAGGGTTTCGTCTTATCAGATATGTTGGTAGCTATCAATTTCTTAAAAGGGCGATTAAAGCTAGGTGAAAAGAATGATCAATATTTTTTATAGCAATAACAAGTAGATACTGCAATACTGAACTTAATTAGGCACGTAGGTACTTTCTACGGTACGTTATTGCAGTACCTACATACTTAACCTCAAAATAACCGAGCAATAAAAATTCAGATTACTCCGAACTCCCATTGTATATCCTATTGTTTTCAATTTGTATAAGATTTAGGATATATTTCCTATACTTTAGTGAAGATTTTGTAAAGACGCAAGCGTAGCCCAACTTTCATACAAAAATGGGCATTCTCCTTTGTGGCTGATATGCCGATGTTCTCGCCTCCTATCACACCATGGGACGGAACACACTTGACGAAAAATAGATGCCTGGTTGCAACTCTGCCTACCCCTTTGGGGATAAAAGGCATGACGTGAGTATGTGAATTCAAAATTTACATTGTTACCCATTATATTACGTCTGTCATACAAACTATTATTCACATGGACGTTAAAATAAGTTTATATCTCGGCAGTAAGACAATAAAAACATAGCTTTCAAAATTATGACATCAACAGCCATAATGGCTGAGGCACGTACACCGCGTGTGGCACTCGTGACATAAATCTCACGCGAGAATATACAAAGGTACTTACTCTCATAAATAAGGGCATACAAAGCGCAAAATGGAAGCAAAGGGAAGCACAGAGATGATTTAAAGGGAGGTACCTAGATAATAATATTCAAGAAGCAGATTACCATAACTTAACTAAGAGATTGGCTCGGGCAACGGAGGATCATTATTTAAATCACTGACTGCATGCAAATTACTCGGATATCGGATAACCACGAATTGAAAATTAAACAGCGCGGCGGTTGATATTCAGATTTCGTTAATCTCTACAACTCACAATTGTTTGTGGGTTTTTGTTACAGATTTAAAACTGAATTAACTGTATTTAAGTGTGTATTTAAGGGGACGATAGCCTAGTTGGAAATGCAACGGTCTGTTACCGGAAGTTCAAAACCCAAGTCACACCCCTCTGACTTTTCGAAGTTACGAGTGTATTATTTATCAATTATCGTTCGCTTTAACGGTGAAAAACATCGTTGAGAACCTACATTCCTTAGAATTCTCCACAAACATCTCGTTGCACTTGTCACTTTGTTCATAATAAAATGGAATTTACAATTCCACAAACACAAAGAATAACGTTGAAGTTTAAAGCATTCCAATGCAGTCAAACCGAGTTCCTGTTTTCTGTACCTTGCCTTGTTATAAAGAATAAATGGAACTGTATTCAACGTAGGAAAATCCCGGAAAACCCCTGGTACAGACGAGACGCTCCCACGTAAAATTAATGTAGCCTACCCCTTACCTTCCGGCTTGCATATTTATAAATAAACTTTTTGTTTACGTAATTAAATCTCAGGATGACCATACTAAGGAATCTACTTCTCTCCAAGTAGTATGAAATGATACATATAACACTGGGTTATCTAACAATACTTGTGGTGGTCCAAAGTTCGAAAATGGGGAATTTAATATATTTGTAGCATATTTTATTGTCTGCCTCGGCGGCATAGTTATGTAATGGATTACGGTACGACTGCAATTTTGAGGTGTCGGGCTCGATCCCCGGGTCGGGTAAAGTAATATTGGGTTTTTCTATTCAGTATTAGGCAGGAGTCTGGAATTTGTGCCCGATATGGCGATAGGCTCGTCCCCTATCACATCATGGGACGGAATACGTACGGCGAAAAGTGGGTGCACTATTTGCGCCTACCCTTCGGGAATAATGCGTGAGTGTGTATGTATGTATATGTATAAAATTTATTTTTCTCCATTCCTCTGTATGAAGTTTAATTATGCCAAATATCACACTCCGTGCGCGCAACATGCTTAAAAATGGGTACAAAGTTTTTTCTTCGCGTATTAATATATTGATAATGTTATAAATACTGCCAAGTAATATGTAAGCTCTGTTGAGATCCTGAAAACCCTACAGCTCAATAACTTGTTTTATTAGGACGACGAAAATAGTACAGCTACGCCAGGCAGCTCTTCATAAAAATATAGCGTAATATGGTCAATAATAGCATTGAGCATAGCATGTATTAACACTCGATGCGATCCATCTCACGATCAATCACTCAGTCGCAGGAGGTTCATGTCGCAGTACACAAGTTTATAAGAGTGCGCGTTACGTTGCTTGGAAGTCGACGTAGTTAAAGTGAAATCCCTGGCGGTGGAAGATTTATAACCAGTCAACTAGCAAACTACCTGACGTCGCGAACTTTGTACGATATTAATTGTCATAATTTATCAATATTAGAAACCTTGCATCATTAGCTGAAAGTTTCGTATGCAGCTAAAGTTGTATTACTGCAGTGTCGCTAATCGCTTTATGGAGTACTTTAAAGTGTATTTCAAAAACACCGTTTTATATCATTCTTACAGTAAAGTCTGAATTATTCATAAAATAAAATATAAGACTATTTACATGTTATACATGCCCCATTAAACAACGCGGAGATGCAACCCCAATTATATTGCAAAAAGAAACCATTGCATGTACAAATATACAAATAAATGAAATACACCGGCATCGCTTTGCGTTTCATTGAATTACAACAAGGAACTTTAGCGTCAGGTATACAGGTGTGAGGTCGCGACCGGGACGCTCGCCAAACGAAATTAAATTATTAGTTAGAGCACCAGAGAGATATCTCCTTGATGGTACACTAGCAACCTGTGGAAGCATGCATTTGAACATTTTAACGTATACTTCACTTTTAAATTACGGCCCACGACGACACTCCAACGATTACGGGAGAGCTGTTTTATTTTGTACTATTTTTGTCCACTTTAATCAAATAGAGGTAAATTTCTGTGAGGTTGTAGTTCGTACAATATTTTTGAGGTTTTAACCCTGGTCTTATCTGTACAAAAAAAACATGATTGTGATAAAAAAACAATATAATATTTTATATGTTCCTTTGTACATTCTACATTAATCATCGTTCAGTTTAGCTATTTCAAGGTTTCTTCCTTAACAGTATATCCAATTCTCTCCCTAGAAAATAGAAATGGGCTCCTTGGGAGCGAAAGAGCCATAACTCCAGGCTTACACTTAGAAAATAAACTAATATCCAGGCATTGATGTAAAAAAAACCTACCCAGGCCTGATCCGGTAATCGAACCCTTCGGCGTACCATAATATTTATAATAAATGTATATTTAAATTTGTTAATTGCGGCCAAAAATAACTTTTTTCCTCATAATAATTACTGAAGTCAATTTGTCGGGTCAGACTTAACAAAATTTATTACATTGTGGAAAAAGGAATAATTCTTTACTCATATAGTGCATGTGAAAACGTAGTACAACGATAAAGAGATTAACTGGCCACGCGCGATTTAACGTCATGTCCGGATTTCGCGCCATTTTACCGCAAATATCATATGTTTAAAATGTTAAAAGGATACACAAACCAATTTACGAGGAACTTTAACTTCAATTTAATAATATGTTGGATGGAATAATATACATTATTATAAATTAATATAAAATTACGCTTGTGAGACGTTGAATGCCGTCGATACTTTTATTTGGCGAAGTGGTAATAAAAAAAAAGAAATTAAACGTCATGTCGAAATTCTAATGTATAGTGATTTTGAAGCTTGCACAATGCACTCAACAAAACTGCTACGTTTACTTCGTAGCGAACGAAAGGCGTCGTAGCATCTTTAGTAATAAACAAAACTGAAACGATTCTATAATATCGAAGAAAGATTTTTCGTATGTTCACGTACATCGTTCGTTACAAAAACTTCAACAAGTACTTTTTTTTAGAAACGGCTGAACCAAAGTTGACACGGCTTTTATTGGCACATAGAAGACTGACACTAATTAGGACTCTAGCTTATTATGTTAGAAAAGGTATTTTACATTTATGGACCCGCGAACAATATCATAATTTCAATAACTGTCTTTGAGAAAGTTATGAACTTTCTCAAAGACATTTTTTTACAACATTGCATCTATAACATTACCGGAACAAGCTTTAATATTTTTTATGGGACTATAAAAATATTGTAGGAAATAGGGATTAATCCGAATGTAACAAACTGCGGCCTCTGGTCCCAACAAATTGAATTAGGAGCTGGCGCGTGGCCAGGGTCAGAAGACAGAGAAATCTATACGTACTCACTATTCAAATATATTTCATAATTTCTTAGCTACGTCAAAAGGAAACATTTGTTACTTTAAATAGGAGATAGTAATTCTGAAACGACTATTCAAATCTGAAAATTCTTTGACGGATAGGAAGTGCTTTAGAATTTTTTACTCCAGAAACAAAACTTATATTTGATATAATAGAGTATAATTTAAATATTTTCGAGACATAAAAACGACAGTTAAGTATAAAAACCGTAACTCCTCGCATATTTAATAGATAATTGTCGTTTTTTGAATTACATTGGGGTTCGGGCTAAAGATCGCTTTATAGAGCTAGATTGTAAAATTTAATCAGGATAAAGACCGTATATTTAAGTTCATCCAAAGCGATTAAATCAAAAACTTTTTGAATGGCAGCCAACCACTAACGGAATTTGAAAAATATTTGTGAATAGGGAGCGTGCACGAACTATAGGAGGCAGCACAAAATCGACACAAGAGCCACAGGTGGATAAAAAAAGAAACTAGAACTAGCACAATAATTTGTTGATATATTCTTTTAATATGACAAAAATGATAAAATACGTGTTCCGGCCGAATGTTATTTACACCCAGCGTGTCCAGAATATGTTTTTTTTTTAGATGGGAGCTAGTTATTTAAGCAAAATTAGGAACAGGAACAACCTTAATTACAGATTTTTTTGTATTGAATATTGTACCTTCAAAACATATTTATTTTTATAAATTACGTAACGAAACATTTCTAAATGCTTTTGGAACTCATAATTATGTATGTTTTATACAGCTTTTATTATTTTTGTCGATTTTCACATAACCATAGTATGTAAATACTTATTTACTATTCTTGGGAACATTATATAATTTCACACCATTTGATTTGTTTATTTTTATGTTTTGGAGCATCGAGATACACAGCGATACATTATCAACAAATTAAATGTTATTTTTCATCCTTTTAATGAATATTGTACGTCAATGCCAAGTATCAATGGGCTGAAAATGAGTCGTCAAGTGCCAGTGCCAAGTATCGATTGCGCCACTAGATGGCAGTGCTTACGACGTGCACGTTCCCTATACCTACCATTTTTAACCCGTCAACGCCCGCTTATAATATATAGATACTAGCATTTGCGCGCGGTTCCGCCCGCGTATAAAAGTTGTTCCGGGATAAAAAGTAGCTTATAGCATTCAGGAGTAATGTAGCTTCCTATTAGTGAAAGAATTTTCAAAATCGGTTCAATAGTTTCTGAGATTAGCGCGATCAAACAAACAAACAAACTCTTCAACTTTATATATTAGTATAGATATACGTGGTTGCCCTATATACCCGAACGCCGGCGCCCGCCACGGGCGTTGACGAGTCAATGAATATTACAAAAAAATCTAATAAAGTTGAAAGAGTCATCCATAGTCTAAATTAGTGGAAAAAGATACTAATTATTATTGCTATAGATAATATAAACTGTTAGACTTATTAGATTAATTATTTTGCTGAAATTATCCTCTTTCAGATTTTTTTCTTAAATTTTGAGTAAACAGCTGGTCAAATTATTCTAGTCTTAAAGAGGATAAGTTCATAATTGCTATACTGTTTCAATTGCAATTCCCATCTCAACTTTCAGAAGATACAACTTTTAAAAAGTAAAACTTTTAAAGTAAACTTTTAAAGTGTTGATACATTACACTAGTTAAATTAACAACAGGCCAAAAATAACTTCAAAAAATCTTGCAATCTTAATGAACGTCGTAAATCGCCAGCAGTCTAGGTAACACCTGTCGCAGTGTCGCATTCGTGCCGCTGCGGCGCGGCGCTCGCCGGCACTGCAGTCGCTACATACATCATCTCGTTTACAGCAGCATTATATTGACAGAAATAAAAATATAACCTTATCAGAATATAATAAAGCGAGGCACTAAAAGGATTTTTCTGCATTGATGCTAATTTAAAATTTTCGGAGGCCCAGCTCGAAGGCTCTTAAGACTAATAAAACAACTGTAAAGCTGGCTCTGAGATATAAGAGACATGTTTAGTGCTCAAATTGGCGTCCACCTCCACTTTCCTCAACTGAAGTTCCTCGCACACTATTAATATAAGCTGAACGTCTAAAGTTTCGACCACAGCATAAAACTTTTCTTTTGCGGACAGATCACATTTTCAAATTAAAGAGATGCATGTTGAATTTTCTTTTATAATGTTATCATTGAGTTTCAATTCGGAAACTTTTCCACTCTGGAATTATTTTAACTGTGCCAACATTTGTGGTGAAGATAAAAATTGTAGGAGCCTCCTCGCCGAGCTCACCGCGGATGACAATTATCGTGCACTGCTCTACTTTGCAATGAAAAAGAATAAGTATGAGTAATTTTCTCGGAACGCAAAACGACATTTTTAGAAATCCTACGAGCGTGCAGATATTTTGCGATTACTCTTTTTTTATTCTATAGATTTCATTTTTATTGTTTTAATGGATTTGTTTTTATGGTTCATTCTAAATAGGATTATTTTTAATTCTCTACAATTTAGACTGCCTCGGTGGCGTAGTTGTATTATGGTACGACTGCAATGCTGATCAGTTTTTCTAATCAGTATCGGCCCGGAGTCTGGAATTTGTGCCCGATATTGCGATAGCAAGCGAAAACATAATATTCTTAATTTCTAAGAAGTCTATGTGCATGTACATAAATCAATCTAGCTGCTTCCGATCTTGGCGAAGATAAGATAGTTTGAAAAATACCCACATCACAAGAATTTACATTCAAAGACTCAAATACTTCTTGTCTCGTGGCTACACTCCGTATACACTCTGTCAAAAAATGCTGAATTCTCTCCGCAACATGAAGTAGATACTTTAAAACCTCCGTTTGAAGCATATACAGTGAAACCTGGTTAAGTGGGACCTGGATAAGTAAGAAACCTCTATTATTGAGAATTCCAATAAGGTCCCGGGACTTTGTCAACGAATTACCTCTGATAATGGGACTTTTCGAACCTGGTTAAATGAGATTTTTTCAATGTTTACCTCTATAATTGGGACTCAGTATCTCAATTCCCTGTATAAGTGAGACATTTTATCAGGTTGACACTTAATTCATAACACCAAAAATACGCATTTTTACTAACATTTCCACCTCTATAAATGGAATAACGGTACATCTCGACCTCTATAGGCGGGGGCCACTGTAAATGAGACAACTATAATTTTAAACCTGTCTAATTGGGAAACTGGATAAATGAAAACCTTCTTAAATGGTACAAAATCCTTGGTCCCTTGAGATCCCACTTAACCAGGTTTCACTGTATGTGCTAAAATTTATATACGTCTAAAACTAACATGGGAATGTTAGAAACGCGGGGATAATACGAATCAGTAAGTTGCTAGTTTGACTAGGGAATCTTAAGTCACATCCAATGAACACTTGTAATAACTTTAAGAAGTCGTAAAGTTTGCCCCGAATGTAGAGGTAGATATAAAGTAGCAAGCGTGCGCTCGCGTTGGACTGTTTCCAACACTCCGCATATCGGCATAGCGAAAACAATTAACAAATTATCTATAGAACACAAATTCCATTAGTCTCATGAGAATTATTATAATTTATGCGACATTAACAATCAACGAGTTTTGAGCTTTGATTGTGAATACAGTAAAGTTTTTGTTAGGCTGCGCATTGTGGCCAACATAGTAGCGGTCACGGTGAGAACGGGCGAGAATGAACGCATTGCGGTTTGGACGTTTTGTTCCGTTCACCGTTGGCTTTTAAAAATTCAGTTTGCATTCCACGTTCACTTTCTCATCAAATATGGAATTCACCACCTAATCTTTTCGTTTTCAGTGAGATTTAAAGTACCAATTCTTCGAATACAGAAATAAATCATTAAATGCATCATTTATTTTTTTGGCATTCGGATATATAAGGCAGGCATAAATTTTCTAATAAATATTAGAAATTATACAAATACAAATATTATCTAGTCATTTATTCACCTAACATCTAGTGACTTGCTAGTTGCTAGTATCCCTAAAAAACATATTACCATTTGTTTCAGCCTTAAGTATTCAGTCAATAATGAACTATCAATTTTCAATATTCATACGAGTCTGTTGAGAAAAATGAGTAAGTAAGAGTCATTAAAAAGGTGTCTTTGCAAATTATACGTACTTTTTGCAAATAAATGTAATGAACTTTTCGAACTTGATAGTATAATATATTATGTTACTTAATAGGGTTTGTTTTGTCGTTCAGTGATGGAGCGGACCGTGCGCGTGAGGCGCCGGGCGTCAAAGTGCGCGGGCGCGTGGCGAGGCGCGAAGGCGAGCGCGGAGGCGTAGCGCGGCGCGGTGGCGGGTGCGCGCGCGGCGGCGACGGCGGCGGCGGCGCATGCACGCCACCGGCCACACGGACCGCTCGGGCGGCGGCGGCGGCGGCGGTTCCTGGCGCCTCCCGCCCGACGAGACTCTGCAAGTCGCCGACCCCAAGTCCGCCAAGGAAGAGGTACCGACTTTACTTGATAAGTATAGCGTGATGGCATAGTAGACAGTACCACAAACAGATATACAAAGTGGATTTAATAAAAAATTATCGCCCCTGATTTAGATACTTGCCGAGTACAGACGAATAGTCACTAATATGAGTGTGTAAAAAGCTTAATATTTGGGTTTATTCATTACTCATAATGCATTATTTGCACGAATTATTCGCCAAGTTATTCGTGTAAATGTGGCTTAAGAGGTTACAAAATATCTTTATATCTTCCGAAACCTATATCTCCTTACTTATTATAATTACATAGTTTTACCAAATTAGAGTAATCTAGCAGTGTCCGTAGTACTTACCTACTAGCATGAAATAAAATTCAGTAACGAGCAGCACGTAGCATGAATTATGGGTAAAGTGCTCGTTGGCTTTGTTCAAGAATATATAGCATTTCCAGCGGGATTAGACACGCCACACCGGAGCACGAAATTGCTTACGCTAATGTCGCTAATTCAGCGCATCGAGTGTTACGAACGAGGCGAACTTAAATTTCAATAACGTTATAACTGTTATGTTTCTGTATCCAGGATATGTAATATTTTTATTGTTATAGAACGAAAAAGCTAATTTCCACGCTGTATTATGGTCAGTTTATGCGTCGTTCCTGTTTCTGGTACGATAAAGTTACTTGAACAATTTACAATAACTAGTAGTCGTCCAGTGGTTCCGAAGTTTCCGCTAGAGGGCGTTGGGCAACAAACTCAAAGTTTGAATAACTCCCGCGAATTTTGAAGAATTTATTTATTTCTACGTTTTATCAAGAACTTTTTTGTGTGCATCTGTATCCTGCCACTACTCTGGACCTGCACAAACGTTGTCTAAACTGTACAGTGAAAAATAAGTGATTTAAACGAAAAACTTTCAGAGAAACCGTTAAAGTTCTGTGTTTGTGAAATTTTCCTAAGGAAGTGCTGTTTTCTTGGTGAAATCCCCTACGGTGAGCCCCTCAGTTACAGTTTCAATTGTCTTTTTCTTAAAGTCAATATTAAGAGGCTCGTAAATAACTGTGTAAACAAATTCATAAGAAGATAACCTACAATACTCAAAATTTTACGTTGGGAAGGGCGCCATCTTCTGAAGTTTATGCAAACTAATTTATAAAAAGGGATATTACCTCCTGAGTACAACTGCTTTAGTGCGCCATCTATATTTTTTTAAGCCGTAACTTCTTAGAAGACACTCAGGAAGATCCATTAGAATTTGCTAATAGAACCAATAATTGTATAGAGGGCGCTTATTTGAAATTTATTAAAATGAATTGTGGGGCGTGCAACAAGACAATTCGAGAGGATCGGAACTCCGAAGATATTACAGTCATCAAATGTTCTTCGTGTATATCTCGTTACCATTTGGGCTGCCTAGGTCTTCCAAGAGAAGAGCTTAAATTGGTTCGCACCGGAGGGTACAATAATTATCGCTGCCCAGCCTGCAAAGCCAAAACTAAGGAACGTGTCACCGACTCCACACCGATACGCTCGGGAAAACGCAGCAAGGAGCCAATGTCTGTCATGCCGGAAATCAAAGACAACGTTACTGAACTGCCAAACTTGATAGAAGCCTCAGCTCTAACCCATGTCTCAGTTGACGTCATCCAGTCTTTCACCCAATCTCTGCTGCAGCTCCAAACTGCATTTGATAACATGAAACACGAAATGGGAAACTTTACTTTATCTCTTAACTCTACTTCTGCAGACATTGATCAGTTTCGGAAGGAAATCTACGAGATGAAGAAGGAGCTAAAAGAGTTGGACCGGTTCAAAGCGGAAGTAACCTGTTTGCGAGCTGAAGTCCAAGAGTTGCGGCAGGAACTGGAATCCAAACAACAGCGAGATTTCCTGAAAGACATTGAAATAACCGGTATCACTGAGCACAGGGGTGAAAATCTATCCCAGATAGTTTCAAACCTCTCCACAAAACTCGGCGTCAGCTTGGATTGCCGTGATATTGACGACATTAAACGTGTCGGTTTGCGTGGGAATGAAAGCTGTAAAGAAAGACCTCGGCCTGTGATCGTCACTTTGACTAGACGCGCTCCGCGTGATCAGCTCCTTCGTGCCGCTAGGGTAAGACGTGGCATCACAACTGATATGATCGAAGTTTTAGGCAACTCACGTCGCGTTTACATAAACGAACACCTTACGAAAACAAACAGAGTTCTTTTCAGTAAGTCGCGGTCCGTGGGCAGTCAACTAAAATTTAAGTTTATTTGGACCTCGCACGGATCTATCTTTATGCGGAGATCTGAAACTAGCTCTGTCCTTCGCGTTACCTCTGAGGCGATTCTAGATAAGTTATTAAAACAGGATTCAGTGCCTTCTAATTCCAATGATCAGTCGCCTACCTTGCAGTATTCCTAATACAAAGAATCCAGTTAAAGTCTTGTTGTACGCTAGTTATGTTGTCTTTTATTTTAAGAGTTTATGTTTGTTTTTATATCACATATTTAGCTTTCTATTCATAGTTGGTTACTTGTTTGATGTTAAAGTGTATACCTCATTACCTCATAACTTTTATGTCCGTTGTCGATGGCTTTGCCTTTTTAATATAGTTTTGTTCCTATATGCTCTTAAATACTTGTTTTATATAATTGAGTTATACTGCAGAGGGATCACATCTCAATGCGCATTGTTTGCCTATTCTCTATGCTTTATATTTCTTACAACCTTTTTCTATGTCTGTGAACTGCTGAGTCTATGTCCTTTAAATGGGTCAATCCTAAACTTACTTAAACACCATGGATAGTTTGCGCATAGTTAAAGAATTAGATCAATCTCGGTTCATCAACTGCCTTTTAATAAATAAATTGGAAGATTGTAAATCTATTCTCACAAATGAATACAATCTGAAAGTAATCTCGTTTAATATTAGGAGTATAGGCAAAAACTTCAACTCTTTTCTGGTTGCCCTGCGCCGCCTTGACACCAAATTTGATGTTATTTTACTTACTGAGTGCTGGCTAGACGATAACACAGTTATAGGTAATATTCCAGGTTACTCCTCATCTTATTCGCAGCGCAACTTGAACCAAAATGGAGGGGTCGTTGCATATGTTAATGATAAATGGAATGCTTGTGTTTCTGAACCTCATTTAGACGAAGCGTGTTGTTTACTCATTGATATCCCAAAATACGCAACAATTTTAGGTATATACCGCTCTCCATCATTCAAAAACACTTATAATTTCATTCATTCTCTTGACACTATTCTGGAAGACCTTAAAACTAAACCCAACCTTATTATAGCCGGTGACATTAACATCGACATACTAACAAATGGTACTAAAAAGCTTGACCCCTCTGAATATCTTTGTACGACTGCTGGTCATGGCTTCGTTCCAGCGATTTCCCTTCCAACCAGACTTGAGTCCTGTCTAGATCATATTTTCTTAAGATCCAAATTTCAAGCAATTGGCTCTGTGTGTGACACGGACATAACCGACCATAAAATGACATTTTTGGGTATAGCAATAAGAAGGCATAAGACCAAACCACAAAGAACAAGAACGGTTATTAATTTTGAAAATGTTGTAGAGGAATTAAAAGGATTTGATTGGGTTTCGGTTTTGAGTGAAAATGATGTTGATATGGCCACACAGAAATTCTTAGACATACTATCCTCCATAGTCGAAAAATTTACTCATATAGTCAAAATTAGCCGTTCTAAAGCAGTAATTGAACCATGGATTACCCCTGGCTTGCTTCGCTGCATCCGGCACAGAGACCATCTGCACTTACTAGTCAGAAACCAACCGGACAATAGTATTCTATCCACATCATACTCTAGGTACAGAAATTTTTGCAACAATTTATTGAGGAAATTAAAGGCTGGTTATGAGAGTAATCAGTTGGAAAAAAACCATAAGAATTCTAAGGCTCTTTGGAGTACCATTAAGAAAATTTGTCATTTTAAAAATAAAAATTGCGGTCCGTCTGAATTATTAACGAATTTTGATAATCCTGCAGATTCGCTCCAAAAATGTAACGAATATTTTGCTACTGTTGGTACTAATTTGGCTAATAAAATCCTAATTGAAACGAAAGAAACTGAGCATAATCTGGCATCCAACACGTGCACCACAAATGGCCCATCAACTTCTTTCTTTCTTTCTCCCACTGACACTTCGGAGGTCAAAAGCTTGATAACTTGCCTAAAAAATGATAGTGCTCCAGGGTTGGATGGATTCACTAACAATTTCATAAAAAAATCCAAATCATACATCGCTGCTCCATTAACACACATTTACAACCTCAGTTTCAGTTCAGGACAATTCCCGGAGGTCTGGAAAGTCGCTACTGTTACACCAGTCTACAAGGATGGACCAAGAGATATCCCAAGCAACTACAGACCCATATCTCTGTTAAGTGCTTTTTCCAAACTACTCGAAAAGTTAATTGACAAACGTCTTAGAAATTTCATGGAGAACAATAAACTGTTTGCGGATAGTCAGTTTGGTTTTCGAAAGTCTAAATCTACTGAAGATGCTGCGCACAAACTTGTGAATAGTATTGCATCACATTTGGATCAGGGCTTAAGATGTTATGGAGTTTTTCTCGATCTGGCTAAAGCGTTTGACACAGTCTCAGTTCCTATTTTGCTGCGTAAATTGGAAGGGTTAGGAATCCGCGGCACTGCTTTGGATTGGTTTAGCAGTTATCTATCAAACCGTCAACAACTAATTCACATCGATGGGATGAAAAGTCTTTCGATCCCCATAAATTACGGCGTGCCCCAAGGCAGTATTTTGGGTCCTCTACTATTCATTACATATATGAATGACATCCATTACCTCAAGTTAGATTCGGCTGAAGTGATTTGCTATGCTGATGATACCGCCATTTTGTTCTATGGTCACAACTGGGAGAAAGCCAAACAAGCTGCAGAGAAGGGACTTTATAAAATAAATATTTGGCTTCAGAAGAACCTTCTGACCCTTAACACAAACAAAACCAAATTTATTTGCTTCCACAAAACTGCTAAATCCCAGCCACCTCCTCTACCAGATCTCAGGATCCACACTAACTGCACGCCTGACTTGTTCTCGAGTTGCTGCTGCAAACAAATCCTACGGACCAATGAAATTAAGTACTTAGGTTTAATTATCGATGAACGTTTAAACTTTCAGACACATATAGGTACATTAACTGGTAGAATCCGTAAGGTCATTGGGATTATGAAACTTCTACGTAACTCTGCCAAAATTCAAATTATTAAGTTGGTTTATTTTGCAATCTGTCAATCTCTGCTTAGTTATTGCATTGGTGTTTGGGGTGGTGCAGCTAAAACCATCATGTTGCCACTTGAGAGAGCCCAGCGTGCCGTTTTAAAAACAATGTTGTGTAAGCCCTTTAGATTCCCAACAAATGCTTTATACAAAGAAGTGGGTGTTCTTAGAGTTCGTCAGTTATACATTCATAAAGCGTGTGTTTCGACACACAGATTAACATTAAACTCTACAGAATACAAATCATTATTAAAGAAGAGGATTTTAATTCTAAAACTGCCTTTAGCTAACTCTAGTTTCGCAAAAAGGTTTCAATATTATGCCTATCCATCTCTTTATAATAAGGTATCTAGATTGTGCCCTATAAAGGATTGTTCAACCAAAGACTGTTCCGTCAAAATTCTGAACTTCCTTAAAAATCTAGATTACGAATATACAGAAAATATTTTAAGCTCCACAGTCATACAAATAGGTACTAAGGGAAACAGTAATTAAGAATTGAATTTGAATTTTGTCTCACTTTATAATTGTTTTCTTTTTACTTTTTTTTGATTATTGTTTTTTGATTTGTATACATTACGTTCTTATATTGTTTTGGTATTCTGTTACGTGTATTTTCTTCCTTTCACCCTAACACTCAGCTGAAGCTAACTCTGTCATGGGTAGCCCAAGATACAGGCTATGCCTAGTTTGGGTACCTCTGGAAATTCTTATTTTAAGGATCTCATAGTGTTTGTTAATTTTAGATAACATTGATTCTCTGTAAGTCTATTTTTTCAATAAACGATTTTCATTTCATTTCATTTCAGTGGTCGAAATTGGACCGTCGTATTTAATATATTTGTTACACATATTATACATACATTTTCATTTATTTTTTACATTTTATTCTTTGCTCTCATCTATATGAATTTTAATTATGCCAAATTTTTAAATGTGCTTAATAAGAAGTACAAAGTTATGTCTTCACGTTTATATTGACAGATCTTGTTCTGCTGAGGGAGTTTCTTGCACCGCTTCTTCTTCACAGCGACAACACGTTCCGAAGCGGTGGTAGATTCATGACGATTCAAAAGAGCTTTTTAAAGACTATTTGAATAGAGAAAATTTTGAGTTTGAGTTTGAGTATGGAAAGATGGTTGAAGAGTTCAGGTTCAGAGAAGTCCAACGTTTCTATACGTCTAGAACTCAGTTTTTCTCTGAAATAAGTAGGTAGATAAACACTGCATGCTCACGCCTTTTATCCCCGAAGGGGTAGGCAGAGGCGCAACTAGTGCACCCACTTTTCGCCAAGCGTATTCCGTCCCATGATGTGATAGGGGGCGAGCCTATCGCCATATCGGGCGCAAATTCCAGACTCCGGGCTGATACTGAATAGAAAAATCCAATATCACTTTGCCCGACCCGGGGATCGAACCCGAGACCTCAGCCTTGCAGTCGTACCGTAATACAACTACGCCACCGAGGCAGTCTCAGATAGACACTGAATGCACTGTATTCCAGTTCTCATCCGATAATAAGTAAGCGCACTAAAGCTCAGTTGCATATTTTGAAACAGTTATCTAAGCCTTAATATATTATGTAACATACATAATAAAAAATATGTTTTTTTTTTAAAGTATTGCATATTCCTATTCCATCTTTAATGTACAGATTATAATAAAATTTTATAATCTTGATCGATATAAACAACGGATACTGTGGTTTTTGTTGCAATATTACTTTCAGTTAATTAGATGTTCGCGGTAAACCATCTCGATAATCCTACCGCAACTCGTAAAAATCATCATAAGGCGCCTTATTTTGAACTCAACGTTTATTTATAACTTTATAGCTCGTTTCTGTTTGTTTGCTAAATGGAGTGTGTGCGAGTTTTATGGTACACGCAATATGTAACAATAATGACGTTCAATCGAACCTATTACGCACTTCTGGTAATGTTTTATTATATTTAGACCGGGGTTGTTTCACTTTAAGGCTTGTTTTATTGCTCACATCAATATTACAAGTAGTCGTTATTTGTTTACAGCCATATTCACTCAAATCAGAGTCCCTTTAGACATGCGTATTTATTCATTTTATTAGAAAAGTGTAGCACAAATATTTTTGCACATAATTAATTTGATATCATTAAATACACGCGGTGCTATAACGGATTCAATTATAAATACTAGGCCAAATCTATTTTCTGACTTCATTAAATAGAACGCATTGTTTTCGACATCAGTACAACTGTTCTTAATTTACATTATGTGTGAAATCTTTTAGGATATTAAATTGCATACAATAATAGAAGTTGGCAGCGTGGTTTATTTTCTTGTACTCGTCTCAATACCCACATACTTTTAGCGACAATGACCTATGAATAATAACCTTTTATGTGTCTCTAAAGACATACGAGACTACTTTGAGTTTATGGACCGCATCTTCTCAGCTTTATTTGTATTACTCACACCGTCTAGCACACCCATGATATACATTCAGTCCAAAAGATGTTAAGTGATCATACACTAGAGTTTCTTGCCCGTTCTTCTCTAGTGAGAACTGCTTTCCGAACTGGTGGTAGAGTTAATATTGACGGAATCTAAATAATGTATAACATTTTATGGGTTCGAATAAATTATTTCATTTCATTTCATATATTTCATTTACAGCTTGTTACTTTCGATAATCCAGAGCGATTTTTATCGCGATCATTGAAATATAACAAGAAATTGGGATCCCTTGACCTAGTAAAAACTCCCTGGTAGCAAATATCACAGTTTATACAGCCGGTAGCCGTGCAATTCATTTATATTGTAAACAAAATTGGCTGCTCCGTGGCACTTACATTTCTAAGATTCAATTTTCTGTAGAAATCCGCAGTTATTTTATTGCAACAGATGAAAGCAACGCTTTTGTTATCATAATTTTTAGCCTTGATGGAATTGTCCTATCTCAGGTTTAGACGTTCGACCGAGTAAAACCAATCTTGATCACCTTATATTATGACTGTTAATTATTTCTTTACAGGATTTATATCAAGGGGATGGACACAACTGGAGGAGCATCGTATTTTCTTTGATGGTGATCAGTTTTGTTATTGCAGGAATCGTCACAGCCATTTATTTATTAGGGTGAGTGCTAATGCACAGTTATTAACTTGTAATTGTCGTATTCTTACACCTTGAACAATGCGCGATGTGACAGCCTTTGTTCTCAAAAGGACAATTCTCGATGCTTAAATTGGCTTTTATAGCGTCTCTAGAAAAACTATAAAGGCTTTCAGACATCTAATACCTTCGAGGTAACGAGCGTAAAAGAGGTGTAAAGGCGGAACAGGATGTTCAGATGGACTGTTGCGTACCTATTCGTGTTTACAAGATGTGCTACTTCGAACTTTATTACAATGTAGAGAGTCATAGATCAATATTACAAGTAGATATTACTTTGAAATATAATTACATCACACATTAGTTCACATTACATTGCCCATACTGTTAAAACATTCATAATACAATAAAATATTAAATTTTCGCAGTCAAATCTATTTCTAGTTTAAATACGGCTAAGTTTATAATATCTAAAAACCGTTTTTATGATACTATTCCTATATAAAGAAGACAAACGCCATATTTTGATTCTCTAAAAAAAACTAGGAATCGCTTAAGAATATTGAACTCGTATTACAGATATGTGGACGAGTTATTGTACTGGTCGGGTCGTCGCATGCGGCTGGACGAGTTCTTGCGCGGAGATCTGACCGGGGAGAGGCTGCCCACGACTTGGGTGAGCACGCACCAGCTGGTGTATCAGGCAGACGACGGCGGGCTTCTTGCTCTAGACACGTTCAACAATACCCTCACCGTGCTCGTCACAAACCATACATTAGTGAGTATTTTGATATTTAATGATCGGTGATTCGCAATTTAAGGATTCATACTAAATTGTATAATGCCGATGTCTATCAAGTTGTACAGTCAGCAGCATAAGTATCTGTACAAAATCAAAATTTCAAATCGCCTATATACGCATTAAGTTAAACTGAAACACTTTTTTTCTTCGTTTGAAGTAAAGTAAATCTCTTTTATATTACGATTGTAAAGAGAAAAAAAAGATTAGTAGGAACAAAAAAGTATGTAGGCAATTTGAAAATTTGAATTTGTTCAGCTACTTATGCTGCTGACTGTACAGCATTGTATCCCAATGTTAGGGAAATGCTTCTCAAAATTCACCTAGGAAAAGCAATCCTGTACTAAAATAAAATGGTTTTGATAGTAAAAACAGAAAGATTTGGAATAAGATTTAAAAACCTCTTTCATAATGAGATAAGAATATTGTAGTATCAAAATAAAATACTCTAAAATATCGGATTATGAAAACAAAGTCCAATACGGATTCTACGAGAAAGTAAGTTTTCGTGCATCTCCTTTCGTTTATTTTAAATAACATCTGTTCACAGCTAAACTACTTAAATAAGTTTGATTCAGTTTAACCCTATTCATCAAAGGGTAAACTTGCTAGAGAAGATCTTGGCGTAGTTTGATCTCAATGCCAGAAAACGAACAATTTACTAATCATAATAAATAAAATTCAGAAGCCCCAGATAGATGATTACATGTATTAGAATAACGAAGAAACCAATTTTAAGCCGATGTTACTCTTCTAAATTTATTTTCCGATTATGCCTCAAGACATAACCACACACTAACGGCGGCTATCATACGATAAAATTAATGGCGACATCCCCGATTTTCCATAATGGAGTTATTATACGAAGCGGTGGCGTTATTCGAAAAATGAATATTTGAATATACTTTTAAGCACAAACTGAACTGCGTCATGCGGAAATGGACCGTAGGATGTCCATCTGCGACTTGCTGAAAGGATGCGTTCGTGATAGCAATATTATTTCCATACAAATATCTCCACCCATCTCAATGTTACCCGAGAGCCATTTTATCTCGAATGGCCCTGTAGTCTATTTGAAGGGCATAACGTATCTTCGAGTTAGGTTCTTTTAGTATTATCAACATTTCCTGAAAGCTTTCGTTTAAATCACGATAAAACGGAGTGGTCACAATATGTCTCTGTAACCCACTTAGAACACTTTCCACCGATAGATTCTCTTTTAGGTCAAACGTAACGTTCATAAAACGCGACAACATAATAAACTTTGAAACACGCAGCGATAATATTTATTGTAATAACAAATCGTCACTTTTTGACAGAGGCAGCTGAATGTGCGCGGGTACCAGTGTTCGCCAAACTTGCGTTACGTGCTCTTTCAACACAATATCAAAGAGGTACGTATCCGACGCTATAAAACTTTTAATTGGTTTTTTCCAAAATAAACAAGGGCGGTCGTTAGAAACTTCGACGCCTCGGACTTTGTTATTTAAGTTCCATTATTTGCAGGTCTACCGACGAACGTTTACGGCGCACTACACAGTTTATGACGTCACAAATGAGTGAGTCGTTTTGACATTTCAACGCTTTCAGAGATCACAAATAATGCCTCGCCGCGCCTGTAATTGCCCGCGTTAATGTTTCACAGCGCAGAACTATAAAAGTTCACAATCACGGTTCCTTTAAATTTTTTTTTGCAATGCAATATATCAATATGAGAGTTTTTTAAATTCTAGTTGAAGGTATTCCATTTTGTTAAGTCGATGATAGATTAGATGCTCTGTTACTAGCTGCATTGAAATTCGTCTCTCGAGTGTTATAATAGATGGCTGAAACGCATCGGCGAGGCATAATTTCGTGTCTGTAGAAATATAAAATCTTTGCACGATCTTAATACATTTTACTTAGAATCATTTCGCTTTAAAGAATGACACATATTATAAGTGATGGAACTCTGTCTCATGTAGGAGGTTCTTCCGAGTTAATACTGCAGTGGAATATTATAATTAGTTTAATATAGTTAATAGCATAGTAAAACATCTGATCGTTACAAATTTCAATTTTTGAAAGACCACAATTAAGCTATTACAGTTTATTGATAATCGTTCAATTAATTCATTTCTGCATGACCAACTTTCTATACTAACGGTTATTATAGTCTTACTCAGTAGTATCACAACCAAAGACTAGTCATTCCGTGATTATATTATACTTATGTATGTTGGGTCAATAGCAGGAAATTTGCGTTATCATTAAAAAAATGTGCATGTAACATAATTATTTAAAAATAAAGGGAGCCAGGTTAGTAATATCCATTAATACCCAACACAAAAGTTCCTCAAATATAAACGGTAAACGATTTACGTAAAATTCTGAAAGTTATAAGCAAAGCTTTCTGAAACAATTTAAAGTAAGCCACTTTTCCTTCACTTTGTTTTCTCTTTTAAATCATATCTGAGAATTTTCGTTTCCTGGTCGTCTCGAGGGTAAAGAAATCGATTTGGCGGTAGGTAGTAACGTGAATACGATTTCCAATTTATTTCGAAATTTGCGAGTGGAATTTTAATGTGGTCGACGTCAGGCCCGACAGTGGAAAGCAAATGGCACTATGTTGCGAATTTCAGTAGCCTATGTAAATTCAAACTAACTCGTACATGCGCTACACGTCGAACGACGTTTGATATACATTCACAATTTAACTGGGACGATCTTACTGCAAACTATTTTAAATTCTCATCTTGTTTAACAATGAAACTTGTATTTATACAGTAGAATACTGCACTTCACATATTTCTACAGTCTGTGGTCTCTTGCATGTTTCACCCAACGGCTTTGTTAATAGAGGTTTATTCGTCTATCTTTCTATTAATAGTGACAGTTTTTACAGCCACCACATACCACTGTTTGGTGAAGGTCAAAGCAGTTGGGAATGGCAACATGCGGCGTGGCTCGGAGGAGACGGGTCACTATTGCTTGCAGCAGACAACGAGGTGCTGGCGAGACCAGGGCCTCCAGCTCGTAGAGCACCCCTGCTCCGCCTCACCAATGACTCTAGCCCAGGCCGAGTGTACAATGGCGTTTCCGATTGGTTATATCAAGGTGAGTTAGATGAAGTTTACATAGAATTCAATAATATGACGAACTTATTTATCATTTATATCAAGAAAATCTAAATTAGGTATATATAAAAGAATAACGAGATCAGCATAACATTTTATTAATCTAATGATTCACAGAGGAGGTGACAAAGACAGCATCAGCGACATGGGGGTCTTTGGATGGCACGCTCGTAATGTACGTTCAGTATGATGACACCAGTGTATCCGAGCTGAAATTCCCAAGAATCTCAGAGGGTATCGGAGGAGCCGGCGCGGCGAGGGCTGGATTTCTTCTACCTGCTATCAACAATACTTTACACACTGTCTTCCCTGACCATGTAACTGTCAGATATCCTACGGTAGGATCCGCAAATCATATTGCTTATTTCTTGCTTACGATAGTGCATTCAATGTACGGAGTTATTTTCAGCCAGGGAGCTCAATCCCGAAAGTTAAGTTATGGATAGTAGCTGTTCAAAATGTCACGTCGCCTCCAAGATGGGAAGTGAAGCCGCCAAGTACGTTAGACGGAATGTACGTATGATTAAAAATGTGATTTTAAATAAACTTTATCTGGAGGGTAAACGATAATTTTTTTTTGCAGGGAATATTATCTCATATCAGCCCAATGGGTGGGCAAGGAAAATTCTCATGTAGGTGTAGTATGGATGAACCGTGCACAAAATCTAACCGTTTATAGTAGCTGCTACGCACCAAATTGGACATGCACTGAGGTCTGTACAAGCTAAAGATTTATATTTGAAAGTAAAACATACATTCTTTAATCATTATTTCGCATTTAGACGCATTCAGAAAAAGCAACCGATGAGCCTTGGCTTGAAGTCCATCAACAACCAGTATATTCAGAAGACGGCAGCGCATTCCTTCTGTTGGCGGCTGTTCAAGAGGGTGGGGGGCAGTACTATACTCACATCAAACACGTAGACGTACTAAGACAACGCATAGCAGTTCTGTCACACGGGAAAGTAGAAGTGGCAGAAATCCTGGCGTGGGACCAGGAAAATAACTTAGTTTATTATTTAGGTGAGTAATATAGAATTTAAATAATATTGAAACCCGTATCTATGTCGAGCTTAAGTTTCGCTTTCTCATTAAAGGTTTAGACAAAGAAAGATCATACATACCTAACCTGCACCCAGACATGGTGAAAGAAGCAAATCAAATTAAGTATTTTGATTTATTGCAGTTGAGTTTTTCATTTAGTTGTGATTATTTCACTAACAATTTTTTGGATATTGTCACACTAAAATTGACTTTTCATCCACTTTCCTTCACAATCATCTCCATTCATGTGTTGATTTGACAATGTGATGTCTTTACTGGAAATTGCCGCAATCAAGCCGCCTATAGCCTGTTTGAACTATTGTGTCTTGTTTTTTGCTCCGAGGTTATGTGGTATTTACTTCTTTGTATTTTCGATTGATACTAAGTGTAAATTTTTGTCCAAATAGGCAGTGCAGACAGACCTGGGCAAAGGCAGGTTTACGTGGTCCGAGACCCCAATTACAGTGGTGGTAGTAATTCAGTGAAAGCGCGCGCTGAAAGAGAAGAACCTCGTTGCCTTACATGTGAACTGGCCGTGTGGCCGGCTCGCTTACATTATGCCAATTGCTCATTCTGGCGTGCCATGTTCTCGCCTGCTAAACCCAAACTGGGTATAACACACTACGTTCTTGAATGTGGCGGGCCAGGACCTCCGTTAGCGGGGCTTCACGATGCCAGAACGCATAAGCTGGAGAGAATATTATATGACACGAGGCCTTATAGGTAAGACTCATTTACATATTGTATGTATTCAGTTTCTTTTTGTTACTTATTTAAATACTTGCAAAGATAATTTGTATTTTAACTATTCAAATAAATAGCTGGGAGAATCGGCCATACTTTTGAAAAGTTTTATGCACACGTTAAGTTAAATAAAGATTTATTACCATGCAGATCTGTGCGACTACGCGAGTTGGCACTGCCCACTCGGCGGTCGTTCGAAGTGCAATTAGGAAGTGGGTCGAAGGCCCGCGTGCAACTCCTCCTGCCGCCGTCGTGGCGCGAGGAACTCAGGGACGCTGCCTTCCCGGTGCTTGTTCACGTGTAAGCTCATTATATTACTGTATTTTTTTCTCTATAGTTATACTCTATTTAACTTCTTTCTCTATATTTTACTCTATACATTCGGAACTCGAAATGCGTGAATTTATAATATTTTTTTCTGCAATTTCACAGTATTTAAACAAAGCGCGCAAAAATGTATCAATAATTCTATTGGTTTTTATAACAGAAATTAAATTCCGCACTAAATTGTACGTGATATTTAACCAAAATGTGACTTTTACATGGGCTTCTAATGTGCTTACCCCCACAGGCCGAGCGGCTGTCAGCCTATAATGTTAACCCCTTTCTATCATCCGGAAAAAACACGCAGCTTTGCCAGACGTTACGTCGCCCACGTAAATCTTCCAAGTTTCAAGTTGCCAAATTTAAAATGGACCATTTGGCACGTCTTTGTCCCGTTATTTGGCTATATGATTATTAGTTTTCCCATATGCCAAATATCTAACAAAGGGACAGTCTATTTGGCTAATATGCCAGTTGCCAAAGCTAATTCCAAGTTGCTGACAGGTTGGCCAATTTTTTGTTATAAACAAATTGTTTTGCGAAACGAATCCAAACTTCCTAAAATTGCATAATTCATTATAAGTATCGTTGGTCACACATTGATGACTTCCTACTTTTTATGTGGGTAATGTAAGATGTGGGCATTTGACACTAAATTTGCTCTCGAAAAACCCTAATAACATCGAAATAATGACCCAATAAAATATATTTCCAAACACTAGTGCGGTTCGTAAGTTAAAGGCAGCAGTTAGCGGCGCTGGTGATTGTTAACCGCCTAGTGAAAGAGTCATTAGTCAATTATTAAACTCATTATGCCTTCATCAAAATTTATTGATTAAACTCCAAATCATGGTTTTTCACGGGGAAAAATTATTTAGAGGAAATACAGTGCCATGCAATGCAATGCAATCAGCCCTGTATTATATACTGCCCACTGTTGAGCACGGGCCTCCTCTACTACTGAGAGGGGTTAGAGGCCTTAGTCCACCACGCTGCCCTAGTGCGGGTTGGCAGACTTCACATACCCTCGAGATTCTTATGGAGAATTCTCAGGTATGTAGGTTTCCTCACGATGTTTTCCTTCACCGTTAAAGCGAACGATAATTAATAAACAATACACACGTAACTTCGAAAAGTCAGAGGTGTGTGCCTTGGGTTTTGAACCTCCGGACTTTGTCGCGGCAGACCGTTCCATTCAATACAGTGCCAGAAAATTTATTAGATATTACAAAACTTATTTTTTTAAATGTATGTGATCCAGGGGATTGAACTCTGATTATTTCAACCTAATTATGCCAAAATGTTATACCTTACATTAAAATTGTAACAGAAACTACTATTAAATCACACATCCAATGGTCATCTTACTTTCTAGAGACGGCAGGCCCGGGAGTCAGCAAGTGACAGAAGAGTTCATGGTTGATTGGGGATCGTACATGTCCTCAAGGAACGATGTTGTTTACGTGAAGTTGGACGTGGCAGGCGCGAGGGGGCTGCCGCGAGCGTTGTTAAGAGGTCGCCTTGGTGGTGTGGAAGTAGCCGACCAGTTAGCTGTTATTAGGTAACTTTTATAACATAATAGATTGTGCATCTTAGCTCTATTAATTAAGTTGTCATTGTATATGAAATGTATAAAAAGCATTGAGTATTTAAAAAGACACCAATTGAATAGTTTTTATCTCAGTAGTAAAAACCCAAACCAAAAATATATAAGTAAATAATAACTATATTCAAAATAAATGTTATGGTTATGATTTTAAACTTAAAAATGCACCTTGATGATAATCAACGAATGAATAAATGATATCATTTTTGGCTACCTTGTGGATATCTTAATCCTATATTTTGTAAAATAGCCCCACCAAAATATATTATGTACTACATGATACTGCGATTATGAACTTATTTTAAAGTAAATAATTTTCGTAAATTCCAGATATTTATTAGAAACATTCAAGTTTTTGGACGTGACTCGGGTAGCAGTGTGGGGGTGGGGGTACGGCGGGTACGTCACCGCCATGTTGCTCGGCTCCCAGCAGTCCACGCTCAAGTGTGGTATAGCAGTCTCGCCTATCACCGACTGGCTTTATTATAGTGAGTCCATTGCGAATCATCTTAAGCTCTACCAAAGTGTATATTAAATTCCCGAACTATTTTTCTTTTTTATTTAAATAGAGAGTTTAGGATTTGGCAATGTACAAAAATTGGTGACTAACCTGATTTACATTTTTATCATTTCACCCAACACTGATATATCACGTATTCGCCACAAATCGTAAATCACTGCTACTCTTATTTCCTAAGCAGAACTGAAATTGTAGTATGTAAATTCACTTTTGTATTGTGCTAATTTCAGATGCAGCATTCACGGAGCGCATACTAGGCCAGCCATCAGTAAACTACAAGGGGTACGTAGAGGCAGACGCGTCGCAGCGCGCGCACCACGTGCCACCCCACGCCCTGTACCTGGTGCACGGCATGGCCGACATGAGCGCGCCCTACCCACACACGCTGCAACTGGCGCGGGCGCTGACTGACGCAGGAGTATTGTTTAGGCATCAGGTATATCTATAAAATAATAATACCAACCCTGTGTTATATACTGTCCCACTGCTGAGCATGAGCCTCCTCTAAGACTTAGGCCTTAGTCCACCACACTAGCCTAGTAAGTGTTCGCAGAATATACATACCTTCGACTTTCTTATGAACTTTCCATGCCTTCACATACCTCCGAATTCTCATGAATGTGGATGTAGGTCGATATTAGGTATATCTATATATTCATAATTCGATCCCCTGTTTCGTTGCAGATTAGTGACTTCAAGGCTTAGCAGTTCTTAATATTACACTTTACGAAATTTTATTAATACTTGTTACATTTTGTTGTTTTTAGGCGTATGCTGACGAAGGACACGACTTAAAAGGCGTGATAGAGCACGTGTACAGATCCATGGAGGACTATCTTCGCGAGTGCCTCTCCCTCGATCCCGAGGACACCAAATTACCTCCTCCTGATAGATAAGATTGGTATTGCGCGCCACTCGACCAAGCAATAAATTGTACCCGATCAATTCCGAAGTATTATATCCAATTGTTATCATTATTACTCTCTCTGTAAATATGTACATTGAATAGTGCTTTAATAAAATGTGTTCCCCAAATTTGGTTCAATAAAGCCTTTTTTTGGGTACGTGATGACATCATAGTCAATAGTGATGACGAGAATTGCTTGTGATTAGGATAATTAGATAATTATAATACTAACAGACCGGTGTTCTAATGAAGATGTTCATGAATCTCGGATATATTGAAATAAGTTGATTTCGTAATAGTTAAATACAAATTACAATGAACTACCAACGTTAAGAGAAAACTTTGATTCTACGTTTACTCATCGAATTCATACGACTTTGCTTCAGCACCACCTAGCTAAACTATATTACCTTCTGCTAAGTCTTAAAATAAGTAGAAACTAGACATAAAGAGATCAGTGCTGACGGTGCATTCCTCGGTGTCAGCTAAAGTCCCGCTAATGTGATCAAGTAATTCTTATTCAAAATTTCGAGCTTTTTCCCTTAAGCTTTTAGTACTATTTTCTACTGCCTCTTTAAGCGTTTTTACTCGTGTAAGATATCTCGAGTAGTCACTCACTACTATGCACAACTTGTCCTAACCTCAAACTACCCCTCACAATCCAGCTATTCTTGGTTGTTTAAATGTAATTTATTACACCGACTATTGATTATCTTAAATAACAAGTGAATACAAAACGAAACCACATATAAAAGAGCTTATCGTTTAGGTAAACTAGGCCTTTAATAGTTAGTTTTTGTTACCGAAGTTTGAGATGTTTTGTAAAATAATAGCGTTGTTTAAATACCTCATTTGATAATGTAAATAAAATATCCTAATCATTATGTATATTGAATAAATTAAGAAATGTTTTATAGTGACTTATAATGTTTAGAAATGAAGTGACCTTGATCATCCCCTAACCTTAGCTGCTTTGGCTCCATTACATTGTCATTAACTAATAAACTACTTAGACGGTAAGAGTCTCATATCCTCCACCTCAGAATGACAAATAAATGAATTTGAAGGTAAACTTACCAAACCATCAAGCAATATTTATAAGAACAAAATCAAATTATTAAGTCATTGGTTGACCTCATGGCAAGTTCTTATGTGAAAATGTGGTACGAGTCAATAGAACTAAGTAAAGGTTTAACAAATCCAGCTAATATAAGTCATGATCCTAAGAAACTAATGAAATATAAAGTAAAATTCAAAATATATCAAAAGTTACGAACAATTTTAACAATTTAGGGTCGTTGAATCTCGCCGTAGAATCGAAGATGGTACTTATAGTGAAAAGCTTGTACAAAATAGACAATGAACTGAGCTAGAAAATTTGCCTTCAATAGTACTTCAATAGAAGAAGCAGTCATTACGTTGGTATATAAAACAAAAATAAATAATATTGTGTATTTGTGTCTGTCAGTAAAATAAGGAAAAGATAAATAAGTATGATACTAAAGATGAATAACGGTGAAGCTCGTGATTCACATGGATTAAGTAGAAGATGCGATACGGCCAGTGGAAGGTCCGTAGCGAAGACGCCTTACTAGCATCGTTGATGCTAATAGAACACAGAAATATATGCGGGAATAACATATCCGATCGATAAATCTATCGCTAACATATGTCATTCCCATACATAACGTTAGCGTTAACGATTGTACAAAAGCATCTTGGCTACGGCCTAAGAAATTGCTCCCGGCTGTTGCGATGTGTCGTGTGTTGTGACGCGTGCCGAAAGCCAAATGTACGATGATTTGTACGATGTTGTTGATTTCCCCGTAACTGTGACGTAACTAGGTAATTCATTGTTGTTGTATAGGAATAAAAGTTTGCCGATATATGTTAAGTGTTATCGGATACCTGCATAGACGCATATCGTACATTCCATGTTTGTGAAGACTGCCAATTTGGTCTAAATTTTACAATCATTGTACTAATTAAACCTACGATACGTCGATGAGATTAATTTCAATTGCCGTTATGGTCTTAAGGATGCTGTGATTCTTCTATTGCATAATTTTAATGATATGAATTAAATTATATTAAATAATTATAATGTCTCCATCTGATGTTACGTAGGGCCTAGTGAAATCGAATACGTTGTAATTATTAACATTAATGATATTACCATAAGTTTGACATTAATTTAAACGTTTTAAAACTCTTCCATAAAAATAACATTGCTTTGTTCCCCAGATATTATATTATAACAAATTATAGACAATATAATACGGGCTATGTGTACATCACACAACATATGAAATTTTATAATTAGATAAAATACGAGAGAGTTCGGAAACCGGGTGCTTTAAATTTTACATCATGTTGTATGTATTGATTTCATTAGCGAATGTTCTCTAGTTATACAATAAGACATAGTGTGACTCGCCGGTGGCGATGCTCGGTGGTTACACTCGCGGTCGTGTGCGCATGCGCATTGCGCATTGCTTCGAGCGGCGTGTAACACGCGCACCGACACAGGCTCAACTAATAAAGATAAGAAATCTTTCAGTCTTGTGTGAGATTTCGTGTAATTAGTTGATACGAAAATTTCAGCGGATAACACCAATTAAATTCATATTATAGTATTTGTAATGAGACAAAATTAAATATATGATATATCACTTGTTGATAATTTTGGCACGACGAAGAATCTTGTTTGCACAAAGCTTCCCCGCTTTCCTCTTTTCGAAATTCTAGACCTTAGTCTTCCAATAAAAGCTTCCGTATCATGTCTTACTCTTGAAGCAGGAAAGTAGGAACTATGTGATGACTATGTCAATTATTTCATAATTCCAACCTGATCAGCTACCTAGTCGTTTTTCTTTCAAATTATCCTTCTAAGAGATCCTAATTAAATATGTTTAGATTTTCGTCCTAGTTTGTCGAAATATAATGGATGTGGTCTAAATGTAAATCAGTATTGCTATGTTCTTAGGATCCCTGCGTCGTTCTATCTTGTACTCGGCTTATGGAATTACAAATAGAAATTGACATAAATATAAACGGTCTAAAGGAAGTTGCGTAGATATAAAAGACACGGTGATTGTGTAGCATGTCCTTGTTTTATTTCAGTTTTATCACTCTTGTATACTTATATTACAACAGAAACAAATCTGAGAGTCAAATACGCCGAGTACATATAGAAAGCAGTGTAGTATCCGCCTTCGTAACTTTAGAGTGTCGCGGATTGCTCCCTTAGCGGTTAGAAATGATAACGAGCGGACTGAATACAACAATCACTACATTGGCCTTAATCAACTACAAATTATGAGCATCAAAGATTATAATATAAGAGATAGATTTATAAGCAGTGTCAGTGAAAACATAGTAACAGAGAACCTGCACCTATTTTGTTGTATTCAGTGTCGCACAATTGGTGGCCCTAGAAGAAAATCATCTAAAATCTACGTTGTTGTTAATCAGTGTTATAAATCTAATCGTCTCGTTTAAGAGTTACAGTGTTGTATAGATCGGTACGTTTGATTTGTAAACCCTTATATTATTCTGTTATTATTGTAAAGTTTCTTTGAATAAATAAAATTTTGAAATTTACATAATCGTTCATCGGGCAGTTTTATTTGGTAAACACTATTTTTCTGGTATTTCATAGTGGACGCTACTTGGACCACTGTTCCTGTAGTTACTGCGCGTCCACATCTCGGCACTGCGGAAGTATCTCTCCAAGTGTTCGTCCTTGGTGGTGGAGTCAGCTGGATTCAGTTCAGTGTTGCAAGTGCTTCCACTGAAGGCGCCATCGGAGTGGTTCGAACAGGAAAGATTTCGAATTAGTTCGTAGTGGGAGAAATTCATTGACATCAAAGAGGCGTTGTCTAACCCGGGACTCATGTTCGAAGTGCGGTCGATGTCCATATACATTCCTGTGCCCTCGAGTCTTGCTGGGCTCATGGGCACACTTGTACAACATTCACCGTTCACTAATTTACTTTTCTTTAATCTCCCTAGAGCTAAATCTAGTGAACGCACGGCTTCGTTAACGCTGAAAGACTTTCGCTTCACCGGTTCATTTCTCACCGCTTTTGGCGATCCATTACTGTAAGACTTTGCTTTGCTCATAGACTTCTTATCACTGTTTGTTTCGACATGATTTTCCATGTCTAACTTTGTAATTTTGTCATTGATGTGAAGTAAATTAAGTGCATCACAACCTGTAATATTTACTGTTATGGCATTTTCGATTTAAGCCATACTTTTTTCTGTGCTTTATGTCATTGTCTTATCATATTTGACAATGACATAAAGCACAGAAAAAAAAGTATTTTACTGGAATACTTTTAATAAGAAATGCATAACAGTGCCATACGCATACGCATACTCACGCCTTTTATCCCCGAAGGGGTAGGCAGAGGCGCAACTAGTGCACCCACTTTTCGCCAAGCATATTCCGTCCCATGATGTGATAGGGGGCGAGCCTATCGCTATACCGGGCACAAATTCCAGACTCCGGGCTGATACTGAATAGAAAAATCCACATAACAGTGCCATCTAGGCAAACTCTCGATAACTTGAAAGAAAGCTACAGTAACTTAGTAACATAATATACTGTGTTTAACCTCCGACGCAAAACAAGAGTGTTATTTTGGTAAAAGGTACGTTCAAATAATTAATCAAGATTAAACTATTGTTGTTTTAAACATTTGTCCATGGTGTAGCGGGCTAAAAGACAACTATTCAAACAAGACGTCTCGGGTTCGATTTCCGGCGACAAATAATTGTATTAAATCTATATAATCTGCTGGGGGACCGAAAATTCTTTGTAGTTATTGACACCCACCCACCCAGGCCATAGTATAAGAATTGTATCATAATGTATTTGACTTGTATCTATGATACCGTTGATTGTACTAAAAAAAAATAACAATACTTTTGTAATATAAGGAAAGGAAATTCATAATACAAATGAATATTCTCTGAACAATGCCATCTTTTAAATGAATGGCAAACCTAAAGGGACGCCACCCTACAAAATTGAAAGGGGCTGTAGTGTCAAACAGTACGTATTTATTAAGAATCGATACCTAGATGACGCTACTAGTTCTCTATCCCTGCAGCCTGTTTCGTCACATACGTCAACCGTTCTAAAACACTTTTAGACTTTTATTAATAGTGTATTCAATATCCATTTCTGAAGATCAATTGGATACCTTGGAACGAAAGTAAACAAGTAAAAGTAAAAGATCCGGTTACGCCATTCGGAGTTCCGTTACACCCGAAGTAAATCTCGAGAGTTAATCTCTATTAACCGCTAGATGACGCTACATAATGTAGAGTCTTACAAATAATAAACTTTAATTTCAAAGGATGTTTAATACGTTTATTTAACAAAGTAATAAGATAATGTACATTTAACCTAAGTAGTTAGATAATATTATTTTCGAAGGTAAGTAGGCATCACACAATGCACCGGAGTTGGGTGCGACCGCTTCTATTTCAGCTTTTATGCCGGAAGTAAGCATTGCATTTAAATCTTCCTTTATTCGTAAACCTGAAACGTATTCTGGATTTGAGAAATAATGTTTTAGATCGATTGAATCAGACGAAGAGTGTTTTTAAATTAGAGATGTTCGTTGCAGCTCCTGGTGAAATAAATTTTTACGAATAAAATTGTGCACTTTTGACAGCTAAAAATATCATATAAATGGCTTCCAAGAAATGGCCTACCTGTGTGCCCACATCTGGTATCTGCGTTTACTTATATCACAATTGCAAATATCTCCATATGATTAAAAACTCGCATTTACTAATATTAGTTGTTTTTCGACTTACCAACTGCATTCTCCAAATATGGCCGCCTAATCAAATTCTTTAGTTTCCGTTTATCTAAGTTAGTTAACGGCAGTCGGGCCTCATTAGGAGCAAGGGTCATCACGTCGTGGTGGCGAACTCCGAGTAACAGTAAGGAAGAACAAGCAAGGCTTGATGAGAGATGAGATTGAGCCTATAAAAAAGTTTCATAAGTGATTATTGCTGATAGTGTAGATTTACCTGCTAAGTTTTAAGTTCTTCATAATCTGCTGTCGTAATTAGGAATTGATTCTTTCGGTATGAACACATTAACTTATGGTTAAAAATATCGACGACGACGATAAGCGACGATAGCCTAGTTGGGAATGAAACGGTCTGCCGAGACAATGTCCGGAGGTTCAAAACCCAAGGGCACACACCTCTGACTTTTCTAAAAAGTTATGTGTGTATTCTTTGTGAATTATCGCTCGCTTTAACGGTGAAGGAAAACATCGTGAGGAAACCTGCATACCTGAGAAGTTCTCTGAATTTCGAAGATATATCAAGGCTGCCAACCGCACTAGGCCAGCGTGGTGGACTATAAGGCCTAACCCCTCTCAGCAGTAGAGGAGACCCGTGCTCAGCAGTGGTCAGTGTATAATACAGGGCTGATTGCATAAAAATATCACTAATAGATTATTGCTCTCTCAGAGGATCTATACGAGAATTTATGTTACTGAATAAAATTGAAAAACTCATAAAAATATATAATAAATAAATAAAACTTAAAGATGCAAAATAACATTGAGTATATAGTTATAACATGTAAATAAATGAGTTTTAATGATTACCAGCGATCCGTATTTATAGGTAAGAAATATTTCGTATCCGTGTGGGTCCGCGTCGACTAATGCAAGAGCTTTCAGGTTTAACTCGTTACATAGTCGACACAGAAGCTGTCGCGTACATACGTCTGGGTATCCTTTACCCTGCAACAATATGAACCGCAAAATATGACAAACTAGATGTTTCCTCCTTCCTACAGCTTAGTGTCGACCGACCAGGGATGTTTATCTCTTGCCGGTCGACATTATTTTGGACTTCACTTCATTTACCATTAGGTGCAGTGAAGTCACTTTGTCGAGCCATCGATAAAAAAAAATTGTCGCTCGCAGCTTCGCCGGTGTGAAAAAGATTTTCCGGAATAACAGTCCCGCTACTTATATTCGGAATAAAAGTAGATAGCCTAGAGGTCATTTCTTATGTTTCAATCTCCGTACCAAATGTTCATCAAAATCGGTTCAGTGGTTTAGCCGAAAAGTGTAACTGACAAAGTTACTTTCGCATTTATAACAACATGGATTTAGTCATGTTATGTCATGATCTCCGCAAATCTGAGGAAATACTTATGTTCTTCTTAAAGGAGAAGTCTGCTTTTTGTACGTGTGCTTTTGGGCAGGCTCAAACTTCGTTTAAACAAGAAACAACAAATCTCAAAATTAGAGGACTTTAAAATTATAGAATTTATTGCAAAGGCCTAGTTTTTGGGAGTACTATCCAAATATATAATAAAATATAATTTTAAGCCCGCTTTGGAGTTTGGACATGTCCTTTGTTCAATGTTTTTTTAATTAGCAAAAAAAGCTACCGTAATAATTATGACTGGTCCCAGTCTTACTAAAGCTCCTTCATCGAGTAGCTTTTGAAATATTGCGTCTTTTTCAACCACCAAAATATACTTGGCAGTAGATTGAAATTCCTTTATTCCATTGATATCTTGAGGGATCAATAGACCTTGAACAAATATTGAAAAGAAATAAGCTGAAGAGAAATTCAATAACAATAAATATCTGGTTTATAATTTATATACTTACTAACTTAAGGGTACTCAGAATACTGCATATTAATGAAATAATTTAGTTCCATAAATTACCGCCTATTTTAGTGTAAGCAAATCAAAACACTAACCACCTGACGCCATACAGTCAATGATATTTCCGTCATGGTAATGCATAGTCAAAGGTCCAACTATCAACCCTTTAGCAGTTGCTACGATTCCAAGGCTCCACGGAGGAGTCTCCAAAAGGCAACACACATCCCTAACTGCTACGTCCAGATTAGCTTGACTACGAAATCTAGATATATTTTGATAGAACATTTCTCTGAAAATAATACACATCATAATCTAGACATCCTATAATGCTATTTCCGATGAGATTAAAGAGAACATAGCTAGTTATAATAAAAAATATGGTATTAATACACTTTCGTAAATAGAAGACTATTTTCCCGAAATTACTTTAACAAGCAAACATTACAAATAATACCTTCGTGTGACCGTCAGTTTCTTAGAAAGCAATTCATGTACTTTCGTAAGTACAAATACAATCGCATTAAACCTACTTTTATCTTCACGGCTGGAGTAATTTAACGTGGTTTTCTTTGCATCACGCATTGTTTTTAAAGTAACTCTGTAAAATAAATGTAACAAAATAGTATGGCTCCGAAAACATAATAATCCATTGATATTAATGGATTCTTTTGTAGGTACCTGTCTAGGTCATAAATACAGTTACTCCATATTCTTTGATTCCTGATAGTCAACTTAGGAACATCTCCATTTTCAGCTGTTGCATTAATATGATTAAGAATGTCTTCTATTTTTTTAATAAGGACTTTTCTAGCATCGTTCACTTCCTTTAAAAGTAGATCGGAAGATTTTTCTGCAACTGCATTATTTTTTAAATGTATTACACGTTAAGTAAAAATTCAATTTATAATTATTTTATTTTTCTTGTATACATACCCTTATTCTTTGTTGACTGCTGTAATAGTTGCTGAACTTCAGAAAAGTCAAGTTTACGTTCTGGTAGCAATAGATTACCCTTCTCATCCACATTCCGATTAATCAGAGTTGCATTGAGAAGATTATCAATCGCTGACACTAACTTCGGCTCTTGTTTAAACGAAGTTATCTCATTAAAAGTTAATTCTTTCAGCGCCACTGCTTCTTTATTCAATAGCTCCATTCTACAAAATAAAAGGTTCAACCATTCATAACAAGAATAATTAACAAATAGAGCCCACTGGATTTCTATCAAAATAAACCACGGGCAAAAGTGACAATGATCCTTACCTACCTAGTGGCGAGATGTTTATCAACCGCAAACAATAACAGCATCACAAAATGGAGCTCGTAAAGGAGCCACGAGACAATAGGGCAGCTCCTTGAGTGTTTTATGGCAAAGTCGAGCGAACAAGCGAACGGGACAAAATCATCGTCGGTGGCACGTCCGATAAAAAAATAACAATAGATATAATCGAGAGATAGTCGAGGCAGGCGTCTCGAGGAGCAGATGACACGGCGTGACGATCTCACAAAAGGCGTGAAATGACGTCATAATAGCCTCGAATTATCGCTCCCTCTTGTCTCAGGGCAAATATTTAACAGCAGCCCGGTTTTTGTCCTCGTTCTTCGGCAGGAGATCATAAATAACAGGGTTACGGCAGACAAATGATGCGGATCGTTACCGCAACGCTTTGTTACACTTGACATATTGCAATGAGCTGATGTTTATGTCTTATTATGAATTCTGAGATAACTTGTGGTTGACTTTAGAATTCATGACAGGGGACCACAGGTTGATGTTAATGCACCTTTATCCTAATAGACGTTGGTATGGGAGACAGTTATGAGTGTCGTTAAACAAATATGCCACTTAATTATAAAAGTTTTATAGCCGATTCTGTATTTATAGTTAGTAGGTATAGTTTTTGTTCGCAGTAACGTTTGTATAAACAATGTGTTTTTAATGAATAGTTCAGACACAAAATTATTTTAAGCATTTAGTACTTGAGGTGTGAGAAAATAATAATTGCAAAATGTTCCCATTGCAGTATGTCATGGAACCCCGAGGCGCGTCGATAGCATCAGCGGGTGACAACCCGCACAAATACCATACAAATTGCTCGATGGCTCCTTCAAATTGATTGTTGCAATTATTCGAACCCTTTCGCGAGTCCGCGACCACGGGGAGGTGAGAACGCACTTATCTTTCGCAACGATCGCCGCGTCACGTCGGTACAACCCAACTCTTTGACTATGGTGTGAAGGAACAATCCTTCGGGTTGCCGCGGGCTGTACCCGGATATTTGCGATTATTTTTTGTCACGATCTTTAACGTTCCTATCAGTTTGATCATAGTAACGTTTCCGTATTGTGATTTATGGTTTATAATATTTAATTTTATATTAACTAAAAAAAAAATATTAAACGTACTAGCCAATTAAGTTGTATTAGAATTTATAATCCGAAAGTAAGTTAATATTAGTCACTGTTAACGGTATTAGTTACATCTGACTGTAAGAAATCGATCGTAAATTGCTAAAACCGAAAGGTACTTTAGCACAAATTGTTTTTACATACAAGTTTCCCACAAAAACGTTGATCTTGAGAGGTCAGCGAGGCGGCAGTAAGCCCAACAGTTATAAAAATAGGAAACAGTGTTGAGGCATTGTGCGTGGACCGTGGAGTGGCGGTGGCCGCTGCAGGGCGCCGCGCCACAATGAGCCACAATGGGCCACCATGCGCTATCTCGATGGACGATACGTTCCCGCCTAATTGACTGCTCAAATATAATATTTTGTTATTGAATTTTGTAGTCTGGCCGCTATTAATATTTATTCAAGGACTATGTTGATGAGATGTTATCGAGTAGCATCAAAAATGGCAGAATATTATGCACATAAAAAGTAACAAAACTAATGATTCAGATAAACCAAATTTTCGGATGTTTAAGTTTTTATTTTCGCCTGCGTTTCGAAGACTTTAGCCTTCATAGTCACAGAGTGAACTCTGCCGAACTTTTATTTCGATGTCGTAAACATAAGAAATTATTATGCAAAACTAATAAAAGATTAGGTTGCCTAAAACATGGTAAATCTTTTACACTGAGAACGTATCGGCTATGAAACATAACATAAGAAATTTCTCAAAAATGAGGTAAATTGGAGGGATCTTTAAATCTTACAAATCATCTCATAAGGAATCACCCATATACCTAATTTGCATCGAGAAGCCCACATTCCCACACGTTATTCCGCTTCAGAATAGTAACAGTTTCTCACATTCGAGTGGCTACTCGTTGCATTGTGCGCAAAACAATACTAACAATTGCTACCAAGTTATCGGAATACTTCTTTATTGTAATACGTTCAATATACTTACAAAAGCTTGCGATATTTAGTTTAGGATTCTTTATAAGTATCATTGTTTCTATTTGAGAGTACCAGGATATATTTCCTTTATTGAAATTGTAACCTTACATGTAGAAGCTGCTACGTTTTTCTATTAATTATAGTTTCAGGTGATGTTATCATAACTATCATCATTGTAAAATCATAAGAGATTTATTTTATTTATGATGCTATGATGATATGATAAATTTAATGGGGGTAATCCCCTCAAACTACTCTAAATAAATAAAATAGTTGAATTAAAAAACCTTATTAATATGCCATGTAGGTAATTATCCCACGTGGTTCTCATATGAGAAAGTGGATCTCCTGATGGAAGAGCGACTTACCTATATACATATACAGTAGTAACACCATGTAAATTATGAGGTAAGTATTATTTACTGGTGGTAGGTCTCTCATTATGTAAGAGGCCGTCTGGGTGGGTACCACCGCAATGTCTATTTCTACCGCCAAGCAACAGTGTGCATGCACTGTTGTGTTTCGGTTTGAAGGATATTGTAGCCAGTATAACTACTGGACATAATGAGACTTAACATCTTATGTCTCAGGATGACGAGCGCAGTAGAATGCCACTCAGTATTTTGTCAGTCAAGGTGCTGGATGGTGTTGCTACTGTTTATGGGTGGTCGTATCGCTTACCATCAGGCGAACGGCATGCTCGTCTCGTCATTCAAAGCAATAAAAAAAAAAAAAAGTATTATATTGTTTTAAGAGAGAAGCATATTAATGTTATATCTCATAATGTCTAATACTAACCCTGGCTACAATTTTATCTACAAAGTGAAAAATTACAGTACTTGCGATTAGCGTACTGCTAATCAATTCAAATTTGCCAAGGTAAAGTGGCATTATCCTTAAATTAGTTAAATAAAAATATTATGCATAGAAAAAGGGCGCCATAAATTAAAATAACCTATACTACTTTTGTGATGAATTGGCAGTTGTGTTTTTAAGATAGCATTAAAGGTGAAATATTTTAGTGTGATACTAGCAAGTCTAGGATTTGTTTTTTTATTGCATCGAATGACGAGACGAGCCTGCCGTTCGCCTGATGGTAAGCGATACGACCACCCATAAACAGTAGCAACACCATCCAGCAGCAGCTTGAGTTACAAAGTACTTACTGTGTGGCACTCATAAGATGTTAAGTCTCATTATGTCCAGTAGTTACACTGGCTACAATGTCCTTCAAACCGAAACACATCAGTGCATGCACACTGCTGCTAGGCGGTAGAAATAGACATTACGGTGGTACCCACCCAGACGGACTTTTACATATGAGAGACCTACCACCAGTAGGTAAGGTTCTCTAAAATCCTTCAATTTCTAATCACAGTTTAAGTGTTATACCAGAGTGCGCGTATAAACCCAATACCACCCTAACAGTAACCAGTGAAGAGGCATCCCGCGGCGTCTCAATATTGTTCGTCCTGTTCCCACCCCACTCGACCCTGCAATCTGCAGCGCATTTACATATACAAAGCTACTGTCACATATTAAACGATATAATTACGACCGTTTAAATTTATAGCACAAAACAATGGCACTCGAGTCCTTTCAACCCTTTTGTTTAGTTCCGAACGGCATTGCTCATTTAGGGGATAATTAAATAGAAACAGTTCTCATAATCCACTGCAATTAAAAATGTTTTTGTATCTGAATAAAAAAACAATGACACGCGTTCCATTCATTTGGTGACCTTTATTTTTATTAATGGTATTTTTTGCGAACTGTTCCGCGTTTTAAAAAGTTGTTTGTAGTCAGACTATACATCTAACAAAAATGAGAAATATGCAAAATAATGCAAATAAACTGGTATATAATTTTATTAGTAGCTGAGATGTTGTAATGAAATGAAAGTTCTTATCAAAATATATAATTTAAATACCATGTGATATAATTTATCTAACAATTATTTATACTCAACGAACAGATGTTAGCTGTCTCATTAAAAGTGGTTCAAAGATGTTGTGTCTCAGCCATGTCTCAGCGATAAAGGAAACAGACATTGCACTTTGAGATATAAAGTTGTTTTATGATAAACTGCTACTAAACAGCGCAACCGGCTTAAACATTTTATTAAGAACAGAAATAAATTTACATGCAATACAACTACGTAGCACTATTCAGTAATCTTTGATCCAACCAATTACACTGATAAAAATTTCTTCTACCCTTATAATAATAATAGAATATTGAATGACGTTTGTCCTGAAATTGGGATATTTTATGACAACTTATGGGCTAAACCGTTCCTTCTTTATTTTACTTTTTTCTAACATGAGACATGAATATGATTTTTGTTTTAAATAACGCCCCTCTCAATTACATAATAATATTCCTCTAAAAGACATTATTGAGATAAATGGAAGACATGAACATTATAAACAACACGATCAGCATTCCTCATAACCCTTGATCTATCGTAAACATTTATCCCATTCGGTTCGATCGATCTCATTATTAGTTATAGGATTTTATATTACACGCTAATATGGTCTTGGCATTATAATTTAAACACTAATGTCCATGAAACCTAGTCACATGATGACCACCTGGGTTGTAACGTCCGATATTGCTTTTAAATACTTAAATACTCGTTTTAACATTATCTGTGAAATCAAGAAAATTTACTGTACGAATCGTAGTCACATCACGAAGGCACGACTCGATTGACAGGTGTAAGCGCAGGCGGCGATTTATTCATGACAATTCTATCGAAATAACACATGTGAATATAATATAATTTGTATTCTAAATATAAAACGCTACTGTATAAACATACAGATAAATGTTTAATAAATTATCATGTATTGTCATTGTATTAATGTTTTAATGTTAAACGAAATTTACTTCAATCTTTTGCCTTGCAAGCGTCACAAGTGTGAATAGCTAAAAGCCGTCGGTAAACTTGGATTTTTTTTTTTTTTTTTTTTTATTGCTTTGAATGACGAGACGAGCATGCCGTTCGCCTGATGGTAAGCGATACGACCACCCATAAACAGTAACAACACCATCCAGCACCTTGACTGACAAAATACTGAGTGGCATTCCACTGCGCTCGTCATCCTGAGACATAAGATGTTAAGTCTCATTATGTCCAGTAGTTATACTGGCTACAATATCCTTCAAACCGAAACACAACAGTGCATGCACACTGTTGCTTGGCGGTAGAAATAGACATTGCGGTGGTACCCACCCAGACGGCCTCTTACATAATGAGAGACCTACCACCAGTAAAAATTACTTTGTATGCAGCATTTTATTCACGAAAATATATTGATTTACATATTTATGGTACCAAAACGCACAAAGTTTATAAACTACTCGACTTCTGCTCATTGCTGCTCATTCTGCTCAAAATTTTATCCGTGGTGCTTTACATCTGGCTTTTCCAGTTGTAAAAGTCTCAATAATTAAGGTTAAATACCTTTTAAGTTCATTATTTTGTCTCCCGCTTTGCTATGGAGGGAAGTGGAAAATATATTTCTAACTCCTCCCTATTCTTCTATTTGATTAACTTCGTTGCGGGTTAAGATAATTAGCGTTCCCAGAGACTCGCCGAGCTTCACCGCTTGATGTCATAAAATGCGTGCCACTGCTGATCCTGGCTTACAGGAGTTGCAGTGGCGGGTGTGAGGGCGGGATAGTCTCGTAGACTTCTGCTCGCGGCTGCGCCAACGTGAAAACGTTTTTCCGGGATAAATATATTTTCCCGGGATAAAAAGTAGCCTATAGCACTCAGAAGTAATGTAGCTTCCTATTAGTGAAAGAATTTTCAAAATCAGTCCAGTAGTTTTTGAGTTTATCCATTACAAACAAACGAACAATCAAATCTTTCCTCTTTATAATATTATTATAGATATGAACCAATGAACTTTGTAAAAATGCCTAACGTTTACAAATTGTTTGAACCAATGGAACCCTAGAAATTGTTCAAGTGACATGCGGGTCAACGCAAAATGTATTTTTGCACAATGATACTCAATTCATTCAAAATTGAATATGTCTTCAATAACTAGAACGAAAACAATGATATAAATGGCAAAAAAAGAAAAAGTATAAAAATACTAACAATTGTATCTACAGAAGCTATGATTATAGCAAAGAATGACCTATAGGTTTGACATAATGCCTTGCAGAATGTAGCTCATCTTATTTATGGTTCTGGATCAGGGGGGTGATGTCGAATTTGATTAAAGTAAGTATAAGAAGTTATACCTCACCTTTACAAACTGCTATGGGGTACTACAACGAATTAATTGCAATTGTCGTTAAAATGTCACAATTACCGACAAGCAGCAGTGTGCATGCACTGTTGTGTTTCGGTTTGAAGGACATTGTAGCCAGCCTAATTACTGGGCATTATGAAGACTCATAATGCCTAGACTATGCTAAGACTAGCATCCATTGTCTCAAGGTGACGAGCGCTGCGGAGTGCCACGCAGTACTTTGTAATTAAAAGTTCTGTGTATGGTGTTGCTACTGTTTAGGCGCAGTCATATCGCATACGAAAACTGCATACAACTTTGAAATAAAAACAAGCCAAGTCTCAGTTATGAAATTTCTAATCTAGTTTCTACCATACTTGTGAGTAAACAAATTAATTGGAAGAAATTGTAAGGTTTTCTACTCAGCGGATGTACTGAGAAATAATTTTTACGACATGTAATAGTAGCGCATAGGCAAATAAGTAGACATAAGGATATTAAACAAAACAGTGTTGTCTTGTTTCTAATGCTATACAAATTCTGCATGGACGGCATTAGAAGTCGACTGGCAGGTGGCCCCGCAGCTGCGTTCACACGCACCTAGAAACTAAATCTAGACATTTCTACTATTATGGTCTACATAGCTACCATAATATCATTAATATCATACGCCCAAGGTGTAATTACCTTACCTTTGCGTGAAGCAAATACTCGAAAATTAGAAGGTAGTTTTTTATTAATCACTTATTTCACTATCTATCTTACCTCTTTATTGACTCACAAACATTTATAAATTAATTCTTGTTATTTTTTTACTTTCATACACTATCGCCTTAATACTACACTCAAAGCGAAATATAGAAATACCTGGCTATGTTTAACCAAAGTTAGCGCCTTTTTGTTCCTACTTTGAATTTAGAACGATATTTTTTTTAAATGTTATATTATGGCCAGTAGTTTAGAAGACACAAACCTATAAATCACACAGTTCATAAGAGCAACTTTAAAGAAATCAGTGTACATACATAAAAAAAATACAAACACACGAATAGATAAAATATGAATATATTTTCATCAAAGTCTAAAGTTTCATCATATTTTCTTAAAACATATTATAATTATGAACGTATTAAACTTATTGTGTAAGTAGTACTTATTATGAATAAATCTTAAGGAAGATTAAATTATAATAATCTATTTATTTTTGTCTATAATCTACATCTCGAGAGAAGAATGATTAGGATTTTGCGATCGATATTTTCGGTCAATCCGATAAAAAACAGTTGGCAAGAATATTTTTATTTCTAAAAAATCAAAAATCTTGTAAATTACATGCATTTTAATTTATTAGGCTGCTTGGGTCATATTTTTTTCACTCAACATAAAAAAAACGGTATAAGCGGAAAATTTACATATTTGTAAGATTTTGTAAAATATACTTTAACCAGAAAACACTATTGGAATGAATGTAAGTACTATTTTTCGTAGCTTTAAATTTATTGATAAAGTGAAACTAGTCTCCCTTTACTTCGAAGTCTATAATACAAAAAAAAATACCTTCGATAACCAAACATTCAAATCCATGTTTTAGTCTATGGTATCGACAATGTCAATAACAGCCGCCGATCTGAGGGGTTGTTAAGCTCCACTATCTGTTTGTTTAACATTCATGAAGCGCACCCTCGTCCGGTCGCGCCGCGCACTCGACCTCTGCTCGATACGGCACTTATTGCGTACGAGTTCATCCTGTTTTACGGAGTAGTAATTAAATTATTAATCTTCATGCCGTATACGTTTCATTACTTTTATATTCATGATTATATTTTAATAAAATAATCATTGACGTAGATGCTTTACGTTTAAATTGAAAATTTTAATTTTAAAATATGAAAGAAGTCTTTATTGCCAGCGACGTTTGCTTTACCTAGTATTTTAATACTTACATAATTTGTTTTGCGTTGACACATAAATATATAGAACTACTCATAACGTTTATAAAAACAATAATAATTTATCAAATTTTGCGGCATGCCGTAAACATGCATTTATTATTAGGCGCCCCGTACCGCCCCCACTAACCATCGATATGCATTTTTTATTTGACGATCAATTGTGTGTATGTCGTCGAGTGTCTGTCGAGGCAGGGCCGAATTCCCTCACACCTCGCGTCAGCTGGCGATCCTCACCCTCCGTACATTCCTATTAACTTCAATTGAGCCCGACAAATTTACATGCACTGCTGGGCCTCGAACCAAGCGGGTTAAGATTTCATAGATTAATAAAAAAAAAATTGCAACTTGGAAACTTCTAAAGATATTTTTTTTTTTTGTTGAGAGTTGTAGATTGATTATTCAAGCCAAGTCATAGTATTTACATAATAAAATACGTTGTATTTACATAATAAAACAAATATAGTAGATTTTCAAATTGCAGCGTGTAATATTAATGAATATGGATGCTGTTGGTGTACCGTAATAAAAAAAAAAGAAATTAAAATGTAATCCTAACGGACTATTTATGCTTCATGAAAATTTACCGCTATTGCTATTAGTATTTTGGGGATGGAATTTATGAAGTAAATATGTATCTAAATTGTTTTCAATTAAATTAGCTGAGCCTAAAATCCTGAACAGGGACAAGGAATGCTCAGTTATTTTTTAATTACTGTGTAGAGCATGAAACTGAGTGCACAATTAAAACACTATCAAAAACTTAATTTTAATAATTTTAGTTAATACATAAAATATAATCGATACTATGAATTTTACTCTACAGCCCCAAATAAGGATCCCTTGTTTCGTGGCCACGCGACAAGCGCCCGTGCTCTGCGCCATATGGCCACGGCACCGCGACTCAAATCGCTATTATATTGCTTTTAATTGATAACAATTTAAATATATTTGGTGATTCACACTTACAAACCTCATTACTATTCATCGAGTAATTATCTAGGTGTTCGCGTTTTAAAAACGATCTTATCTCTAACACGAATGTGTTTTACCTTTGTATTTTTTTAGCTGCCGCCTACGTTGAATGTAATGATGCCACTATCATTAATGTACCTTGCTAATTACTTGATCATGTAACTTATCTATAATTTTTTTCCTGTAAATTATCATTTATCATAGCATGGGAATATATAAGAGCGATTTTAAAATTAGAATTAATTCTATAATATCTAAGTAACTTTACTTATTTTCCGCATTTTAATTGACATTGGAATATTCTGCATCCGATGCAAATTGAGTCATATTCAACAATTGAAATATTTTAAAACCAAGCGCACGTATTTACGAGCTCTCCGAAAAAAAAATACATTCTAAAAATAGCAGATATAGCTTAGAACACAACCGCGACAGTTAAAAAGCGAATTATGACCTATAAAGTCGTTCCATTTTGCGGAGAATTTTTATTATTCAATAAAAATATGTGTTTGCAACAAAGGCACATTGAATCCCTGCGGTTTTCGGCGACAGTAAATCAGGAGCAAGGACCCCTCGGCGGATAGGAGAGGCTTCTTGAACTGTCAAGGACCCGTTGTGGTCACTCGCAACTCTCTGCCGTGTGCAAACAGTCTCGTTTGGTTATCTGAATGTTTGACTGAACCAACCCCGCAGTCAACTCTGTAGTGCGTAGGGGGTATTGACAAGAATTGCGTTCGAAATGTTGCTAAATTGCAAAATATGGGTTCTAAGTGATGTTCCAACTATTATTAACTTATCAGCGTTAATTTCATCCGCAAGTTTTAAATATATCGTGATGTGCAATATTAATACATATCCCCACAATAATTATAATATTAAACAAGAGATGTGCAATTAGGTAAATAAAACGCGTCGCGTGTCGATCAGGTGAGATAAGGCAATTCACGGACCATATTGCACCCACGTAATTTACATAAATTGTTACCATACACCATACTGCACTCAGCAAAACGGTGACGAGTATATTCATATTTAAATTTGTATTTGCATTTTAAAGTGGATAGTGGATCTTAAATGGTATAGCAATGATAATATGTTATATTATTTGGTTATTAATAATTTTATTTTTGCTGTGTGTTTATGACCGCGTAGCGTAGTTTAGTAAAGTATTTGGTGATATTGATTTTATTTAATATTGAATGCCATACCTGCCATACCAGCACTGTATTACAGTACAACTACTCTTAGTTTTAGAGGAGGCTCGTGCTCAGCAGTGGGCTCTGGTTTAGGCCTTAGTCCACCGCGCTGGCCTAGTGCGGGTTGGCAGACTTCACATACCTTCGAATTTTTTATAGAGAACATCTCAGGTATACAGGTTGCCTCACGATTTTCCTTCTCCTTTAAAGCGAGCGATAATTCACAAAGAATACAAGCATAACTTTAGAAAAGTCGGAGGTGCGTGCCCTTGGGTTTTGATCCTGCGGACATTCGTCTCGCCAGTCCGTTCCACTCCCAACTAGGCTATCGCCGCCCAATGATGAATGCATTTGTCTTGAAATCTAATTATGGTCAATCATACAATTATTTACGATTTACCGATTCCAATAAACTACCAATCCCAATCGCTAACTACGCGTTATTGGTAAGAATAAATCAATCAAAACAGCTCATCTTTACAGACGAACTTTATTCTGATTGGTCTATTTTCGCTAAAGATGCGACGTTAGCCGTTAAGATCGCTTATATGAGTACACCATTAGACAAAGAACATAACTACTTTCAGAAAAAAATGTACGTAATTTACAAATTTCTTACTGTACTTAGTAGGCCGTTTTCAATTCTTTGCATCTTACTAATTATTATAAATTCGATTTGTAAAGATGTTTGTTAGAAGTAAATACCGAAACCGATGAATTAATTTAGATGAAATTTGACACAAGGCGATAAGTACTTTTATTTATTTGTAATACTTTATTGTGCATGTACGTTTGAAAAAAATACAGTATATGCATTTAAAAATAAAGTACAATTGGCGGTCTTATCACTCGACGCAATTTCTTATAGACAACCGAAGTATGAAGACAGGGAAAGGAAAATAATCTATAAAATAAGGCATGTCTTCTAATTACTAACCGTAATAAAATGTTATATACAACACTTAATAGATTATAGTTATAATGTTCAAGTATTATAAACCTCTTTATACATAATAGGTAGTTAGATACTACTAAGTAAAGTAACTAGTAAACTATTACCACTGTTACATAAAACCACGTATGCGAAAACCGAGAAAATTCACGTTAAGTAATGAGTTATTGTCATGAAAAGAGTATAAAGACAAAGAGCTTTGACCGCGTACCACCAAATAATCCTTGTACCAGATTCAATGGGCTAATTGCACGGCACGTATGAGATAAACTCATTAACAAGGATAGACGCGAGATTCCGCTGCTAGCGCTACTGAGCTTATCTGCTAAGGTCGCGGGCACAGTATAGTAAGCGGGGCGTTTTATAGCGATTAAGTTTATGTTTAATCGCTTTTGTTCAGCACTGCTTGCGGTCGCGCTGTGTAAAACACATCCCGTATAATTGAGTATCTTAATAGTGAAAGAAATCAGTTTATTAAATAAAAATAAAAAAACTGATCCGATGTAGTTACTGATAGCCACAGTAGTTTATTTTTTCTTTGAATAAAAGTATTTACAAGTTTGATTTTAATATAAAATAATAATAAATGTAACTACTTAATCATCATCATCATCAGCCACATGACGTCCACTGCTGAACATAGGCCTCCCCCAAAGATTTCTAAACGGACCTGTCAAAAGCGGCCTGCATCCAGCGTGTTTCTGCGACCTTTATCAAGTCGTCTGTCCACCTTGCAGGTGGACGGCTAACGCTGCGCTTGCCAGTACTACTTAATGGTTACTGTAAAACGTGATTCATTTAGGAAGTATGGAATAGGATAATAACATATACTTCTTTTCTAAAATGCCGTAGTAAGTATAAGCAAAAGACATATATGTGTCATGTGATATACTTCTAAGTCTACTATCGTCCGAAGCGCTAGATAGAGGCTTAACATACGCGTTTACAATTCCTAAATTAGGTACGAATATATGAACAACAATTTATGAACATCAGAATAAGAGCCACTAGCCAAGTTGATCACTAGACCAATACCCAATCACCAACACGTTTTCAACAACTGTATATAAATGAACCTTTAAAGAGAGGAAATGAAAGTTAAAAAATTAAATAAATTTGCACATAACAATAAAAACGCGAAATATCCGCTACGCTTAACACTAAGCCACCTTACCTACACACGTACAAAGGCCTTTGACGCACTGGGAGGCGGGTGGCGGGGGCGGTCGGAGGCGGACGAAGGGCGGGCGGCCCGCATGATTGTGCGATCACCGGCGACCCATTTGCGGCTCGTTACACGCTGATAGCACCAAACAAAACACACCCCAAGTAATTAGGAAAAGCCTTTTCCAGATACCGTAAGCACTGGTGACTTTTGAACGTTGGCGTAAATAGAAATCGCTAGGTTTACAAACCGATGATAATGCGAGGCACTGTTTGAGCAGTGCGTGGGAACAAAATATTATTATTTAATAATAAAATCATGTCAAATTTATTATTGACGCATATTATCTAATTATTATTATTTTATTTTTTTATTGCTTCGAATGACGAGACGAGCATGCCGCTCACCTGATGGTAAGCGATACGACCACCCATCAACAGTAGCAATACCATGCGGCACCTTGAGTTACAAAGCACTGTTTGGCATTCCACTGCGCTCGTCATCCTGAGACACAAGATGTTAAGTCTCATTATATCCAGTAGTTACACTGGCTACAATGTCCTTCAAACCGAAACACAACAGTACATGCACACTGCTGCTTGGCAGTAGAAATAGACATTGCGGTGGTACCCACCCAGACGGACTATTACATATGAGAGACCTACCACCAGTACAAATTATAAATTATTGTCATCTTCACGGTTTTAGAAAGTGATGTAATATTATAATGTACACAGCATTAAATACAAGAAATAGTAATAATTATAGTTCCATTTCTACTAAACATTTTCCAAGACAAGAAAGTGAAATTGTATACATCGTAAACATAGACAATACAATTGTTTTAGAAAAACAAAAGGTGCGCAAAGTTTATGAGCTGACCGCAGTCCGCTGACCATTATGTCTCTCTATGCGGTTGATTTATAAAAAAAATGGACTGGTTGATCTATAAGGTAGTTTTATAACATATTTAGCTAATACTACACATTATTTCACACGAACACGAACACGCTGGATGCAGGCCGCTTTTGACAGGTCCGTCTGGAAATCTTTGGGGTAGGCCTATGCTCAGCAGTGGACGTCATGTGGCTGATGATGATGATGATGAAACATTATTTCTACCACATTGCGTCATTTCGTTGTATTATTTTCACGAAATAAAAATAATTAAAACACTTTATTGTATCGGTTATGGTATCATTTGTTTGAACAATATTCCACGTTGCTTCATTTAAATTATTTTGTGAGTATTCATCATCGTCGTCATAAGCGCATAGACATTTAAAATTATTGTATTATGTTTAATGGACTCTTATCTATTTATTTCACAACTTAGCTGCTTATAGCGTAGTTATTGCATCAAGAACTTTGAAATACAAAGTGTCATCATCGCTTAACGCCCTGAAAAATCTGATATAAGGACTCATTGTTAATTTCAAATCGAATATCACCGTGCAATACGGCTTAGTCATATAAAGAGAAATTACAGCCTTTTTTTCTCAGCCAGTTTATTTCTCTTTAAGTTATTTTTTGCAAGCTATTATTACGGTGTAAATAGTTACGGCAAGCTGACTTCTGCAAATTTTGGAGCTTGCAGGATTTGCGGTAGTCGCTTTTTTTGTATAGACTTACTTACTTACTTTATATAACCGCTAGTGTAAACGCATCTGGAAGTTCTTGCCCAATATATTCCAGCGAAAACATGCTAGTACAGTCTAAACACAGCTTTATATTTTAGCACTTAGAGTATATCTGTGTACTGTGCTTAGAGCAAAGTGACTTCATTGAACAACGTGTTACATAGATAACATGGTATGTTCAACACTCGGCAAGCCGTGACTCTTATCCACTATTGCACTCTGATTTTTATTACAGTGTTACTAATGCTTAAAAATCTGAAAATATTAATCTACACTAATATTATAGAGAGGAATGATTTGTATTTTTGTGTGTTTGTAACGAATAAACTCAAAAATTACCGGACGGATTTTAAAAATTCTTTCGCTAATATAAAGCTACATTTATTATCAGCAAGTAACGTAGGCTTTTATCCTTGAAAAACTTATTCACGCGGGCGGAGTTGCGAGATAAAATCTATATTTAATATAAGCATCGATGGTTTTAAGCCACCTCAATCAACGAACATCTCTTTCCTAATAAAAGTTAACCCTTTTATATATACTTCCCGTTTTTTTTTCGCAAATACGCACGTGCATGTTATCGTTTTTACAAAACATATAAATTACGATGAGTTCAAAGATCAGGTTTGATATCATTGGATCTATCCCCATGTAGGGTAGCAAGATGCGGCAACTGGCGTGCGCCGGGCTGTGCCGGGTGTCGTATCATGCCGGACCACCTGGGACGTGGACAATAACGCACCTTTACGTCGCGAGCCAACGATGAAGTGAACATAATATAATGGTTCGTAAAATAAAAGCGAAATAAATTTTCATAACGTACCTAAACTCTACAAACATTGATAGAAATCTGCCTTTGCTGTTCGTGAAATTATGATTAAATACTTTCAAAACCATTTTTAATTTGATAATATGTTTGTTAGTCACTTAATGTTCTTCGCATTGCGTAGGGTTCTGGTGGAAAGTGTAACGGTATTGTATCGGCAAGTTTCAACGTCAATCAGTGGATGCGGGTTCACAATTAGAAGCACGTGCCGTGGTGGGAAAAACTTGATGCGAAACAAATAAATTCTCATATAATAACTATTTAAATATCACGCTCATTGATTAGGGAATTTTTCATGGGTTGAAAAGTATCCAACGGAATGTCACGATGGTTTTCCTTTCGTTAAATTATATTCTATGTACTTGTTTATCCTTATATTTATTACAAAAACCAAACCAACAACACAGAGATAAAACATTTAGGGCCGATTTCACCGCGTGCTGATAAACGCTATTTCTCACATAAATGTATAAGCCGGCCAAATACTCTAACAATCTAATCTATGCTCCTAGATTCGAGTGTGACATTTGTGTTTGGTCTGCTTATACACTTGTGTGTCGAATACATTTATATATAAAAAAAACCATATCAATGGTTGAATAGCATTTATCAGCAAGCGGTGAAATCGGTCCTTAGAATAATTTTAAATTATTTAACTTCCACAGTAGCAACAATGTAAAACAAAACCTATTTAGCCATGGCGCACGCACGCAATGGAATTATTGGTGAATGGATGAAATTATGGAAGTGCTGCCGTATTAAATGAGAGGGTAGGTACACTTTTCCTCACGATCTGGAGCCGAGACCACCGTCGGAGTCTTTGCTATTGTCTTGTCCATGAGTAACGTAATTAGTTTTACTTGTGCATTAAAGTTGTTAAGATGCTACTGATTCACAATGTGAAGTTGTTCTTTTGAATATTGCGTTTTTTTTTAAATATCACTCTCACGAGGTCCTATGTTGCATGTTCAGTCAGTAGAGTCAATCTGTTTTGCAAATTATGACAAACTTTTAATATATCATGAATAACGCATGCTCACGCCTTTTATCCCCGAAGGGGTAGGCAGAGGCGCAACTAGTGCACCCACTTTTCGCCAAGCGTATTCCGTCCCATGATGTGATAGGGGCGAGCCTATCGCCATACCGGGCACAAATTCCAGACTCCGGGCTGATACTGAATAGAAAAAATCCAATATCACTTTGCCCGACCCGGGGATCGAACCCGAGACCTCAGCCTTGCAGTCGTACCGTAATACAAAATGTCCCTGTATATAAATTACGCGTCACGTTGTTTGTCCGCGACGGACTCCTAAACTACTTAACCGATTTTAATCAAATTTGCACACCGTGTGCAGTTTGATCTAATTTGAAATATAGAATAGCTTAGATCTCAATTTATAGTCGCAATATTATTTTATCTAAAATAATCTCTAAAAAGAATTTATATGGCAAAACAACGTTTGCCGGGTCAGCTAGTATTTTATAAAATGTGCCACAAATATGACTAAAACCGAAGTTGTCTACTAGCACACAATCATATTATAACACAACATACAGTATGCGCATACAAAATAATAGAATAACCTAGCGCTATTATATTTTGTACTAAAGTAATTATAATTAACAGAAGGCTAAACAAAGTAAAAAACAAAATATGTTATAATTCAGTCCTTATCTAAAGTAATATGTAATTAAAACAACTCTCGATTATTGTATTGATAAATTACAAAAGCAAACTTGGCTCGAACTACTTTTTATTGGCCCGACACACACAAACACATTAAGTAATGCATGCATAAAATCATCACAGGTTCAAAGCACTTGTGACGCACATCTGGTGTGGAGACAGAGTATTAACCACAGAATTATTGCGTAATAATCTAGCTAGGCAGATGTTCGAGCTGATTGCACTCGGTATAGTTAACAGGTGCTATGCTCCACCACGTGGTGACACAGGGTTGACGCTGCAAACAAAACCAGGAAATCGATAATAAATTTAGACAAATTTATGAAAGATCTTTTCTTCCTAACGTAATACAAATCATTATTACACGGCATTATAACTCTACACAGACAATAACTAGCTAAAGCACATCTTACTGGGGGTAGGTCTCTCATATATAAGAGCCCGTCTGGATGGGTACCACCGCAATGTCTATTTCTACCGCCAAGCAGCAGTGTGCATATACTGTTGTGTTTCGATTTGAAAGACATTGTAACCAGTGTAACTACTGGACATAATGAGACTTAACATTTTATGTCTCAGGATGACGAGCGCAGTGGAATGCCAAACAGTACTCTGTAACTCTAGGTGCTGGATGGTGTTGCTACTGTTTATGGTTGGTCGTATCGCTTACCATCAGGTGAACGGCACGCTCGTCTAAATTTAAATCTAGTTAATTTTTTTTTTTATTCAATGCAATAAAAAAAAATTAAACTGTCACAATTTAAAGTGACTAAGAGTGGAGATCTTGAATTTAACTTATCATTATCAGCCACATGATATTCACTGCTGAACATAAACCTCCTCTAAAGATTTCCAGACGGACCTGTCAAAAGCGGCGTGCATCCAGCGTTCTTCCTGCGACTTTAACAAGTCCTCTGTCCACCTTGCAGGTAAACGTTCAATACTGCTCTTTCCGATACACTCGAAAACTATAAATATGGTAAGTTTAATATACTGGAAGTATCATTTCTCGATATTTTATAATACCGTAGTAGATCGGAAACAAGAAATGAGCCGTGGATAAATGAGAAAGATCGAACGAACGCTAACGTGTCCTACTTCTCCTATAAGAACTCTTACGTTAACTACGATAGTGTAGAAACGAACTTGATGTTATTTTTAAAACTGCATAAGATATTGTTGTATCGAGACGTTTTGTATCAACCCTGTCGAAGTCGGAGAAAACAGGATAAACGAGTTGTCGCGATTTTATAGAGTAGACATTACATAATGACTTGCAACGTGATAATCCTCATATGGACCTGTTATAAAAACCTCGTTCATTTATCTTATTAAAGTAATGGTGTATTATTATATTAACAATTAGTTTAACATCGCCGACGGGTTTCACGTCTTTAATTTTCATTAACTTGTTTATTTCATAGGATGTTTAAATGTTCCACAGTCAACTATTCCTGTTTCTGGTAACTATTCGTTTTAACACATATACACTCGCGTCTTATACTTTGTAATTTGTATGATCTGATAAGTATTATTATAGGCAACATTTATGGTTTGTGCTTCTGTGAGGTCCCAGCTTGAGATGGTATATTGTAGTGTAGAGTCAGTACTGTATGTATTAAAATTATAGATTTGTAAATGAAGACTGAATGGCATTTTTTTGCATAAGCATTGTGTTTTGGGCTTACTTTTAATTAGCAAAGATTATTGAGCAAAACGAAAAAACCTAAAGATTTTTTTTTTATAAATAATGTTTTGTAGATACTTTTTCTTTTTATTGGGTTCTGTATCTATCTAAAATTAAAATGAGTAGAAAATATTATTATATCGAGGTCATTCTCTTCGGTAAACAAAGGCAATTTTTGCAAAGCAATTTATTAACCTGACTTTGACACGTCAGACAAATGAAGTGTTTATTTTAAAATAGTACCGTCAATATGATAAATCGACAGGCAAGTTGGCGACTGCGAGCTGCGACTAGGCGATTAGAAATAGATATTGAATCACGCAGGTGGCTTTCCTTGTAGAAAAGTTTTTGCACAGATACGCACACTGTAGGCAGCTGCAGTCGTGAAAATTGCGAGCCCCTATGCCACTGCCTCTTCCAGTCATAATCTAGGAATTAATAGGCGATCGCTAACGACAAAATGGAAATGCAACGTGTGTTTGGACAAATGCAACGCAACGCAATTAACTATGGAAGTTAAATTTGCGAATCGATGTGGCAACGATACGGGCGCGTACACATGCCCTTTATGTACGGAAAACTGGCAACCGAAGAAAATACATCAGAGGCACGTAATTAATTATGGTCTTGAAAATAACGACAAATATTATTGTTTTTCAAATAGACGCTAAATTAATCCTGGATGACACCATGTGTCTACACCCGCATAGAAATCTAATTACGTTCTTCTTTCTAAGTACCTCATCCAATTATCAACTGACACCTTTCGCAGTACGCTTTGAGTAATACAAAGTTTATTGCAAATTAATTTATGATGTACCATTTCCGCAGATTTGGCTTCTGGATTTTTTTTGTGTATATTATATTTAAAATTACGTATTCTAACTTAATTTGCATCAATTAATAACTTAACTCATTTCAAGTACCTATAACAAATCCTATCTTTGTTATTACAAGTAGTTGAATTAAACTGTGTTTTGCAATGCGCTTATAGCTTTTACATTCAAAAGGCTTACTTGAATAAATGATTGAACTCCTTGTCAGTCGAATATTAATGATATTAGGTACTACATTTTTCTTTTCGACTACCAATAATACAAATTATATTGACTAAATATAATATTATTCAGCGATTTTCGTAATCTATTTATAACTATCTGATAATATAATGAATAAATGGTAAAAAAATAAAAAAGGTAGGTTAGATATGCTTTACACACAAGTCAAATCGCAGCAGCCATCAATAAATAGAGCAAATCAATGCAAAACATTGCAAGCTTTTGTGTGCGCCGCACATGCGCGCTCTTGGCTCACAAAACCGCTTTTCATTTGGTTTGAATCGCTTGTGCTCATTTTGTGCACACACGAGATGACTCACATACGATGAATATACAAGAGACCACAGATATGACAATGGTATAGTTTGAATCTCTGTTTTTCACGTGGCACATAGTGTTAGTCGAATTTTCAGATATCCGAATTGATATTTCAAAAGGCCTTTGGTTAAGCGACGATAGCCTAGTTGGGAATGGAACGGTCTGCCGAGACAATGTCCGGAGGTTCAAAACCCAAGGCACACACCTCTTACTTTTCGAAGTTACGTGTGTATTGTTATTAATTATCGTTCGCTTTAACGGTGAAGGAAAACATCGTGAGGAAACCTGCATACCTGAGAAGTTCTCTGAAGTTCGAAGGTATGTGAAGTCCGCCAACCCGCACTAGGCCAGCGTGGTGGACTAAGGCCTAACCCCTCTCAGTAGTAGAGGAGGCCCGTGCTCAGCAGTGGGCAGTATATAATACAGGGCTGGTTGCATTGCATTGGTTGCATTGGTACCGACTGTTTTATTCAAACTAATAGAAAGGATGTTTGTTATCCATGTATGATGATACCGTTATTACTAGGTAAAATTTAGCTGTAATTATGATTTGAGTAGCATATTTCTACCCATGATTTATTATAATATTAGAGTTTCTCATTATTAATAAGGATACCAATTTACTAAACTGTCATTTCTTCTCAGAGGCCTGTCCTCTTACCTCCGAAATAAGCAGCATCTATTTAAATAACTAATCTTTGATCTAATTAGTACCGGGGTGAGTGTTGTCTGCGAAGAATTCTTTTCAGTGGAGATAAATGGAAGCTACGAGCGTCGTCCCGATCAATGGGGTATCGTGTGTCGGCCACCTGCGCTGCTCTGTGCTCAACTGCCTTTTGTCCCAAAAGCGCACGTATGCAACCAGATTGGAAGCTTACTTCCAGCAGTTACTGGCTATAATGAGTCCAGTATCCAATAGGAATAGAGATGTCTGCCGACGAACACGCGCGGATGTGGATTTAAATTACTTAAGTACCTATCATAATTTTATTATAGTTGTCAGCTTGAAAGTAGCGCTAGAGATGGACTCAGCATCCATCAATCGTTCGAAACCAATCTATTACCTTATTCCAATGTCGAAATCTGGCAATGATATCAATAAATATCTAAAATATATTTTTATGATTGTTAGCATTTCCTTACAAAAGTAACAATGCAAATTCCTATTAACATTCAACGTGGCATTAGAATTTGGCAAAAATGTGAAACACGCATAATTCCACATTTAAAACTATACAAAAGCAATTACACCAAAACCGCATTGAAACCCAAACGCCGTACATAACAAACATTGTGTTACTTGGCATTCGACAATTGAGTCACAAATTCGTCAGATCTCACACGAAGATACGCGGCCCGACACCCGCTGGCTCCTGAGAACGTCACTTATTAACGTAATATCGATACTCTAACTTTTATCGATCTAAATTGCACACAGCACGCCCGCTGCAGTTTGCGTGGGAAATGAGACAATTTTTTGATGATTTAACTACGACCGATGCAGCACGTGCAATTTTTTGCTGGCAAGCTGCATTAAACAAATGTTTTGCGGTCTTCATAGCTAAAGACAGACTTAAATTAGCTTGTTTTAATGTAAATTGAACGCTTTTATCAAATTTTATGATCCAAAATTGTTAGAATACTCTTAATTATCTACATATAAACGGTAATGATTACATTAGAAACGTAAGTTGTAATCCTCACTTAATTTGTTTTGTATTCCTAATCGAAACGAAGGTCCAGTCAAAAACACGTCACTATCAGCGTACTCTATTAGAGGGTCACCCTAATTCCCGTGATCGTGAGACCAAAGACAATAGTGATTATATCACAGTTAATAGCTACCATCAACTAGAAGGGGTGCTGGCCAGGGGTCGACCTTATCTCTCCGGATTAGCCGACGGTAAGTCAAGCTACTCCTGATAGTAATGAGATATCTTTGGCCATCTATTTGGAATTGGCCATGCAATACTTTGTCGTTTGCTTAAAAGAATAAAAGCAAAGAAAATTTGGAAATAAATCCTCGTTGATTACAGTCAAGTTTCCATGGTATATAAAAATGAGAGGTGTCAAGGGACACCCGGATGGAACGAAGTTCCTTTCGATTAATTAGTGAAGGAATTGTAATAAAATTTTATTTATATAACAGAGTGTGTATACATATAAATATATAAATATTTTCCTATTTCCGTTCAAATACATAAGTTTCTAGAGAAAAAAACAAATAAATACGTGTGGCACTCGGAGACTACCGCGGTAAAGCTATTGCATAGCATTTTTATCACAAATTTTGATTGACTAAACACAAATTCGATCTTACGCTTACCACTAAAAGTAGATTTTTAAACGCGAGCAAAGCACGTTTAGTCTTGTTATTGATAAATGTCAGTAACCAAAGTAGAATAAATCAACAAAATTTGAAAAAACAAAGTTACGTTCGATTCTTTTGTACTCGTGCCGTGCCAACGCTGGGGAAATAGCTTCTACGCAATGTATTTAAGGTTCATTTTAGATTAGTAAGAAATGGTTTTAATGACTTTAATAAATAAAATAAATACAAATATACTCGTTTCAAGAATTATAGCTTCTACGCATTGTATGTAAGGTTCATATTAGTAAGATAATAGAAAAAAGTGTCGTGACAATTTTCCGTCCAGCCCCCTTTCACAACGCGCAATAAGGAACTTCGTTCCTATACTAAATATAATAATGGTTTATAAACACTAATATGCAGCCAGGCTTATTAATAAAATGCATTAATTTTAAAGATATTATACTTTTTTTTATGGCATTTGTGTTCACATTTTGCCAATGTCAAGTTTGGTTTGTCTATTTTATTATCTGTAGTATGTCGAAGTAAAGCAGTGGCTACCATACCAAGACTTTATCGAGGAGTTTTGGCGGCAACAAAAAAAACACTTGATTAGCACAATTGTTTCAATTCACTTTATTTGAGCTCTTTAATAGAACTAAATTGGATAATATACCACCATAGTTATACAATATAACACTAAGTATCACCAAAACAATGAATTAAAACAAGAGCACCTCATGACACTTCCAAGTTCCCGCCAAAACTCTCGACATTATACTTGTATGCAATAATGTCCAAGACAATAATTTGTATTATATTTTGTAATACATTTTAGCTACCATCCATAACTAAACAGTAATTTAGAACCTAGAAGAAACATCAAAATTCATCCTGCAAAACCGTAATATACTAACAATGAGATCTCTTTAAGCCTATAAAAATGTACAACATAACCATCACGAATCCACACATAAATTTAATCCATACTGAACTAGAAATAAGATGTATTTTCGTACAACAATTTCTTTGTGCATTATAAGGGGGTCACCGAATGTATTGTGTTAATATCACAATATGGTGCTGTCAGTTAATTGGAATAGATTATGGGAATAAGGGAAGAACGTTTTTCATCGAGTGGTCCCGAGGGATGCGCGCGGGATTGATGTTTTATATTTTTTTATCAAGTCATCGAGTGACAATGGCGTTTAGGCGGATTATCACAATATTTGGCGTAGGTCGTGTGTCGTGTCTGAAAATTGACACCAGCTGTGGTTTTTGAACAATAAAGAGAGGTGTACTTAAATATGCATACAATAGGACATATTTTTCTATAAACAAAGATTTATGCATGTTTATCGCATTACTAACCCTCAAATTAACATTTATGAGGACCTTGAATGTCTGTAGTGCACAATATTTAGTTTATAGGTGGTGTTGATTAGCTACCATTAAGAAATATTTTAGCACCTTTTTATACAAAATGACACTATAAATATTTTCTAGGAATTTAAATTCCCTTATGCCGATTTGTCTACAGATTAAAAAATCACATAAACCAAACATTGACATCATTTCCACCTAGTGAGTAACTTAATAATTGAATAACCGTGTATCGTGAGACGTGACCCACTAAGGAGCCCGCATGTCTGGAGTCTGCGGCACCAGACGGCTCGGCTCCTGAAGATGACTCACACTGACCACTCTCAACCCAATCATGCCGTCTCAAGTGACCATCAATTCTTGACTCATCACCCGGTATGTCTCAGCAGCATTCGTATCAGCTTTTTTACAAGTTGAGAATGACTTTAGCAAACTCAATCTGTTATTTGCACAAATTCAACAAAATTTCTTAAAAAATAACCCATACCACAAAAATCCTATGCATCGTTTTATCTATTCCGTCGTAATTCGAGATTGACGTTGATATTATTTTTCATAAATGACCCCCTAATAAAGGAATCATATCGCGAATTATAGTGTGAAAACATACATCGTACTGGATCGACATTTGGCAAAAAAGCAAATAAAAGATATAACAAAACTAACAAAGCTTTGAAGATGCGCCATAAAAATTTGTTAATGCCTGTTCTTGTGTGCGCAACAGTGGAACTGCACAATGAGCGTGACGGGCGTGACAAAAGAACTGCGCAATAGAGTCACCGGCGCGTGCGCACCCGCAAAAGCACACCTTGCAAACTATGAATGCTTTACAAAGGTAGACTGGCAAAAAGTAAAAGTTTGCTTAAAATGAGAAGAATTCATATAACATTATACTTAATATTTGTTCGTTTAAAGTCTAAGGTTAATAAGGTTAACTAGGTTAAAATATAATATTATAAGCAGTGTAAAAAAAGCTTAAAATTAATGTAATTAATATATTAATTAAGTACCTCGTTCAATCGTAATACAGTCGTGTAAAATATAGCTGAGAGTAATAATTACTTTATCATAATTGCACGAGCATCGTAGGTATCTGGTTTACCCAGTATCATGGACGCAAAGTACGTAAATTCCAGCGGACTTTTTTAAAAACATAACAGTAACATAATATATTACTCCAATATTATGCGGGTTTTTCACCATTTACCTTTACCGTTTCTACTTGATATGTATTTTCTGTAATGTGCTCTTACATATGTGAACGGAAAACTTACCTAAGTTTATTATATTGAAATCATTTGACCCTCGGTGGCGTAGTTGTATTACGGTACGACTGCAATGCTGAGGTCTCGGGTTCGATCCCCGGGTCGGGCAAAGTGATATTGGGTTTTTCTATTCAGTATCAGCCCGGAGTCTGGAATTTGTGCCCGATATGGCGATAGGCTCGCCCCCTATCACATCATGGGACGGAATAAAAATGGCGAAAAGTGGGTGCATTAGTTGCGCCTCTGCCTACCCCTTCGGGGATAAAAGGCGTGAGTATGCGTATGCATTTGACCCTCAATGCTTTAATCGCCGCAGTAAAATAAGCTAAACTCGCACATTGTTGCAATGTCCGAAAAAACGAGCTTATCGAATGAATAAAAACAACCACAATAGAAATTCAATGCAGATCTTGAGCGGCCCATTGTGCATTTTTTCTTTCATATTTGATTTGTTGCTACCAAATAACGGATATGAAAAGCGTTTAAGGTACTTAATGTCCAGTAATTGGCGATCAATGAGGATCAGTGGGCACATTGTGTTAAAGTATCGAATAGCTCCAAAGCCCATTGTCCGAGCGGGAATAAAAAAACACGAACAAAAAAAATTAAGCCACACGGCCACCCGTCAAGGGCCAACAATCAGTGGTCTATCGATTTGTGACAGATTAAATTTTCATTTGAACATTTACGTTAATCTACAGGGTGGCAATGATGAATATATCCGACCGAATATTTACTAAATTAAAAAACTGTTGTTAACTATTCAAATTATTTTTTAATGCTCTATTAAATACTTGTAACTTTTTATTTGAAGCTCTACACGGATTTAATTAAACTATAATTTCCTTGCTTCATAAAGAGCCACTTAATATTATAAGTCCTATAAAAACAATGTTGCTCGAGTAAAAACAAGGCTCTGTAATACACACACAACATATTTTTGGATGATTAGCAAACTAATCACATAATGATGTATTTTTATTTCTAAATATATTCAGACGACCTATACAAGTGCGGATACAAAAATATAATGCGGGTTGACCATAACGTGATTTAACTTTTTAATTTATAAAAATATCTTTGTTTAAGGTCGGGGCGGCACTATACCGTCTGCGGGGGCGGGGGATGATACCTATACGACTATCAAAGCTGTCTTCCGATTAGACCGCCCGTAATTGCAAAAGACGGAAATGTCCATAGACGACATAGGCCTTATCTTATAAAAAATTGGCAAATCGCTCATTAACGAATCACCTAATGTATTAGTCGACTATATAAAGTAAATTCATATTGTGAGCATACGCATACTCACGCCTTTTATCTCCGAAGGGGTAGGCAGAGGCGCAACTAGTGCACCCACTTTTCACCGTGCGTATTCCGTCCCATGATGTGATAGGGGGCGAGCCTATCGCCATATCGGGCACAAATTGCAGTCTCCGGGCTGATACTGATTAGAAAAACCCACCATCACTTTGCCCGACCCGGGGATCGAACCTCAGCATTGAAGTCGTACCGTAATATAACTACGCCACCGAGGCAGTCATACGTCATAATGTGTAATGTCTATTATATTTGAGTTGGATACCTACATATTACATAATAATATATAGAAATAAGTAGTCTAAGCACAGCCGAAAAATAATTTTAAAACAAGGTGTTCCCCAACGGAATCCTCTGTTTTAAATTCACTGCAGGAGTCAGCTCCCGATGCGTAACTGGGCGAGTCCCACGCACTCTGAATAAGAAATATGAGCTGAACGGATACTACTATTATCAAAACATTATTACAACACTCCAAACGCGCCCTTCGATGTTAAAATTAAACAACAATTGCCTTTAATATTCGCTTACCAGTACCCTTGTGTGGTTTTATAAAAAAATCTGTCAATCTGCCGTAGATCAATCATGCTTGGTGAATAGGCCGGGGAGTGCGCCGCCGCCACAATCAAACTTAGCAGATAATAAAAGGCAGTCTATATTTACGTAAACGCATCGGTTTGATGTCCAATATTGCTTACATGGAGCGGACACTGATTTGCGCTTTGTTCGTTTTGTGGGAGTGTCGGAGTCGACATCTCTTGCTTCTTGGCCGACTGACATTTGATTTTGAGTCGCAGGTGTTTTTAAATGTTATCTTAAAAAAAAAACAAATAAAAGTTCAAGTTGCACGGCACCAATACTATTGAGTAAAGTTTATTTGATTTTCCTTGAGAATTATAACGGATAATGGAAAGATACAAAGATAGCCTAGGGCCTGGGGGATATCACAGGAACCCTGCTGTATTGTGCTGAATAAAAAATAGCAAACGGCCGTGAAATGAGTAAGTAAGTCACTCAATTAATGACAACTACCGAAAATGTTTATCAACAATGCAGTGGAATCGTGAATACATTGCGAACGTTCCAAGAAAGGAATCATAGTTTTATTTTCAAGGCCTTCGGCTAAATATACAATTGTCTCACATTGCTTTTTATGACAAACAGCGGAAACACTTGTTGCGTATAATTCGACCACTTTTTCTACTTTAATAAAAAAAAATCCAATTATATCACTAATTTTAATAATTAATTTATTAATTTCCCTCTCTGTCTCTTTGAAACTAAAAAGTTTCCCATGTGAAAAAATAAAAATGAGTAGGTAAGTAAGTTAAGTTGCCATGAAACTGTTAGGTATATTAGTTATATGCTGCTTGTTTATTTTTTGCACAATCATAATATTAATTATTATTATAGATTAAGATTATGTTAAAACTGTAAATGTAGGCATTTTTTATTGTTAAAACTGCTAGACAACTTTATGAATAAATAAATACGTGACACAAAATAATATGGTAAAGCAAGTTAACATAATAACCCATCAACACACACTACTTTCTTAAGCATAACATTGCCACGCGTCTCCAACCATAACCTGGCGGACAAGAAAACCCACTCAATGGTCCGGAGATGCACGCGGTTGGGCCCACGTGCGGGCGCCGGGCACGCTCCGACGCGCCCACGTGCCCAGCACGCGCATTACAGGTACGCGTGCCCAAGTTACCAGGAGGCCGTGGCCCGTGACCCTACGGTGAGAGCGACCGATACGAACCGATAGTGGTTTGTCACTATTACTAAGCTTTTTTTACGTTTATTTATTTACTAGTTGTGGCCGCTAATTCGTCTCCATAGACTTAGCTCTATCTCTGCCCGTTATATCCCCCCTAATACACTTCCCTATAACACGACTTCACGGTGCTTTTGCGTTCTATGATGAAATTTGTAACTAAGAAAAAGAAACTTTTAATTCTTTAGATAAATTTCGATAAATTGAACACTGTAGGACTTACCTACTTCCAAGAGAAAAAGCCATAGCTTTTTTAAAAGCGATTAAATAAAAACAATCATTGTTGCTTTAAATAAACCTTGAACTTTAAACAGTCAGAAAGTCAATAATATTTTTTTGGTAATTAGGTAAACCGACAAACAGAAATAAATTAATAGTTGGTGTTTTACGTTTTTATTTATTTATTTATTTATTTATTAGGTTTTCCAGCAGACTTAACACTACGATTACAATAAATTAAAAAATATTATAACTTATAGCTATAATGTAAGCCCAAGTTAGGAAAACTCAACATGTATATAATTTAAAGTTAATTTCAAGCGCAGTGAATTATACAAACAATATCGTGATATAATTTGGAGGCGTTCACGCAATAAGTTAATATATGCCAGACTGTATTAGTCTTGTAGAAAAGTTTCAAACATTTATTGAAAGAACTTTGCTCGATCTGTAACTAAGAATAAGTATAATTTCCAACACATATATAACTAATCTTTACGTTTTATTTTTAACGTTTAATTATTACCTTTTCCTCACGTCTTCCAGATATTCTGTTCGAAAATATTTAAACTACAGACGATATTATTGTGTAGACATATTCCAATAGGTAAAGTATAATTTTTTCCCTATAGTTTAATGAATTCTATAACATGTAATCCCATATTATAAGGCGTGCTGTGATTGCTGATAGCGATGTGTTTACGTGATAATTTAGATCGATCGTAATTTAGTGATTATACCAACTGATTGTAATCAAGAGACGTCCGCTGGCTATCATAGTATAAATATAATGGGAAATACAAAATTGAGAAATTGTACTTAAGTATGTCAAGTATGCTAAGAGCACAAAATTGTGAACTTGTACCTATACTGACATTATAAAAATGAATATGATTATAATAGAAAAGAGTAGTAAATATATTCTCTAGAACAATCGCATTATCTCTTGACAAAGGAAATCTCATCTCCGAATAAGAATAAGTATCGGTCATAGAAGGACATAGAAGGTACATTTAAACCTTTAAGTTACCATGAATCTAGCGCCACTATTCCTTCAAGAAGGAATGTGGTCAACAGGGTCGTTTGTACCATGGGCTTTGCTAGGGGGTAGCAGGATAGGGAAGCTGCATTCGTATTTTTATTTTTATCATTATTCAATTGTATTTTATTGTTATTAATTTATCACTGAAACCAAATCTATCTGTTGTTTCATCATCATCATCATCAGCCACATGACGTCCACTGCTGTACATATGCCTCCCCTAAGAATTTCCAGACGGACCTGTCAAAAGCGGCCTGCATCCGGCGTGTTCCCATGAAATTCTGGCAATAGAGATGAGCAACATTTATCGATAGTTGTGGTATTAAAGTAAAAAATATCGATGTTTAAGATTATCACAACTCGTAAACATCGGAATATCGATATTTTTAACAAAATTTTATTTAGGTTTTGTTCTTTATTTTTTTAATACATACATACACACTCACGCCTTTTATCTCCGAAGGGGTAGGCAGAGGCGCAACTAATACACCCACTTTTCGCCAAGCGTATTCTGTCCTATGATGTGATAGGAAGCGAGCCTATCGCCATATCGGGCACAAATTCCAAACTCCGGCCTGATACTGAATAGAAAATCTCAATATCACTTTGCCCGCCCCGGGGATCGAACCCGAGACCTCAGCATTGCAGTTGTACCGTAATATAACTACGTTTTAAATAATAGGAATATATTTTATAAATCATGGAGTCCAGAAAATATTCTGTTGGATATAAGACATATTCTATTGATACGTTCTATCGAGTTATTTAAGTGAAATTTTTAGGTAATCTTCCGATTAGCTCGGCGGGTGATCCTGTGAAATTTGATAACGATCGGACTACCAGAACTCATCTGGCTATAGATAATGCTAACTGTGCGAAGCTGGGGCGGGTCGCTAGTAAACTATTTTATCATAAAATTGTGGCAGAAGTTTCTTTTTTAATAAATTCCTGTTAACTTATTTTGATTTTGCCTTGTACGTTAAGAATATTTTTAATCAATGTGGATTTCAATGTCTCTCACTCCGGAACTTCACATCCTCCCGACTTTAATTAATAAAAAATATTATTCTAAAATATTAAGTATCTCTTTATCTATTCTATCTATAAAACCTATAGATAAAGCATAGATGAATTATATAATACAAATATTCATACAAATGAGTTTTCCGATTAGTCGAGTTTTGTAGCATAATTATTACCTAAACAAAACTCATTGATTCATAGAATATATGGAAAGTGGATACCGAAACGGTATAAAAATATATATTGTAACCGTATTTTAAATAAAAAAGGTAACAACATACGCGTGCCATTAAGCAAATAAGCGGGTGCAGAGTACACGAGCAAAATGAAAAAAGCAACGCGTGTTCGAGATAGCGGCTAGAAAACAGAACTATACTTTTCTAGTTCGTAGCTCGTAACATAGGTTGCATAATGTAAAGATATAAATGTAAGGTTATCGCAGCTTAGTAAGTACGCATTTAATATTATCATACGAAAGTAGTACCTATATTATCGTTACTATAAAAGAATCCACAAGTTACGCCAAATTTTATTAATAGACAATTTCTTCCTCAATAGTAAAATTAGCAGTTTTAGTAAAAGCCACAACGTCATAATAATTACCAAAGCAACAATAACTTTGACTATAATTGTCAATAAAGAAACGGGGAGTTAAAGTCAGCTTCGGCCTTTGCGCCTCCTGTTTGTGGTCTTATATCTAAAAATAATAGTTGCGCGTAGTTCGGACGGGTGGATGACTACCTTGCAACGACGCGTACAAGCTTATTTTACTACAAAACTTGCAAAATATACATTTTCAAATTCCATCCTATTATTATTATAATTATGATAATATTATAAACGCGAAAGTTTGTAAGTATGGATATATGGATGTTTGTTACTCTTTCACGCAAAAACTACTAAACAGATTTCGATGAAATTTGGCACACGGGTAGATTATGTCCTGGATTAACACATAGGCTATTTTTTATCCCGGGAAAATATAAATCGGGACTTTTATCCCGGGAAACTCATTCACGCGGGCGGATCCGCGGGCAAAAGCTCGTAATAATATAAAGTTTTCCTGCTTAGAGTTAGAACCCTTGCACCCGACGCACTCGACGGGACCAAAATAGGATTTAATGAGTGTTTACGAGCCGTCGCATTGGCACCAGTAATCGCGGTGTCAGCCGTGCACTTTATTACCAAGACTAATGTCCCCTCTAGCGCCGCGATCTTATGGTTGATAAACTGCAAAAATATTAGTGGAGGTAATGGTTTACTTGGTAGTATGGATAAAAAATACTTACAGGATATTTTAAAACAATGTTTAGTCCTCAATTTTAGAATAATTTCTAAATGAACTCATATTGATAGAATTGCACTCTAGCTTGTTTTATAAATAATTGTTCATAGGATGGCCTTGTTCGGTTTAGCTAGTATTTTTTATGGTATATGTGGCAAACGAGCAAACAGTTCACCTATTGGTAAGTGATCACCGCCGCCCATAGACATCTGCAGGGGGCATAGAATTGCGTTGCCGGTCTTTTAGGTGGGAATAAGCTCTTTTTTTGAAGGACGCCAGGTCGTATCTGTCCGGAGTTACAAAGTAAAGTAACACAATACTTGCGTAGGACCAGAGACTAATATTATGCGATTAAATCAATACCTCCAATTTCCATACATAATTTACAAAAAAGTATTTAGGTATGCCTACGTACAAAACGGCAACAAAAAATTTTGTTTTTATATCAAATCACGCATATATTCTAATAAATTTTATAGAACCTCGAAGTGGCCAACCACAATCAATCTAACTATAAACCTTTACAAAAACTAGGCATTCCCGTAAATACATGTTAAATGTTACTGCAAACAAATGATTTGTTATATCGCATAAATAACTCTAACAAAAGACGGCTCGTGTTACTGTCCAAAGAAAACTGACCACACACTGATCACAAATATGTTTACAATAGCATCAGTTTATTTCCTCGTTCCGCTGGCCAGGGGAGCTTGATTGATCATTGATTCTAAAGAATACATTCCTAATTTTTAATCCGGAAATACATTTTAAACTTCCCCTTCTAAATACGTTCGGAAATATTGACGACATTAATAAGTATCTACCGTTGGACAAAATATGATATGACGACAATAACCATAACCGTAGATCTCTAAAATACAAATATTGTTCTAATAACAATAAACATAAAGTATTTGCAGCCACACTCTTAACCCTTTCCCACCGCTCTAATTTTACTAATGCGTTCGTTTAACAGAGGGGTCAATAAGTATCAAGTTTAATAAACGCACCAAAACATTGTTTAACGTTTATATGTACAAATTACATTGGAAATGTTAGTTAAGTAATCAATTAAAACATATTTAAGTTAATCTGTAAGTATAACTTTAATTGACGTAAAAACAAGACAAATACACGACGTCGTGTTGTACGTACAACACAGTTTAAATCTAACGCAAGAACTACGATTAAAAAAACTACTACGAAAAAAAAATATTCTTCGCAAAGAACGCTTATTGAGCTCTATATTCAATGTGTTTTACGTTCATTAAGTAAAGATATTTTAAGAAATTATCAGTATATATTTTCGATCCTAGAGATAATATTTACAAATAAAAAATATAGAGACCAAAATGGCACGGGCCTATTCGCATATTCGAAACAAAATCTGTTCACATGCTGTCCGCTGTCACAATTGAAGCTAATTGCGCATAATGAGCTACCCAACAAACGCAATAAGTTTTTTGCCATTATTTATGTTTTGCGAACGCCCCGACGTTCAGCCACCCTTCTTCAACGGTTTGAAATAAAATTTAATGGTCCACCGCATCCATTTTGAGTTTTAGAATTAAATGCATCAATGTGATATATCGGATTTCCGGATTTGGTATTAGTTTACAATAAAACGATCATTAGCTTATACATTAATAGATATACGTACGTTTTACTGATGATAGGTCTCTCATATGTAAGAGACCGTCTGGGTGGGTACCACCGCAATGTCTATTTCTACCGCCAAGCAGCAGTGTGCATGCACTGTTGTGTTTCGGTTTGAAGGACATTGTAGCCAGTGTAACTACGGGACATAGTGAGACTTAACATATTGTGTCTCAGGATGACGAGCGTAGTGGACTGCCACACAGTACTTTGTAACTCAAGGTGCTGGATGGTGTTGCTACTGTTTATGGGTGGTCGTATCGCTTACCATCAGGGGAACGGCATGCTCGTCGCGTCCTTCAATGCCATAAAAAAACGTTCTATTAATTGTAATATTGTATTTTGAAGTCTCTTTTAATTTTGAATCTTGGTGTATTATACGAACCGCTAAAGCTTTTCATCATCATCCACATAAAGTCCACTACTGAACATAATCCTCCACTAAAGATTTCCAAATGAACCTGTCAATAACGGGCTGCATCCAGCGTGTTCTGCGAAAGCTTTTATCTATTGAACACTGGACGCTACGTGTCAGCTCTTACGTGTGTATAGACAAAGATGTAGAAAACAAAAGAGCTGTGATACATTTAAAACCCTCTTATATCCCTTTAATGAAACAATGAATATAATCATAACATTCACACGGTCATTTACAAATGAACTTTCCATTGATGATGTCAATTAATTAGAAACCGCCAACCAAGGTGCGTTCCCACGTTATGATATCTGTAAATCACGCAACATCTTTATTCGTTTATTAGATTTCCCCCATCATTTGGCCGTTCGTACCCCGTCTGTATTGTTTTTGGGGTTAGCGTGAAATGGGCAGATCGCTAAAATAATAATTAATTTTATTTTGTGGGCAGTGTAAAACATATTGTTTTATGATATGGGAAATTTTAAGTAATGACTTAATGACTATAAAAAAAGTGTGAAAAATTCTCACTAGTCTTATTTTATTGTTACCTACGATATCATAATGAAATATGATGTTATCAGTCTAGACTAATATGCAACCAGCCCTGTATTATATACTGCCCACTACTGAGCACGGGCCTCCTCTGCTACTGAGAGGGGTTAGGCCTTAGTCCACCACGCTCGCCTAATGCCGAATGCGGGTTGGCAGACTTCATATACCCTCGAAATTCTTATAGAGAATTCTCAGGTATGTAGGTCTCCTAACAATGTTTTCCTTCACCGTTACACTCATATAATTCATTTTATTTAACTTTTATATTACATTTCAATGTTCTATAGCTGACTCCGACAAACATTTTACAGTTATATGTTTCAGTATACTTTTTATATGTATTTTTTTTATTTTTTATACCCTATTATAGTTCCCATTGATTCTACCCTAGTACTTCAAACAATAAATATCAATTTAACGCTATCACCACACAATAACTCCAAAATATGTGACACAAAGCAATTAGTATAATACAGTTGTAAATCAATGTTGACTTTAGACGCGTTCGCATAATTACGCGGAAATGACGCGACAAGCCCATGTTTATGCAAAATAAGCTGTTTTTGATCACTTCGATGAATTAACTATGAAAGGGTGACGAGCATTTACGAAACGTTGGAGTATTTTAAATTTATTTTAATTAAACGTTGTACACTGCGTTGAATATTTTCTCCGTGTCATGTAAAAACAATATTTTGAGGATGTCTCAGCCCCAGTACCTCCCTAACAATTTCGTGGTAGTATTTTATCGATACAATGTTCATGAACTATTCCTATAAAAATGCAAGCTCTATATTGTTCAATTACACAACACGTTTAATACCAATTCCGTACAAAACAGAATTAAACAGCTGCTGATCATACTTCCGCTCATCTAAGTCAACGTAAAACCAACGATATAAATGCATTGTTTGATGAATATTAAAAAACAAAGAAACAGTTGTAGATAGTCGCGTGCTGCATTTAAAACATCGTTGGCAGTAGGGTGTCCATCGTCATGGCTGCGGCGCGGCGCACGCGCACCCGCATCGCAGATAACGGACGAACATAAATTTAAGTAACGCACACCTATACACCTTTCACAACTTTTATAGTAATTTTCACCTTGTAGCATTATCATTTTCAACTTTTCAAGGAACACTGTAAATAACATTAATTCATGAAAATATCTGAGTATAATAAGTTATAATTATACATATATTTATAACAAGATTTTTTTGAACACTTGTAATTGTCAAATTTATTATTTTGCTTTAATAAATAGACTTGGAACATTTAAGCAAATTTTTGCACCCACCATACTTTTTATTTAGAAGAAATACTTAATAATAACTATTTCAACCTATTGTAAACTTATTGAAGATGCAGTATTGTAGCTACCAAAACATGGGAATGATGGATTAGATTTTTACAATACTGATGTCATCAATTTCAAAGTAATGAAAAAACTAATCAACTTCATGACGTAACTTTAAGGTTGACATCATAATACAATTAGTTGGCCGAACAGCCGGCAAAGCTGAGACCAAAATGGATTGCGCATTTCACCAGTAACGCATTAGTTATGCTCCATACTCAACAATTGCCAATACGAGGTAAATCATAAACGTATTGGACAGTGACAGTTGCGCGGGGGCGTTATTTGTAGAGCTGGAGTCCCGAAAATAGTTGTTTGATTAACTCTCTTTCATGTCGGTGTTCGTCGGAACGCGATTGTCTGCGGATTTGTTTAATTTGTCCCTTTGTTTGAGCACCGTTCGTGTGGAAGCGCTTATGTGGGGTGTGGGAGATATCGAGATCTCATATCAGCTGTGAAGGGTTATCTCGGTGTCAACGGCAGATCGTGACCTGCGCTTGATTTTAACTGATTAACTGCACTACAAAATTTAGAGGTAGTTATATGTATTAAAATTTCAGAAATATTAATTATAAAGGAAATTTGTGTCAGCTACATATCTACATACAGATTTGTTTACCACGCCGTCATCTTAAAACTGAGTTAGAAAATTACTTTTAAATCCATGGGATTATCTCTCCTACTTATTTACGCGCCATTTATTAATTCCGATGTTTCGGTTGCTGTCAGCTTAATTTTAATCCTGCCAGGATATCATCCTGATCTTTCGTGAAATCGTATAAAACAATTATTTGGCTAACGTCGGTAAAGCTTCAAGTGTGGCTTAGTTTCAAGCTCCATATTGACGTTCTTTGCGTAGCAACTCCCGGATTCACTTCGCTAGTAATTTCTTAGGTAACTTATTTCTTAAAAGAGTGTTTAATATAAAATTTAAAATATTAGTGTAAATACTAACCGCTAGTGCTGCGCGACGTAAGGCGGATAACCTCTACCACGAGAAGTCTTCGTTACCTCCTACCGTGCATACACCAATTTTTGCCAGTTACCAACGTGGAGCTAATGAAAGGTTTTCCCATCTCATGATTGCAGCGTTAGTTGCGAGAACAAATTTAGTCTCTATTACAAATTGGTATTGGAGCATATTTTCTTGAATTATACTTAAACATAATAATCCAATAATCCCTTCCTAGCCGATTTCGGCCACGGCGGCCAATCTCAACGGAGATCAGCCAGGTACGCAGGAGATACAGGACACTTGTGCACTATAATATCTCCTGCGTACCTGGCTGATCTCCGTTGAGATTGGCCGCCGTGGCCGAAATCGGCTAGGAAGGGATTTTATTTATTTATTTTACTTAAACATAACATTTATAGTAAGTACGTACGATGTATTTAATATAAAAAATTACACTATGAATTATTAAACTTACTTTACAATGTAGTAAATTAAGCCGCTTGGATTTTAAGAAACTTTGAGAAAAAGAACTTTTGAATATAGCGCCCACGCCCCACAGCTTTAATTTCATTAATCTTATAACATGTTTTTTGTCATATATGCTTTGCGATATTTGTGTAGAAATGGTTTTAAATAATTAATATCAGTTTCTTTAACAATATGTCATAATTTTGATGCAATATTTCGATAATAATTTTAAAAATAATATTTTTACCTAATTACCAAATAAAATATGCTTTTTAATAACTATCATTATAAATCTATACATAAAATTACTACGATAATAGCCATCTCAGTAAACCTTTGCAATACAAACTTGTCAAAGATAAGCAAACTGTACCAAGCCAAGTCCCCACAAGTGCCGCATCGCCATAAGTCAAGGGTCGCTCGGAAGCGACGTGTCAAAATAACTAACTAACCTCTACATCACAATTAAGGCAGCCAAGTTACAATTTTCCGAGTTATTTTACAAAAAATAATGTCTCATTTGAAACCTTCTAGTTTTTTATTCATTGAAGGTAGATAAAGTCACACATAACTTGTCTATTATGCCATTAGGTTAAACACTGATGGCGAATAACCATAATAAACCACAAACTGCCCCAATATAAGTATTTCATTACACGAGCAAATCTTTTCTTCTTAGAGTTCAAAACTTTAAAACAAAAGAATCTCTTATATACTTATATCAAAGATATTTTGCGAACGAATTGTTTTCAATTTCGCGAATTGACGACTTCCGTAGGGCAGGCCTGGGGGACGCAAATTGCTCTTAGTCGCAATGAGTGCTTCCATTTGGGCGTCAATTGATGACAAAGGCGAGAAAGGAAGGGGATTGCCTCAATAGCCAATTGGTCGGCCAATACTAAACACGCGGCTGGCATAATATTTCTGAGTATAACTATTTATTTATAAACATATTTTATTTTAAAACGAATATCTGGTAGAATCTTTAAATACCGGTACAATTCGCAAGGGAGCCCAAGATGTTAATCTAAAGAAAAACCCGACGGTAGCTGTAATGGATTATAGATAATTGGTTACAAAGAAATTACGAAATATAACAATAACTTGTTATGTGTAAAAAGGTTGGGTTTTAGCTACTGTTTTGGTAGTATCGCTATATTATAATTATATCTAACTGATTTAACTCTTTGATAAAATTTTCTTGTAATTTGCGAAAGGCCAACTTTTATTAAAAGTAAAATAATGAGATAAAAGTCAACTACCATTAAAGAATAGTAAAACTGAACACAGTTTTCGGTAAAATATTTAATCTGGTTTCTTATTACAGGAGACCAAGTCGGCTACGACCTGCGGCCAGACTCTGCTATATATGAGTAACATATTTTTATCATGACACAATCTTTGTAATAATTATGGATATACCAAAACTAATTCGTAATTTAGATGAAATCAAAAATAAATCAAAGACTGCAAGGTACGCGATAAAACATGCGAAAATTGTAAATATATCCATTCAGATTGCTTTTTTATTGCTTCTTAATGCCGAGAGAAGCATGCCGCTAACCTGATTGTAAGCTATACAACCGCTCATAAACAGTAGCAACACCATACAGTACTTTTGATTACAAAGCTGAAAGCACTGCGTGGTACTCCGCTGCGCTCGTCACCCTGAGACATCACATGTTAAGTCTCATAATACCCTACGCTGGCTACAATTTCCTTCAAACAGGAACACAACAGTGCATGCACACTGCTGCTTGGCGGTAAAATAGACATTAGACATTATAGTGGTACCTACCCAGAAGGCCCCCACATACGAGATACCTACCACCAATAAAGTAGTTTTATGTTAAACATCACATTTTAGAACACCCTATGTGATAATAGGTGATATGATAGGTACATAGATTATGTGAAAATTAACAACTTACTTCATTTTTAGCAAACACAAGTACGTGTACGCTGTGTTTGCATATCATGTTGCGATTCATAGAATAAATTGTCTTATCATAAATTGTCAAATTCATAGGAAAAAAGTGACTGGCATTAAATCCATTTTTACCGCAGAATGCCGTTGCAAAAATATATATTCTGAGTAAAAAAACAAACCACGCTGTTTTACTTCCTGCTCTCAAAGAGCACTACGAATAACGTCACAAGTTCTCTATCCAAAATCATGTTTCGAACTCATAGATTACATCCAAATCTATCTTCGAAACTAAGCAATGGTTCAGCAAATTCGCCTAATGAATAAGCAAACGTTTGATCAAGGAAAATGACACTAAAATCTCTTAAAACTACAATGTCATTATCTACGATATCTGATAGTACATTATTATCTAAAATTAAGGTATCTACTACAGTGGAGTTTATGATATTATGAACAATCTACGTGGGATTCTCTCTCTCTCTCTGGTCAGTCCCTCATGTCTGAGGATCGTGGTCGGCATCAGGGTTGCATCTGGAGCGGATGATATGACTCCGCCGGTTTCTGTCCAGCACGGCTCTTACGGCTGTGTAGAATTTAGAGGACGATGAGTCTTTCACTTCGTCAGTCCATCTTGTACATGAACGACCGCGCAATCTCTTGCTTTCGGTGTTCCCCACCACAATCAATTTTTCTAAATTTTCATCGCTTCTGCGCGTACGTGGGATTCTAGCTGAATGATATTCAGGTCTTATAGCATTATGTCATTTCATATTTTCGTCCTACGCAATAAAAATTATGTGAACTGTATAATTTAGTACGATTACGAAATAAATATCTGAAACATACTTTTATTTTATTAGTTTTAGTACTTGACATTCGTAGGAAACAATTTTTATATTACATGCAATAATAACAAGTAATAGTAAATTTTGGCACTGATTTATTTTATGTTTTTAACATTACTAATAGTACTTTCTAGAAATCTGCGGAAAAGAAAGATGAAGGGAAAGCTTAGCTAGTTTAAGCAGATTAAAATCGGCGACGTATGAAAAGGATTACTACTTGGCTGGTTAGCGGAAAGCTTCTTCTACAACACAGCGGATTTTTAGATTAAGAACTATGTATTTGGTTTAAATGGTGTAATCTACTATCGCCGCGTAACTTTAAGAAGATTATAAAGGTAAGTACGAACCAAATTAGCTCTATTTTCTTTAAGCATTCGTAATCAAATATATTTGACTTGTAAATTACATAAATTTTCAATGAAAATTAATTAAAAAGAAATATTTAACTACTTGGAACAAATGACATAAGTAAAGGATTAAATTATATTACATATGATCTATTGTTATCTTATTTTCCCAAATACTTATATGTGGACTATGGTCAATTATTAATATTATGTTTAGCATAAACCAGTATTATTTTTAATAACCAAGAATGCTGGAACGATCGTATTATTTATGCATTTGATTGTGAGCGTCATAGCTGCTCAAACAATACCTACCGACAACAACAAGGGCTGAATTACCAACGCATTACACTCTACTGCACTCAACTTGCTGAGACTTAGATGTCAATTTATCATAGTACATTTATACCTAATGCCAAGTACTTCTGAGGTCCCGGTTCGGGCAAACTAATATTGGGTTTTACTGCTCAGTGTCAGCCCTGAATGTGGCATTTGTTCCCATTGGTTGCCATAGGCTCGCCCCCTATCACATCACGGGACGGAACAGATTTGGCGAAAAAATGGTGTTATTGGGTTTTTCTCCTCAGTATCAGCCCGGACTCTGGAAATGTGCCCGGTAGATGGCAATAGGTCCGCCCGTTATTCCATGGGACCTAACATAGATGGCGAAATGTGGGTGTGATACACCTCTGCCTACCCCTGAAAAGAGAAAAAGGCGTGATGCTATGTGTGTATGTACATTAATATTATGCAGGTCGGATTTTTGGGATGGCATGACAAGAAAACTTTTTTACAAGAATTACCATTATTTTTTAAGATAAGATTAAGATTAAAAAATGAACAGTCAGCAAGAAAATGGGCTATTTAAGCAAAAACTTTTTTGATGCCAAATGCCAATCAATCCTGTTACTTCATCCTCACCATCAGCCACATGACGTCCACTGCTGAACAGAGGCCTCCCCTAAAGATTTCCAGACGGATCTGTCAAAAGCGGCCCGCATCCAGCGTTACTTATGAGGATCACAAGATTCTATGGAATCATTAGAGGTTTGAGTACTTTTAAGGTCAGAAATTGCTAAAAACAAATGTTAGTCTAATTCTTTTTTAAACAGTCCTGTAATGTTTCAGGGTCCATTAATCTACAAAAAAATTATGGGCGCGTATTCAGGAACTGAAAAATTACTCAGACGAGCTCTACATTTCCCCAAATAAGCGATTAAAGACATTGCGAAACTGCAGCACTAATTGTGCAGTTCAATTTTTTTCTTGGCCGTAATGTAGTGAGGGAACGTGGTGCAACGTGCGCGCCCGCATCTTTCACCCTCTTCCATATGATTGTACATACCTATATACAATGTACCTTTAGTTTTGCAGTTGTTAAGAGGAACTTGTAAAATATACGTTTATTTAAATTAAAGTAAGTTATGTCAGCGTCTTTAGTTTGTACGCGCGTAACACCGAGATATCTAACCACAACTCTATAAACTATTTGTTTCATTTGCAAATATTTATATTTTTCGTTTTCTCAAGAACTTTTACGTTTCATTGAACAACTCATTATTATGACGCGAATTGATTTTATACATTTGTCGAGATACTGGCACAAATTAGCTGATAACAACATCCTACTAATCCTACTAATATTATAAACGCGAAAGTTTGTAAGTATGGATGTTTGGATGTCTGGATGTATGGATGTTTGTTACTCTTTCACGCAAGAACTACTGAATGGTATTCGATGAAATTTGGCACACGGGTAGATTATGTCCTGGATTAACACATAGGCTACTTTTTATCCCGGGAAAGTATAAAGCGGGACTTTAATCCCGGGAAAACTCATTTTCGCGGGTGGAGCCGCGGGCAAAAGCTAGTAGGATAATAATTATGTGTGAATGACAAATAAAAGTTGCAAAATATGCCTACGATAAACATAATACAAATACGTATATTATACTAACCCAATTCATACTTACTTACGATGATTGATTTAAAATAATAGCAAATGCCAAACAAATAGCGACATTTCATTTTTGAAGTTATACTTCTTTTGGCGCGTTAGGGAAAAATTATGAGTAAATTTTTACGATGCGCGCGCACTCCGTCACGAAAAACCGACACCCTGAAGTTATCTATAGTCAACATTTTAGTTTTGAATTTTGAACGTAGAATAATGCGAAAGATATTGAAGTTATACTTCTTTTGGCGCGTTGTTTAAAAAGATTTTTATCTTGTTACGCCAAAGAACTATACCTAACTTCTAACGTGTGTACATAAATACACACACTTTTTTTATTTCTAGAATGAATAGACGGTGTTTTATAATTTTATTGCGCGCGGCTCCGCCCGCGTGGAAAAGTTTTCCGGGATAAAAAGTAGCCTATAGCACTCAGGAGTAATGTAGCTTCCTATTAGTGAAAGAATTTTCAAAATCGGTCCAGTAGTTCCTGAGATTAGCGCGTTCAAACAAATAAACAAACAAATGAAACTCTTCAGCTTTATAATATTAGTATAGATATACCCAGTATAGATAGTATAGATGATATTAAGGGCATCGGAAATCAGAATCGTGAAATACTAATACTTGCCATTGTAGGTACCTACACTATGAAATGCATAACCAGAACAGCTTTTATTTAAAACCACTCTATATAATTATTATTTCAGTGGTTTCGGCATGTATTTGGCTTGCATTTTTCCTACTGCACTACGTAGTGAAACTTTTCAGTGACTGATCAAACAGTTTTGAGGTCAGTACCTTACACTGTAAGCTTGTATAGGATTTTGTCAATGAATAAAAAAAATATAAAGGTGAATTTTGCTTCATTCGCCACGATTATTTAGGCTGGAACCAATCCATGAGCAACCGCCAACGTCCTTATTTGGACAAGTAGATAACATTTTTTATAAATTGACTGAATATTGTCAAATGACGTTAATCTAACCATATTTGTCGCTTGATTCACAATTAGTCGCCTAATTTAGTAGGCACAATACGTACATAATAAATTGAGGAGTTATTTAATTATTTTAAACCACACGTTGGGTTCCAATACAAATTTTAGAGGTAATCTATTACGCAATAATTATTACGCAATGCGCCTAATCAATGATACAAACGTAATGGATTATTTGAAAAAAAAATGTATACCTAAATTCCATGCACTTATTTTTTATAATTGAAACAACATTCAAAAAAACAAGTCCGCAAAACGGAACGGGACTATTTGTTTCCTCAAAAGAAAAAAACATAGCTACAATTTCCTAGCACGAGTTTCCCTGAAAAACAATATGGCATTACGGGAATTTCTCATTGGCTGTACGGACGGCGTTCCGGTTGGTCGGTAGGCGGCGTTTCGAACAACATGACGCACCATTGGCGGACGTGCGGATCCCCACTTCGCGCCATGGTGGGGGAAAACATCCCCGTGTTTATTTTTGTTGTTCAACTTAGTGGATTAAAAGCTTTCGCCGCGTGCACTTGTGATGACCAAATAAATAACGTCACACGTCTATAGATCGTATTGTGTATAGTGTAGTGAAATTACGAACTTTGTTTAAGGACTGGAGTTGCTTGCACGTTGACTGTGTTTGACCCTGTTTCGGAAATGGTGATCCTGTAAGTATTTGCCGATTTCATTTTATTATTTTGTTAGAACTATGGATATATGCAAAGCAGTTCTCTACACACCTTATATGTTAGTGACGAAGTTTTGTTAAAAATGCTAGCATTACAGATAAAATATTCATAAAAGGATTAAGTTATTACTAAAAATATTTATAGTAGATATTTACGTACTGATACACTTTTTAAGCTCCGTAGTTTTTTTTGTATTTAGGTATCCCGTTACCTAACTGTAAAATATGTTCTTACGAATAAAACACACAAATTTAATTGTTAATAATAAATAATAGGTTTGAAGAATATAGAGACGTCCTACTCGAACGACTTGCTTTTAAAGAACATATAAATAATAATAATGCTAGCCCTGTATTATATACTGTCCCACTGCTGGACACGGGCCTCCTCTACTACTGAGAGGGTTTAGGTCTAAGACCTAACACCTAACACTAACCTACACCACGCTGGCTGAATGCGGGTTGGTAGACTTCACATACCTTCGAAATTCTTATAAAGAACTTTTCAGGTATGCAGGTTTCCTCACGATAACATAAAACGTAATTAATTTATTTTGACTACCTAGGGTATTTTATTATTATTTTTTTTGCTTTAAATCGCGTTGATATTTTTCAATTCGAAAACTTATTTATGCCCCCATTAAGTTTTGTACATTTGCATTTTTATATTCGATACTTCTAGAATCCATTATGGCTCTATAAATAATAATCTTTTTTATAATTAACTAAGGCAATACAAAATGTACCTTTAAGTTATAGAAGGGGTTATTGAGTCCATAAACTTTAATAACGATATCCTATCGTATTAATCTCATTAGATAAATTTGTTGAAACTACAAAGACAATGAAATTATAGCACCTGATGTTATATGTTATTCCTTCGAATGTTTAGAGGATGCCAATCATAATATTACGTATGTATACAACTGGATAACCAACAACCAAACATAGTCAAAATCCCATCTTAGTAGCTCGTTTTGAAGAGTCGTCAAAAAAGCAAATCAGCATTAGGACAACACTGTACTTAATTATCTATGTCCCGATGCATGTTCACGAATAGATTTATGATGTGATAAGATGAAAAAGCAATATTGCTACTACTTTAGTCAGGTACACCGTGTACCATACGATAAACAACTCTAGTACCTATGTACAGTCAGCCACATAATTATCTAAACAAATTCAAATTGCCTACACGCGTTATGTTCAATAGAAACATTGCTTTTCTTTGTGTGGAGTAAAGTTAATCCCCTTTATTTTATTTTTATGAAGAGAACACGAAAATTGCTAAGAACATAAAAATGTAGAGGCGATTTGAAGTTTTGAATTTATTCAGCTACTTATGTGGCTGACTGTACCTACCGTCACTCAGTTTTAAACAAAACAGTTTATAGGATAGACCGTACAATTTACATACATGCTGATTAGACATAATCAATAATAACCGGTATGAGCTAGTTATATTATAATAATCGTATAGATTGAATCGGAATATCTAATAGGAAATGATCACTTATATTATCTACTTCAAAGGAATTAGATAAAGCAAATGATATAACATTGTTATGATATAACAATACGTTTTGCTTACTAATTTTTATCTATCGAAGTAGAAATTTAAGGAAAATCGATTTGAAAATTATCAGTAAAAAAAAACGAATTATGTAGCTATGTAAGTGATTTCCGTTTTCTTATTTTTCATAGGTATCTACGTAGATAAAGGGGACGTGTTTCCGTACATCCTTATGTCGTTTAAATCTTACTTCTTACGTACTATTATTATATTAGTAGTCGTCAAGTGGTCGAAATTTTACCGTCGTAAAATTCGTCGTAAATTAAATATATTTTAAGCAGATTCCTTCCTTATATAAACTTTAATTATGCCAAATTTCACAGTACTCCCTGCGCGCGTCGTCCTTAAAAAGTGGTTGTCATTCTCTACAAATATTTATAGAAGCAGTAATGCGACAATTAACTAAATCAAATCCTAGATAAACATATAGACTACTTTATGTTTCGGAAAGTAAGGAGTGGGCCTTTTTACCGAAGAAAATATTTTTGGCGAGCCGCGAAACCTAGTAGGTACTAAATAAATTGAAGTAGGTACCTATATCATTTATTTTGCATATTTGTTCTAATGTGAGCATTTTTTTTTCTGGCGGCTGACACGAAAACGTAAGTGAGTTTAAACAATAAAAACGGCATGATTAAGTATATATAAATTCAGAAAAACAAATACCTACTACAAAAATATTTCTAGTTTGAATGACATCTATATTAATAAAAAAGCCATATTATAGCCGACACAGTTTAGAAACTCTTTTATGTAAAGCCCCACTAACAACGTCGCTATTCATAATATCCGCATCTTATACAAATACGTTTTTAAGAAGTTAACAATAGACCACTTGTGACCCCAACAATACGGACGCACCATAAAATAAATAGTCACACAGGCGAGGGTTGAGGAAGGTGCTGGAGGGCCGCCAATTGAGTCTAATTGAAACTTATTAAGCTTGTGACGTTGCATTCTGTGAAGCTTACATTTTCTTTAAAAAATATGTGTTACAAGCATGTTACAAGTATATAAAAATATAAATCCTTTAAAAAAGTAATTAATTCTTGTTGATAATAAATAAATATTTGATTAAGATAGGTACGCAAAAGTAGAGATTGAAAATGTAATAAAATATGTGTACTTTGTGTTCCTTTGATCCTGTAGGCGTACTGCCGAGTTAGTGCGTACTTAATTCCTTCAACCTCACTCTGTCAATGACGTCTCTTGAAATTCTATAATAATAAAAATAATCCCTTTCTAGCCGATTTCGGCAACGGCGGCCAATCTTAACGGAGATTAGCCCGCTAGATACGCAGGAGATATTATAGTGCACAAGAATGTGCGCCATCCACAAGTGCACTCACTATTTTAACATGGAAAAACCCAGTCACCATGTTTTTGGCCCGACCCAGGACCTCAGCACGCAAATCGTACTCGTAACGCGTACGCAATACAGCTACGCCACCGAGGCAGTCCTACAATCTTAATTTGTAAAGGTCACATTCTCATTTGATTCGCATTAATCACGCTGTGAATTCGCGCCGCGGGTCACGCTCGTATGTAAACTGTAGAGCCGGTAAAGGATGAGTGATGTTATCGAAATAGTGTTAGTAAGTTAAATTATCTCTTCACTATCATTGCTCTGTCAGGGATATGAAGGCTTACCGATAAACCACAATTATTTCCTTGTTATAACCAACAGTATTCATATGCATAACAAGTTAACACGATGAAGATGGATGACAGGTCCCGGCCGCACAAGTAATTAAATTTCAACAAAGCTAATTAAATTATAAGATACTAGGACCAAGGTAATTGGAGATTAAACTATATCATATAAGAAGTATTTGAGTATTACGTAGCACTATTCAGTATTGTATGATATTACGTATACGTACTTAATAAGATATATCTTATTATTTATATCGTGAGCCAGGAGATAAATAAAACACCTTATCTAACATCCTTAAACTCTTGTTCCGGGGCATTAACATGCGAAACAATTCAGTGTAAATCCATATTCTAACATCTGTATAAATGTTCTTTGTTTCTTTCTGGGGTTTATTTGCTTTTTTCCCTTCACTTTGAAGTTATTTATTCAATTAAGGATTGCCCAGCCCCCTCTCTACGGTTCTAAAGCAATTGGTTGATAAACTTGCGAGGGGAGATGAACCTTACCCACTCTTTTAGTGTTTTACTTTTGTTTTATAAGTTGTCTTGCTTGTTAGGTAGGTTTATAAACCATTTGTTGTTTGTTTGTTTGTTCGAACTTATGACAAATGTAAATAAAATATTTTCACATCAACGATAAAATTTATTGTAAACAAAGTTTAATATTATTGGTAATTTTATTAATATTAAGACACAAGCAAGGGTTTAAATTAATATTCTGTATAAGAAAACAAATATCTCTAAATCGCAGGTATTTTTCACTCTATCTTCAGTCTTAACATGTAACAGAACGTTTTCTTAGGCCATAACTTTGTTTACTTCGAAAAATCTCATCGAGTACCTATCAATACACAACGCCCACAAGCAATAATTATAAAATTATTGAAAATAAATGTTTTGTTCTAATTTGTACCATATTACAAACATCGAGTAAGAATTTCCCACTCAAACCTCTATCATTTTGCAGCACAAGCCGTGCTGATATGTCAGAAGGGCCCACTACTCCGGACTGGGACATCAACGACGCGGTAGTACCACGAGTCACAAACTTCGACACGTTCGGCGAGTGGTGCGACGGTCATGTGCGAAGAGTGTACCCACCAGCGTGCGAGGAAGCCAGGCGGCACGCGTCAGGCTGGGCGATGAGAAACACCAATAATCATAATGTACATATTCTTAAGAAGAGCTGTTTAGGAGTACTGATGTGCTCGGCTAGATGTCGCTTGCCAGACGGGTCGAGGGTGCACCTGCGACCTGCGATTTGTGATAAAGCAAGAAAAAAGCAACAAGGTAATAAATAATATTTGATGGTTTGGCACTTTCTTAAAATTTTAAGTCTAGTTCATGAATTATATTTAGAAAATCTTTAGAACTTAATCGTTTTATAGTGATACTTCTAACTGTACTATTCTAACCATAGGAGTGATGCCTAAATAATAAGTAAAAATAGGGGTCTCGTAACTCGTTGATTTATAGTTCCAACACATAAACATACAATTACTAGCTTACAAACATGGTTTTACTCACGTATTCTTGGTCAGAATCGCCGACCAGTTTCCTACTTAGATGACTAAGATGACCTACTTAATAGGTCGAAACTGGTCGGCGATTCTGACCAAGAATACGTGAGTAAAACCGTGTTTGTAAGCTAGTAATGTGATATGACTCGCTTAAGTTTTAATCATAAACATACAAACTTAAAAACCACTTTTAATATGTGGCGTTTTTCTCGCAGGCAAACCTTGTCCAAACCGACTATGTAACGGCGGCCGATTAGAAGTCCAACCGTGCCGCGGTCACTGCGGCTACCCTGTCACACACTTCTGGCGGCACACGGAACATGCGATATTCTTCCAAGCGAAAGGGTCCCATGACCATCCACGACCTGAAGCCAAAGGCGCCACTGAAGTGCGACGGTCCCTCGGCGCTGGCAGAAGAGTTAGAGGCCTAGCTTTACTCCTAACCAGAGAATCGTCGATAGCAGATAAAATATTAAGTGGGAAACCGGATAAGCAGATGCCACATAAAATCAATCACAGTCATCCACAACCACCGCCACTTATTCCAGATAACCAAAGGGGTATGTATTTACTATAACTATTACGCAAAACTTTCATAATCGGTACCTAGTAAATCTTGTAATCAGTTTCTTGCTAACAATCGACGCAAAATGCCAAGGTATTATTGGAATCTTTTAAAAATTATATAATTTTATAGAGTTTATAACGTGCCCGAATTTCCGAACGCGCCGAGCGGTTCGCGCCAATATGCGAACCGTTTTGTCTATGGCCTCGCGTTCCCGCTCGGCCAACAACGACCCGTGTAACGACTCGGGGACGCGTCTCCAGTCCGCAGCCGGCCCCCGCCACACGCGTACACGCATCGTTCAAGCTCCTTCGCGCTACCGCTCTTAGTGCCTAACTATATTTCTTGTTAATTGATGGAGCTGTATAATTATTATACTTTATGTGCAGAGTGATTAAAGTGTCTTCAATCACGTACGTTGTTTGCATTAACTCGCCCCCGAACCACAAGAACTGTTGTTATAAAACTGGCTGCCCAACGAGCGGGCCGAGTTAAATTAGTGAATAATTGTTACGTGATCGTTCCGAAATGCCGCGCACTTCGGCACGGAACAAAAGACGCCAAACCGAATACTTCGAGGTGGAACAGGATGAAATGGCGACGCCAAGGTCGACGGAGCGGCGCCACGTCCCCGCGACCGAGGGCTCGACGAGCATCACGGCGAGCGATATCGCCTCTATGATGACTTCCTTGCAGCAGGCGCAAGCGGAGACCTTTGAAAAGCTACTTACAAGAGTTTTAGATGCCCGTCCGCCATCTTGTTCGCCCGCGCGTGTCCCAACCGCGCCGGCCACACCTACATCCTCGGCTCAACCTACACCAGGCCACTTCGCCACGTGTAAGGCTCGTTACAGCGGAGAGATATCGGAGTCACTCGACGGATTCATTGATGCAGTGGAAGCGTTCAAAGACTGTGCCAACGTTAGCGACACTAACGCTCTACGTGGGCTATCCATGCTGCTAACTCATGATGCAGCCACGTGGTGGCAAGGAGTTAAACAGACGATCACCACTTGGGATAGCGCCCTTCAAGGTTTGCGCAGCGCTTTCGGAGATAGCCGTCCGCCACATCGTATATACGTGGAACTTTTCTCCAACCCACAAGGGCTTCAAGAGAAAACAGAGATTTTTATGGCTAAAGCGCGCGCCCTATTAGCACGTCTACCTAGCGGGGACCTTACCGAAAAAGTACAGTTGGATATGATCTACGGACTCCTTAATTATAGAACACGTAAACGACTTCGAAGAGAAGAGTTCTCCAACTTCAATGACTTCCTCCACAAAGCCCGGAGTATAGAGGAAGCTACTGCGGATTCACAAAAGGCGCGCGCCGACACATCAAAGGAAGCCGCCGTTGCCACGCGCGCCCGCGCGAGTCCGCCGACGCCTGCGACGACCGGGACGGTGCGACCGTCGATGCAACGAGCATCTCATAGTCGTCAGTCTTTAGCAGCAGAGGGTACTTCGCGTCAGCATACATCGAGCATCGACCCCAACGCCACTCCGACTAGGAAATCGTCATATTGTGTTTATTGTAAAAATTACGGACATACGCGTCAACAGTGTCGTAAATTATTACAAAGTGTAGATCATCCTATTGTTAGTAACATATCTAATAAGAACAATAATGTTATATCGTGTTATGGTTGCGGCGAGAGCGAAGTGATGCGTCGTAATTGTTCTAAGTGTAATGCGAATTATAGCGCGATTGATTTCGTTCCTATGTCGAGCTCGAACCCGCGAAAATATCCGAACCCTCCTGTGTCAGCTGCTGGTAAGGCGTCCGCGCACGTAAGTAATTTTAATGCTGTTCCTATGGTTTGTACTGGGGTTGTACCTGACTCGTGTTCCCGTAATCGTAGTGTTCATTTTGTGAGCTCAAACTGTGCTAATGTAAACACATCGCTCACCACTACAGAACCTAGTCTTAGTAATTCGTATAATAACGAAAGTACACCCCCCGATAGTCATTTTATTTCTAAACGTAATGTGAATGTCTACTGTAAACGAGTTAAGCGTAAAAGTGTAAATTTCGCGTATGATAATGATATATCCGTGCCATCTCGTCCTGTAATCCAGGGGGAGTCTTTTAATCGCACACATGTACTTGGTAAACCTGAGTTAGTGCTTCCTAGGGAACCTAACTATAATAAGTGTGTCGTAAATAATAGTTTACCAAAATTGAATCGTAGACATCGTGTTATCGAAAATGTTAGGCCTCAACAGTGTCCATCACGAAGTAGGGTGACCATGAATTTTCCGGGACAAATTCCGAAAGTGGGCTCACAAAGTAGGGTGACCACGAATTTACCGGGACAAAATCTGAAAGTCGATAATTTTAGTGGTCTGGCTTCGAAATACAATAATGAGAGCTTCGTTAGCTTCTCATCAATTAGTTCTCGCCATGAGGGTATGCCGCGACGACCCATTTTAGGTATCGAGATTTTAGGAATTAAAGGAACAGGTTTAATCGATACCGCGGCCAAAGGATCTATCGCCGGATCCTCGCTCTACACCCTACTGAAACAGCGTAATCAACCCTTCGAGTCAAGCTCCATGCGTGTTAAGCTTGCCGACGGTTCAGCGCCAACGCGCCAGATGCTGTCAACGACACTTGAAGTCAGGATTCAAGGTAGGAGTGTTCGTGTAGATTTTTTTGTTTTTCCTGATGCCATGGACAATAATACACTGTTGGGTATGGATTTTTTAACAGCAGCCGGATTGGAAATTAATTTTGGTAATTCCACATGGCGCTTTCATGGTTCTGGAAAAGTATATCCGTTAGAGTATGAGTACTCCAGTAACCTCGCGTCTTGTTCTGCTGCTGAGTTCCTAAGAGAAGACGAGGGAACCATGCTTAGCCCTCCCGAACGTGAGAGGCTAGCTTCACTTTTATGCGATAATGAAGAAGTCTTCGGACCAGGGGGAGCTCCCACTCCGTATGCCGAACACCATATCGACACCGGGAGTCATCCGCCCATATCAGTACCTCCATATCGCCTCACACCTGCAAAGAAGCAGTTGATGAAAATCGAACTTGATAAAATGCTGGAAGATGGAATAATCGAGGAATGCGAGTCTGCATGGACCTCCCCAGCCGTGTTAGTTCCCAAAAAGGATAATAGTATCCGATTCTGCGTAGATTACCGCAAATTAAACGGACGCAGCTCTCGATCCTAGTGAAAAATGAACACCGCCGATGGCCAGAATTTTTGCCTTCAGTATGAACAGTGCCATGTGTTCCACCCTAGGATCCAGTCCCTCGCAGGTTATGTTCGCTAGAGAGATGCGAACCCCATTTGATGCGCAGTGTGATTTAAGAGCCATTTTAGATAAAGAGAATTTCCTCCCTCAAATTACTCCATACCTTCGTAGGTTTATAGATAACTCGGATGTTATTAGAGATAGGGCTGAGCTTCGTCAGGATGACAGGAAAAGATATGCTGACAGGACTCGACAGACTACTCAGTATCAATTAAGTGACTTAGATGCCAAAGTTTTAGGAAAGTTCCATGCTTCTGATCTGAAGCCATATCGTAGCGAGTCTGATCAGGTCTCAGCCCCAGTACAGCCTCGGCGCCTTCGTGGACGGCCACGTCAGGTTGTTGTTGCCGACTCACCAACTAGACGTTGTAGTGATTCGGAGGGGGAGGATATAACGTGCCCGAATTTCCGAACGCGCCGAGCGGTTCGCGCCAATATGCGAACCGTTTTGTCTATGGCCTCGCGTTCCCGCTCGGCCAACAACGACCCGTGTAACGACTCGGGGACGCGTCTCCAGTCCGCAGCCGGCCCCCGCCACACGCGTACACGCATCGTTCAAGCTCCTTCGCGCTACCGCTCTTAGTGCCTAACTATATTTCTTGTTAATTGATGGAGCTGTATAATTATTATACTTTATGTGCAGAGTGATTAAAGTGTCTTCAATCACGTACGTTGTTTGCATTAACTCGCCCCCGAACCACAAGAACTGTTGTTATAAGTTTTAAATAACTTTATTGAACGTAGGACGTAACTTAGGTACTATTTTTATCCTTAACATTTTTTTTATTTTTTTCTTTTTGTTCCACAGTTCAACTGACATGCACGTGTGGTCCATTCGAGTGCTCGTGTCGGTGGCGGTCCGAAAACTCGACAGAATCATACGCGGGCACCGCGTGGTCACAGAGCGAAACACAGAGTTACGCTGCGTACGCGCCACCCGTACACACGACAGCCTCACTCCCTCAACAGCAACACTACGACCCACAAACTATACCCTCTGAAGACATTTTCCATCCTGAAGAAATATTCCAACTTGACCAACCTATCAGACTAGACTTCCCGATGGAGGAAAGTACGTTAGAATCGCCACCCACGTTCGCAGACCTCAACGGAGATAATTCGAGACCTGAAGACCCTTACTGGCTCGAATGGCAGCGCGCGGCCGGCAGCGATTCCAGTGAAACACCGTCCCCTGAAATATTTGGCAGTGCATACCAGCAATCAGAAGCTTATTGTGAACAACAGTCTTATATCCCCCAGGTATATTACCCAGAAGACTGCCAGTATTACCCCATAGAAAGTACTAGAAACTCGCCAATAACGAATATGCATGAACAGCGATTTTACAGATACGATCAGGACTGCACACAAACTAACATAGACATGCAAGCGTGGAATTACTCAGATTGCGCGTTTACCCCCAACGACGTCTCTGAATGTAAACAGTATTTCGATGGCCAGCATCAACAGGCAGTGAATGCCTTTAGTGGTCTTTTATAATATAGTTCCTGTACATAGTATATGTAATTTGTAAATAAAGAGCTATGATAAGCATTTATTTCGATTTGTTGATTAATATAATATTGTCTCAAGTACTAGACTGTACGTCGATAGTTTATCACATTTGTTCCTATATTTCGATCTTCATTGGTTTGTGAAAAAATAAAATACAATTTGTATAAAATCGTCTATTTATTGTATATAAAAATTACATTAAAATTGTCAATTTTACATTTTTGTTTTCTAATAATAAAATTGGTCGCTACAACATAGACTGTGAAGCAAACGCATGATTTATTGTATGCAATTGCCGTCGCATCTTATGTAGTGAAACAGCTATTTTACCCGACTCGTTGTCTAATTGACGGCAAACAAACCAATACCTGTCTGTATACGCGATTCCAATTAACAATCATTTCATATCCAACAGAAAAGAATCGGTACATCGTTCAAACATTCCGGACGAAAACAAACATTCCGAATAATTCGCTTTCTGCTGTTTATTGCGACAAATTATTTCTATCACAAGATATTGCACAAGCCTTTATCGACATTAGTTATAAATGTTAAATTCAAATCCTTGTATCGTGAGAGAAATAATTATGGCATTAGAAAGACTTTAGGTCCTCTCTGCCTTTCTCGTCCTTCGGTATAAAAGGGCTAAAATATAAAATATCACTAATCTCGATAAAAACTGTACATTTCAACATTTTTATTGCAACAACGATTCGCTACAGAATCCTACCAAACATTTTATGGTCAAGTTATTAAATTAAACTTTAATAATATTGCGATTTTTTTGTGTAATTTTTTTCAAATCAATCAATTTAAACACAATTTACTGCTTAAAAACTTTTTAAACGGAAATCCTTTAAAATACATAAGTGCTTCATTGATATGAATTGTACGCTAAATCTAATTTAGAACATATTATGCGGTGTTCTGATCACTCCATAAAAACTTTTATCTCTTGAATGTATCTGTTGGAGTTACGTTATTATCTTTAACCGAAGCAAAAACATAACAGCCGAACTTTCGAAAAATTTACATTCTTAAAAATAGGCCCTAACTTTAATTATTAGAATATAATTTGCTGCAATGTATTTGCATGTTTCGGTGAGGGTCGAGGAGAGCACAGCACGCAGTATCACAGCTCTCGGCCACAGCCGAGTAACAATGCTTCCAGCCGTATTTTCCTTCACCATGAAAATATAGCTGGAAACAAACGTAGCCCCACGTTGGGCGCCACTATAAGGCCACAAATAAATTTAACTCGAAGCAATGACTTCTTAATTTTAACCATAACCACGATTTGCGCTTCAATTAACTGATACACATTAGTGTTTAATGTTTACATACGTTCGGACGCAAGTGTCTGTGCCTCTGTGTTAACCTTCGTCGTGCCAGCCTACAGTGAGCAACACAGGCGAACTCCACTTGAGACAAGCTAATGTTTAACATTACGAGACCTATAGGTGTGCGGAGCGAGATCGAATGCATAAGCTTATCCTGAAGAAGCTATTTACGCTTGTAAGAAAAATTTCTAAGAGGAACATTCGTCCTACTAAATAAATATCACTATGACTTAGTTTCAAAGATAAAAGACTTAGAGGTAGGGCAATATTAAGTGATACTAATTTTAGAGTAATACCGCCTTACTAATAAACGTATATATCTCATAGTTATTCAGTATTTTGTCTTGCTATGTTACATTTTTTTTATTGCATTGAATGACGAGACGAGCATTCCGTTCGCCTGATGGTAAGCGATACGAGTACCCATAAACAATAGCAACACCATCCAGCACCTTGAGTTACAAAGTACTGTGTGGCATTCCATTGCGCTCGTCATCCTGAGACATAAGATATTAAGTCTCAGTATGTCCAGTAGTTACACTGGCTACAATGTCCTTCAAACCGAAATCCAACAGAGCATGCACACTGCTGCTTGGCGGTAGAAATATACATTGCGGTGGTACCCACCCAGACGGACTTTACATATGAGAGACTTACAGTCAGAGGGAGAGAGACAAAACATTGTATAACTATGACAGACTTGTACCGCGATTATTAGTAAGGACTATAGTGTATCGATCTATAAGCATTCTGTGTCGTGCTGAATACGCCAGTAGCGGGAAATTCCACCTGAATAACCATTACTCATATCAAATTACCAAGCTAAACATCTACAGATCAACAAGTCGATAAACAATGAAAACTATTTTATCGATAAAATTGGGCGATGCTTTGTCGACCATTCTTCAGTAGATATTAAACTTGGCAAATTATATTCAAGTGCAAGTTACAATAAGTTTTACCACTTACTGACTTATACTTGGCGATTTTATTGAATGTCGCTCCTTTAAAACGAAAACCGACACAATTCAAAATAATCGAAAATTGAGTTATCGTCATAAAATTACTTAATACGAAGTTCTCAATACAACAATAGTTCCCACACAGCCATAATCAAGCGGGAACGGGACAAAACTGTTATATCGGTCCCTTTTTATAAAAAGGGTACCAGCTGTAAGTCATTTTATGACGATAACTCAATTTTAGATTTTTTTGAATTGTGTCGTTTTTGCTCTAAAGTTGCGATGTATGGACGCTACACATACAGGCGAATAAGGCACTACACAGTAATGCTCGAAAGCATAATTTGCTGCCTAAACAAGCCACTAAGGCAAAACCAAATTCATAATAACTATATAAATCGCAATCTATTTCTGTTCCTAGTGTCGCTACATCTAAGTTCTTATTGTGATTTACCATTATACATAACTGAAAAATTTGTCACAGAACTGACGTCATACGAAGGAATTAATACGTAACACAACACAATGTAGAAAATGTAATATTAAAATAAGAATATGCATTAAACACATAAAGCTTCAAAACGACTAAACAATTTGTACTATTGAGAAGAAATCAATATCCAATTAAATAACTCGTAAAGTTTCTTAGACTTCATGTTTATAAGAGTACGTTTCAGAGAAAAATAGTATATAATAGATACATTACGTTATATTAAAAATTTTAGATTCATTATATCTAATAATAAATATAACGTAGATATATAAGGAAATGTGATGTAGGACTATACTATCTATAAACTCAAAATATAATGTATTTGTATTACCAACATCCTCGCATTTCAAGCAACCGGTCGACGTCACAGGCGGACTTTGTTTATCTGTAAATTATAATCAAGCTCCGAAAACCGTGGAAGACACCGACTAGACGCTCCGAAATCTGACACAATGTCGTATTGCTATATTAGAAAGAGTGCGAAAACCACACTAATAACATAAACAGCTATTCTAACCGTTACTCGAAAACAACACGTGCGGTGCGGAAAGCACGACCGCCACACAACATAAACGTACAACCTAATCAACTATCGACGAATCACGAAAGTGAATCGCGCTATAAATCGTTGTTATTACGCAGTAAAATCTCCCAGAGCGTTTTTTTCCACTTGGTGAGTTGGCCGTGCGCCAATACGATTGCAACGTTCGTCGCACAGTAAAGGTGTTTTCACAAAGTCTGGTAAGCCGTCCGCGGTGCAACGCCATCTATTGGCGGTGGCGCGGGAGTGGTCCCGTCCCTCGCGGGTCAGGGCGCGGCCTCCTCGCTCGGCGCGCCGCTCGGCACCACGCTCGGCGCGCCGCTCAGCTCCATGCTCGGCTCTACGCTCGGCGCCACGCTCGCTAGCGCGGTCGCCTCCACGCACGGGTCGAGCGGCTCCGCGCACCGCCCCACGCTGCACTCCATGTCCGTGCTGCAACACCCCACACTTTATAATACACGGACAGTGTTCTAATAATAAACACTCGCCATGTCTAAACACTACCAGATATGGTGCTATGATCGTAACCGCATGTTCACATTCAGGAAAAGAAATGTGGTTTGGAGAAGGATTTGTAGTGGGCTCAAATCTTCATATTCACATGCAACGCACAATATTTGTTAACACAATTTAAAAAGTGTTCATTCACAGTCCTCTTAGTTACGTAACGAAGTTGAAATCTTCGGTGTATGTTAATATGTAAAATACTAACACAGCACTAATGGTAGAGAGCTGCATTTTGGCAGCGTGCCAGTGGTCGCCGGCCTCGATGGAGTCGAGCTGGTCGTCGGAGGGCGCCGAGGGGGGCTGGGGGTGCGGGTGCGGGGGCGGGGGCGGCGCGCTGCTGGTGGAAGCGGCGTCGCTGGAGACGGGGGACTCGAGGTTGATGAGCGCGCCCGTCACCACCTCGCACGCTTTACTCGCCTCGTCCGTGTTCGAGCTCGTCGACTGACTCGTGTCAGCTGATTTCTGCATGTCTGGGGGCAAATGTTTCATTACATCAAAATGTACAGTAATCAACGAAAATATATACTTATTACTTTACCGATAAGCGTTTTATTTAATGTGTCATCTTATTAATAAGCAATTTAATATTTGTACTATGAATATTGTATTTTGATGTTAATTATTTCAAAGCAATTAGTTGAAACGTTATTTTTTATTTTTCATATTATATTTTAATCCCTGACAAATTATTGAAAGGCAAAGTAGTATATAATCAATTAAACTATGTATTAGTCAACGTTAGTATAATAGCATTGGAGATGTATAAATATTCTCAAAAAGTAGAAACAAACCAACACAAAGTAGTTAGTTACAAAAATAACCATTATACAGCCAAGCTGTCACTGATAAAGCATGAAAGGGTAAATGCGATTAGTCAATAAGCAAGCAAACATAATGAAATAAACAAAAATTATGAAGAGAAAAAGCAAAGACCTGGGGCATGCATGTAGGTCAACCATTTCTTGAGCGGTCGATTTCCGCCGAACACGGGCAGCATTCCGCCCTTCATTGCATCTGCAACGCAACACGCGTGCGCACGTGTTACAGCCTGCACACGGACTTCGGCGACGCAACCACAACTCACCATCGCTTGTCAAAATTCACAGAAAAAAGTATCGTTAATAAATTGTACGTGTGAATTTTGACGAACAATGGCCATTTAACCACACGAGTATAGATCCGAACAAGGTACAAGCTCATACAAACGGCCCACTGTCACTATATGTACCCATAGTACGGAAATCTTACAAAGGGCCCAACGGAAGACCAGCGCTGGCTGTACTGCCAGTATATTGCTGACTTGGAGCCTTTTTGCAACAAATATAGTTTTAAGTGTTTTTGTCTATTTTTATTTTATACGTTGTTTTCTGTGTTTGTTGCGAAGAATTTTAATTTCTCTCTTTCTTCTTACAATGTGTGCGTGAGATTTCACGGTCGTTCCGGCCGGCGTAGAAACTAGTTTGCGCCGGATCAGTTGCGGTATAAGCTTGGACTCTACGTTTGTTTACTCATGTGATTGGACGTTGTGCGTCGCCGCCGCCGAAGTCTATGAGCAGGCTATTAAACAATGGACTACTTCGCAAGCGACACTACATGTCTGCAATTAAGGTTGCCAGATACTAGCTAGATATTTGGGTATTAAGTTATAATTATTGGGAAAAGATTTTAAAAAATCCGTTTAGTTTTTGACTAATCTGGGAACCATAGAAGATGTACATAGCGCTAGCATTAATCGCTTACAGCTAGTTCAATTATATAAAGATTTCTGAAATGACAATATTTTTATTCTTAAATTAATACCCAATGAAGTGAATAAAAAATGTGTCTCTTTTAGTATCCCATTTATTAATTGAACACGTAATATTGCCTACATTGTAATTAGAGCTAAGCTATGTAATTTTATGTGCCAATCGTAATACTATTAATTTTAGGTTACGTAGTTTGAATAAACAGTACAATGAAAAAGCGAGATAAAAGAGAAAAATGTTTATGACTTTTTAGGTTAGTCATAATTTCAAAAGTTATACAATAAGGTGATAATATTATGACACACACACATACTGACACTTTTTATCCCCGAAGGGGTACGCAGAGGCGCAACTAGTGCACCCATATTTCGCCGTGCGTATTCCGTCCCATGATATGATAGGGGGCGAGCCTATCGCCATATTGGGCACAAATTCCAGACTCCGGGCTAATACTGAATAGAAAAATTCAATATCACTTTGCCCGACCCGGGGATTGAACCATAGACCTCAGCATTGCAATCGTACCGTAATACAACTACGCCACCGAGGCAGTCAATATTATGACAATACATTCTTGTTTTCGAGTAATCTAGCAATTCCTGAGACAAATTACCCCAATATTTTAAAGCAACATAAACAAATGGATGAGGAAATAACCACATGCGTTTCTAACATAAAATAATGTAACAAATAATAACACATAATCTATTGTGCTTTCACATTTAATTACTGCGATTAATTAAACCCACTTGCAAAAGTTCTGGCACAATGATTGCTCCATACTAATCACATCCAGTTTCAACCAGGCCGGCATAATTGTGTCGACTGGCGACGGCTAACTATCTCTCGTCAGTCGATACTGTTATTGGACCCTTACTATCAGGTTCAGTGGAATCACTTTACCGAGCCCAAAAAAAAATATACAAAGTACTATCAACTTTGTGCACAGTTACCTCAATAATTAAAAAAAACTATCATTAATTTCTATGCACATCTCCGCCTTCTCAGGTGGTCATATGAATTTTTTCTTTACTGTATCATGACAAGTTGAATAGATACGAAAATACCACAGTTTTGCATCCATATTTTAATAATGATGGAAAGGTGCGTCATTAAAGACGATCTACAGAGATATAGAGGCTATATATCGACGATTAGAGGGCTAATTGACATAAACCACATTTCTTTTTCTAAAAATTTCAACTATTTTCAAAAAACGGAGCAAAATGTGCTGATTTCACATATATATAAAACTCAATGTCGCAAAAAAATATCGCTTAACTCAATTGGCCCGCGAGCCGTCGATATTATTGACTAATATCGGTTGTGGCGAGGTCTCTACCCATATGCGTAGCTAGAGGAGCAGCCGGGTGGTCCGTGTCCACCTCAAGAAATTTCTAAAACTATTAAATCTGTAAGAAGGTCACGGAATTCATCTTTTAATGACACAGCCTTCCATTGGAAAGTGTCTAGCTACACCCATCTCTAATAAGTGTGGTGTATGTTACACAAGGTGTACAGTCAGCAGCATAAGTATCTGTACAACATCAAAATTTCAAATTGCCTACATACCTTTATGTTCTTACTAATCTTTTTTATCTCTTTACAAAAATAAAATAAAAGAGATTTACTTTACTTCAAACGAAGAAAATAATGTTTCAGTTTAACGTAACGCATATATAGGCGATATACAATTTTGATTTTGTACAGATACTTATGCTGCTGACTGTACAAGTAGGGGATGGTGGGCGGTGTGGTGGTGGCGACTCACCCTTGTGCTTGTGGTCGGCGCTGCAGCAGGGCGGCGGGTGCAGGCGCGCCGGCTTCACTCGCACGCGGCAGAACCGCGACCCGCGCGGCATGTTGTAACGGTTGCCGCTCTGAACCACGAGTAGAACACGATCAATTGTCAAATGTGTGATAGCGAAATAAAAGCTTTGTCTCAATGTCATAAAGGCGATATTCACATATTATCCAGACCTAAATCGTGGTTTGAAAGTATTTTGTTTGTCGTGTGTTGGTTTGAGGTTATCTAACAAATTCCTAAATCGATTTTGATAGACCCTTCAATGGTGCATATAGACGTTATCAAAGACTAATTTAGACTACATTCTGTCTCGAAAGAAGTGAATAGCCGGATGGAGATAGTATATAATGTACATGTATGAATGCCACGAGAAGTATTCCTATATTGTTTACCACAAGGTCGATCGTATTAAACACGAGCTTTTGCCCGCGGCTCCGCCCGCGTGAATGAGTTTTCCGGGGATAAAAGTCCCGCTTTATATTTTCCCGGGATAAAAAGTAGCCTATGTGTTAATCCAGGACATAATCTACCCGTGTGCCAAATTTCATCGAAATTCGTTCAGAAGTTTTTGCGTGAAAGAGTAACAAACATCCATACATCCAGACATCCATACTTACAAACTTTTGCGTTTATAATATTAGTAGGATTATACATTAATGAGTCATCTATCGTTTGATTGTTCAATATCCTGCACAAGATTTAGGGGCTTATAAATATTGTCACCTTCTTTGCATAGCAATGTTCCTTGGACTCAACAACGGCAACAGCGTAGAGTCGTCTTTCACTTTCGTTCTTAACTTGTATACTAAGATCTAGCGCCGGCAAGCAATCGCTATGTACGAAGAACATTATCTGCGCCTCCTGTAACAATAGCAATATTATAAGCCATTTAAAACTTTGTGGTATTTCGGTAGGTGGATACTGGGTGTACATAGTTAATGACTGCTAGAAGTACCGCGCACGTGGCGTTAGAGTCTTACGAGGTCATTGACCCCGCGCCGTGCGTGTCAGCTGATTGTATATTGCAGTTATTTCCTCATTGATTTTTATTTTGCCGTCTACAAAGTAATTGTATTTGTCTATCTATAATTAATTTTAAATGTCGAAAATCATTCGAAATATTATTGTAATTGTTCATTTGCGTTTCTTTTTTTGTGTCATCATGTCAGGAATCTTTAACGCTATCACCTGTTTTCGTTTTCAGAAATAGTTCCTCAACATCCTCTATAAATGCTGCAAGGGTCGAGACAGCCACTACGGTCTCTCTCACTAGTCAATAACCGGCACGCTATGATTGCCGTTTAGACAAATTATAATAGTGAGGTGTAATCTCAATTTAGTATCGTAAAAAATATACTACTCAGCAATCTTATAAGTGACGATCGTATCAGATTTCATGTTTTTTTATTACGAATTTCGAAAAACAAATGCCGAGTTTTGTCGTAAAACTAAACATTCCAATAAATTTTACTGCACGTCACTATTGAATGTACAGCAATTAGTTCTTTTAACGTAGTTACGAATTAATAAGAAACTTTATGAGCGGACTAACGTCAAAACAGTCATCATAGCGTGCCAGTACTATAGTTTTTTTTTTTTTTACTAGCAATAGGATCGCACCCCCAGTGCCTAACGCTACTGTCACAATGTTCTCGCAGTCCATCCCATGGACCAATACAGTCAAATATTTAGGAGTGATCCTTGATCGGAATCTGTCCTTCATCCCACATGTTAATGCGGTACGCGCGCGAGCCGCATTCGCGAAAAGTCAGCTCCACTGGCTCGTTAACAAAAAGAGTAAGCTCTCTATCCGCAACAAGATACGTATCTTTACGACATGTATTAGGCCGATCATGACATACGCAGCACCCGCGTTCGCCCACATGCCACCCGGTCGGATTGAGCGCCTGCAGGTTGTCCAGAATAAATTTCTACGACAAATACTCGATGCCCCGTGGTACGTGCGTAATCGCAACCTCCACGTGGACACCGACATGCCGACCATCAGGCACTTTATTCAGACGCTTAGCAGGCGCTACTTTGACCCCGCGGTTAATCGTCATAATCCGCTCATCCGAAACTCATCCATTTATACTCCATTTGACCGCGCGAAATGGAGACGTCCCCGTTCAGTCCTGACCGATCCAGATGATGCCATCACTCTGGCCATCCAAAGAAAACACGAGTTATTGAAACTCTCACACTCCTCAAGACCGCTGTACTGTCCTCGCCGTCGAGGACCTCGCCGCGTCCCTCGATGTCCCGACCCAGTTAGCAGTTCCGGCCCGCGTGCCGATGAAAACAATGGATAGATTGGTGTATTACACCGCTAAAATCCCCTAATCGCTGATGTCTGAATCATCTTCCAACGACTGCCCTGAGCCGAGGCTCGTACCCCACTTAGGGGGTGCCCTCAGCGTGGTCGTTTAAATGTAAAGGGTTGGAGCGCCTAAAGCGTTCGCCCGAAAGTCCGGTGTGGTCAGAAAAGCCGACTCGCGTCAGGCTACTGACCGTAATGTCCATAACAAAAAAAAAAAAAAGTTTTTTTTTATCATTACATCGAATGAGGAGACGAGCATGCCGTTCGCCTGATGGTAAGCGATACGACCATCCATAAACAGTAGCAACACCACCTAGCACCTTGAGTTACAAAGTACTATGTGGCATTCCACTGCGCTCGTCATCCTGAGACATAAGATGTTAAGTCTCATTATGTCCAGTAGTTACACTGGCTTCGATGTCCTTCAAACCGAAATCCAACAGTGCATGCGCACTAGGTACCCACCCAGACGGAGTCTCACATATGAGAGACGTACCACGTGTAGTGTATAGTGCACCCGTTGTACGTTACCTGCAGCACGGTGTAGTTGAGATGCGCGGGGTCCCACAGCACGAGCACGGTGGCGCCGGGCGCGCAGGCCGACAGCGCCAGCGAGCCCGCCGCCAGCCCCAGCGGCGTGTGCGACCGCCGCCGGGTACTGCCCTCCTCCTTCCTGGGCGAGGACCTGCGCACGAGGAACACATGCAACACTAAAATATTTAAAAAAAAAACGGTTGAAATTAAACTATTATAACGGATTTTATCGCGGTTTTTTTTTTTTTCTCCCGACGTTTCGGAGGCTTTGCAGTCACTCGTCTCGTCATTCAATGCAATAAAAAAAACGGGTTGCACTCCGGGAGTGCCGGCAGAAAAATTGAACATTAACTTTGTCCATTTTTGAATATTTTGGAATGGTTAGGGAATAATTTCGCACGAATTGCTTTATTTATCAGTATAAAAGTACTAGCATTTATGTGGTTAAATACAATATTTATTTATTGCGCTATCGTACACAATAATGACAACCTCCGTCTTACGAATTTTCGATCAGGTCACGTGTCCTGACGCGAGTTTAACATTTTATACCCATCCCAAGAAAAGTGCTCAACGCCGCTAAAGAAGTTTTCACTTCAAAAAGACTATTTTTATGGCAATCGTGATACATTATGCCACAGTAGTTTTATGTGAATATACTATTTCAATGTAATTAAAGATGTGACTAGATTAGTCGAACAGTTGCAGCAACTGCTCGCGAACGACGCGCTTGCTGCACATTCGAGATATTTGTACGTAGAAAGAAAGAAAAGATGATTTATTGTTGGAACAACTTACACAATTAATAGTGAAAATATAAAAAAGTTACAAAATTTACTGCCTCGGTGGCGTAGTTGTATTACGGTACGACTGCAAGGCTGAGGTCTCGGGTTCGATCCCCGGGTCGGGCAAAGTGATATTGGATTTTTCTATTCAGTATCAGCCCGGAGTCTGGAATTTGTGTCCGATATGGCGATGGGCTCGCCCCCTATCACATCATGGGACGGAATACGCTTGGCGAAAAGTGGGTACACTGGTTGCGCCTCTGCCTACCCCTTCGGGGATAAAAGGCGTGTGCATGCGTACAAAATTTAAATATTGATTCCAACAATGGGAACCCTCATTCAGCTTATTGCTGCAGTACAGTCTAAGCAATACCGCTGCGCTGATTTTCGTACCCTTACAACATAAATAATGCACGATAAATCCGCTATGAGCCACTGTAAAACCATTGCAATATCAACGTGTATACCACACAATTATGAAAATAATAAAAAATCAACCAAGAACGATAGCTAGCGTTTTTAGCTCTAAAGAACTAAACAAACGAAAAACACGTACCTGCCGTCGCTATCATCTTCTCTGCTTTTCTCTCCTTCCTCAGACTTCTTCTCCAATTCCTTCTTTAATTCCTGTAATTCTTGTTGCAGAAGTGATTTCTCGTTTTCTAACGTTGCCATCTAAAATAATACATTATAATTAATATATGGGTTAATACTACAAAATATTTAAACTCGACGTAGATACGAATATTTAAAAAAATATCAATGTTTACCTGAGTCTTGAGAATCTCATCACAATCGTTGGTCTCAGGGTCCGTGAGCTGTTGTATCGTGTCACGAAACTTGATGCTCTCTCGCATCAGAGCCTGTTCCCTTTCGCGCGCCAACTCTAACTGACGATCCTTCTCGGTCAATAGTCGACGAGTTACATCAGTTAATGACACCTAAAAACATTCATTTAGCTAGGAGACGGTATTCCAATATTTCCAACCGTCAAATCTACGAAATCGATCGAATGTATCAAGGAAATCAAATATATAGTGTAACTATAGGACATACTGAGACTTAACATCTTGTGTCTCAGGATGACGAGCGCAGTGGAATGCCACACAGTACTTTGTAACTCAAGGTGCTGGATGGTGTTGCTACAGTTTATGGGTGGTCGTATCGCTTACCATCAGGTGAACGGCATGCTCGTGTCGCCATTCAATGCCATAAAAAAAATACATATATATACTCAAAAATTGATAAAAAAAAACACTATAATCCCCGCGCGATTAGAATGGGATGGAACCTTGTCACATTAAATCAAAAATGACAATTCCCGAGTGGAGTAGCGTTCGTAAGTTTCTGAATATAAATTCATGAATAAAAAAAAATCTTATTCATTTGAATAATTATTATTGTTTTGTAAAACCAAAAAGAGGTGTTGGGTTTAACAAATTTTCTCCTCCTATACTATATACATAATACGCATATTTACATTACGTAATTATAGTAATATAAAAAATTACAAAATCTTTTCATGTTTATTTGATTTGTATCTCTCGAACATCAGCGTGAGTTTGCCGACGAGCGGTCTCAGTTCCGAAAGGCCGCATCCTATTCTTATTAAGCGCGGATTATAAATACCACTATTGAAATAAAGCTATTTTACGGATTTTATCGCGGTTTTTTAATTTATTTTTTCTCCTGACGCTTCGGAGACTTTACATCCTTCATGGTCTCGGGCCGGACTGAGATGAAGTTTGTCCGAAAAGTTAATGTTACAAATCTACCTTCATTTTTTAATTATACATGACCATGAAGGCTGTAAAGTCTTCGAAACGTAGGGAGAAAATATAAATTAAAAAACCGCGATAAAATCCGTAAAATAGTTTTATTTCAATGTCTAACATTCGCGTAAATATAAGATATCATTAGAAATACCACTATTTTAACTAACCTGTCTCTCAACATCATGAGGAGCCTTCATCGAGGCGACGTCCGTCTCATACTTTTGTTTCCATTCTGCCTCACACTTGGCGACCGCTTGCCTCACCGCTTCTTCCTTCTCGACTTCAGCGTTTTCCTTCGTCTGCATCACGATCGCGTTGTGACTGGAAATCTCTATGACGTCAGTGCGTTCTATCTTCTCTAAACTGGATTCGGATGGAGACCTGTCCATATTCGTGAGCGCTACGAGACGGAACCTGAAATTATAAGACACGTTATAATACGCTTTTTACTGGTGGTAGGTCTCTCATATGTAAGAGTCCGTCTGGATGGGTACCACCGCAATGTCTATTTCTACCGCCAAGCAGCAGTGTGCATGCACTATTGTGTTTCGGTTTGAAGGACATTGTAGCCAGTGTAACGACTGGACATAATGAGATTTAACATCTTATGTCTCAGGATGACGAGCGCAGTGGAATGCCACACAGTACTTTGTAACTCAAGGTGCTGGATGGTGTGGCTACTGTTCATGGGTGGTCGTATCGCTTACCATCAGGCGAACGGCATGCTCGTCTCGTCATTAAATGCCATAAAAAAGACGCTTTTGTTGTGTGATCGCCTCGATGGCTTAGCATTGGTTCGATGATCGATTTATAGTCGGGGTCAAGAAAGATTGGGTATTTCAGCTCAGTATCAGTCCAGAGTCTGGAATTTTCGCCCGATACGGCAATAAGCTCGACCCCTTTCCCATATTTATATGTATAGAAAAAGTATTGAGAATAGAAATAAATACAACATTTTCAAAATCTTATTATAAGCATCCAATATAACACAAAGTAACTGGGACTCAGGTACCATAATTAAACATTATAACATTTTCAATAATATTATGGTTTTGTAATACGTACCTAGATCTCAGAGATTCGATCTCCGCCTTATAATCCATGTGCATCTTCTCTTGCAATTCTTTAATTTCTTTTTGTTTCATGGCTTCCATTTCATCAATTTTCTTCACATATCCTTGCATTTCTTCTCTTGTTTTCTCTAGTAATTCTTTTGTGTCTTGGTGTTCCTTTTCTAATCTTTCCACATCTTTTTGATGCTCGGTTTTTTGGCTTTCTAATTGATTCTCAAGTGCCGAAATAGCTTCATCTTTCAGATTGAGAGTTGCTTTCATATCACTAAGTTCCAACTCATGGTCCACAGTCAATCTCTGCGCCTGCTCACGGAACATCAGCGCTGATTCTTTATTGCATTTCTCCAAGGCTGCCAATATTTCTGTGTGTTTCTCAGCTACATACTTCTTCTGCTTGTCTATTTCTAATTTGAGAGTCACCAACTCTTCCATTATGTACATAACATTCATTTTGCACAGGTCATACAACTTTCTAAGGAAATCTTGCAATTTTTCGATGTTTATTTTGTGTGTGTCCATGTTATCCTAAAATAGCAACAACGTGTAGTATTCTTTTTGCATATTGTATTAAATATATCTAATTTTTATTCGCTAATATGGAAAACATCCGTTGTGCGTAACATCAGTAAATGTCTTTCACAAATTTTACCTTATAACTTTAATATCACATTAAAATCATACAGCAATCACAAAATTTATTTAAATTACATTTACCTTGAAACACACGTCAATATAAAGCTTATAATTCTAAATATATACATATTAATGAATAAGAATGGAGACAGGGGCATTCAAACAAAAAATCTACGTCTTACGGGGCCGGTGAAGACAGGAGCAACAAAATAAATAAATCAACCATTCAAGTAAGACCTCTAAACTATTAAATTAATGAAAACTATAATATAATAACTGTTCCTTTTACAGTATCCCAAAAATTCGTCTAAATTTATTCGTCTCTATAAAGGCCTTCATTACTGCAGCCTTATACATAAATAAAGAGATACACCGATAACTTAATTGCCTACATAATACGCGCACAAGTATAAAATGGATAATAATGACGTCTGATAATGATTATTGAAATGATTTACCAAAATGACAAACATGTAACAGATTTATAATTTTTACACATAAATAAAAACTCGTATGAATACATCAAAAACTAAATACTCTTGAAATTATAATAAAAACTAATCATCAGTATTTCTGACAACATGAAAAATAAACAAAACGATTGATAAATGATACATCAGACGCCACAACATCCATTCGATATTGACGCAAAGCGAGGGTCATTCAACATCGATTCGATCCAGAACGAAAGGTCTTACAAGAGTGGCGTCAACTGATGCTAGGTTTTTGTCGTGCACCTGTCGTTCGTCCCGGCCCCATTCCAGGCTGGACGGTAGCGACTCCTCGATGTAAAAGTCGGAACTTTCGAATTCGTCGGGCCCCCCACTCTCCACTGTCTCCAATATAACCGGTAGAGTTCGCACCTCAGTCACAGTCGACACCGCCATCGTTTCAGGCGCGCATGTCGTCGACGTGTCGATACGCTTCGACTCGTTCTGCCTGCTCAACTTTTCAAAGTCGCACGTCTCTGTTTCTGATTCAAAGTCCCTGTGAATAAGTAGTTTTGATTAGTAGGTGTTCTTTTTTAATACAGTTAATGAATGAGAAAATTTCTTACCTGTCAAAGTCTACTTGGACGTGAACATCTTTTTCTTCGCTACTAGAAGCGTTGATCCTGAAATAAATATATATTTTTTTTATCAATATTGATATCTACATTCAGTTTGAATTACAAACCGAGAAATTTTTAGATTTACTGGTGGTAGGTCTCTCATTATGTAAGAGGCCGTCTGGGTGGGTACCACCGCAATGTCTATTTCTACCGCCAAGCAACAGTGTGCATGCACTGTTGTGTTTCGGTTTGAAGGACATTGTAGCCAGTATAACTACTGGACATAATGAGACTTAACATCTTATGTCTCAGGGTGACGAGCGCAGTGGAATGCCACACAGTACTTTGTTAGTCAAGGTGCTGGATGGTGTTGCTACTGTTTATGGGTGGTCGTATCGCTTACCATCAGGCGAACGGCATGCTCGTCTCGTCATTAAATGCAATAAAAAAAAAAAAAAAAAAAAAAATATATATATTTTTAGAAGACTAAATTACTAAGCCATATCACAAAACACACCGACATTACTGGTGGTAGGTCTCTCATTATGTAAGAGGGCGTCTGGGTGGGTACCACCGCAATGTCTATTTCTACCGCCAAGCAACAGTGTGCATGCACTGTTGTGTTTCGGTTTGAAGGACATTGTAGCCAGTATAACTACTGGACATAATGAGACTTAACATCTTATGTCTCAGGATGACGAGCGCAGTGGAATGCCACACAGTACTTTGTAAGTCAAGGTGCTGGATGGTGTTGCTACTGTTTATGGATGGTCGTATCGCTTACCATCAGGCGAACGGCATGCTCGTCTCGTCATTCAATGCAATAAAAAAATAAAAAAAAAATATTTCCGCCGAACATACCTCTGTTGGAAAAATTTGATGGTCGCATCCATGTCGTAATTAGGCACATCTTTAGCCAGTTCGGGGAAGGCGCTCGCAATATATTCCACATCGGCATCTGTGAGTTTCGGCAGACGCTCGTCGAACGGTGGCGGCGCTTGTGTCGCGAACCCGGGCGGCACCTCCGCCATGCCAGGGAACAAACTCTTCAGGAAATGACCCTCGAACACAGTGTTGAACTCTTGTCGTCTGTTTAGTTCCTCGTCGTGGATTTTATGCAGTTTCTCTGCCAGGTCGGTCGCCCACTGGAATGATGCGGTACATTAGAGCTACCGAGAGTTATGTGACAATTATTTATTAATAGAACTGTTTGTTATTCTTAAGTCAGATATTCTTAGAGGCAACTTAATAATATAAAGCTATGAATATATTCTACATGCAAATAACTATAATCCCACACGTGTCTGTAATGGGGAATTTGTTTTCTGCTTCTTTATTTTATATCATCATCAAGTTTAGTATAGAACTAGTTACGAAAAAGGTGACTATTGACAAGTGTGTTACATAAATACATAATTCAGGAAATAACATTTAAATCACACAAAAAATATACTAAGATATATCGACATACAGCTAGGTGGTCCGCGGACAAATCACAATAAGAAAAATATATGAAGACATATCAATATACAGCCAGGTGGTGCCTAGAGTAATTACAATAAAAAAAAATACTAAGACATATCGACATACAGCCAGGAGGCGCCTAAAGAAATCACAATAAAAAAAATCCTTACTAATATTATAAATGCGAAAGTAACTCTGTCTGTCTGTCTGTCGCGCTTTCACGCCAAAACTACTGAACCGATTTAAATGAATACACATTTGGTACACAGATAGTATAGAGCCTGAGAAAGGACATAGGCTACTTTTTATCTCGGGAAATTATAACGCAGGACAAACCCCGAAAGCAAAATCTAGTACGAAGATATCGCACCTTTAGAACGAAAGCGACACAATTCAAAACAATCGAAAATTGAGTTATCGTCATAAAATGATTTAAAGCTGGTCTCTTTTTTATAAAAATATAGTAAAAAAAGGCCCGATAACAGTTTGTTCCTTTTCCCGCTTGAATATGGCTGTGTTTGAACTACTGTTGTATAGAGAATTTCGATTTAAGTCATTTTATGAAGATAATGAGTGGACGATAGCCTAGTTGGGAATGGAACGGTCTGCCGAGACAATGTCCGCAGGTTCAAAATCCAAGGCACACACCTCTGACTTTTCGAAGTTACGTGTATTGTTTATCAATTATCGTTCGCTTTAACGGTGAAGGAAAACATCGTGAGGAAACCTATATACCTGAGAATTCTTCATAGAGGGTATGTGAAGTCTGCCAACCCGCACTAGGCCAGCGTGGTGGACTAAGGCCTAAACCCTCTCAGTAGTAGAGGAGGCCCGTGCTCAGCAGTGGGCAGTATATAATACGGGGCTGATTGCATTGCATGAAGATAACTCAATTTTCGTATTTTTTTTAATTGTGTCGTTTTATTTTATTTTATTTTTATTATTTTAGGAAAGCTTACAGACTAATAACAATGATGTATAAAGGAAATTAATTAAACTTATTGCTAATTACAAGCTTCCACCAATTTGATTTGAAAGAAAGAAGTTTATTATTGGTACAATATTGCACACGGAAAACAAAACATATCTCATATTATAAACTACTACTCCCATACAACTAAAATGCCACGGTACCACCAGTGCAGTGGCGGTCCTTTCATAGAAGCCGAAAAGCCTGGCTTGCCCTAAAATTATTTACCTAAGTACTCAAAATCGAATATGAAACAATAACCAACATTTTACGGTAACAAAACGCTTCGAAATAATTTTCTTTAAAATTTTAAAATTCCCGCGCTACGGTTCGCTGAACCGGTTCGCCTCGAGCGCACCTAAAGACACACCACTACACCTACACACACACAACCACATCCGCGCCGTACACTCATTTCATATTTTATACAAAACAGCTAGATGCGCACAAAATATACTTATCACTCTCTCTCTCGTTGGGTTTTACCTGGCTTTTCGCCGCCATATTTTTCTCATTCACACTAATGGATAAACTGATACCACATACGTATAGCTATAGTAAGTTTCTATAGCAATCAGTACTAGAAAATAATCCAGGCTTAATGCATTCATAGATACTGTATAAAATACAGGGTTGCCAATTAAACGAATTACCTCTAATATGGTTGCATTAATTTGCTTATTTTAATGTGTATTTTTATTTATCATGAATATGTAAAGATTTTAGTGATAACATAATTAAAATTACATATCTGATTATAATTATTTAAGGTATTGTACTATAATTTTATTTATCGATAAGTTTTTCTCACAATTTTAGCATTAATTTTGTGGTGTAATTTTGATTCCAACTAGGCAACATCAGTTATTTGTTTTGATTGTGCCGGCGATCTACATTGTGAAGTATTTGTGTTTATTAAGTGGTTTTTGAGTTATTTTAAACTTTTAAGCACAATAAAGATGAGTGAATATATTTCTTGTAATAGTTTAAAGTGAGTGAAAGTTTTTATCGGCGAGAATAAGTTAAATTTGTTAGGTTATGATGGAAAAAACAACTTTTAACGAGCTGGCGAATGGCGCGAAATGTGTCTGAAGAATCATAAAAGGTATTTAGATCAGTATACAACAAAACTTATTGTCTTATTGGATGCTCTAATACGTTATCCGACTACGTATTAAGTTGTATTGTTGGTGTTTCATATTTTTCTCGAACAAAACAAGTGTTTGGAATAGGTAGGTACATAGATCTGGCTGTAAAATGATATAATTAATCAGTGTTATCAAAAGTAATTCCAATTCACAAAAACATATGTTAAATGCATTCATTTCATTTCATAATTTCGGTAAACAGCGAATTGTAACCTGATTATCTCGTCCAATTAAATAGATACAGTAGCTGTGACGAAATTTGAAAATTTCTAAACAAAACTTGTGCGTCGACAGTAATAATGATGATTGTAGTGTTTTTACTTTTTTTAAAATTACTTGATACAGATAAAATCTATGTAAATAGTTAATCTTTACAAGAACTTCGTTTAGAAGTCGCGATGGGTCAAAATCGTTTTTAAATAAAAGTACCTAATTTCGAAAAGGTAACTAGTCGACTCGATGGCGTAGTTGTATTGCGTACACGGTTCGAACATTGTTTTGAGGCCCTGGTTCGAATCCCGGTACGGGTAGTCATTTTTATTTTTAGATTTTGCTTTTCTTTCTTATCGTTGCACATTTTATATGTATCGGAGGTGCGAATTTTTTTTCGGTCTGCTTTGGCTTGCCCTCATCCAAAACACTAGGCACGCCACTGCACCAGTGCAGTACCGCAGCGCTGGTTTTCAATGGGATGCCTATGTGACGCGGACGGACATCAAATCGGTAAACGATTTAAAAACTTATACATAAAAACAACCTTAAAAATGTACAAATTTCGTTCTAAACGTGCGATATATCGACATACAGCCAGATGGTGTCGCGAGAAGGCGCGTCGCCGCGCGACCTCGTGCACGGCGCGCACGAAGGCGGCGGGCGCGCGGTGCAGCTGCCGCAGCACGCGCACGTACCGCGCCAGCCGACCGAAGCACTGGAACGACAGCATGGCGTGCGCGTCCTGCACCGACATCGAGTTCTCGATCATCAGCACCGCCCTGCAACGTCACAGTTACTGGTTGTAGGTTATAATTTTTTTTTTTGTGGCAATTGTATGAACATTTTGCCAATTTCAAGTTAGGCTGGTTGCAGGTCTTGCAAGACTATCCCGCCCGAATACCCACCACTACAACTCCTTTTTTTTTTTTTTTTTTTTTTTTCGCATAAGCCAGGATCATAATGGCACGCATTTTATGACACCAAGCGGTGAAGCTCGGCGAGTCTCAGTCTGTCTTTATCCCGCATGGAAATTAATCAAATAGAATAGAATAAGGAGGAGTTGGAAATATTAATTGTCCACTTCCCTCCATAGCAAAGCGGGAAACAAAATAATGAACTAAGGAGGCATTTTAACCTCAAGTATAGGGACGTTTACAACTAGAAAATACAGTTATAAAGCACCACGGATAAAAATATAATTAAAAGGTTCTATCATTTAAGCTGTCAATTTTGATTCCAATAATAGGCATAGCAAAAACGCCGGAAAGCACGGAAATGCCGTCTAGTCTCTACAAGGTCCATGTCGTATACAGCCCCGGATGTTATGGTGGTAGATCTCTCATATGTAAGAGTCCGTCTGGGTGGGTACCACCGGTATGTCTATTTCTACCGCCAAGCAGCAGTGTGTATGCACTGTTGTGTTCGGTTTGAAACCAGTGTAACTACTGGACATAATGATACTTAACATCTTATGTCTCAGGATGACGAGCGCAGGGGAATGCCACACTGTACTTTCTAACTCAAGGTGCTGGATGGTGTTTCTTCTGTTTATGGGTGGTCGTATCGCTTACCATCAGGCGAACGGCATGCTCGTCTCGTCGCATCCACTCTACCGTATGTGGATGATGATGATGATCATATGAAAATATATCAGTCAAATTTTCCCAATATAAAACCACTTACTCTAAACGCGCCTTCAATATGTGCGACAGTTCGTCCTTGGACTTGGCGATGCGTCGTCTGATATCGACGAGGGTCTGGTGGCCCTTCAGCAATTTCTTCAGTTGACACCAGTGGGACTGCACCAAGGTGGGCAGCACGGACGGGTCCCAGGCCGAATTGAAACGCTCTCGACACTAGAAAAACAAAACAAGTTTATAAGAAACATATACTGTGGGCTGAAAATGTGGCAAATAACGCAACTCTTAAGACGATGTCGTTTCATTTTGATGTTTGTGATCGATCGAGAGACCAATACGTCAGTCACGTGTTAGTCTCTCAACCAATCCCAATAAAACGAAACGGAGTCGTCTCGTGTTTTTTGCCACATTCTAATCCCATAGAATTGCGGCTAGTAGGAATGGCGTAAAATTATTCGGAAACATTGCTAACTGGGACGCATTTAGCAGTACGAAGAAAAAAATCCACTCAAAGTACTAAAATTGATGACATTTGGACTTATGTTAACAAGTTTCCAATAGATTTTTATTACGTTCGTGAGCTCTTGATAAAATATTTATGTATGCACATGACATGTTCATTTGTATTGTCGTAATTGTGAAAACTGTATAATGGTTAATTTAATTGCAATTCAAACAAGTATATTTGCATGTTAAATATACTTTCACCTACAAACTATAATTAAGGAGTTGCTATGTAAAAAAATACGACGCAGACTTCATATAAATTTACGAACGCTACTTCGCTCGGGAATTGTCATTGCTTATTAACTTTGACAAGGTTCCATCCCATTCTCATCGCGCGCGGATCATACCTACAGTTCGTAAGTATGTCTAATACCTGTATGAGCGACGCCGCCTGATCGTGTTGGTCTCTCTCGAGTTTCTTCACGTCATTCAGTAGCTGATCGAGCGCGTACAGTCGGTCCTCGATGCCCTTTATATGCTTCAAGCCATGCATATTCGCGTACTCCAATATGTTGTATAACTCCGCTTCTCGCTCTTTTAAGGGTTCGGCGTCGAGCTATAAGATATAATGAAAATGCATGACATTCTTTAAATGAGGTATTAAAAGTGCTTGCTTATGTCTATCTCCTATTATAATATAGCTATGGTCCAAGGTCGGTGTATGACGATAGCTTATCATCGGATGAGTCAGCAGCTCATCAACGGCAATAAAATATCACCAAATTAATTATTATTATTATATGTTTTACAAAGGACGTAGTTAAGGTAGCGGGCAATATTTATAAATCTGTATACATTTATATTGAAGGAAATAAGTGTACAAAAACCCACATTTCGCTATAAGTGTATCATCCCGTAGAATGCGTAGGAGGAAGAAGGAGAGCCATATCAGGCATGTGTAAAATATAACTTATTGCATATAACATATACAGGGTCATTTTGACATTGCGTTAATAAATGAAACCACATACTCGTCTTTGCCTCTGCTAACATCGTGGCAAAAATTATCCATGAGAAACGAATATTTTCACCATAAATCTAAATTTTATTTTCCTGTTTTTTTATCATTTCGTAGTTTAGTGCGAATATGGCGTGTGCGTGAGTGTTTTTCTGACTGAAAGTGTGATATTGCTCCAGCGTCAAATCCTTCTAAAGTAGTAGTAGTGGCATTAGGGCGTGTAAACTTAAAGTTACTTTTTATCGATATTTATTTTGTTCGAAACTTACACTTTTTTATTTTACATCTATGGTTAAAATAACTTAATGGAAAGTGTTATTTACAAGGAGATAACTAACTATGTGGATTCATTTAGTAACGCAATTTCAAAATGACTCTGTATATGAATAAAAATATATTAATTATTGTCATGTCAATACATGTTTACATTCATAATAACCATAAGAAGAAAAAAGGCAACCGAAATCTACAAACTGTGTAAATTAAAAAAAAAAAATCATATTCGATAAAAAAATATACTTTTTAATACATCATTTTTATCTAGTATAACGATAGTGGTATCGATAAATTAAGCATACATCGCACGTTTAGAACGAAAACGACACAATTCAAATAAATCGAAAATTGAGTTATCATCATAAAATTATTTAAAACTGGTCCCTTTTTTATAAAAATATAATAAAAAGGGACCGATATAACAGTTTTGTCCTGTTCCCGCTCGAATATGGCTGTGTTTGAACTATTGTTGTAATGAGAACTTCGTTGCAAGTCATTTTATGACGATAACTGCATTTTCGAATTTTTTGAATTGTGTCGTTTTCGTTCTAAAGTTGCGACATATGGATTTGTTTATTTAAAGCTGTCCTTATCACCTTTTCGCTAACATCAGAACATCGTTACAATAACTCTCTTAGAGACATTTCATATTACTATGTAAATTAATTCCGTTACTATATCGATAATATAATGCTTCATTACATACGGCAATTCAAAGTCAGTAGCCCGAGTACTTATCTTCAACAAAATATAGATTCAATATTATCATGCGTTTATTAGCACAAACCGGAGTGTTACACCTCTCCAGTTGCTCTACTTAACGAATCGATATCACGCGATGGTCACGACGTTTGCATTCGACATTTCAGATTAAAGCTCGCATTAATATCGTAAACAACATAAACCCAAAAGTGCCAGCACAAGATCACTATTGTATTTTACGGACGTACAACCTAGAAACACACATCGATAAGAAATAAGACTTTGATATAATACAAACACCTTCTTTTTTTTATTGCATTGAATGACGAGACCAGCCTGCCGTTCGCCTGATGGTAAGCGATACGACCGTCTATAAACAGTAGCAACACCATCTAGCACCTTGAGTTACAAAGTACTGTGTGGCATTCCACTGCGCTCGTCATCCCGAGACATAAGATGTTAAGTCTCATTATGTCCAGTAGTTGCAATAGCTATAATGTCCTTCAAACCGAAACACAACAGTGCAGTCACACTGCTGCTTAACGATAGAAATAGACACTGCGGTGTTACCCACCCAGACGAACTCTTACATATGAGAGACCTACCACCAATTATTATAATTTCTATTAAATCTCACCAGTGCCAATCCTTTCTGACAATAGTCCAGGATGTCCTGCAGGGACGCCTTGTTGCCTTGCGCGAGTATCCAGTGTAACAACGTGGGCTCCTCCTTGCTCTCATAAGAATGCGCTTTAAACGTGACTCCTTCGTCAGACTGCTCGATTTGATCGACTGGTTCTGACCGAGCCGCGCCTGTGTCCTTACTCGTCGATGCATTTTGTTCAAATACTGGAATAAAGAAGAAAATTTCGACAGATTAACAGCATGTTAGTTGTAAAAAGAAATTTGATTGTAACATATTGTGGCAAGGAAGAAACTAAATGTAAGCAAATAAGTGCCGGCTTCTTGTTTATCTCTTTTAAAAATTGTGTCATTTACAAGTCCAAATAAAGGTATTATTAAGAAGGTAATTGTTTAAATTTGGTTTATTCTTGATCTGAAATAACGTAGCGATTACTATATTCCTATAGATTTATTATTTTTTTGTTTCTAGATAATAAATAAGCACAGTAAAGTTACAGACTATTTATAACAATAAATAGGTACAATGTTTAATTATAACGATTAACTTGAGGAAAACAAACTCATTATAAAAAACTAAGTGGAAGAGTAGCTATTCTTAAAGTGTATAAATAGTTGTCTGTTAATTTATCTTTAGTTATCAATCCAATACATCAATAAACTATACCCAGTACAGACCATTACTTTGTAAGCTTGTTTACACATGTCAGAAAAAATGATATGAAGGATGTTGACTTCTGCACACGGGGTTTAATAAACCATATTCTTGTTAGTGTCGATTTCACCGCTTGCTGATAAATGCTACTCGTCACATAACTGTATAAGCCGATCAAATACAAAAGTCACACTAATCTATATTCCCAAATAAATGGTAATAAAATTAATACTATGTACTACTTTAGCTGTTTCATACGATAACTGACAAATAAATTTTACTTGTAACCTGTGAAACAGGCCCTTAGTGTTCAATCGTATTCATCAATAAACTACCACAATATCTCAGAGACTTGTCGATTTCACATTTTGCCAGTACAGCAGAAAACTCCTCCAGATGCTCATATAAATTTGTTTCGGTTAAAAACAAGTAGGCAAAAATAATAGTGCATGACTCATCACCCCTCGCAAAAGTAACTGAGGCGTGTGGTATCACGAACTTACAAGTCGTGCTTCGTGTATTGACTCAATACATACGTAAAAAATTAACGACTACAGGCCAGAGTTCACCGCTTGCTGATAAATACTACTCGTCACATAACTGTATAAGCCGACCAAATACAAAACTCACACTCTAATCTATGGTCCCAAATAAATGGTAATAAAATGAGTACTATCCACATTAGCTGTTTAATACGATAACTGTCAAATAAAATTTAGGTGAAACCTGTGAAATAGGCTAAAATTATTTTATCACGCAAATTACGAATGTGTAAATTTGACAAATTTACGCGACATAAATAAAATACATGTGTTTATGTCGTCTAAATAAACTCAACCCAAATTCAATAATAATCTGACAACAAGTTCATTACTATACGGAGCCAAACGTTATGCCCGAGGTCAAGATACGCGTAATAAAATTAATTCTTTAAAAACAATATTAACATCTCAATTCGGTCATCCAATGATTATGCCGCAGACAGTGAAAAATGCCAACGATTTTATGTTCCATACCATAGGTTTCATTAATCCTTAAATATAAAGTATTAAAAAAAACTACCTACTTCTCAGATTCAATAGCTTTAAAGTCATCGATTGAATATTGTTTTTTTTTATTACATATTACAATTGTATTAAAAAACATGGCGTAACTCCACTTACGAATATTTATTGGGCGATGACGAATATAAAAAGTTACACAACCATTAATTTTTTACTTACCATCTTCCTCTGATAATTTAAACTCTTCAACTCCGAAATCCTGCGTTGCTTTGTTCTCAGAACTGTTGTCGAAAGGTTGACTGATCCTGTATGGATTTCCGTCGAATTCTGCCTCCTCAAACACATCGAACGCCGAGAACCGATGCGCTTCAGCGTTAAGTTGCAGTGCGGGCAATAACGGTATTTTACCTAGAGATTCTAAAACTTCATTCAACCTAGAAAAATATAGATATACCTAGTATAAATGGAATAATGTAGCTACATTGTACATATAACGAGTAGGGTATATGTAATACACTCCTATCGGTAAATCCAAGGATAGGCACAACATACTATTTTAAATTCCAAATGCCATTTCAGTTCAGAATAGAAAAAAACTATTTTCGTATTTACCCTTACAAATAAAATTCATAATCGTCGTATCGTAACTCTATCTAAGATCATTAATAATTATTAAGCAATTTTATGCAGTCTTTGTATGTACAATCACCCAAATTGGTGCTAGTAGACTTTCTCAAGATAAAATGCATATTTCTCATATTTTACGAAGCAGGTGCGATCGTTTCGAAGATGTACAAAGGAAACAGCAGATAACTTTTAAGTATTTTAGTTGTAAGTTGCATGTTGCTGACAGACGACGCGCAAGCGACTTATTTAGAACCTTAAGGTGATCGAGCACAGACTTTTCTGACTGTAAATTGCTAACCGCCGATTCCAATAAACGATCTCAATCTTAATCTTCGTTCCGATCACAGGAATATACCAGTCAAATTAAGTCATTTGGAAGTATGTTAAAAAAACTTTGTTCTGATTGGACCATTTTCGGGATGGATCGAAAATAGCGATTGGAATCGTTTATTGTTGGCGGCATAAGAGGAGCTATATAGAAAAGAAAACAAAGTGTCTACTATAATTTTATCGCATAAACCCCGCAAACGTTCACAGCGGACTGCGGAATATAAAACTTCCCCATAGATGAAGTTTGCAGGGTACCGTAGAGTGAACGTGCAGGGTCACATTATGTCGTGGAATTCACTGCAGTGGGTTTATAAATAGTAATAGAATATCGTCACTTCATTACTAGTAATTGGAGGTCAGATACAAATTTCATGAAATGCAGCTATCTCCGTAAACTCATTTATGCTATAACGATTCTAAAGATTCAGAAAATATCGTGGGTAGTTCTTGACGGATATACTTCTTACATTTTGTCACAGCTCCGAAGCGATGATAATAAGAGCATGTGTCTCGCCAGAATTTTCGACAATTGCTTACAAAAACTAGTCAGCATCAAGATTTGGTAATAGTAAAGAAATGATCTTACACAAAATATGTAGGTGTTAGTAAATGTTCCAAATCCTCTTGATTGAAGATATTATATAAATTACATCATAAGCCTCTAACATTTAATAAAAACAGAATGTTAAATGCTCATTGTCATGCAGACTCGCAGACTAATGTTATCTTTGGTGTTTAACAAGTCATAAAAACAAACAGGAAAAATTACATTATCAAATACTATCTATAGAAAGATAAAGTTATAGATAAAGCTGTCTGCACAAATCTTTTGCCTGATAATTGCTCAATTTGAGACCTAAATAAAGATTGATTGATACCTCTGAATATCTTCGGGATAATTTCGTCTATTGTCGGTTATAAGAGGTGCTGAATGGCGAACCAAGGTCACGGAGGACGCAACAAACAACAAAATCAGTTCATAAGCCTCGCAACCCCTGATGACTTACAGGCTACACGTGAGCGTGCACGATCTTCGGCTTTAAACATGATTGTAATTATTTTTTATTTAAACTTGAATAGATTTTTATTTAGTTCAATAACTTTGTCTTACTACGATAATAAAAATATACGTATTTTATTAGTCCAAACTGAATGATTTTATCGAATAACGACCATTGAAAAATCTGCATAAGTAAATATTTGGTATAAAAAACTGACTACGAAACTGTGTAATAATGAGTTTAAATGCATACTAGTACAATAATTTATGATTTTCTTGCATACAAAATATTTTATTTTTTATCTGTGGCACTGCAAAGTGGCCTCACTGCACCTGATAGTAAATGAAGAAAAGCTCAAAAACTTTTATCACTGGCATAAAATTATCAATAGTCGGTCACGTACTTTAATGCTCCATTTAAACATGATCCTAAATATTTGACATAACATATTTTATCATTAGATAGCCACGGAATTTATTCGGGACCGCTTCTTTGCGAAGCTCTACCTCAGTAGAGCAAAGTAAGTAAAATACTCAATAGAATTAAAGAGTCCTAAATAGTGCGTCACTCGTAATCGTGTACCTTTAGTCTCGTCACTTATGAACACTACAGTCTACATGTCACCTCGTGTCATGCAGTGCGCGAGAATGAGCTAGACGGGAAGTAGGTCACGCTACGTCGGTCAGGGTCACTGGATTGCAACTAAATTAGCGACCTAGAAAAGCCCTATATGAAAACATAGATCCGGCTCATTGTGGACGGTATCTAATTATACTTCTCTGTAACATTTACACTTTTACACATAAAAGTAATTAATCAGTGTTTTACTAATCACTACTTAGTAATTTAATTGCTTTGGTCACATAATTTGGCAATCGAAGAGACAAAACATTGATTAGGTTAAATAATAATTTTAAAAAATGGTAAGACCTTGTTATTTTCTCGTGCGTGTATTCTATAACTATTAACTACTTCTAAGTGCGTATGTGCCATAGCTACTGTGCAAAAAACAGTGCCTTTTGTACGTCACAATAATCGAAATATAATCACAGGTCAGTCACGCACGCGTGTGAGCGTACAAAAACATTGCCGATAAGGAGGAATGTACCTATGTTTATAAACCTCTACAAACAAACGAACGTGATTTTCTGTTTATATGTTTATTCTAGAATTTATATTTGGCTCAAAGACACAAGATGTATATTTCGCATAAAAACGAACGTATCTGGAATAAGAAATCACTGGTGGTAGGTCTCTTATATGTAAGAGTCCGTTTGGGTGGGTACCACCGCGATGTCTATTTCTACCGTCAAGCAGCAGTGTGCATGCACTTTTGTGTTTCGGTTTGAAGGATATTGTAGCCAGTGTAACTACTGGACACAATGAGTCTTAACATCTTATGCCTCAGGATTACGAGCGCAGTGGAATGCCACACAGTACTTTGTAACTCAAGGTGCTGGATAGTGTTGCTACTGTTTATGGGTGGTCATACGACCACCCACACGATATGACTCGTAACTCCACACCCAGACGAGCATGCCGTTCGCCTGATGGTAAGCGGGCGAACGGCATGCTCGTCTCGTCATTCAAAGCAATAAAAAAGAAATAAAAAAATGCAGAACTCTTTTGTCCCGACACGGTAAAAGATTCTATCTTCTAAGAATAGCATGGTTCATAGGTACTTTAAAGTACTCCTGGCGACGTTCGATTTTAAAACCATCATTAAATTGTAGCTTTAATATCTCTTCGATAAATTATAGGTGGGATTAACGGTTTCTAAACTAGTCTCAGCACAATATCATACCGTATGAAATGCTGTTACACAGGTCATTTGCTATCACGTAACGGTCTCATGTGAATGACCTTGCATCCTCTCGTGCAGTCTGAAACTATTATGAGGTAACGACCTATAATTATGGCAATAAAACGTTGCTTATTAACTGTTAGTTATTTAGGGGCTGATCGGTAAGCTTACAGAAACGCGAGTTTTGAAATCATGCTAAACGTAACATGGAAAAATGTATTAATGTTTTTTTAAACGATGGGGAATTCGCTACTACACCATCCCTGTCATCTTGTGAGACAAAATAATGCACAGAATTAGAATTCCTTGTCGCATTTTATTTTATGCAGTCGGATTAAAATCTGAAGTAAACAGATTGCATCAATGACATCAGTGCTTACGAAGAAGTATGAGGAATGAGGATGTGCGGCCGGACGGCGCGGCACCGCGCCGCCTCAGCCACACACAGGACAATTTCCAATGCGAACTAAGTCACAAAATAAAACAAAACTAAAAAATAACTACTTCTAAAATAAACTACATAATATTATATTAAACATTAGAAAAGACGCAAACTGAGCACGAAGCCAAACGTTACGAGTCATAAATATCGATAAGATCTAGCCGCTGGCGAAATACACGTTTTGTTTAAATATGATTGACATAAAGAAACTGCAACCCACATGCAGCGGGAACTTGTATCTCATCTAATTCAGCGGTTTTTAGCCTTTGGTAAATACACCAAAGAACCCGGATTGTGTGTGGATATACTGACTATACTACTACAACTCCTAAGTAAAAGTAAGAAGATTGGCGGTCCATGAAAAAAATACATTTAGACAAATTGTAGTCTGCCAATCGAAATTTTAAGAGCCGCTGGTCTAAAGACTTAATCATTGCTCAAAACTTGATACAATCTAAAACACCAAAGGTGAGCCACCAAGTGGCAAGCTGTGTCCAAGGTTCGAACCGTTCCCGATATAGACTCTACATACACCTGCGCTCTAATTTATTCTTTGCAATAAATCAAGTGGGTCCACTTGTCATGCCCCTGGAGGACGCGAGGGATGCCTAGACAATGGCGAATTAATATTCCGGTGATCTACATACAGCATGCAACAGGGTTATTACTACTGATAAGATTGCGATCACTAGATTGAAAATACACAAACAGCGCTCCACTTAGAAGCTGCTTGGAAAGTATAGATGTTTTATACTGAAAACTAATGGTAATGAAATTTACCGACGTTCGACCGTTTTAATTATGAAGGCTAGTTCTAAGGTTTGTTGCCGACCGTACGGTACTTATTTATTTATCCCAGCCGCGTTAGGTCGTATTTAGCCCTCTGCTTGACCTTTGTGTACCGAATACCTTTATCTATCGTAGCGTAGCTATAGCTTTCATATAGGGGGGTCCTAAGATACCAAAATGGCGTAGCATGGGTTCTTGTCACCCCATGACACCAAAAGTGCAATTTTTTTGAAAATTTTATTAAAACCATTTTCAGTGTCAGTGTTGATTTTGCGTTAGGTTTTGTTGGGTCTATTTCATCTTATTATAGATGCAAAAGTTTGGCTCCGGACCCCAAAATAACTTAATTCCTAAGGAAATATGACGGAATGTTTATCGTATGATCTCATAGAATGGACTGATTCACAGAATGCAGCACGTAGAAGTTTTTGGCACGAAACAACGTATGATATACATTATCCGTTGGAATGAGGCGTGTGGACATTTGTAGATACCAAAGGCGGCAAAAACTAGTTTTACCTGAAAGCCTTGTTTAGTAGCCATGATTAACGCTAGTTTTGTTTAAACATCTACGAACATACTCCGTTAAAGGTATATACAATACCTATTTCACATATTCGTTGCGTTGTTCTAACCAGTAATTAATAACATTGTTACAGGCATGGGCGTATATAAGGATTAGTTGTAGCTCACAATAAACCACGCTACGCCACTGACCATTGAAATTTTGGGGATCCGGACCCCCCCCTTATGATCGGGCTACCAAACATGCCGACACTCTAATATATATCCATGCTGTACGAATATAGCTCATAATAAGTGTTGTACCCTATTATATTAGCATACATTTTAAATTTAAGATAATTAATATTGCATACTAGATTTGTTATATTGTTAGGTTTCTAATTCAAATCACTTTCATCTCGTTTCTGTGCATGTCGTGGTCGCCTATAATTATGGCAACATTTAAATTAAGAGTATTGTATAGTGTAACTTGTGTAACTACTAATATTAATGTATGTCATGTTGGTGATCCTTAAATCAATAAATAAATAAATAAATATTACGTGACGATGGGCGGGGGTGCAATTTTTATATCGTAGGACCCCCCCATGTGAAAGTTATAGCTACGCCCGTGGTTACAGGACAACCGCCAAACAAAAATCGTTTTATTATAAGAGTGAGACACAGCGCGCTCTCAATTAATCAATCTCATGTTTAAGTTAAACCTGAAGTACAAATTTAATGTAGTGAAATATGTAATAAACCAAGCTTAAGCTGTCATTTAAGAGCTTGTCCAGAGCTGAGTTGGTGCTGGTACGTAAACAAAACTCAGCTGTCAAAATCCGTCACATATTGTCACTTAAGTTATGACTTGAGCTGCTGTTAATGTGGGTTTATTAAATAGCGAGTATCTTAAGATGCCGACCTTACTGATATCGCACTTCAGAGCGAAATTGAGTTGCATCTATTACTACGGCCCATAATAAGGGAAGACAAGTATTGTCGATATGCTTTCATGACTCGTAAAAGTTCATAGCTGACGTCAATCGTCATAGTCGGTCTGATGTTGGTTTCCTGTTACCCTATAATCTTTCTAAACAATAACTGACGACAGCGCTCGTGACGTCGCTATACATACAGATTTAAACTGCCTACTAACGTACAAAGGAGTTGGAACAATTATGAACGAATGGAATCCATCTCTGTCCCATAGAGCTATGTCTACTATAGTGGCGACATAATTACATTTTCAGCGTTAACGTACATTTTCACATTTTTAAGTAGTTAGGAATTATTTCTATAGCTTTATTCCATTCTAGCTCTGTGTTAGTCACTGTATTGAATCACTGTAATAGTTCCGACACAAATAACACATAAAAAATGCGCTGGTTATTGATTTATATTAATACAATTTTTATTTATTTCGAAATTAATAAAATGTTATATAACCCATGAAGTAGACATTTAATATGTCACCATTCTTTATCTGCATGAGAACAAAAATAGTAATTAAATAGAAAAAAACTCACGTGCTCAGCTTTTCGTGGTATTCTTCTTTTTTTAACCTGTGCTTTCTGAAGGATTCTTTAAAATTTCGAGACCGTTCACAAAACTCACTGAATATGTCCTCCAAATTGGCAACTACTGCCGCCCAACCCTGCGAAATAAACAAATCGTGATGACTTTCGTCTATAATGGTGATTCCATAAAAAAAATAAAATAATCTTAAACATTGAAAACTTCGTATCAAATCAATTTTATATTGGCATTCTTTATAGTTATAGTGTAGAATAAAGATAAACATAAAGAGAGATTTAAAGTTCATCTGATTAATATGAAATTCATTGTTAGGTATCTTGAAATACATACTAGGAAGAGTATGATAGATCAATAAAATCAAAATAAAGAATAGTAAGTTGACATCAATTTACTAGTTATTGCTTTAATATTAATCTACATAACACTTTCAGTCTTAACTCTTACCTGATGTTGTAAATGTTGTTCATGCACCAATTGGTCACAACTCCTGGACACTTCATGCGCGAGGTCGCTAAACTGTTGTGCGAGTGATGCACAAGTCTTCACTGTGTGCACTGTTGTGGACATCGAACAACACTTATCCACTTGAGCTTTCAGTTCGGCCACTGATTTGCTGTCAAATGCACTCCTTGAGTCACTCGAAAACTCTCCAGTACTTAATTCCACAATAGGGCTCAAATCACACACTACAAGATTGAATTAAATCATATTAATTAGAAGTACAGGAAAAAATTGCTAGTGACCAAAAAGTAAGTATTCAAGATACAAGATGTAACTTAGATAATCTAATAATTATATAGATCATTCTATGAAATAAGTTTAATAACTATATCCAAAATTATCGCCTATATTTATAAAGTAACAGATTTGTGCAACAATACAGATAATATTTCAATAACAGTTTATCATGATTTATTTAAACATGAAATAAAAAAAAATACTTGAATATGGTGTTAAAACACAGAAAAATTTAAACAGTATTACAACTTAACACTTACTAGATTGTTTCAAACGGTCCTCTTTAACAGACGGTTTGCTAAACATGTATATAGGATTAGTGTCAGTGCCAGCACTATATGAAGATACCATGTGATCGGACTGAAGGACTTCTCCTCCGCTTACAAGAAGCACTAAAGAAGTTGCAGGCACTTTAGACTTTTTTTCTATTGCCATTTTCAAGCTTGCCACACTGAAAGATTATCAACATTTAGGAATTTGTTGTGTTCAAATTTGTTATGGGCATAACAATAATAAAGTTATTCATGAATATGACACAATATAAAACACAAGATAGTCATTTTAATATGTTTTTTGTGATAGCAACTAATTATATTGTCTGTTCACATATTTATCAAGGGGGTCTGTATCACCCCAATTACTACAAACAACATGTAATATGAATTCCCGCTGTCATACTGAGAAGTGATTCAAATACTTTTACTTACTTTTGCAATGTGAGACTCATGTCATACGTGGTCATTTGACCAGCATCCACATGAAATACATACAACATCTTGGCAGTGTGTTATGATCACAGCTTAAGACTATATCTGTTCAACTTATCAACCATGTACAATGTGTATCCATTAAAGCTGAAAAGTATGCTATTGTAAGTATAACATCTATAAACATTACTGATGGAACCGTAGATTATGATTTTCTCAGATCATTGTGGAATGTGGATTTAGTCTTTAAAAAAATGTTAGTGTCTCATTTTATACACTTTGAGCGAAATTAGTGATATCATAAATTAAGAACTAAATCCCATTTGAAAGCGATTTGATTTTTAATCATTGATCTTACTTCTTGAAAACCTTTGTAAAAAATGATTATGCCATTACCATATAATATTATATTAAAACCCCTCATAAACCATACTCTAATATCAAAAACTATTCCATGGACTGTAATTATTCCCTTTGATTTTATGGTATGCATATAACATTTTAATTATTAGAACACAAGTTTTTGCCCGTGGCTCCACCCGCGTGAATAAGTTTTCCCAGGATAAAAGTCCCGCTTTATATTTTCCCGGGATAAAAAGTAGCCTATGTGTTAATCCATGACATAATATACCCGTGTGCCAAATTTCATCAAAATCCGTTAAGTAGTTTTTGCGTGAAAGAGTAACAAACATCCATACATCCAGACATCCAGACATCCGTACATCCACACATCCATACTTACAAACTTTCGCGTTTATAATATTAGTAGGATGGTCAAAACTTGTGATAATGTTTTATTCAAATTCAAATGAGACTAAAAATACCACAATACATGTAATTAACATAAACTACTGTTCCTATGGGATTGGCATATTGACATAAATGAATAAATCCTGGTGTAAATATTTTTGTAAAACTTACAGGTAATTTAAAACAAACTAGATTGCAATTTTTATGCTAGGTATATGTTATAACAGTAACATTTTTATAAATTTAAAACTAATATATACAAATGCGGATAAAGACAATTAAAAGAATTATTATAGAATGTCTATAACAATATCCATTTTTATTATCTAGAAGTTATATTGAGCAATATAACTTTATGCAACACACTTCCTGGTGTAGTGAATTCTCAGAATATTCAGAGGCACATAAATATGTCTGAATTATAAAATCAAGGATAATTTCTTTGATTAATAATATGTCATATTATTAACAAAGAAAAATTAAAAATTATTAATCAAATAAAATTATATGACGCATTATTAATCAAAGGGTAATTTTCTAGTTTAAAAGTTAAATAAATGCAATAAAAGTACTACCTCATTAACTTGTGGTGACCTCAAAATAACCACCAAAATAGAAAACTAGCATATAGACACACCACACATCCACATTCCACACATACACGCTAATCCAAACATAAAATGATGTACAAAATATTATTAAACAACACCTATTTTACACAGTAATATAATTCTGCCTTATTACATAGTAAACATTTTTGAAAACAATATCGAGCCGTCATAAACGTCGTTACACATTTTAGCTAATATTATCCAAAATAAACAACGCGATACGGCTGTTTATTTTGCAATAGGTGTGATCCAGATGTTATCAAAAATAAATCAAAACTAATTTACTGTTACGTCTAAACCTCACAATTACTAATATAAATATTTCACGATGACCATTATAAAGGAACGGTGTTTTTTGCGTCTGAACACAAATGAACAACAAAAGATTCTAAGTACACTTACGTAGTCTGGTAATAACGCAAAACCTTATAGAACGTTTTCACTGTCATAAAAAAATAATCTTAAACAACTGACATTCATTCTGAAAACAATTCCACCCGATCCTTGCAATGGTATATTGTCCAAACTATACGTGGTGATTTTAATCCATAATCAAAAACTGCAAAAGGCTACCATTTCTCAGCTCGATGTTCACTCAGCTGACATGACAGAGTGATATCGTCTGTTCCAGTACCAGCATCAATGTTTAGCACTTCAATTCGATATTTGTTTTGTGTATGTTCATAGTATGACGTAAAAGCATGCTAAATATGGAACTTCTGCGATACTGAAACGAGTTTAAGTGTAATGTTGCCATAATAAACAAATTATTACAAAAACAAATCTTTGTTATTTTCCAAAAGTTTATATTGAAGTTTAGGTAGTACCTCAGGTAGCACGGAGTACCTATACAAAGAGGTAATTAAAATATTATAGAGCCTCTTATCTTTGTTCTGTGTTTAGAGCACAAGAGGGCAGAAGCTTATTATCTAGCATCATTGGGAACTGTGTTGGGTACATAGTCATACAAAATAATTTGCTTGTGTGTTGGTATCTCTAACGTACACGAACTATAGGTGGCAGCACAAAATAGACACAAAGGCCACATATGGATAAAAAAAAGAAACTTTCAGCCTATAATTTTTTTTTTTTTTTTATATGACAAAAATTATAAAATACTAGCTTTTGCCCGCGGCTCCGCCCGCGTGAATGAGTTTTCCCGGTATAAAAGTCCCGCTTTATATTTTCCCGGTATAAAAAGTATACATAATCTACCCGTAGCTTATATGACACGTTCGTAGATTTACCATAGCAGCGCCATCTATTAATTACTTACTCAACCCAGTCGAAAGGTATCGACATCTGTTATCATTACCATAGCAGCGCCATCTATTGATTACTTACTCAACCCAGTCGAAAGGTATCGACATCTGTTAGAATCATTTGGAGTTAACAGATAATTGTGACTGTCAAATAATAACAGACAAATAATTAGCAATAAATTAAAATTGCGACTATAATTTGAGATTTAAACTATCCTATCTCTCAAGTTGGATCGAACTGCACATGGTGTGCGAATTTTATTATAATCGGTTAAGTGGTTTAGGAGTCCATTGAGGACAAACATTGTGACACGAGATTTATATATATTAAGATAGGTTCCGGTGGATTATTATTGATACCCAGCGTGGCAAGAATATTCTTTTTTTAGATGGGAGCAAGTTATTTTGATGTTATTGAAGTAAAATTAAGAAGTTATGTTCCCGTGAGAAGCTATGCTATCTGGTGGCGCAATCTAAATCTTTCACCCTATCGATACTTGGCATTGACGTAAGATATTCATATTAAAAGGATAAAAAATAACATTTAATTTGTTGATAATGTATTGCTGTATATCTACATGCTCCAAAACATAAAAATAAACAAATCAAATGGTGTAAAATTCTATTACGTTCCCAAATATAGTAAGTATTTATATTCCATATATATATTCTATTTTTTCTATTCAGTATCAGCCCGGAGTCTGGAATTTGTGCCCGATATGGCGATAGGCTCGCCCCCTATCACATCATGGGACGGAATACGCTTGGCGAAAAGTGGGTGCACTAGTTGCGCCTATGCCTACCCCTTCGGGGATAAAAGGCGTGAGCATGCGTATTTATAGAGGAACAGATGGTTGCGTTCCTCTATGGACGGGGAAGATTCCCAGTCAGGCAGTTGCGCCTGACCGGCCGCGGCCCCTCCCTGATTGTCAATACCACCGCACTTCGATATCCGATGGATGAGTGTCGTAATTGACAACTTAGTTAACTAGTTCCCAGCCATGTTGATAGGTGGCGGTTTTGTTAATTATGCCGCCACATTTATGAGTTCCAAAAGCATTTGGAAATGTCTCATTACGTAGTTTGTAAAAATAAAGATGTTTTCAACATAATGTTCAATACAAAACAATCTGTAATTTAAGGGAATATAACCTGCTAATTTTGCTTAAATAACTAGCTCCAATGTAAAAAAAAGCCTATTCTGGTCACGCTGGATATCAATAATATTCGGCCGGAACACATATTTTATCATTGTAGTCATATTAAACGAATATAATAAATTGACATTGGATCAGTTTTTGGTAACCAAAGTTATACCCAAATATAGATTTTGTGGGTAATCGGCACTAAAACAAAGAAATTCAAAATAGCGGCCACTTTTCTCAATTCTAATATTACCCTCGTCAAAATCTTGCATACAACGCCCAGCCAAGAATAGCGAAAGAAGAACTGCAAGGCTGCGCGTTGGAGCAAATGTTCCTGTTACTATAATCTTTTTTTTTTTTTTTTTTTTTTTTTTTTTTTATTGCATTTAATGACGAGACGAGCATGCCGTTCGCCTGATGGTAAGCGATACGACCACCCATAAACAGTAGCAACACCATCCAGCACCTTGACTAACAAAGTACTGTGTGGCATTCCACTGCGCTCGTCACCCTGAGACATAAGATGTTAAGTCTCATTATGTCCAGTAGTTATACTGGCTACAATGTCCTTCAAACCGGAACACAACAGTGCATGCACACTGTTGCTTGGCGGTAGAAATAGACATTGCGGTGGTACCCACCCAGACGGCCTCTTACATAATGAGAGACCTACCACCAGTAAATAATCTGTTGTTTGAGTAGGTGTTTTGAGAAACAATTAAATATTTTGTTAAATATAACGACATTTTAAAAAAGAGAACAAGGTTGTATCTTAAAATACAGTAATTATTAAGTCATAGTATAGTAAAATCAAATAAATGACGCAGAGATCGTAATGTGCGGGATATAAAATACATGCATTTGGAGGATTTTGGCTGATATGAATTAAGATTTTATACACGGTATTGTATTTACCAAAAGTCGCACAAGATTGTATAAGACCAAAGGGTATACTATTTATTTCCTGAATATATTTGCGAAGAATGCTCTGGTTATCTTGATTGAAATTTTCAAAGTGGGCATAAAATCGAGTTTTACGTAACTTAAGCCCTTAAGTAAGCCTCGGCCCCGCATCTCCGCGGGGTGTAAGACCTCATCACTGACGACCCTGGTTGATGCATACGATATGCAGTCAGTAGGGCCCGGACCTTTTGATCCAGGGCGTCCAATTCGGTCTGAGTCCATCTGAGTATACCAAAAGAGTACATGAGTACAGGTATAACCCAACCGTTGAAAGCACAAATCTTGTTTACATACATACATACATATACTCACGCCTTTGTCCCATTGGGGTAGGCAGAGACTATGGAACGCCAAGTGCAACGATCCAAGCATACCTCTTTCGCTTCTTCTACAGTCATCAGTCTCTTCATGCATGCTCGTCGGTTACGAGAACTCCTTATTTGGCCCTTCCTTAGGTCGTCAATTTGGTCCATGAAGGTACGTCTAGGACGTCCCCGCCCGACGCTACCACTCACTTTCGCGACATAGATTTCTTTCGTTCCTCTTCTTTCATCCATCCTTTCAATTTGGCCAAACCACCGAAGCATTCCTTTCTCAATCCTAGTCACTACATCCTCTTTCAATCCACATTTTTCTCTTATCACGCTATTCCTTACTCTATCACTTACTTTCAGCCCACACATACTTCTCAAAGCTCTCATCTCCACTGCATTTACCTTACTTACATGCTTGTTTTGCCACACCCACGACTCACTTCCATACATCAGTGTTGGCGCCAAGACTCCTTGAAATCTTGTTTCCACCTGACAAAACCGTTAAGTACTTTTTTTTGTCAGGTCGCCAAAGAAACGGTCCTTCACCAATGAATAAAGAAAGTAAAGGAACCAACGTAAATTGCATATATAATTTATTCTTATACAAATATGAGGCAAACATGAAATTTAATGTCAAAAATATATCTATCTCATTTGTACACGGGTTAATCTACGGAAGTAAAAAAAGATCAATATAGGTCCATAAACTACAATTTTCTGTTGTCAATGATTGTAATGTCAATTAACCCCGCCTTGAAGCCACAGAATAAATAACTTCATAGAAGTAATGCTATGACATTTGAGCGTACACTCTCATAGACATCAAGAAATTTAGTTGTGCTGTGACCCCTTGTGACAGTTTATCGATATCGATAGATACTGTTTGTTTATGGGCTATGATAAATTTACAGACGTGCTAAAATCAACACTTTTCGATTAATCAACTGCAAATACCTATCTATACAAATTGCTATTTTATATAAAGAGATAAAAAAAAAAGATATGAAATCCTTAATTTGGTATTAAAATACCAAATGAGGTCTGGGTGCATACAAGCTCTCGTTAAGAGGCTGTTACTTTATAAGAAACTTGGGGCATACCGGATTTCTCCAAAATGAAATTACGTCCGATTTTCGCTTGCTATTTACAGCGGTTTTCATACCTTTCTAAATTTCATTCACACTAAAATGGTTTGGCATTTATATTATTATTTTTTAGAAAATTGTTAGAAATTATGGAGCGAATGGAAAGCACTGTAATTAGCAAATGAAAATCGACCGAAATTTCGTTTCGGAGAAAGCCAGTAATTCTCTGTTCTTTTCTGACTTCCTTAGCATTAAAGTAGATACCCAAGAGGTCTGGGTCTGACAGAGAGCTACTTAAAATGGGACATTAAAAAGAAAACACGGCGGTATCATTCATTTTATATAAGTATGATCATTTAGCCACTATGGGGTTAATGGCAAAGCCCTTGAATTATTTAAATCATATTTAAGCAATAGGGTACAAAGTGTTGATGTGAATGGAAAACGATCTCCTGGTTCTATAGTTTTCCGTGTTAGTAAAACATTCAATATTGAAGAGTTTCGAGCAAACACGGTGCTGTTTTTTCCATTGCCAATTAGTACGAGCAAGAGCACCGATCCATTTTTGCCTCACGGTATCATCTGTGGGGAATCTGCAATATAACATATTGTATGAAACACACTATGAAAATATATACTAGTATTCCCGACTTAAGCCCTCGCGCACGTTAACTGAGTGCCTTTTACCACTACAATACCATATTTTGAAAGTACAAGCCATTTTAAACAAAACAGTTTTGGCGGCGAAAGGGCGTCGCCGCAGTAGAGGAACAGATGGATACGTTCCTCTATGGAAGGGGAAAATTCCCAATCAGGCAGATGTTGCGCCTGACCGGCCGCGGCCCCTCCGATGGATCCTACTCGGAGGTGGTATATATACCGCGCTTCGCGCGAATATTGCTATCGCAATTCTGGATCGTTCAATGCCATCTGTTGTAGATTTTGGGCGTCATCTGCTAATCATCGATACCCGGTCATCTAGTTGACAATTTACTGAGGTAGTTCCCAGCCATGTTGATAGGTGGCGGTGTTGCTAATTATGCCGCCACACAGTATACTACGTAATACTAACATTTCTGTTATCGATAAAATATGCAGCACAACACCATTGAAAATTACTATGAAAATTGGTAATAATGAAAAATACTGAAAAATTACTGAATCGAATGGCCCACAGCCGATTATAATATGACTACAGCATAATAATAAGTATAATTACTTAGGCTTTTTGCACTTCTGTATAGGTTTTTAGCAAATATTATTGGTTTGTTGTCTACTCACCGATGGAAGCTGATGGTTTCATCTTGATTTTCTTTTCGGGAAGAATGGGATTTGCATCCTACAATAGCGCAGGACATAGTTTGTTTGCTGGGCTTTAACTCACTCACAATAGCAACTCGAAATTATTAAATTAATTCACAAAGAAATTACAAAATAGGCAAACAAATTTGACAAGCCCGCAAGGAAGTATAATGTAACCTAATTGTGTGGGCGCGTTGGCAAATTGTAACATTTGACATTCATTCGCTTTTTAATTCGGCATCGTAAAGGTAGCCAAAGGTAGCCAATTTGATGTTTGTATAGTGTACGCAAACCGTCCTTAACAACATAATATTTGTCTCTGTCTCTTCCATGCTTTTGCCCTATTTAAAAAAAAAGGATCAGTATATGAGTGTAATTTACACTCTTTCTATGAAGTTATTTATTCTGTGCTTGAAGCACTATTTTTGACATGTCGCCATTTTAGGGTTTAAATACCATGCATATTTGTAAGTAGTTGATCTGTCAATCTTGTATAGTGCGGAGTTTGTTTTAAGTTGTATTAGTAACTGTGGCTAGGCTGAAGTGTTTTTATAGAATTTCTAAAGATATAGGAGCAAATTCTATCACGCCGAGGTGTTGCATCATAGGGTACAATTCAAATTATTGCCAAAATGACGAAGGATTGTCATTTTCAGGTTAGTTTTAATATCTTACTTAATTAAGTTTATATTTAGTGAACATTACATTTTGTGTCAGTAACTTGAATGTTAAATCATTGTTTCCGTTGTTACACGCAATGTAAAATTACTAATACCAAGTAAAATAAAATGAATAAGTATTTGAAATGTTTACATAAAAACATAGTGTTGTTCAAACGTGCATATTCGTGTTTGGAAGTTATCGATATAAAATATTGTTTTTTTTTTATTGTAATAAAACTACTTTGCGTATGTTTTCGCTATAATTTTGAAGGTTTGCTGCACTTCATGGTCATGGGACAGGGTCAATGTTAAATCAGTCATAATTAATTACCTTAATATAAGATATAAGTATCACGGTAAAAAACAAACTGAACAAGTGTCAAGGAGATTTTTTTTGACAAATTTAATATTATTTCGTCATGAATAAATCATTTTGATTAGTAAAAATTGTTTTATTCGTCCTAAATCCTTATAATATTTATACTTAATAATAATTTAGGGCCGCTCTGTGCTCGCTACAAAATTACAGAAAATACACATGTATCAATATAAAATTAAAATTGGTAAATACGCTGGTATTTCCTAAAGGTGTGAAATTTATGAATTTAAATTCAAAAGAATTATACCTGGCAAATTATTCTTTGTACTCCAAGGTAAGTAAGGTAGCTAGGTAATGTAATTCTTCTGCGATTGGTGCTCATACCATACTATGCACATCCTTGCAGCCCTTACCTTTATCTAGTTTTTCTACCCATTTCTATTCTTGGTCCGCTACTGTTGCATTGCTAGCCTGGAGAGTCACCTATATAATAGGATATCGCGATGAAAAATGCTACCTAACCGTCCTTAAAAAAAATCATCTAATTTAGAGTATAAAATAAAATATATAACCTAGATAGGCCCTTACCCCATCATATTAGATTAAAATCTTTTCCCCCATTGGAAAATACATTCAGCGGCAGATAATATGTATATTATTAACAAACATCAAAGCATCTTTACAAACTCGCATTTATAATGATTTTACAGTAAAATTAAATGAAATAATATAAATATTTAGATCGATATCGATATGCGTACTATTGTGATAAATAGCAGTAACTACAACACTAAAATGTGGACGGAGTCGACGCCATTTTAGAGTAATATTTGACTTTAGGTCACGTGGTTTCACCTGAAATCCTTACTTTCTCTAATCTAAGTCCTTCACCGATTATTTTACGTCGGCACTTGTAATACCCAGTGCCTCAGGCATACTCAGATATTTGTAAGTTTCCGTCTCAGAAAGGGATCTAAGTCTTACAGTCTCTAAGACTTGTATGTGACCAGAGACCACAACCTCTCCTCGCTTCACATGGATAACCGCACATTTATCTACACCAAACTTCATATTGATTGAGTTGCTAAATCTCTGTTATTTTTAACAACTCAATCAATTGTTTGTTTTGATGCAAACAAATTGAGATCATCCATGTGAAGCAAGTGAGATATAGGCTCGGTCCCTCTCCGTAGACGGTATCCTAACCCTGAATCCAACAACAGAGTACTGAGAGGATTCAGGGCCATGCAGAACCACAATGGTCTCAGCTGTACCCTGTAGGCTGACCCTAGAATATACTACGCTTGATTCTAATCGGCTCATCACAATCAGGGGGACTCGTACCACCTGGATATTTGAGGAAAGTGCATAATAATAATAGACATTATGAACTCTTTATTTTAATACAAATACAAAATACAAAAACATTTATTCACACAACACCATGACACAAACAATATAAAGAAATTATAACAAAAATAAAATATAACACACTAACACCAATACACATAAAAGGAATAACAATGAATTAAAAAAGATATCAAGAATTGCAAAAGTATTAGTGCATCGTCCCAAACGTCATGGTGTGAGTGCGAAACGGGTCCCATTCAGCACAAGCCGCGAACGAGTCACAGCGCTGGTCTTCCATGGGCCCGACGCGTTAAGAGCGCACAGACGTGTTACAAAAAAAAAGACTAATTTTCCATTTTCCTTTTTTTACATTTTTTACACGCTTTATATTAGCTTCACTTGTATATATGTATGTTTGTATGTTTGTAGCCGACTCCTTTGGGCGCGATTTTGACCCACTTTAAACGGTCAGATTTTATTCAAACTTTGTAGATTTGTCGAGGGCCGATAACAATACACTAATTTGATAAGATTATGCTATTATTCAATTAGCAAAATGAGATTTTTGACAATTTATATATTTTTTATTTTTAGTGACATCTGTTGGACAATAGTAGAACAGAACTAAAAAATTAAAAATAAATAATAGTTTAAAACAACTAAAAACACGCTTTATAGAAAATCCACCTAAAACATAGAAAACAAATTTGAATTAAGAATAGTGTAAATAAGAAAAAAATGTATTTTATTGTACAAAAAAGCGTGGGGTGCATGGTGTCAATACCTAGTTATAAATATTTTATTGACAGATAATGTGAGTAGAAATATTATATATCATTTTGATAATATCAAAGCACCCCACGCTTTTTTTACAATAAAATATTTTTTTTTCTTATTTACACTATTTTTAATTCAAATTTATTTTCTATTTTTTAGTTGGATTTTCTATAAAGCGTGTTTTTTAGTTGTTTTAAACTATTATTATTCATACACGTATTTACATGATAATGTTGTATGGGAGCATACAATTTCTATACGCTACGTAAAAAGAGGAATATTAAATCTTTATTTATATGCCAAGATCTCCTCATAAGCGTGACTCGTGATTCAATAAATGGTACCTCAAAAACATGGAAATTCGTAAATACGCCCTTAATGAATGGAAACTAATTACTTATTAGGTTTTTACTCTTAAAATTATCATACAATTGCGGGAGCTAAAAAACCTCACTCCTCAGGTAAGATACACAAAATGTCCCGCATTAATTTGTATTCCATTTATTTTTAGTAATCCTAATAAGTAGTAATATAATATCGCCTAATATAGCAAAAATATGCACCGTGTCATGATTTTATCCAAAAAAATGTAATTTATGCATATACATAATCCAGTATAGATATTTATCAGCGTTGTAGATTTCAATCACAGTAAAGGCACTTCCATTCATAAGGTCGTTACCCTTCGACACATTCGTTATTATGCAATAGGTAGGTACTATATTATTGTTGAGGTGCATTGTACCGGGAACTGTACTTATAATTTTATCGGGTTACCAAAGATTACGATATTAAAAGGCTGCAAGTAGAAACACAGCATGAAATATTTGTAGGTCGCTCATATGTAAGAGTCCGTCTGGGTGGGTACCACCGCAATGTCTATTTCTACCGCCAAGCAGCAGTGTGCATGCACTGTTGTGTTTCGGTTTGAAGGACATTGTACCCAGTGTAACTACTGGACATAATGAGACTTAACATCTTATGTCTCAGGATGACGAGCGCAGTGGAATGCCACACAGTACTTTGTTACTCAAGGTGCTGGATGGTGTTGCTACTATTTATGGGTGGTCGTATCGCTTACCATCAGGCGAACGGCATGCTCGTCTCGTCATTCAATGCAATAAAAAAAAACAACGGTTTGCACTCCGGGAGTGCTGGCAGAAGTGAAAACTTGAACATTAACGTTGTGCATTTTTGAATATTTTGGAATGGTTAGGGAATAATTTCGCCCGAATTGCTTTATTTATCAGTATCAAAGTACTAGCATTTATGTGGTTAAATACAATATTTATTTATTGCGCTATCGTACACAAAAATGACAATTTCACTATTTCTTTATAAATAAAAATTTGAAAAAAGAATGTTACGCTATTTTGTATTCGTGCCGTACCAACGCTGGGGAAATAAATAAAAATGTAGTCGTTTACGAATTATAGCTTCTACGCATTGTATTTAAGGTTCATATTAGTAAGGGATGGTAAAACCTCCTACGCATTTTCGATCGGTCACGTGATCCTGACGCGAGTTTAACGTTTAATACCCATGCCAAAAGTGATCAACGCCGCTAAAGTTTTCACTTAAAAAAAATCTGTGCGACCACTATACAATAGTTTGCCAGATAAACCATAAAAACTATCTGCACCCCATTTTCCAAGATGACGGCCGTGGGACAAGAGTTGCGACCACACAAACTTTGTTTTGACTATACAGTAACACAATAAAATTGCGTTGTCCGACAAATGCAACGCCAAATTTAACTTTTCAATAGACCATTAGTCAAGGCTCGTTGTCTATTAGTTTACGTGCGATTAGGGTTGCCAGGTCGTCAAACCTAATAGCCTGACAGACCAGCCAGTTTGGCCGGACATTTAAATTACCGACGGACGGGGAGTTCTCTGAAGAATTGTTCGGACTTATCCCTGCTGCTGAGCTCCATCACCGTACATCGCGGCAGAACTCCAAATTCCATCCACATCACCTCGGAGGTTGGCAATACACCCTGCCCTGGGTGCCCTGTGGACCGGGGGCATCTAGAGAATTCCGCCACGGCATCCCCTGCCTGTCGTAAGAGGCGACTAAATGGGGTTGGCGAGAGTCGCGGGGTGAGCAGTGGGGGTCTGCTCGCTCAACTACTCCAATGTAAGCGACTACGAGGTGGACGACAATGCGGGTGGTCGGTCTCCTGCAGTCGTAGACGCAAAAGGCGTGCTTTAGGGTTCGGAGGCTTCTCAGCCTCCTCATTTAGAGAGGGGCCGCAATGCGGCATCGCGCAGGGGCGGTTCCGTGCAGCTATCTTCGTGCAACAAGATACCCCGGGATCGTCCCGTAGGCGCCGAAGAAGGCCACCGCGGGTTTTGGTTGGTATGCCAGTGTAGGGTGTATATTGTAGTGTCAGAGACACGGTCCAATGCCCGCTCGGATGAAGCTATACTCCCGAGTGTCGCCATTGGGCCGTAAGACTGTGTGAAACCAACATAACCGTTCCACTCACCCCCCAGTGGTGGTAGCGATAACGCGTTTTTCCCCGCGATAAAAAAAAAAAAAAAAAAAAGGTTGGCAATACACCACTGTACGTTTTAGCCGACATTTTTTGCCACGTACTACTAAACTATGGAACCAATTGCCGCCAGCAACATTTCCGGACAGATACGACCTGGCGACCTTCAAAAAAAGAGCGTATTCCCACCTAAAAGGCCGGAAACTCATCTCTGTGCCCCATGGTATTGCAGATGTTTATGGGCGGTGGTGATCACTTACCATCAGGTGAACCGTATGCTCGTTTGCCCCCTATATCACAAAAAAAACCCTAAATTATTAAGGATTTTGTGTATTAAATTAATATGATTTATTGGCGCCCCATTTTTTCCGGCGACCATTTGTTTTTAGCTCCCAATATTTTAATTTTACGTATTTTGCCGCCCCCCCCCCCCCTAAAAGTCACTGGTCAATTGTTACAAGCCTAACAAAAGCCGGACAACGTTTAATTTGGCCGGACATTCATTTAAAAAGCCTGACTATGCCCGGTTTCTGAAGTACTATTGACGGCAGTTTATCCGTTAGCGCTATTGGTTCGATAACCCATGAAATTGCGTTTCTGAACCACGCACTGCAAGATAAACTCAGCTTAAACTTACTTTATCTCAACTGGCCAATTTTTGCCGTTTATCTGTTCCATAACTATTTGACGTGTCATTTTGTGACAAACGACGGCAACTTGTTAGATATTATTTACAACTAGCTGGTGCCCGCGGCTCCGCCCGCGTGAATGAGTTTTCTCGGGATAAAAGTCCCGCTTTATATTTTCCCGGGATAAAAAGTAGCCTAAGTTACTCCTTATTACATCAGCTACCTGCCAATAAAAGTCCCGTCAAAATCGGTCCAGCCATTTCAGAGATTAGCCGGAACAAACATACAGACAGACAAAAATTGTAAAAAAAAATATTTTGGTGTATGTACCGTATATATATTCATATACATGTAGTAAAAAACGGTTATTTCAATATTACAAACAGACACTCCAATTTTATTTATATGTATAGAAGATATAGAGGAACATAATTAATACGGCCAATCACAACAGTTTCAATAGTGTTATAAATTGTCAAATTCTAAATAAAATGACATAAAACACAAATTAGCAAACCAGTGCTAGCATGACATAAGACATTTTAATGAACTGTTTGACTTTTTTTTAATTCGGCAATGATATCATTCATCAGCCAGAGACAAAAAGCAAATTACCACAAAATAAAATTAAAATAATGTTTAGGCGTTGATCTATGTTAAAATAAGTTATTTTTGTATATAAAATAATTATTAGTTACGAATTTTAGTAATAAAATCCATTTTAAAGTCGACTGCTCAAAAAGAGCAAAATAAGGAACAACACAAAAGAAGGAAGGAGGCTTTTTATCCGGGAAAATATTTTTATCCCGGAAAACTTTTTCACGCGGGCGGAGCCGCGAGCGATACTAGTATCCAATATTGTGCACGGCTCCGCCCGCGTTGAACAGTTTTTCCGGGATAAAAAGTAGCCTATAGCACTCAGGAGTAATGTAGCTTCCTATTAGTGAAACAATTTTCAAAATCGGTCCAGTAGTTCCTGAGATTAGCGCGTTCAAACAAACAAACTCTTCAGCTTTATAATATTAGTATAGAGTATAGATTTATTTTATAGACAATTTTTTTTATATTTACTTATACAAAATCAACTTGCAACGCATTGCTCGCTTGAATAGGCAATCAGATTGATAAGATTTTCAGGATGCTAACTTACAGGAAAATTACGATATTGTAATTTGTAATATTTTCATTAATTATAACTGGAAAACGATAAATATTCTACATACTAGAAATACATGAGTAGCTAACCTAACTAGGAGCCCCCCGAGGCAATTCTTGTGCTTTGGGTCTTCACACCCAATGCACGCCCATGCGCGGGGGAACATTAGTCGCGGGCCGAGGCACACAGTCAGTGTGTATACCTCTTGGTTGCATAACACATTGAGGCCTAAAAGGGCCCGCGAACATTTCCTGGCACCCTTTTCCTTTCCGCCCATCCTGAGAACCTTTCTCCACTCCCCACCTTTCCTTCCATCATCCTTTCCCGCTTCCTTCCTAGGCCCCTGCAGTCGTCAAGCCGGGGGACTCCAGTATCCCATTCGCAGGTTTCCCCCGGTGTTGACTGCAGGATCGCCTATATAAAAAAAAAAAAACCTAACTAGGAACATTTGCAACAAACTAATTAATATACTTTATTAATCATCTTTATTTCAATAATATTCAATCAGCCATATACAAATATCTATGATAAAATGTATTGTAATGTAGAATTGGCAAGCTCAAGAAAATTTGATTGCGATTGTCTACCGATTCCTAACAAGCCTTGATAAGATGTACACGATCCAAGCATGATATTTAAAATTATATCTTTTATAATTAAGTAGTAGGCACTTATAACGTGTGTTTATCGATCTGATTAACATAGGAAATATTATGCCGACACTACTGAGCAATATAAATAATTAATGTACGCAAGTATACAGTTTTATGAGTTGGAAGAAAAAATAGTTAAAAGCGTAAATAGTTTAAAAAAATGATTAGGTACTTCTCAACAAAGTATTACGACAAGCTGGACACCTGTAACTTCAATATTTATAGTAAAACGCCCATTATCGCCCATCAATAGACATTTGACTGCGATAAATTGATAAAAATTAATACTTTACTACAATATAAGAAATAAAAGATGCTTACTCCACAAACTTTAAGAAATTTTACTGGTGGTAGGTCTCTCATATGTAAGAGTCCGTCTGGGTGGGTACCACCGCAATGTCTATTTTTACCGCCAAGCAGCAGTGTGTATGCACTGTTGTGTTTCGGTTTGAAGGACATTGTAGCCAGTTTTTTTTATGACATTACAGTCAGTAGCCTGACGCAAGTCGGCTTTTCTGACCACACCGGACTTTCGGGCGAACGCTTTAGGCGCTCCAACCCTTTACATTTAAAATTGTAGCCAGTGTAACTACTGGACATAATAAGACTTACATCTTATGTCTCAGGATGACGAGCGCAGTGGAATGCCACACAGTACTTTGTAACTCAAAGTGCTGGATGGTGTTGCTACTGTTTATGGGTAGTCGTATCGCTTACCATCAGGCGAACGGCATTCTCGTCTCGTTATTCAATGCAATAAAAAAAAAATGAACATGCTGCGTTTTGCGTTCATTGTAGTTTGCAAATATAATATAGATTTTAATAAATATAGAAAAATATACTATTTCCGAAATGTGGTCAAATAGCCTATTCTCGTATTGTGTTCACAGACAGTATTGATTAGCATCGTGGGACGTTTCTTGCCGGCCGGGCCGGGCCGGGCCCTCTGCGAGCAAAAAATCCAGCCGAATGGAACTGTTGACGCTCACACAAATATATTATGCGCGTTACACACATAGAGCGCGTGATTGAAGACGCGCGTTTCCAGCCCGTTTAAAAATGTCGTGTGTACAGACCTTTATAGTAATATTACTGTAAGGCACATTAGCACATACAATATAATTGCAAATAGTAATCCGTAATCGTAGTCCGTAATTCAGTAAGTATATTTATCAAAAATACATAATTTTTATTTTCGTAATACATATTGTAGATGTACATATTAAGTATAAAATATTTTAAATGAAATTATGCAGTTTAATATTTTTTTGTTGTTTTTACATTGAATGCACTTTATAAACTCGAAATATCTGTACACAGAAAAAAATCAGTCAAGGTGAGAGAGTACCTGACCTCTTTACTCTTATATGTATAATTGCCTAAAGTCACAACATGATTCATGATACTGCCCACGTGATTATCACAGTTTTCTTTATTAAGTAAGAAACTTGTTTTAATATTATGATAATACAATAGTGGATAAGGCACATGCACAACCATGTTCATAACACTAAAATTGATCCCCATTGCTTATCACATTGTTTATAAATATGTCTTATAAAAATTATTAATCTTCTTAACTGATAGATTAACATGGAATTGTTTTGGATATGGTATAGAAAAAATATAATACTAAGTATATGTGATATAAAACAGTTTACTTATGGCCTGATGCCTACTGGCAGGATAGTTTAGCAGGGGATTTATATGTAATGAATAATAATAAAACTTACCTTTTTTTATATTATGATTGAAATTTTTTTTATACCCATTGTGGCAGTTAACAAGATTTCTCAATAGAAATTGACATTGCTCTGCATTTGAGTACAAAAAATTACTGTATAACACCTTGCCATAGAATCCTGCCAATGAGAGCCAGACCTTAGAATATGAACTAAAACTACCCGGAATAACTTAACCTTAAATTGACCATTTCAAAACAAAGAAATAAAAATAGTTACATTGGAATGTTACTTATCAAACAACATTGGAATTTATTATTGTTGAATACTATTGTGATGGACCATCACCAACTTCAGTTTAGAAGAGCCCAACACCACACTACAATAAATACATTTATGGGCTTTCTGGTTTCTGCCATTTGTAGGACCCAGAGAATTTGAAGTCATATTCAGACAACTTGCCGTCTGCCTCTGGTGGTCCTCGAGAGCCATACACATATGGTACAGGTTTGATATTATTTTCTTCCAAGTTCTTAAGGACTGGCGTGAAAATACGCCATGCCTCCTTCAATTCGTCATTACGAACAAAATGCATCTGGGTGCCTGTAAATACATCCAAAATCAGTCTTTCATACGCATCTGGAACACTTGCTTCCTTATAACGAGTACTGTAAGTTAGATCAAGTTCAGTCTCCACCAAATCAAACTTCATTCCTGGGGACTTTGACATCATTTTTAGATATAAAGCCTCTCCAGGTTGAACACGGATTACTAATTCATTCCGTTTTGAATGTCCTGAGAATATATCTCCTGGGACGTCTTTGTATTGTACTCGAACTTCGGCCTTTCTCTCATTTAGGGCTTTTCCACAGCGGAGTATGAATGGTACACCTTGCCATCTAGCATTATTGATCCAAAGAGCAGTAAGGGCATAAGTTGGTGTGACTGACCCCTTAGGCACAGTAGGGTCATCAAGATAGCCCAATTTTTCTTCACCTTGGCCATCAGGGTTGCCAACATATTGCCCCACTAAGATATCCTTTAACTCAATAGGATTGATATGTCTGAGCACTTTCACCTTCTCATCACGAATATCATTTGGGTTAAGAGTGACAGGTTTCTCCATAGCAACAAGTGACAATATTTGAAGAAGGTGATTTTGCATCACATCCCTGATAATTCCAAAGTCGTCGAAGTATCCACCTCTGCCCTCAGTGCCAAATGGTTCTTTGAAGGAGATCAGAACTGAAGCAATGTTTTCTCTATTCCAAGCAGGATTGAAGATTTGGTTAGCAAATCTTATAGTCATTAAATTCTGTACCATTTCTTTGCCAAGATAATGATCAATTCTATAAATTTGTTCTTCTCTAAATAAAGTAGCCAAGTGATTGCTTAATTTATCTGAGCTGACATCATCCCTTCCAAATGGCTTTTCAATGATGACTCGAGTAAACCCTTTGATGGAAGAACAGGCGTTCTTTATGTTTACTGTAACTTCTTCAAACACTGTTGGCGGCACGGCTAAGTAGAATATTCTGTTCGCACAAATACCTTTCTCGTGTTTACTGATCAGTTGATTCAGAAACTCGTAATCAATTCTTTTGTCATATGACCCGGCTAGGTACTCGTTTGCTGCCCAAAAGTTTTCTAACAATTCTTCTTCTCCAGGTCGCACTTTCATATATTTTTTCGTCTTTTCTCGCACATCCTGCATAGTTTGTTTGGTGCGAGCATAACCAATAAACTTCGAGTTTTTCGGCAAAAGATTATCGCGATATAAATACCATATTGTAGGGTAAATTTTTTTCTTCGCTAAATCTCCAGAAGCACCCAGCAGGATGAACGTATGAGGGTATTGGAATTCACTTTTATTCTCCATTTCCAATATATTTATTTATTTACTTATCCTTCGTTAAATGGTATACAAAAAATAATGTTCTTTTACACTAACACTGCAAAATTTTTTTTGTTTAAATTAAATATATCACAAATGAGTACTATGAACTCAAAAAAAAATTAACTTGCAAATTGCAATGCAAAGTTTCCCACCGCAACCCAAAAAGTAAACTCATTAGAACACGAACGTCAGGCTTTTTATTAGTGTGTTTCAAAATTGGTACCGGTAAGGTCAATGGGAGATTGAAAATTCTATTGGCTATTTCAAACTTCGTATCACGTGCAGACCAATAGCCTTAAAGCTACGCTAAGAGCTGTTCAAATCGACCAAAGAGAACCAACCTTTTATATGACATTTACTTGACATTGAAATAGAACAATGTGTTTCGAATCCAAAAACATTTTTTTTGGTATATAGAAAATATTTCTTTTAACTTTTGCAAATAATGTTTAAGTAAATTAAAACCCTAATTATGGGAATCTCAACTAAGAGAAAAATATTTTAAATTTAGTGTTATATATATTTTGTAAATTACTATATTTTAAAGATTATAAACGATTTCTGGACGAAGATTTACTCTGACGTGACGCGTTGTTTTATGTCATTTGTGTGAACTGATGAAATTGGGTTAAATTGGAGAACATCTAACAGATCTTAGTAATTATTATTCGTTTTTATGTTTTAACTTTGCATTGTGTCTATTGTGTTATATAAAATATCTACAGACTTGTGTATAATAAGGGGGTGTATAGTTTCATTCTATAGGTATATTTAGTTCAACGACCTTGTTACTGACAGGTTCATCGTTAGCAACTGAACTATTCTATGAAAGTGGTATATCGCAGACGTTAGATAAATTGCCGCAGAGGATGGAGCCCTCGAGAGAGTCAGGCAAGTACCTCGTATGACATGTATTAACTTTACTAACAACGTTCTCACTACGAGTTATGTCAAAATAACGAAATCACAAGGAACTGTACGCGATGTGCATCGTGTTTTACGAAATAAACAATTGTTTTTTACGTAGTGGCCAACTAGTTGTTTCCTCTTGAAATTGTAGTGATATTGACATTTAAGTACATGATTTACAATAGTTTATGTTGAGTAAGGGTTATCACAATATCTAAATTAATGTACAATACAGTATTATACAATAGACCAATAGTGGGAGTATTGTGCGCTACCTAACAAACTAACAATTTGTCAATTTTCTGATTTAATAATATATTTACTAAAGCTTTAACCTACTTTAAATCATTTACTGTTATAACTCAGTAAGATAACTTATAAACAAAGAGGAGAATGTATGAAGATATTTACATGATGATGATATATTTTAGTATGCAACATTTATTGTAGGTATAAATAATGGAAATTCAAAAGGAAACAGACCCAGAAACCTATTTAGATAAATAATTGTTATATTGATATTCTTATTGGATTTGATATAGATAGCAACAATATGTAATTTTTGTCTTCCTGATAATATTCTTTTATTTATGCTAATGTATTCATTTTTACTTAATCAACTTCTTGTTTCTGCAAGGCATTTTATGCTTGAACTTTTATTGTATTTGTTAATATTCAAAAAAATTAGAATAAAATTCTTCTTTAAGTGCAACAGATATAAGTCTGTTGAATTTGTTTATTTTATTAAACATATATATTATTTTAAATTTAGATTAAACTCTATACTAGAATAATTTTCAGTGAGTTTTAAGTACCACCTTTGTTTTGTTCATTCAATGTAGGAAACATGGTATTGAATAAAATTGAACAAGGGAAAACAATCCTTATATGAACTAAGAGGGTTTCAAAGCAAATGACTAACATTTATAAAATAATAATTTATAGATAGCATTTTAATAACTATGTCATTCAACCACAACATAATAGTGCTTGCACATAATATTTGTTTATGATAAAATTTAAATACTCCAACATCCAATATAGTGTAATGTGGGTATTGCATCTCCACTTTAGCTATTTAATAATATGTCTAGATATACAAACATACATAGTGCAAATGCAAAGTAAAAATATTTTTTAAATACATATTCAATTATATATTCAACATATTACATTGAAATAAACATTAAAACTATGAACATTTTAATCTTAAATCTGACCTTTCTTGTGATATTTTATTAGTCAGTATTTGAATATAATTTTAAATGCATATTTTATTTTGTATTAGTCATTGATTATTGGTTTTTGGTATTGTTAACAGTGTTGACAAACAACACAGTTATTATGTATTTTGTCCTTTTAACTCTTTAGCATTTTAGGCTTAATTAAAATTATGCTCAATGTCATGCTTCATTTAGATTTTTTTTTCATGCTACTGAGATCTTCAAATATTTTTAATTTTATTAGTCCTTGCCTAAATTATAATTCTTAACATTTTTTCTGATCTATAAAATAAACAATATCCATTACTAAGTTTTCCATACAAAGAAAACGAGGTACATCGCAATTTAGCAGCAGATGTTATGTTGTGTTTACGAGAGCTTTAGTTAGATGGCGCATTTTATATTTATTGTACTGACTTGTCGCGAGATGGCGCTACAAGTTTGCAGACTGCAAACGTTACCAACATAATATTAACTATTAATTATTATGTATATAGTAATATGTATTGACTATTAACAGTATTACAAATCTTATTTGAAAATATAAATATACAAAATTAATAAAATATCTCAAAGTCGATTTGAAAAAATATATATTATCTATACTAATATTATAAAGCTGAAGAGTTTGTTTGTTTGAACGCGCTAATCTCAAGACTACTGGACCGATTTTGAAAATTCTTTCACTAATAGGAAGCTACATTACTCCTGAGTGCTATAGGCTACTTTTTATCCCGGAATAACTTTTCCACGCGGGCGGAGCCGCGCGCATTAACAATATAAGCCGCCAAACTAATACATGAATTATCTGTTAACTTGATCTTCATTGCCCATTAACACCTACAACAGGCACTACGAGCATTATCGGCTTTAACTGGGAGTGCGCCGAGGGCTTGGGGGCGTTACAGGCGCTGGCTTGAACGTCATTATTAACGTAAACCGAAAAAAGTATAGTTGGGTCGTAAAAAACAAAAAAAAAGTCGCCAGAATACGGGGCGCCAAGAAGATTTTTTTTTTTTTTTTTTTTTTACTACCGATAGGCTTGCGTATGACCACTATCTCACCTGATGGTAAGTGATGATGAGGTCTACGATGGAGCACGCTTGCCTAGAAGATACCTATTCACTCGTGACTTAAAAATACCCAGGTTATAGCTATCGGGAAATACAGACTCTGGCAACGAGTTCCACTCTTTAGCGGTGCGCATGAAAAATGTAGAAGCAAATCGCTTCGTGCGCACTGGCGGAATATCAACAATGTAACGATGTCGCTTCGCTGTGTCTCTTGTCGTCCGATGATAAAAAGGGGTTGGGGGAATTAGATTGTGCAATTCCAAGGCACACTCGCCGAAATGTATCCGGTAATAAACCGATAAACTAGCGACTTTTCGTCGGTGCTCAAGGCTCTGAAGCCTTGCGTCAGCTAGAGAATCTTTGCCAATGAGTCTCCTGGCGCGCCTCTCGATTGCCTCCAATGCCTCAAGTTGCCCCGAATAACTTAACCCGGCCTTGACTAGGAGAATCACAGGTGCTTTACAGATTTTGAAGAAACATAGGAAGTGTTTGGACCTATATTGATCTCTCTAGGAAGTTTTCTTCCGGATAAGTGTACAGGGGGCCTTTTATTCTGAGAAAGAACTTTCGCGTGAGCAAAATCTAGTCTATATATTATTGAACTCCTATCTTTCTCGACTACTATTTAAGACGAAGTCTCGCCGGGTATTGAGTGAATATTTTGTATCACAATTCTATTTTTGCGAAGCGAATGAGACATTCCAGACGATTTTTTTACATTAAATAATTTTACACTTGTACCGTAAAGATACCGCAATGATATAAAATAATAATGTTATCAGAATTTACTTATGTTTTGGTTTCGCAGGTTTCCTGAAATGTACGTATTTTAGCCATAAAAAAGTGAAATATACCTTATCAAGTATTATAACGTTTAATTTTATTTTCCACGAGCTTTTGCTCGCGGCTCCGCCCGCGTGAATGAGTTTTCCCGGGATAAAAGTCCCGCTTTATATTTTCCCGGGATTAAAAGTAGCATATGTGTTAATCCAGGACATAATCTACCCGTGTGCCAAATTTCATCGAAATCTGTTCAGAAGTTTTTGCGTGAAAGAGTAACAAACATCCATACATCCATACTTACAAACTTTCGCGTTTATAATATTATAAGTAGGATAGATGGCGTTACTTGTTTACGTAATTACTAATTAACTTATTATTTCACCTAATAGAATATCATAATAACATAATAACATATTAAAATAGTTTTAGTTTTTAAATTAGTTTAAAATCAATAATGAAAAAAAGAAATCTACTCCTTTTTTATGAATGGTTGTAATGGTACCTACACTGCATGCAGCTACTTAATTTTTAACTTGTTAATAATAAAAAAGTTGTGGACTGTGAATGGTCTTTTGGGCTGAGAAATGTAGGCCAGTTTTGGCAATTCCGTAACCACCATTAGATATCTTCATAACATAATACACACACACACACACTCACGTCTTTTATCCCCGACGGGGTAGGCAGAGGCACAACTAATGCACCCACTTTTCGCCGTGCGTATTCCGTCCCATGATGTGATAGGGGGCGAGCCCGGGCTAATACTGAATAGAAAAATCCAAAATCACTGCCCGACCCGGGGATCTAACCCGATACCTCAGCAATGCAGTCGTACCGTATTACAACTACGCCACCGAGGCAGTCATAATATAATAAAATATGTATAACTCGTTCTCAAGTGAACTTTTACCCTGTATGTACGCCGCGTTATTCAAAGTGACATTCGGAATGGCAAGAGGATGACACCACACCTGCACCACACAGAACCGTGTAGTATTTTGCATACAATATTCTATTGAATTATCAAAGAAACAATATTTACACACGATTTGCATTTCGCGTGTTGCTGATTATTTTAAGAGCCAGCGCTCTACGGTTTACTACTGCGCGATATTTTTGTAACATAATGCAACGTATAGACTAGGTATCGGATTATGGCACTGTTAGAATGGGGCGCACACACACCTGTTGTGTTTTTAAACTTACTTAACTTACATAAGTAAGTGGCGTCTGTAAAATACGGAAAAACGGTAAAAGTAAAAAACAAGCCGTAAGGGTGGACTGCCTATTATTTCGGCGTCGTAGTAAATTTGTAAAGTTTAAACAGAATGTCACTGCATGAATCACGAAAAGCCTCCATAGTCTATAAGCGACTAAGTATCACCTGAGAAACACTTGTGTCGGGTGCTTACCGCCCCTACTGGTCACGTTTAACTACACGCAAAATTCGCACGAATAATTAAAAATAATAGCGTATAAAGATTATTTCGATATTTTCAATACGCATTTCATTAAAATTATGATAAAAATGCAACGTTTTATGGAACCTTCATTAAAATGAAGTCTAAATCCAATTTCTCATGTAAGTAAAGTATTACGATATAAGAGAAAGCTTTTATAGATATACGAACCAGTTATTTTAGGCTGATTCGATGTTGAGAAAGGTATTTAGTATTATAAGTAGTAAGGTATTTATATGAACCCCAGGCGAAAGACGAGGGGTGTTATGCTGAGTTGTCCCCTTTGTTTGTGGTATCGTAACTCCTAAACAAGTGGTCCGTTTTGCATCCGGTTTTCTTTTATTAAAGTTGGTTTAGTCAGTGTAAGGTTAAGCATTGTATCATTCATCATACATTCAGAAATTAAAAGAGCATCAGCTCTTTTCTTAGTTTAAATGAACTAAATATTTATTAAATTATTTTCACTCATTGAATAAACTATCGACTTAATTGGTTCACAAAAATAAAATATAATACAGGTACTTGATTTGATACGTCACTTAGGATAGTTAGAAATCCACGAATGTATGGTATTGAGTTAATTAATTTGCTTTCGAAGAGTTGTATATGTAATTATGATGATTGGTTATCGATGACAAAGGTTTTATGTTGAAGCGACTGAGACTGTCCTACCTGAGAATGATAACGCGGTATTTTTGTTATTTATCCTAATTATAATAAGTTTCTAATCCAAGTAATATTAATTTATTTTGCCCTGGAAATATATTTTGACTATTGACAATGGCAAAATGACCGATGAATTGGAGCAATCGAGTCTCAAAAGAAGAAGTTAATATTTTAAAATAAACTTCTAGGTTTTGGCGCTTCAAGCCGCTGCTGCGGCTCGCGAGTTTATCTCGTGCGTTTATTTTTGCAGTTTGAAACGACTCTATCGTGTTTACACATTTGGCGTTTTTCGCAATTTGCTTGTTTAGTGTCGTTTTTATAGAACACCAAGCTATGGTGTCAAGCGGTGTGCGTCGCTGATCACAGATGGAGAGAAGTGCAAAAAACACCGTATACAACCAATGTGTAAAGGCGCACGCGGCGGTTCGGGCAGATTATATTTTTTTGTTATCTTGATATTACTGTATACACTTAGGCCAGTTTATTCTATCTGACTTGTGGTAAATCCTTTGAAAGTAGAGCTTTATCGAAATAGAGTACATGACATTATATGTTTATACATGGGGCTACAGAATCCGTCGGTATGTGCCTAGCGATAACAATATAGACTGTTTATACTTTATTGGGATTGATGAAGCTACAGAGGGAAAACTCAATATTTAATTTATTCGTAATTTCCATACTATCAAGACCATTTTTACCACCTATTTAACCTATTAGTGAAAGTGGTCAAAATTGCAGAATTTAATTCCCTTTGTTTCGGGAACTCGTGTCATCGTTATCTTTATAACGTGGATATATTTATTTGCAACCTGCAAGAATTCACAGGAGTGGCCTGCAGGGGTCTTGAGGTCAATTAGAAAATAACTTTGTCTGTACAACACCGCTTTAGTACATCTGTAATGGTTTTGTATATATGTATAAATACATAAATAAATCTTATGTGAAAGTGTGTGAAAATTGTACATGTTTGTTAGAAGTAAACGCAGAAATAGTTGAATACATTTGTATGGAATTCGGCACACGGTAGACAATGTCGTGGATTAACTCACAGGGAACTTTTTTTAAGAGTACTTACCATCCCATGGGATTTTTTAAATAGACGGCACTGGCGAATTACTGCTGCCACTATGAATCGCTGAAATTATTTTAATAATTTCTAGTGACGAATAACGTATATTAACAAAAAAAAATATCGTATTTACTACATTTACCCAAGTTTATATTTCTTTACAAAATATACTTCATAACGGTAGATCGAAGCGAAATAAGGAAAATACGTATCTAACTTCAGAATTAGAATTTCAAATGTTTTGCTGTTCAGATATATCGCTTTAGATAAGCCGCTTGTCACGTATAGAAATCTTGAAAGGCCCTTGCTAATCTTCCTTATGTAACAGTAAGCGACAGATCATTTATTCGAACTGTTATTAGTTTGTTTCATCTCCCCAATATCTTAACTAATGTATTTATAAGTCGTTAGTCAGTTCTGAATGATTGTGTTGCTCAGACAAGGATGCGCTGTGAGGCAGGATATGTTGACCGGTTGTCAGCTGACGTCACCAGTGATTAAATTACATTGGATATGTACGTTGATACAATTTCTTGAAGACTAACTGCCGTAGGATGCACTTAATTGCGTCTTTGATTTTCTTTTTAATATTATTTCGAATGAAGTTAGATTCACTTTTATAGTGCCATAAACCTTCGATAAACTCATATAGTGCCATAAACCTTCGATAAACTCATTTTTCTATTTGTCTTCTTACTCTCTTTGTTACTATTTAAATAATAAAATATTTAAAAAAAAAAACAAAAAACCCGACTGCGTCAATATCTGCCATCTTTATTAAATTAATTGAAGAACTGAAAAGATAGAAGTATGTGAACACTGTCAACTAAGATTATTCAAAATAAAATATTCAAATTAAAATCTTGTTTCTATTTTTTCAGTTCTTCAATGAATTTCATAAAAATGGCAGATTCGGGTTTTTTGTTCTTTTTTTAATATTTTTTTGCTTCCATCTTTTAGTTTTCAAGCACCTTTAGGAAATAGGTTTAATCCTGTTTTACCCGTTCCCGCGGGAAAACCGGGATAAAAAGTATCTCATGTGTTAATCCAGATTATGAACTACCTGTGTGCCAAATTTGAGCCAAACCCGTCAAGGAGTAACACAAACTATGCATTTATATTATTAGTTTGAAGTGTGATGTGATTTATTAGCATTTCCTATCCCAAACTCCAATAAAACATATAAGTTATATATATATTCGTAATCAACGTTAAAAAATCTTCATTTTGATACCACACTCGATGTATTTTGAAAAAAAAAAATTTTTGAGATTACTTATTGCCGCTACTAATCCTAATTTTTTATTTTTATTTTGATGTGCCCAGTGTCACTCACGACTAAGACGAATCTATTGACACCACTCACATAAAAATACGACAAGTCGTTAGGGCTCTAGGGCGTGCCAAAGAAATATATATACATGCATACATACACTCGAAAAACATAACCCTCCTTCTTTCGCTGTCGGATAAAAAATTTGAAATAAAATAACCAATCTAACAAAACAAAACCGACTCAAAAACACTGAAATGCATTATACTAAATTAACCTTTTAATTATAACTAAGCTGTAAACTAATTCGATAAATTTTGTATTGATGCAATTGCAGTTTAGAGTGATAGCGCACAACAATATCCTTTAAAGACCTAAGCCACACGCGTGCACACACACACACACACACACACACACACACACACAGCAGCAGTGTGCATGCACTGTTGTGTTTGGGTTTGAAGGACATTGTAGCCAGTGTAACTACTGGACACAATGAGACGTAACATCTTATGTCTCAGAATGAAGAGCGCAGTGGAATGCCACACAGTACTTTGTAAGTCAAGGTGCTGGATGGTTTTGCTACTGTTTATGGGTGTTCGTATCGCTTACCATCAGGCGAACGGCATGCTCGTCTCGTCATTCTATGCATTAAACGAAAAAAACACACACAAACACTTACACACTCAACCCTGTTTTACTAATTTTAAGCATTTTGGAATATTGTCCTCTATCACATCACGGGACGGAATACGCATGGCAAAAAGTGGGTGCAGTAGTTTCGCCTCTGCCTACCCCTTCGGGGATAAAATGCTAGAGTGTTAGTGTGTGAAATATTGTACAGAATTAAATTACTGTAAGCCGTGTATTCATGTTTTGTTTATTTCAACACAAAACTTCATTTTACGCCAATGTTTTTCTTATGACTTCCATAGGACAGGCTTAGCCTAGTTTGGGAGTCATTGTAAAATAATGTCATTGTATAAAACCGTTTCTGTAATCACAATAAATTTATTTATATTTCTATTAGAGTGAATAGACTCAGATACGTACAAGAATTTAAAAATATATTAAATCTGGTTCTTGTATATTAGCTCTACATTTTCTGCCATATTATGTGTATACAGAGGTGGACAGCTTATTAAGGAAACACATTTTCAAACTATTTTACCGGAACAACATAACCCTATATACGTCATAGTTAGACGGCATTTATGCTATGCTGTCCATTATCAACTAATACGCGCATTAATGAAAATTTATTAGAAAAAAGCCTCTCTAAATAATTAAAACAAAACAAAAAGAAATCATTACGCCGAATAGTTACTATTTTTATGCGTGGTCATCTTATAAGTGCTTAGCTGTTTAGATCTAAATAGTAAGTAACAATGATGTGTCAACATGGTTGGGATTGCAATCTGGAATAGTACCTTACGTTCATGTTACATCTTACAATGTATTTGATTGTTGTCTGTTTTGTTGTCCAAATAAATAAATAAATAAATTAGGGAGACCTTACGTTTTTCACGCTCACTCTATTCTCCTTAAAGGCTTCACTTATATTATAGTATCAGTCTTATTTTTGTGAGATCTAGTGTGCGAAATTTTACCATAGAATTTAATATAACTCGTACACTATATGAACTTTAATTATGCCAAATCTTCAATGCAAATCTCACACTCCTCACTGCGTGCAATGTGCTTAAAAAGGGGGACAAAGATTTTACTTCACATATTAATATATAGATTTATTGAAACATTTATTTTATTGTTTTGTTATGCGCATGTTTTCGTTTATCACTGCACTACCCAAAGGTTTACTGGGAATTGGGATAGAATAACTATGCCATTAAATCGGCCTTGTGTTTACAAAGTGTCAATAAATAAATATATGCACTGTTAACAAAGCCGTTCTTAGTGCTCTTTCCAATCATCAGGGACCATAATTCTTAGTATCATGTTACTTACCAACGGTTGTCAAATAGGCGCACAATTATGTCTTAAATTATCTTCAAGTGTAGAATAAAAAATTAAATCTATACAGGTATCGAAAAACCTAACACATTATTAAATAATAACGTTTATAAATTAAAAACTCGCTTCTAATTGTCGTTCCGCGTGAAAGTCCGTTTTCCAAGTAGACTACTGTGTGTAAAGCATTCAAGCAAAATCATGAAACTTTCCGTTAGTGAAAGAATTTTCTGGATCTGAGCAATACTGTCAAACAAATAAAAAACAATATCTATCGCTATAATATATTTCATAAAAGTATAGATAGTAAAATATACACTGGAACTGGAATCTTATACAAGTTTTCGTTAGTAAAAATATACGTATGTTTTTCAATCACTCTAATGCACATCTTCATACTTTACACTTCAGTAGGTAGAGTCAACTCTTGGCTATCCAAGCTAAAGCGGTTCGTATTGCAAGAGACGTAATATGATGCGTTTGTAAACTATGGTATGTACCTTTGCACAAGACAAGCCTGGGGCTTCCAGCAGTGTGGCTATTGGCTGGTCACATTGCGTGGTGCGGCACGTAGAGTCCACAGCACGTGTGATGCGACGCGACAGGCAACGCGGGCGGATGGCAGGGTGAGGGGTGCGCAGCCGTGTGCAGTGGACCACTCGACGTCGCACAAGGTCAAGGAGAATGATTAACAACGAAAATACAGCAAAACAAACGGTGGCGGCGAGGGGTAGGTGCGGGGACGCGGCGCGGCAGTCAGAGCAGCGACGCCGCCCGCACCGGCCGTGAGTCTGGCGCCGCTCGCGACCTGCACGAAAATCGATGCACGATTTGCAAACGACATTCATCATAAATCAACCAGCGTAAATTCAGTAGTTCCTTATGATGAGTGATATCACGACGTGCCCTATGCGCATTCGCCACTCGTGATTGTGATGCATTAATATACGACACTAGGGTTGTCAATAATTTTCACGTTAACTTTAAAATTGGTGCGCTCTCGGTTTTTAGATACCTGTTTGTCAACGCTTTGCTATAGGTTTTAATTGTTCAATCGATGGATTAAACAAGTGCATACTTATACTATATGTAACGTCGCATATATGATATTGCTTAATACCTGTTTAAAATGGTTGCTTAAATGAGTCATTATGAGATGAGGTACAATATTGGCCAACAAATGTAAGTTAAACATACGCAATTACTTTTTGGAGTCATTTCCATCATGAAATGGAAATATTTTTTACTTTGAAGAAGTTGTAGTAACATTGGTCAGGGTATGTAAAAGCAGACGTTCGAAACACGGCGCATAAATCATTTTATAAGTACAGAAATACGCAGACCTGAACAATATGAACGTACTTTTGCTATAATATAGAACGCAAAGTAGTAATGTTTTAATGCCCTTATGTCTTTCTTATCTGACGCGAGTCGTAAAGAGCATTGCAAGGTTGCAAGTGTATTGACTCTAGTGTTTTGAACAAGTTTATCACTGTGCACTATTAATCTAGCCATTGCATTTCCATTTACGTATTTCACCCCTTTTTCGTGTGATAACACTGAACTTGCCTCGTTTAATACTTTGACGTCAGGATGATGTAACACGATGTCTAAAGCGTGCCAAAACTAACTATTATGAGGTAGATACATAGTCAGAATCAATACTAGGATCAGAGGATTTGTCAACATAATTATAAGCACTGCTTGATGTGTGGTGTTTGTACCAAGAATAAAACAAAATGTTACTTAGTTACAAGTTTAGATATAAAATTTCAATTTGTTTCCAATATTGATGATACGGAGCTTTTCATCAAAACGACAAAGCTCCGTGAGGTCCGTTATCAGGTTATGTTCAATATATTAAAGGTAATACGCACTTAGAATGAAAACATATTGCGTTGTTCATAGCTTATGGGACAAATTCCATTAACTATGATAGCGTAAAGTGAAAACTTTTGTCACACAAATGTGACGTGTTATATTAACTAATGTTTCTTTTACAAAACAAAACATAATGCATTAACGTTTGGAATCGCCATGTTTACATATTTTGAAGGAACGTACAAGACTAAAATGTAATGGCGCGCTTCAAATCACGTGATTCTAAAAATATTATATTTATGCTTACCTAAAAAAAATTCAAATGTTAAGGGATAGCATGATGTGACAAGTATGAACAAAATCATATTCGTTGATATTAGTGCAGTTGAAAGTATGATTATCTAAAATCGTATCCCAAATATATTAATAGTAGGATATTCTTGAGGTCTATTCTATAAACATGTAGAGATAGCTAGAGCCAGTGGAGAAGCAGGGTTAATTTAAATGCCCTGTGGACCATCGTTATCAGTGCACCTAATGGCCTGTAGTGTTCATTATTTTATAGAGCATTTATCCACGACGATTGTATCATTGTCAAGGCCTTCCACTCTATTACAATTCATAGCCGCCCTCATGCTAATTCACTTTTGGAATACTAATACGTTATTTAACTTTTTGTTAATGTGCTATTTCACGATTATTCGTTTCCTCGTTTTTGTTCTATTTTAAAGTGTACTGAGTTTATCTCTAATGTTTTATAAAGTGATCCTAAAAAAATATTTATCTCTATGAAATCGTAATTTATGGAAACCAGTCTAGAATAATTCCTTGTTCAATTGTTTGCCGTTTGAAATATTAATGTTATTTGAAAAATTCATTAGGAATTATCCAGTGGTACACTTTCAATTGTTCTTTTTTTGCCGTCTCATGTGGAACGATTTGCTGTGGGATTGTCTTATTTGCGTTACTGGTTTAATTGTCTTCGTAACTTGCCTTGTGCCATACATATTTAAAGACAAATCGATTGACATATCAAGGTTTTGTAGCAAGCAATGTTCCAACGGCGTTTTTTACAAAACATTTTTTGTTAACGTTTTGATTGGTCGTATTGTCAGGTGTTAAGGAAACGGTTTTCGCCACAGTCGTCGATGCTGTAATTGGTTAGAACTTAGAAGATAACAATTTAAAATTCGTTCTTGCTAAATGGTGTATTAACGTTTCGCGTGCACCTAATCGCAAGAGTGAGCGGGCGGCGTCACGGCGCGGGGAGCGTTACCTACCTATTCGCGGTCTTGGTCATGGCCAAGGTCTCGTGTCGACACATTGCGTTTCTTATCATTATGTAATGTCGGATAAACGATGTAGCACCAAATTTCATTCTCACGTAATTATATACGAATTCGACAGGCATACGTTCCATTAATGCTATTTAAATGTTTCAACTAGCTTTGATCTATCGTATTTGCATTGAATGCTTTTATCATCAATTTTTTATATACCTTGTGATGAATAATTATTAAATATTAATAGATGGAGACGTACATTTAAAATGAACGTGATTTAAGAGGCTATTAAATATATGCAAACAATATGTCGTTATCCATGTCGGAATCTACGTTTAGCATAATATTTTATCACATGTATGATGGAACTACGTAAGGAATTACAACATGCAATGAGTTACTACATCAGACTGTCGCTAAACTGTTATTTAATAATTTCAAACTACGCGTTCAATGGAATTTTATTACAAATACTTTCAGAAATTTGCAATAAAAATGAAAAAGTATTGTTAGTACAGTAGTAGAGTTCCGGTTGCCATCTTCGCGACGCAAGTTGCGCGACCACAGAGTCTGATAGTGGCGAGTGGTCAGCATAGCGAGCGTCTCTCGGCGATCTCGTACACAAACAAAAAACACCTGTAGTCGTCAGTGAATTGCCAAGGTCGCAAGCCCCCGCAGCGCGCTTCTCTGCGTTCCGTTTACCCATATCTCGCGGCAAATGCACGCGTCTCACCGCCCCCGCGTATTTGACTCACCATACCCGCTCCCCGCTCTCCCCTCTCCACCATTGTGACTCGAGACTTCTGAAACACTTCGATTTGTCTCTACTTCCATGATAATGTAAAGCGTAAGGTTCGCTTGTCGGGTTAACTAATTGTTTCATACCATCTCTAGTGTGAATCCATCAGGATATAATACCTTTTTAGAATGTCTGTCAATCCGCAATCTATTTACGTAGTTATCAAATACAAATGTAAAGGAAAGTGTTTATACTGTGTATAGTGAGTTCGATAAGCTGCGCTCGCGTCGCTACTCGCTATTGTCAATGTTAATTGTGGCTGGCGGACGCGCGTCAAGTCAAGGTCGGCGCAGATCAATAGCGGCGGCGGAGTGGGGCGGCCGCCTGCTTTGTCCCACCATCCCCACACTTCAAATGCACGTATGCACATCATGCGAACGAAAGAAAGTATAAGAAAGTGGAAACATTCCTGGATAACGTTGTAAATTAGTTTACGCTCACCGAGCCGCGTGTAATTCGCACTTATCTGTTTTTTGTGTGTGTCTATCTATTCACTGGTCGTATATACCTACCTATGTACATATTGTATGAAGGATTGCGAGCCTGTACTAATGCAAATTTCGATTTCCTGTTACTAGAGTCATTTACAAAACCATAAAAAATTGTCACGTGCCACTGTTATCATTAGAACCTATCTACGTGGTAGGGTCTTTGTGGAAATAATGTCGGTGTGGTTGGTGTCCGCTCTGTAATTGTTGGAACGGATTCCCTTTGTATTGACCCTCGATTCCAAGGCCATTAGCTCATAATAGCTCAATTCGTTGGTTTCGTGTCTAAACGTATGCTATAAGGCTTTTGTCACGTATACTTGGCGGAGTTTTCCTGAGCTCAAGTTTATTATTGATTTGTTGGCTCGTTCAACACGCGTGTACATAATTTTATGTAACAACAATCTCGCCTGCCTACGTCCTCCTACGCGTTATATTCACACCAAAAGAAATCCTCTTCCCTCACAAGAAGCTATCAATTACATAGACTGCGCGTTGCCGTGGATACGCCTTGATTGACAGGATCGGTTAATATGATCCCGCAACGTGCGTCCCATCACCCTAAACCGAATATAAAAAGATATGGATTTGCGGCTGAGGATTTTTTCTTTCTATTGGGACGTAATGGAAAATTTATCACTGCCTACGACTTCAACGGGATAATCTTTGAATTCCATCAATAGAAAATCACAATATAAAATGTATTCAACATTTTTTAAATGTATATTCATTTTTAGAGAGGTTTTTATGATTGCATCTAGATTCTAGACGTATTTTTATTACATTTTGTTTAGAATCGTGACTGAGCGGTAATAAATCTAATTCCCTCACGATATTATATTGATTATTGTATAGGTATTAATACTTTTATTATCTGGAACAAATATTCAATTACTGATAGACAATGTACTTTGCGAGCCGTAATCTAATATGGTGGATATTATCTTCCTGGACAGAACCTCTCACAGATGTCATACTCTATTGCTTGCTTTATGTATCAAACATTGCCCATATCTATTGTAGGTATTTAGAGGTACATTTATTGTACACAAGCTAGCAATCGTTATATTAATGTCATAATAAAAATTATGGTGAGTTAGTTAATAGTAGAGATTAGACACAGGATGTTTATAAATTCAAAAACTGCTTAAAATTCAAGAGAATGTAGAAAAATAATATGTGCTCGTCTAAAACCTTTACAATAAAATACTTTGAAATGGCCTATTTTGGAATATATTATGATTTAGAATAAATTTACGTTAATTGGCTCTACTTTCTGAGACTAATTTTACTTTATGAATCGTTTTAAAATTTAAACGCTCTATACGTATTTAATTTTACACATAAAATCTTTATAATAATGGATATAGTTTAAATAATATTCATACTATTAGCATTTTGACTAGTTGACTCTACCTAATGACCATATATCCATTGTATACATATAAAAGGGTCTATCCATGCACGGAATTTTAAAATTAATAATGAATATATTAAGTACTATAGTCGGTCGTTACGGATAGCTTTATACGTTGTTATCTGGAATCACTGATAACAGTGTTCAACAATGGTTTTGTTGCACTATATGTATAAGTGGTTCCGAGATATTTGTTTTGTTGATTAAGTAGTTTTAGTTTTATCAGTTTGGTTGCATGATTGCAATTTCTATAGGCATTGCACTGTACATGGCTGAAAATATGTGTTAAATGTTTCTAAAACGCCCTTTGAAATTTTCAACGAACATGTTTATTCATGATTAAAATTCGAATTTTAGACGTGTAGGTTTGCCGATATTCTTGTTATAAAATGAATAATTCCTTTGATTAATTATATACCTAGATAGAGTGACGCGCTGCAATGAAACTAAAACAAACAGGCCAACTTTTCTTAACCTAGTATGCGTGACAGCTGTGTCATACGCTATCGCTGCATCATTCTGCGTATCCTTGTGTGCGCGCATAATGATACCAGTTATTACATGGTTTCTATTAAAACGGGGAGAAAATTATATCCATGAAAAACAACAAAAAATAATTCACTCGAACTCATTTAGTGGGGAACCGATCGCCTCTATTTTTTTCGACGCATTTGAAACGTTCATTGTCTATCTAGGTATATAATTAATCAAAGACCTATTCAATTTCAACATTTACTTGTTAACAATAATAGCCTTTGGCCGTGGCTCAGTCTAAGTAAAATCGTTATTAATGGTTAATATTTTAAACCAGCAACAAACATAGAGGTCCAAAATTCTACAAGCATGTTTTGTGTTCTTTTCTTTTATATGATCACGCGAAAATTTTACACAATTCAGAGGAGTTTGATTCCGATTTTGATTCTAAGTATATATTTTATTCCATAAGGTTTGAATTCGAAGTTGAAAGAAAGAAATAAATATTTCCAATCCATCCTGAAGATCAACCTGAAGCTCTCTCTCAATCTTTCCATTTTAACATATGTATATCAAACATAACTTTTAATCGGAGCTAAATTGACTAACATTCATTTTTATTTCATTGACACTAAAATGTTCTTAAATCGGTGCAGTCGCGATTAATAATTTCAAAGTAGCACGTATCGAGTTATTAATGAAGTTACGTAGGTATGTACTTCTAACCGAATAGCAAAGCGATGCACAACACTAATGTAGAGCCGCATACATCCCACGCGGTAGTATTCCAAAACGGTTAATCTATGACATACTCTGAAATTCACACGTGCAACCGACGTCCCCGCAACACGCATTATGCTCAAGGCCGCACACATGTTCCCTGACAAACAAACATTCACTTATTTGGAATGAACGCCTTATTTGATAGATTCCTTTGCAAAAAGTTCGACGCGGACGCGATCAATTTCAAACACCAGTGTCGCTAACGTTCATTAACCGATTAAAAAAAATAATGCTACTCAGGAATTTGATTTTTTGTACTGCGTCGATAATATGCATGATAACAAACACATTCTAAGAATGTAATATTGCGTAGGATTGAAAGCCGTTATAAAAACTTGCCCCAGGCCCGACATATATATTTTTAATTTGTACCTAAGTGCAATAGGTGTCGAATTTGTATTTAAATGAATATCGGAATTGTATTTAAATTGCGTTGATTTTTGTTTAATGACTTTGCAAATTTTTGTATGGTAGAGGCTAAAGTAGGGAGTTCGTTCTATGAGTGACGTAAAACTTAATTACAGAAACGAGCCGCAGCCACTATTGCGAAGGCCGGCGACTGACGACTACAATTATTCAGATGATACTAGTCTAACATTATATTAAATATTATAAGTCTAGCCCCATAACTCGGCATTTGTAGCTATAAAGACTAAGAATGCAATTATAGCAACCCGTTTTGAACATAAAGACAGATTTATTCACGTATGATTGTGTGTGGACCTTGAGTGCGCCGGGCGAGACCTTCACGCCGGTAACCGCGCGGAAGTTGACGGGTAGATTTTTTGTCAAATTCGAACTAGTCGGGGTCTAGTGCGCATTAGTCACTGACTAAGCATCATCGTTAAAGCTTGTGGCGCATTGTTGACGCGTGCAGTGCGATATCGGCGCGCCGGCCGCGGTGGCCCGACTGCAACAACAGACACTATCACAATGTCACAACGATGTCTGCTTTGTCCCCGGCGGCACTGACGCTTTGTCTGCGCGTAGTATCTCCGCGTCGCACGCTCGGTCGCCTTTGCACGTATTATTTAGCAGTCTAGCGTCATAACCATAATTCACGGATTTGATCTTCAGGGCGTAAATTGATCGTGACCATCGCATCTTTCGCGCTACGTCGGCCGTGGAAACGTGCGAATTTGTGCAGTTCTAACGAAACCCTCGACCTAGTGCAGTGAGTTTTTAGTAATGTGAGGATGCTTGTGCGTGGTCATGTCGAGCGTGGCGAAGAAAGACAAGCCGACCATGTCGGTGACGGCGCTGATCAACAGGGCTTGGCCGATGACGCCGGCGCCGCACCAGCAACAGTCGATGCCTTCTTCACAGCCCTCAAACTTCCTGCAACCACTGGCTACGCCCTCTACCACACCCAGCGTTGAGCTTGACATACAATGTAAATATTATTTTACCTTTTACAAATATTTTTATGAACCAGTTTCTATGTCCCTGTCTACTCGACTATAATATTATGTTTAATGTCATCGTGTTTAATGTGTTGAGAGACGAGACTTGAGTGAATACAAAAAGTTTATTTAACAAAAAATGCCACATTTGGCCTTCATAATTTTATTTCAAAAGTCGAGTAATGGGTTTAATTATAAACTGTTTATTTCCCAACATTATTCAATAAATTCAATCAAAACTAGTTAATAAAAATCTAAGAAAAAACTGTATCAACGCACGCCTTACTGTAATTAAATGTTGCATGGATTATAAATACAGCTACATTAATTGTACTATAATAGGTTAACAGTAATAATCTATGGCTCTTAATTGAATAGTTGTAGAGTCTCAAATCTTTAATTACATACATTCAGATTGGACGAAGACAAGTATAAATAGGTATAACTACATACATGTCAAGTTTTTTCCTCATTTCATTACACCGTGTTTCATTTTTACAATGATTCATAATGTCCGTTGTCTGCGCAGTATTGTTTATGACTACTTATAATAATAATTTTATCTCATTACACTCCTTCTTTTGCAGATTTACAAATATGTAATTTCTTTTACAACAGTTTCAGTTATTGTTTAGATTAAAATAATAATACCTTTTTTGTCACTCGCCTGGTGCTCAGCAATTCCTAAATCTTGGTATCGTTTCTCAATTCGGCAATAGACGTTTATCAATACATTAGGTAATACCAGCGAACATACAGCGTCAGTCGCTGGGTTATACTAATCAAAGTTAATAAAAGTATACTTGATAAAGGTCGCAGGAACACGCGGGATGCAGGCCGCTATTGACAGGAAATCTTTAGGGCAGGCATACGTTTAGCAGTGCACATCATTTGGCTGATGATGATGAATACAAGTTATGGATTTCTATTTATATCATTAACGTGTCAGTTCCTTTAAATATTATTACTGTTTGGTTGATATAAATATTTAGACAAGTAATTTAATGGAATTGAATGAGCAAAGAAATGTCATGTACGAAATTATATAAGAGCTATTTCTGTGAATTAAGGTACCTAATTATAATTAATGTGGAATACTATAATAGCCTTATACTGTTACGAGTTTTCGTCAAAGCGCCACCTGCGTAACAGTCCTTGTTAGGAGTAGAAATCCTACTGTATACTCATAATAATAATAAAAATACCAGCCCACTATCATATACTGACAATCTGCTGGGCACGTGCTTCGTCGACTATTGAAAGAGTTTAGGCCTTAGTCCACTACGCTGACCTAGTGTAGATAAGCAGAATTCACATACCTTCAGAATTCTTATAGACAAAACTAGGCTCGTCGGAAATCCTACGACTACACGAAATACAACTGCAATTCTGTCACATTGGTTAATTGAGAAATGGTCCCGGGCCGAGCCGATATTTCATACAAATATCTACCATTTATAAAATATTTCTGTGGCTGAACTCGATTATTAAGTTAATTATAGTTGTTTTACTGTTTTTGAACTATATTATTACATTTGCTGATTTGATTACAGTAACTTGTTTATGAAGTTGAAAATAAATTCGTATTCAGATATACAAGAATGGTTCTGCTGAATAAACTAATTTCAAACAAACCTACAACTTTTTATGAAGAAAGTTAAATTGGATATTATTAGGTTTTATTAAAACATGTATTTCTTATTTGTGTGGATTATAATAATATTATAGTTATTGAATGAACTTCTGGACGAAAACAAGTTAAATATTTGTCAGATGTAGGCAGCGGACGCATTTGTATGGCTTCGTCAAAGGGTCGAACTTAGTAGTTGTTCGGAGACCCGACAAATTACCTTGCCTCGATACAGTAAGAAAACATTGTAATGTAGCCAGAAATATTGTTATTGTGAATGTTTATTAGAGGTGTTCTTTTACCGCCAGGTGACTCACTTGCAGCAATTTAGCACAGTTCGTGGGAAATCAAGTTTCATATTGTTTGTTTTGTAATCTAATTGAAGTAAACATTCTAAACGCTTACAAAACTATGCTTAACAAAGTATGCGACTAAAGTTGGATCAAATATTTGCAAGACTTATAGGAGGTATTAGGTGCTAATATAATATATTCTAGACATAAGGCATTCGATAGCTTTATAAGTTATAACATAATATTTGACTTTATCTTAAAACTTATGAGATCATTTGTCCTAACACATGCATTAATTATGAAAGTGATAAGTTTAAGAAATTAAGATGTCAATTTCTACACAAAAAATCACGACGACGTTTTTTATTGGACTTCATTATATACATATAGTTAATGATATACCATATATATATATCCAAGTCCATAATATATGTGAACACAGTGGAAACCTAACTTTGGTTAGGTTAGGTTAACCAACATTAAAACAAAATTAGTCCGTTATTTTCATAACGGACCAATGTTGTTTTATATTGAATACAAAAATGCCATAAAAAGTCTCACGTGTAAAATTGTTTGAAAATCATATGAATGTCGGTATTATTATTGCCCAGCGTCATCGTAGGCGTAACGAGCTTTAAGCTTTACTCGGAAATAAATTCGTTTCATTTGCTTTGTTATGTATTGCCTTTTATGTTACTTTATGAATATATTTCGGTCCGTAATGGAAAATAATGTTGTTTCCTTTAATGCCTACGCTATACACAAAGGCAAAGGTTATAACTTTCCCTGCTTTGATGGGGCGAAATTATTTGCCTCTATGTTATTGGCCACGTGCAAATTGTCGGTTTTGAAGGTAATAATGCTTCATGCGCTTTCATTATTCTTATCTGATTAGTGTATACATGGGCTTTTATTTTTGGTCCGCTGATTATATTCACAAACAGAACAAAATTTCGATGTACAGTCAGCCGACAGTCACATAAGTTGCTGAACAAATTCCAAATTCCTAATCGCCTATACGCGTTAAGTTTAATTGGAACATTGTTTTTATCTTTATGTGAAATAAAGTAAATCCCTAATATTTTATTATTGTAAAGAGAAAAGAAATGTAGGAACACAAATGTGTAAAGGCGTTTTGAAGTTTTGAATTTATTGTTACTTTCGTGGCTGACTGTACACTTAATATTAAAGAATCTACAATGATTTAAAATATATATATACGCCCATCCCTTCATTGAATGATGAGGTCTTGAAGCTTCAGATCCAATCTCGAGGGGTATTTTTAATTTGGATAAACGTCTTCTGTCCAAAAGTAATGGAGACCTGAAGAAGGTCGACATCAAACAGAATCCAGATCATAAAGCCTTCAAGTAGAATTGTTCTACTTCTGTGAAACCATTTTACACCCACTTCTCGTTTAATGAAGGAAATGTGACAAATATTTGTAGAGAATGTGTAATAAATAACACACACATACACACACACACACACACTCACGCCCTTTATCCCCGAAGGGGTAGGCAGAGGCGCAACTAGTGCACCCACTTTTCGCCGTGCGTGTTCCGTCCCATGATGTGATAGGGGGCGAGCCTATCGCCATATCGGGCACAAATTCCAGACTCCGGGCTGATACTGAGTAGAAAAACCCAATATCACTTTGCCCGACCCGGGAACCTTAGACCTCAGCATTGCAGTCGTGCCGTAATACAACTACGCCACCGAGGCAGTCATAATAATAAATATCACGCACCAAAATCAGTTTAAAACGTTGACAGAATGTTTCAAGGGTCTTGTTTCTTCATGTCGCGAATTGTAATTTCTAATGCCAGGTGACTATTAACATAAACAGAGTGCTCATGATTTAGTTAAGATGTTCTAGAACATGGGAATTTTCCAATACTTACCTACTTTGATGTTAAATAAAATATTGTTTGCTGATAAAATATTATGTATGAATTATTTTGTATATAATTAACACGTACATATAAATTTATATAGGTAATAAAAGCAATGATATTAGCAATCTTATGTTTTTAAAGGAATTATAGCGACTGACTAATACGTACAAAATTTCGTTTCCATGACTCTCCAGTTGTGTAAAATAAAATAGTTAGATGATCTTTGCCGTGGTCGACTCAACGACAATCAGTAGGTTTATCAATCATGATTGATAATATATATTTTTGTGATACTAGTGTTGCTATTTTATTGCATAATCTATACTAATATTATAATATTATACAACTACTGAACTGATTTCGATGAAATTTGGCACACGGGTAGATCATGTTCTAGATTAACACATAGGCTACTTTTGATCCCGGAAAAACTTTTTCACGCGGGCGAAACCGCGAGCAGAAGTCTATACAGGGTCATTTTTACATTGCATTACTAAATGACACCACATATTCGTCATTACCTCTTCTAACATCTTGCCAAAAATCATCCATGAATAACGAATATTATTGCCAAAATCCCGGTTTTAGTTTTAAAATTTCAGTTTCATCATTTCGTAGTTTAGTGCGAATATGGTGTGTGCGTAAGTGTATTTCTGAATGAAAGTATAATGTTGCCGCTGCGACGAATTATCTTAGAGCAGTAGTAATGGCATGAGGGCGTGTAAACTTAAAGTTATTTTTTATTGATATTTATTTTGTTCGAAACTTACACTTTTTTATTTTACGTCTATGGTTAAAATAAATTAATGGAAAGCGTTATTTTCGGCGAGATAAGTATGTGATTTCATTTATTAACGCAATGTCAAAATGACCCTGTATATAATAATTACAATCCCTTTCATTGAGTGATGAGCACATAAAAAAGTAAAGAATGAGCCCCTACAATTATAAACAAACGGTTTACCATATACAAATTAGCAATTTGGAATTATTACCCACCATTACATGTCCAGGATAATAAATACTGAAAATAAGCCTTAGGCCTAATTTACAGAGACGCGGGGCGTTGCGCGTTGCGTTGAGCGGCGCGCCCCGCACTGAATTCATCATCACATAGGGGTTGTATGAGTGTGTTTACGGAGAAACGATTTTGCATGAAATGCAGCGTTATTCGCGGCGGAGCCTGCGCATGGCAACGACGCGTCCTACGCGGCGTTTATTGGCGCACGCAGCGGCAATTCTCCGTTCTAGTGACACCCGCGGCGTCACACGTCCTGCCACTGCACCCGAATCTGTGCCCGCCGCGTGCGCCGCTACACGTTAGAGGAAACGCCGCGGGCGCAGCGGCTGCCACTGCCACTCTTCACGCCTCGCATCTTCATGTACAACATCGTAAATTTCCATACGTTTGTTTAACGCGTGTGATGACAGGGCCCGCTACACGCGCCGTCGCACTGTAAGCAGAAAAAACGTCCAACTTGCCGCGAGACGCCACGCCACGAGCGATGCGCGACGCTCCGCGTCTCCGTAGACGAAACCTTAGAGTTGTTATGAATATAGAATAATAAAATGGTTGTGGCACAGATTAAATTGTTCTATTCACTCTTGACTCTGGACTCAATATCATTTTCTCGCTATCTGGTTGGCTTAAAACAGCGAGTTTCGACGCAAATAATAGTCACGTATTACTTTTACCAGTGTATTACGCATGTACTATTTTAAAATTTATGTACGTTAAGTATGATAATTTCGTTCTTTGTCGAGACCCACATTAAACTCGTTTTGATATGTATTCGTTTTGTTTAAACACTACTTCATATTTCTCTGTGATCTTCCTCACTTTATGTCTTTACGTAAGATCAGCTTACCTAATCGTATGTCATCGTTTAAGTTAGAAACATGCAGGAAACATCAAATCCGGTTTTCGTGATATTTTGGACGTTAAAGTAAAAAGTTAACAAGACATATAAATGGTCAAAATTTGTTATGGTTCCAAACATGATACTCTTAGCTATTGTAGTTTCGATATTCAATTCCTTAGTTATGCCTCATTCTGTAACACACACTTTATCAACTAAACGGTACTGCATAGTGAAGTATTTTTATTAGACGCAAGACTTGGACTCCATTTTCGTTGACGTAAAAGAACACCGTTGTAGTTTGTACTAAACACCAGTCATAAGTCTATGAGACGAGTAAAGCACTACACAGACGGTTCTATCAAGTTTCTTTTAGCCCCATTATTTACTGGAGAACTTTCGTGACTTGGCTATGCATCAGTGACCTCTCTAAGGACACAGGATTTTGTTTTGCAACTGTGATGAAAAAATGCATTTTGATGGAAAGCGCAGTCGACATTTGACGTCCAGGAGAGTCAGTCAAGCATGTGATGCCACGATATCCGTATCTTGTTATGGGCGTTTATTCATGCAAACATACTCGCCAAGATCGTAAATCAGTAACAACTTTTCGATTTTGGGTTGTGACTTGAGATTTCTGAAATGTGATACTTGCCTGATCAGTTTTAAAAATGGTGATGGATCGCTATATTCTTATAAGTCTTATATCACAGTCCTGTGTACTTGTCAATACTTCTGGTATTAGATCGACTGACTCGTTAGGCAATGCTTGATGACGTCAGCATCCTGCATGACGAGAACTAAAGCTAACAACGTAAAATGTTCAAATATTTATATTTGGCACACGAGAAGACTAACTTCTGAGGCGAGGACTTTACATTAATTCTCCTTAGAATGATTTGGCACCTAGTGCTTCAACCACACTATGTCAGAAGTTGAATCAAAATGGAAAGAAGACATATAATATTATTGGACACCGAAGGCTAAAAAGGTTTCTGACTCAGGATTTCTCACCACAAGTGGCTTTAACACACACACACACACACACACGCCTTTTATTCCCGAAGGGGTAGGCAGTGGCGCAACTAGTGCATACACTTTTCGCTGTGCATATTCCGTCCCATGATGTGATAGGGGGCGAACCTATCGTCATATCGGGCACAAATTCCAGACTCCGGGCTGATACCGAATAGAAAAACCCAATATCACTTTGCCCGACTCGGGGACCGAAGCCGATACCTCAGCATTGTAGTGGTACCGTAATACAACTACGGCACCGAGGCAGCAATAGAATGGCGTTGATATACTTACTATATTAAAAAAAAACATACTGCTTTGGCTCACGTCTCGGCCTGCGTATTAAACCGTTATAGTTCTGCGAATATATAAGTAAATTATCGCACATACGTAAAATTGAGAACATCCTCTTTCTACGTCAATAAAAATAGGAGGTATTGATGTTTTCTCTTCAAACAAGAAAGACAATTTTTTAGAAAACTATGACGCATAGTTATGTCATGTGGAATTTACACTAAATGCCGCGATAAATGAGAGATCGCAATGAAAATACTTCACACTACAAAAGGAATGTAATCATGATGAATTATCTGCCGTTTACAAGACACTTGATGTTAGGCGTATTAAAAAAATAGCAGGTTGTGTTTAATGAGGAAAAAGTGTTAAGATAAATACTTTTACACCCAAAACAAAACGATTGATCAGATAAGAAAAACCTTTAGATTACAATAATTTTGCTTCTGCGGCTGACAATATCACCTAAATTTATTTTTTAAGGTATACTCTATATGTTTTACCTTCCAAATTCAATTGCTATAATAAAATCGAATCATGAAAATAATTTAAATTTTGAGCCAAAATACGTACCTACTTAGTGAGCGGAATGGTGTATCTCTACAACCGGTACATTATAATTTAGGTGTTTATATTATTATGTAGTTTATAAGGGTAAAGTTGCTTGTAAGTAAAAACGAATGATTCTTTCGACGAGCCAAGTGTGAACTGATTGGGGTGCTCTCGATGACTAGATGATTTTTTATTTTATTGAGGAAAAACAAACAGTTGTACATTAAATACGGATAAAAAAGCAGATACATAAAATGATGATGATGATGACGGCCACACGGTTCGCACTCGAAGCCGATCATCATTAGCCGATCCACTTATCATTCAACGTGTTCCCATATATTTCTTAAATTAACTCAAAATTCAATATATGTAGTCTTAAATTTAAAGGTTATTTTGGTAGAGTTAGTAATGTAGGGACAAGATTTTTAGCTCTCATATGCTAAAGAATACAGGATAGTTCTGTAGCGAAAGTTATTGCAATGCAAGGATAAATTTAATGTTTTTAAAGTACGTAAATTGGGTATATCCCCGTATGAAAAGCGGTTAGGTGCATGTCGTTCTGGTGTATTAGAAAGGTGTGTATTAAGCTAGTATCAAATATACCGTTTGATGTAATGGTATTCATTATATCTTATTTTGCCATCGGTATATTACAGATTTTACAGAACTTGCATAATGTGACTTCAATATGACTTAGTAATCCTTAAATATAGCACAATACCTTATATATTCACATATTTTTCATTTTTCAATTTTCCTTGGAGATACTTTTAGCACCAGTACCGCAGGCCCGGTTAATATATATATAGATATATTATCATTGTCGCCGGACAGTAGAAGCTCTCGCATACACGCGCAATAAAAAAGAAATCACAGGAATATTAGCTATTTTGCAGCATATTGTGCACACTGGTCGAAGTAATAACATACATAGTTATACACTCACGCCTTTTATCCCCGAAGGGGTAGGCAGAGGCACAACTAGTGTGCCCACTTTTCGCCGTGCGTATTCCGTCCCATGATGTGATAGGGGGCGAGCCTATCGCCATATCGAGCACAAATTCCAGACTCCGGGCTGATACAGACTAGAAAAACCCAAATATCACTTTGCCCGACCCGGGGATCGAACCCGAGACCTTGACATTGGAGCCGTACCGTAATACAACTACGCCACCAAGGCAGTCAAAATAATAAAAGTCGAAATAATAAAACTCAAATATAGCGTTATATTTTTTAATAATTAATTCATAGGTATCATAGAATCACATCTACAATCAATATCATTTCAAATAAATTATGTAAAAAGTAGAAAGATTATAATTACAACGAGAAGTATTGAAACACAAAGTAGACATCATATTCAAAATTTAACACATACAAGACAGATGGTATGAGTTGTTTGTGTTTATTTAGTTTTTTGTCTGCAACAGAAGCCCTCAGACTAAAGGACCGGTTTCGTCCATTTTTTCAATACCATTTTTTATGTTTCCACGAATTTTGTTCAACATTGATTATACTCCTAAATAATTGGTATGCAACGCATGCAATAAATTTTACAAATGTCCATTTAATTATGTTCAATTATTTTGTATGTCAAAACGTTTTATTTAATGACTCGAATTCAATAATGGATATTGAACTCAAAACGTTGAAACGACGATAATAAAATGTCGCGTTTAGCGGTGGTTCAATTAAGATTTCCAACGTGCAACCTGTCCAAGCGTTAATTGTCTCTTTTTATTGCAGGGCTGAACATAGAACCGGGGTTTATGTCGCCGATGTCGCCACCGGAGATGAAACCAGACACGGCGATGCTCGACGGACTCCGAGACGATTCGACGCCACCCCCTGCCTTCAAGAATTACCCCCCCAACCATCCCCTAAGCGGCTCCAAACACCTCTGCTCCATATGTGGCGACAGAGCTTCGGGAAAACATTACGGCGTGTACAGGTATGATCAGTTTCTTAAAATATTCCTTTATCATGTGCCGTCCTTAGTTATGACTTTGGAGGCGTGACATCAAACTCAGCCTTTCTTATAAGTCTATAAAAATTGTCCTCTAAAGGACAGCGAGGTCACGTCACTGCGCACATTTTGTCTTTTAATTGGTTGTTTCAACGATGCTGTTGGGATCATCTTTCCCAAATTACATCTAATGTTAAATAATAAATATTACAAAACTAAAGTACGAATACTGTAAAGAAAGTATTTGGTAAAAAGATATTACACTATAATACCAATGAAACCTTTTCTGTAGCTTTAATGTTTTGAAAATCAATGTTGCGAAAAAATAATCAATCTTCTCAACGTTATTATTTAAGCCGGGTGAGACGGGCACTTTGACTCTATCAAAGCGAAATAATTTCTTAACAATGGCTAACAACTACTTAACATAATTACTACATACTTCCATGATATAAAAAACATGCTGATCATAGTTATATATTGTGTCATTTGTTATTGTATAATAATCTGCTAAAGTAATGTTTGTTGCATACCAATACAAATTAACCACGACTTATACCAATACAACGAAGTATGTAATAAATGAGAAAATAGCACTGACATCAAACATCGAAGGTTATCGTTGACGATGCATGAGTTAACGCATGGAAAATTTACTTACGTAATATGAAAAATATATATTAAACTGGTATTGTCACATAAGGTGGAACCATATCTTAGCGTAGCCTAATAAGCAATACACAATACTCATAAACATTGATGATAAATTATTATCGAAGAAAAATCGGCGGTGGTAAGACGTTTCCAACTATAGAATTGAATGAACGTATCTAACAAATTGTAGACACTCGAAAGATTTCGTTGAAGTTGAATTCATCGTGTGTGTTAGGGATGACATAGAGATTGTCTCGTCTAGACAGTTAGGTACAGTCTGTTGGATAGATGTACTATATGAGTATACAACACACATGTACCTCATGTCCTCTATACGTGTAACTACAGCAGTTATTGGTTGCGTGCAAAATGAATATTATGTTGTGGCATGCGCAAAATTAAAGATTTTACACCATCTTATTATATTTTTGAATAATTTAATTGAACTGTTCGTGAGTGGGCGTGCCTCCGCTGTATATTATACAATGTACACCCAGCCGTAAATACTATTTCAATATTTATGGAATTCGCAATTGGATGTATAATATTGTATTGGTAACTGTTACAATTCTATCGATCGTTCCGTCTGTAATGCCATTCAAGAGACATTTTTATCACCTTGAGATTTTTTATGCTGCTGCGACAATGCCGTAGTGGAAGGCAGGTAGTTAGTGTTTCATGATTTTTTTGTATCTCATTTGAAATTGAGAATTGATAGTGTTTTATATCGACATTGTCCAATAAAAAAAATCATTTCGTGCGATATTGTATTGTTCTCTGGAAAGTAATGTTTGCCTATAACCACATGTAAGGCTACCTGTAGAAACGTACTGACGTTACTGTGCAAGACGGAATAAACACGTTTATCTACTTAAGGCAATCTCATAAAATCAGCCAAACACAACAATCTAAGAATTTACCTTTAAATCCGCCTGGTGTTTTATCTTCTTAACAAAGATCTTTTATCCCTAAAGACCAAGTGCTCGTTGGCTTAATGCGAAAGAAGTATACCCCGCGCACAATTTGCCCTCTTTGCTTTGAAATCTACAGCTGACGCCAATTTTTATTGCCATTCTGAAGCTACTTCACCCGCACTCTATTTCATACGCAGTTTATACATGTACAAGATAAATTCCTCCGTAGTATCCGAGGTCAACAACGACAAAAAATGCCAAAAAATTCTGTCGATAACCGAATATTCATATTAATATCTCGCCAAATGTAAATAGTATTATATATACGTGTACGATGACACGTATACAGTGTAAACTTGTTGCCTCGTGTGGGAAGGTGAGTACATAGATGGAACGCGTGTACCTCTATTTTTATCATGCAGCTTTTTTTGTATATTACGTTATAGGTGTGCTCCGTGTCCCTCAATCCACTATTAGATGCTGCGCTGCTTAAGGGTTTTGACCAGATTTAAACATCAGATGATATCATTGGACCCACGGGCGTAGCTCACTCGTGTCAACTCGTGTGGGAGGCCGCAGTATAAAAAAATAATGTATTCCATTCAAGTATTACGTGAGGATGTAACATTTTTTTTAATTTATTTTAATGTGTATGCAAAATGCTTCAACTTGTGTAAATGTTTTGCGAGGATTTATTTTGGTAGAAATTATTTAGCAAATACGATTTGATGTGTATTATGATCCCTTCGATATGGCGACCTTCAATTTATTCCTTTTCGTATGATAATATGTAATATATACGTAACGACTTGATGAAATATTGTTTAGTATGCAAATACATAATATTGCGTAATTTAAAACAACAGTTACAATTGTAAAATTGGCAAAGTGATATTTGGTTTTAAATTCAGTATCAGCCCGGAGTCTGGAATTTGTGCCCGATATGGCGATAGGCTCGCCCCCCATCATATCAAGGGACGGAATACGCACGGCGAAAAGTGGGTGCACTAGTTGCGACTCTGCCTACCCCTTCGGAGATAAAAGGCGTGAGTGTGTATGTGTGTGTGTGTGCGTGAGAGAGTTACAATTGCAATATTTTAAAATATAATAATCGAGCTTTTGCCCGCGGCTCCGCCCGCGTGAATGAGTTTTCCCGGGATAAAAGTCCCGCTTTATATTTTCCCGGTATAAAAAGTAGCCTTTGTGTTAATCCAGGACATAATCTACCCGTGTGCCAAATTTCATCGAAATCCGTTCAGTAGTTTTTGCGTGAAAGAGTAACAAACATCCATACATCCATACTTACAAACTTTATAATATTATTAGTAGGATTGAAATATAATAAGACCATTTCATATTTATAATCCTATACGGGTATTTCCGTTTATAAGAACAAATCAACTATCCTGGCTTTAGTTATTTTTATGTTTCCGTAGCAAAAGTTGTACTCATACGATTTACTACGTAGTACTATTCTTTAGCCTGTTGTATTATTAGTTTATAATATTTAATTATATATTCCCATAACACTATATGTAACAAAAAAAATAACACCTTTTGGTAATATTGTATACCTAATTTCCGTGAGGGGGAGCCAGGAGTCTATAGCACAGGGTGTCCTAGTTTTCCTGACTGCCTCTATTACATAACTCATGCAACATAGGTACTTAAGTTCATCACAGTTATTTAAGCCTTAATATCTTACTCACTGTACTTAATAATAATATAATGTGGGAAAGTATGACTGCTTTGGTGGCGGAGTTGTAATGCGTACGCGTTACGAGTACGATTTGCGCGCTGAGGTCCTGGGTTCGAATATCGGGTCGGGCCAAATAAAAAAAATGTGATTGGGTTATTTTCATCTTAAAAATTACTCAGTCGCAGCTCGGAGTCAGGAAGTTGGCGGTGTGATACCCCCGTGCCTCGGAAAGCACGTAAAGCCGTTGGTCCTGCGCCTGATCTTTCTCCGGTCATGTCGGATTGCCGTCTCACCGGACTATGAGAGTGAAGGAATAGCGAGTGCACTTGTGTATTGCCCACACACTTGTGCACTATAATATCTCCTGCGTACCTGGCTGATCTCTGTTGAGATTGGCCGCCGTGGCCGAAATCGGCTAGGAAGGGATTATTATTATTAATGTGGGAAAATAAATAAAAATAAATATTCATTGGACCCACGGGCGTAGCTCACTCGTGTCAACTCGTGTGGGAGGCCGCAGTATAAAAAAATAATGTATTCCATTCAAGTATTACGTGAGGATGTAACATTTTTTTTAATTTATTTTAATGTGTATGCAAAATGCTTCAACTTGTGTAAATGTTTTGCGAGGATTTATTTTGGTAGAAATTATTTAGCAAATACGATTTGATGTGTATTATGATCCCTTCGATATGGCGACCTTCAATTTATTCCTTTTCGTATGATAATATGTAATATATACGTAACGACTTCATGAAATATTGTTTAGTATGCAAATACATAATATTGCGTAATTTAAAACAACAGTTACAATTGTAAAATTGGCAAAGTGATATTTGGTTTTAAATTCAGTATCAGCCCGGAGTCTGGAATTTGTGCCCGATATGGCGATAGGCTCGCCCCCCATCATATCAAGGGACGGAATACGCACGGCGAAAAGTGGGTGCACTAGTTGCGACTCTGCCTACCCCTTCGGAGATAAAAGGCGTGAGTGTGTATGTGTGTGTGTGTGCGTGAGAGAGTTACAATTGCAATATTTTAAAATATAATAATCGAGCTTTTGCCCGCGGCTCCGCCCGCGTGAATGAGTTTTCCCGGGATAAAAGTCCCGCTTTATATTTTCCCGGTATAAAAAGTAGCCTTTGTGTTAATCCAGGACATAATCTACCCGTGTGCCAAATTTCATCGAAATCCGTTCAGTAGTTTTTGCGTGAAAGAGTAACAAACATCCATACATCCATACTTACAAACTTTATAATATTATTAGTAGGATTGAAATATAATAAGACCATTTCATATTTATAATCCTATACGGGTATTTCCGTTTATAAGAACAAATCAACTATCCTGGCTTTAGTTATTTTTATGTTTCCGTAGCAAAAGTTGTACTCATACGATTTACTACGTAGTACTATTCTTTAGCCTGTTGTATTATTAGTTTATAATATTTAATTATATATTCCCATAACACTATATGTAACAAAAAAAATAACACCTTTTGGTAATATTGTATACCTAATTTCCGTGAGGGGGAGCCAGGAGTCTATAGCACAGGGTGTCCTAGTTTTCCTGACTGCCTCTATTACATAACTCATGCAACATAGGTACTTAAGTTCATCACAGTTATTTAAGCCTTAATATCTTACTCACTGTACTTAATAATAATATAATGTGGGAAAGTATGACTGCTTTGGTGGCGGAGTTGTAATGCGTACGCGTTACGAGTACGATTTGCGCGCTGAGGTCCTGGGTTCGAATATCGGGTCGGGCCAAATAAAAAAAATGTGATTGGGTTATTTTCATCTTAAAAATTACTCAGTCGCAGCTCGGAGTCAGGAAGTTGGCGGTGTGATACCCCCGTGCCTCGGAAAGCACGTAAAGCCGTTGGTCCTGCGCCTGATCTTTCTCCGGTCATGTCGGATTGCCGTCTCACCGGACTATGAGAGTGAAGGAATAGCGAGTGCACTTGTGTATTGCCCACACACTTGTGCACTATAATATCTCCTGCGTACCTGGCTGATCTCTGTTGAGATTGGCCGCCGTGGCCGAAATCGGCTAGGAAGGGATTATTATTATTAATGTGGGAAAATAAATAAAAATAAATATTCATCCAGAAGAAGCACCTTCCAACATTAAAACCTACCCGTGCACTTTAAAAGGTTCGCTTTATGGAAAATATGTTTACTAGACATAAGGTGTCTTAATCTAGAGTTACTTAAGGTAGACTATAACAAAACCATTTCAACGAATAAGTATTAGAATTTTAAACTAGCTAGCCGCAGGATAATAGAAATATTATATGAAAATGCTTGTAACGCGCAAATAAGCTCTTGGGTGTCTAGCCCGAATTTTAGTAACAATCTTTGCTTATTTTTATTAAATATCGTATAACCTGCGTAATTAAGCGATTAAGGTATTATTTACATATAAAACCATCTTAAAATTTACATTTCAAAACACTCTGTACATTTTGGTAGCTTATAAAATTCATAATTAAAAATGAGTTTTCGTAAATATGCTTATACACATTGCAGATAGTCAATTGTGACTAAACATGCAATTAATGTGAGTAACGGTGAAGGAAAACACCGTGAGGAAACCTGCATACCTGAGAAGTTCTCTGAATTTCGAAGGTATGTGAAGTCTGCCAAACCGCACTAGACCAGCGTGGTGGACTAAGGCCTTAACCCTCTCAGTTGTAGAGGAGGCCCGTGCTCAGCAGTGGGCAGTATATAATACAGGGCTGCTATGGTAGGGTATGCAATAAATTAAATAACAATAGTCTTTTAAGACACTAAAGCTGCACTCGATATTCAATATTGATTGCGCATAACATACCTGCTTTAATTTATCGATTCCCTTTTAATACACCACTTGATTTAATGTGTTAAGAAGCAAGATTTAAAGTGTGTGTTAACTGTCGTACGTTTGGTGATTCATGTGAGAAATATTGGAAACTACGCAGAACTGCGGTCATCTAAATAAAGTCTTGTTTTAATTTTGACGCTGTTTACAGTGTCTGCATCTGTTTTAACAATACAATACATAAATGTTAAGTTATTACTTGCTAGCTTTTGCGCAAAATTCCGCTCGTGTGGTTCAATGTGTATACTTAATTGTGCATAGTTAAAAATAATAAAATTATCTTATGTTGTCTGCATTTTAAATTCTCTATTTCTCAAGCTCAGGCAAAATCGTTTTTGCCTGTAAAACGTTAAGGACGCTATTACATTTTTGACATCTTCGATTTTATATATTTGAATGACACATCGAAACCGATTTAAACTAGATTTTCCATTTGAACGAGCTAATCTTAATACTTGAAGTTATTATTTTACTCATCCATATTTATTTTTTTGGAATTGTCGAATGTTTACAATTATGTTTAATAATAATAATTATTATAATTTCATCATGTAATAGACATTTTTTTTATTGCATTGAATGACGAGACGAGCATGCCGTTCGCCTGATGGTAAGCGATACGACCACCCATAAACAGTAGCAACACCATCCAGCACCTTGACTTACAAAGTACTGTGTTGAATTCCACTGCGCTCGTCATCCTGAGACATAAGATGTTAAGTCTCATTATGTCCAGTAGTTATACTGGCTACAATGTCCTTCGAACCGAAACACAACAGTGCATGCACACTGTTGCTTGGCGGTAGAAATAGACATTGCGGTGGTACCCACCCTGACGGCCTCTTACATAATGAGAGACCTACCACCATTTTTATATATAAAAAATAATAATTAGGTTATACATATAAAAATATAAAAAAGTGTATCACCCTCCGATGGCGAGGCTCAAGACCCAAGCTACCGATAGTCAGGGATACAAAGTGAGGAATCTCCTCACAATGCGTGTGGTATGCGATACGACCACCCATAAACAGTAGCAACACCATCCAGCACGTTGAGTTACAAAATACTGTGTGGCATTTCACTGCGCTCGTCATCCTGATACTTAAGATGTTAACTCTCATTATGTCCAGTAGTTAGACTGGTTACAATGTCCTTCAAACCGAAATACTACAGTGCATGCACACTGCTGCTTGGCGATAGAAAAAGACATTGACATTGCGGTGTCCAGAAGTACTACTTTCTGCATCTGGCTCTTGACCCAACTACCAATTGAGAGCTTCAGCAGGTGTTGGTCGAGACTCTGGTATGAACCCATGAGCAGAAACGACAAGGCCCCGATAGAACCGACCGTATAGTTCTTTGATCTTCCATATCACATCGCGTTCCCTAATGCCCATCGCCATAGGTTTTCGCCAGTTCTCATTCGCCAAGGAAAGTGGGATAAATCCCTTATCCACCATGACTAAAATCTTATACATGCCTACTTCGCTGTGGAGGAAATAATTCCTGAGATTGCATACCTCGCGGTTATGCAAGTCCATTAAGTAAGCCTCAGCCCCGCATCTTCGCGAGATGTACAACCTCATCACTGACCACCGTGGGTGATGCATACGATATGCAGTCAGTAGGGTCCGGAACTTTCGATCCAGGGCGTCCAATTCAGTCTGAGTCTTTCTTTCTGAGTATACCAAAAGAGTACATGAGTACAGGCATAACCAAACCGTTGAAAGCACAAATCTTGTTACCACCTGACAAAAAACTGTTAAATACCTTTGCCAGGCGGCCGAAGAAACGGTCATTCAGCGATTGTTTTACGTCGGCACTCATAATCCCCAGTGCCTCAGGCATACCCAGATATTTGTAAGTTTCCGTCTCAGAAAGGGATCTAAGTCTTACAGTCTCTAAGACTTGTATGTCACCAGAGACCACGACCTCTACTCGCTTCATATGGATAGCCGCACATTTATCTACACAAAACTCCATGTTGAGTTATTTCCTACATCTTTCAGTAATTTTTAACGACTCAATCAATTCTGTTTGTTTTGATGCAAACAACTTGAGATCATCCATGTAAAGCAAGTGAGATATAGGCTCAGGAGCCCCCGTGCATCTCGGCGCTCTCGGCGTCAACGGCAGCGTGAGGCCTACCTGCCACACTGCTGTCCATCAGGGGGGTCGCAACAATGTGCTAAAAAGACAAAGCTAGAGACGGCACCCGCCCGCGACGCCCGGGTGGCCACTGTTAGTTGCCTTTTACGACAGGCAGGGGATACCGTGGTGGAATTCTCCAAACACCTTCAATCCACAGGGTGGGAGACGCCGGTCAGTCGTCCACCCGGCGTCTCCTACGTCTCCTCTGACGGCGGGAGGAATCCTCGCGTTCCAGAACTCTCTCAGCACTCTCCTTCTACGAGAGGACTATCTCGCAGAAGTGAGCCAACACACGCCAGACCTCCTGACTGCCGACCATGGGAGCGACCATGGGAGCGACCACGGCCGGCAACGAGAGGCCGCCTCTGACGACTGCTTTGAGAGCGCTGCGCTCCTCATTCCAGGCTGGGCAAAACTCAAACGTATATTAAGCCGTATCCAGCGGGCAACTGTCACAATGGCACACACAGCCGACACCTCGGTACCTACGATACGACACAGCTACTCACCGAAGCAGCCATGCCTAGTGACTAGTTGTGGCTGAACTGTAGTACTGTAGTATTGAGTGTTTAGATATTTTTGTACCGGGAAAGGCTTTGAACGCGGGCAAAAACGCGAACTTAACCTAGTAAAATTTAAAAATAAATAATCACCGATACCAAAAATTATAAATAGATAAATAGTAAATACCATATACTGCAAAACTTGTCGATTTTGTAAATATAAAAATACTATGCCATTTTAATAATGAAATTTAAATATTTGCATTAAAATAAATGAATGTTTCATTAATTAAATCAAATTTGTATTGACTTATTGTAATATTAAATTTTCATGCTTGCTTTTTGAAAACTAATAATTTGAAATAGTATCAACTATTTTATTCGTAGTATAATGACATCGCGATCAATTTATTACGTATTTATTTTTTGAAAAAAAGTTGTACACCCGTGCTTCCTCGGCCGCGTCTCAGCGCGGAATGACAGCCCGAAATTGGAAAATGTATGAAGAAATTCAATTCAGGTTATATTTTTTCTCTTTACTGGAAAAGTATTTAATTTGACTTGAAAATAATTAGTCATAAAGCGAGAAGACTATATAAGCCATCATATTATTTCGGGTTTATATTAAAATATTCATTAGTTTAAGGTATAATGGTTCCGATTCCGACCCTATTTTTCGTCATTTTCAGCGATTATTGCTCCAGAATAAACGTATTTACGTGATAATGTTGTATAGAAGCATACAATTTCTATATGCTATAAGCAAAGAGGAATGTTTAATCTTTATTTATATACCAAGATCTCCTCATAAGCGTAACTCCTGATTCAATAAATGGTACCTCAAAACTACGGAAATTTGTAAATGCGCCCTTAAGAGAAAACAAATTAAATAGAAATACTACCTAACTATTGAACTAATAATTTTAGTTTGTTATTGCTGTGACATTTGACATTTAATTTTCAGAGTTCATCCAGATTCTTTAAAATAGTCTTGAAAGTTATTGTATTTAAATTACAATTTAAGTATGTTATGTAATTGTATGTATTCGCTTGTTTCGTTTATAATAGATGTTTGGAAATAAATTCGCACCTAATTGTAATGTTAACATCCTCAACTAATACTTACTTTAGCAATCAAGTTGTAATAAACAAATAGACATTATTTGGCGTGACTTCCAGACAGTCGTCAAGTAGATACCGACATACATAGTATGTTTTTTTTTCTTTATGGCTTTGAACGACGAGACTGGCATGCCGTTCGCCTGATGGTAAGCGATACGACCACCCATAAACAGTAGCAACACCATTCAGCACCTTGAGTTACAAAGTACTGTGTGGCATTCCACTGCGCTCGTCATCCTGAGACATAAGATATTAAGTCTCATTATGTCCAGTAGTTACACTGGCTACAATGTACTTCAAACCGAAACACAACAGTGCATGCGTACTGCTGCTTGGCGGTATAAATAGACATTGCGGTGGTACCCACCCAGACAAACTCTTACATATGAGAGACCTACCACCAGTAAACTATGTACTTTAGCCCCGACTTACCAAATACCAACATATATATGTTAATGAAACTAATGCAAAAATAGGTTAAATCTTGATAGACGCGAAAAATCAAAAACAAGTTGGAGGTTTGCCATAAATTCGCATTTTTCATCGTTGGTTTGTATGAAGGAAAGAATAAGTAAAACGTGTATATAAATATTGAAATGTTTGAACGGGAGTGCGAACCAGCATGGCGAGCGTGTAATATCTATGATGACTGTAGTTAGACCAACAGAATATGAGCCAAATGTAGCTGATTTTATAATATAATACTAGTTTTTGCCCGCGGCTCCGCCCGCGTCAATAAGTTTTCCCGGGATTAAAGTCCCGCTTTATATTTTTCCAGGATAAAAGTAGCCTATGTGTTAATCCAGGACATAATCTACCAGTGTGCCAAATTTCATCGAAATCCGTTCAGTAGTTTTTGCGTGAAAGCGTAAAAAACATCCATACATCCAGACATGCATATACATCCATACTTACAAACTTTCGCGTTTATAATATTAGTAGGATTATACTATGTTGTCTTTATTATCGAACAAGCATAAAATTTATATTCATAAAGTACTGTTTATTTATGCTTTATTGCAACATGTACAAAATTTACCTTGAAATCATATTGTGAAAGTGGACAAATTGGTCCAAATTGTAAAGAAGCGGCATTTTAAATAAACTCTACAACAAATTGAAATGTATTTTTACATAAGTTTTATTTCTGCCATCCACTTGCATTATTTTAAAAGAAAAAGTGACAACCCTCAGTGACAAATCGTAGTCGGATTTATTTTGACATGAAAATATATGGAATGAAATCGACTGAGTTGGAAACCGCGACCTAAAGGGCGTTCGGGGATTACTTGAGAATTGAGATAAGATGAGTGCGGTCGAGAGTCGAGACATGCTAGAACGCTTGGTGGTTATTGTGTGTTATTTTGACGTGGCTTTTGCAATTTGATAGGGATTTGAGTGCAATGCAATGTGCAATGCAATCAGCCCTGTATTATATACTGCCCACTGCTGAGCACGGGCCTCCTCTACTACTGAGAGGGTTTTAGGCCTTAGTCCACCACGCTGGCCTAATGCGGGTTGGCGGACTTCACATACCTTCGAATTTCAGAGAACTTCTCAGGTATGCAGGTTTCCTCACGATGTTTTCCTTCACCGTTAAAGCGAACGGTAATTGATAAACAATAGGAATTTGAGTACGTGACGGAAATTCTTTTGTATTAAAAATAGAGTTGCCAATTAGTAAATTAAAATAAGCGTGAATAGATAGGCCGTCCCGCACTAGGACAGCGTGGTGGACTAAGGCCTAAACACTCTCAGTAGTGTGGGAGGTTCGTGCTCAGCAGAAGGCAGTATATGATACAGGGCTGATATGGTGGTGAATAGATAGATATTTGAAAATGGCATAAAAATAACAAAGATAATCATAATAAATTTTGTTATACATAGAATATTCAATAGCCCCATAACTTGAAAACTTGTCTTAACAAAGAAAATTTTGTTCTAAAATTGTTGAGATAAATAAGATCTAAGATATAAACTGCAAAGAAGTACTTAAGCAGATATTTAGGTAACCTAAGATGCTGAAAGAGATTTCGTTATATCATAAGAGGTACTCAGAATGTGGGTGTATGATTTACATCTGGATAATCTAGTTTGTATTGTTTAAGTGGTCCTAGTATAAAAGTTTAATAAAAAAGATAACTGAAGTTACAAAATAACTTAATTATACGGAGCGTATGTTCTGTTAGCAGATTGCTTTTTTTTCAATTCTCGATCCATATCACCTTACAGTCTACAAATAATCAGACCTTAATATTCCGTTTTGAGAAATAAAATGTTGGCTATCCCGTCCTCACACCCGCCACTGCAACTCCTATAAGCCAGTATCGGTAGTAGCACGCATTTTATGACACCGAGCGGTGAAGCTCGGCGAGTCTCAGGGAACACTAATCTGTCTACATAGAGAAATAATATGTGTGGGTGTTCATTAACATGCAAAAGTTTTGTTATTTGTATTGTTCTAACGTATCACAAGCAATTTTCGTACACTGAAGTACCAGAACCATACAGCTCGCTCTAAATTTGATAACCAAACTTTCGACAATGACCTGAAACCTACAATATTTCATTTGTCAATGATAGTGAGACGAATATACTTACTACTCGAAGATTTCTTAATGCCGTATACTTACAATTTCTGTCAGACTACTTGCTTTATTATAATGTAACAGCTGCAATGTATTTTAAAGCATTTCCATATTACCAACGTCAATAATTGTATAAAGGGAGGTGCATTTATAGCAATCCGATACCAGGAAGTGCAACTATAAAATAAAACGTATCGCTTACGCTGCGTGTTAAACGGGAGCGCTGGCGAGGGGCGAGAGAAAACCAAATAGTTTTTTTCTTTTACGTAATATAAATCCATGGGACCAAGGCTTTTACACGGACGGCATCGTAGGCAAATACTAGCGTAAAATAACACCAGTAATAGCAACACTGCTTATTATTGAGAAGAAAATAGCCGTGGTAGTACAAGAAATGAGGTTTTGATAGAAATTCTATTACGTTTTGCACTGTAATTTGGAGTAATTCACACGCAACGTACCCATAAAATTCTGAGTTTGAATTATGTCTAGACAGGGTAAAGCCTGATTTACACGTTGGAAGTTCTTTACACATCAGGCGCGAGATTAACAACAGAAAAGTATCCTTAACGACACAGTATCATGCGATTTTCGCATCCACTTGTATGCATGTATTGCTTTTAAACAGATTAACGCAAGAATTGTATGATGCGTCTGGAAATTTAAAAGCATATTCCGTCATATTATTCTTGCTGCCGTGCGTGGAACTTCGCTTGTGTAAATCAGCCTTTAGTAAAACGTCTAGCCAAAGTCTATTTTTAGACCTTAAAGGAGAAATTGCAATGATAATAAAATATTTTAGCTCTATAAAATAAAAGTAAATCCACTTAGACGCTAAATTGGATTTCAAATCAAATAATGTTCTAGAGAAAACAAATTCATACAAGCGATAGTTAAGTAAATAGCAGTAATATTTAGTTTAGATGGAATTTAATTTAGTAATTAATGTATAATGATCGTTGCAGATATAATTATTTAGTTTCTCGATTAGAGGCTGCGGCCAGGCAGATTGGGATTTGTTTATTTTTTAATGGATTAATTATAATAAGTGTTACAGACATTTTTGAAGGTATACACAGCTTTTGATGTAATTATCCAACAGAACCAACGTATTATTTTTCTGAATGCTCTATGCGTTCTCTGAACAGTTTTCATTCCAAAAAACACTGCCAATAAGCCAATGAATGTTTATGTAAAAAGTAATTATTCAAATAATTGGTAATTGTTTTAAATAAATAGTAGGTAGAGGCACTTGTATATAGGCGCGGCGCCGGTGTATATTTTCTATTGACCACAATAATGAAAAGACAATGTGCGGATGTTGAAGACTATAAAATTTTAGATCAAACGGCCGCCCATTTTGTGCATTCTCTTGGGGTACTGACGTATCAGCTACAAATAATAAAAGCGGCGTATTTTGCATGTTTATTGCGGGTCTATGTAGTTCACATAATTCGGTAGCTAGCTAGCACTATCAATAGGGTGGTATCCTATGTTTGATTTTGTAAATAATTTTATGGGTAACAGAAAATAATACGAAAAAGAAATTCTTCTGTGAAATCAGCATAAAAATTGGTTGAAAAATAAAGCAGTTATTCATATTTGAAATATTGTTTTGAGCAAAAGTGGGGACGTGGAGAGGATATCGCGCTATCCCTTTCGTACGCACGCAGCGTTATGGCCGACGGCTCTCGGTGACGTCACAGTGTAATATTACTGTTATTTGACAACTAGTCCTTCCACCAAATTTCAAAGCTTTATAACATAGATTTCGGATGGGATACATTTTTGATAAATTTATTAAAAAAAAGTAGTCAATTACCCTATTACACTTGGTGAACTTTTTCAGTGTCGCAGCGATCACTACATTGGACTACTCTCTGCCTTCATCCTCCCTCGTGTCCTTAAGCCCCATAATCATTACAAACGGAAAGATCCCTTTTCTCGGCAGTAGGGAATTTGTAGGCTATTAAGAATACTGAAGTACTGGAAAACGCTCTGAGGAATAAAAGAGTAACCGCTAGAGAATAATAGATACATGTGAAACTATGTTCTTTGAAAATTACTTTAACTTGATGTATTAGTCGAAGGCAGGGACGCAGGGCCGTAGCTAAGGGGAGGCATTGTGGGGCAATGCCTTAAAATATCAATGCCCTACCTTAATAATCAACTAATAATAAGCAAAAGACTGTAAAGCAGATTATGACGGAAAATAAATATGGATTCACGGATTTAAGGGAATTTTGATACACTCTGTATATCTCACAAACAATTATATAAGTATTAAACTGACTCACACATGTTCACAAATCAAGAAAGCCATAAATCGATTGACCAGAGTATGACCAGAACAGATCAAGTAACATTTTTGCTTCCGCCCTACCTGTAACCACAGTTACCTTAAATTCAAGTCTAGCTACGGACCTGCAGGGACGGCACTTAATAGCAACTTTAAATGCAAAATACACAACACGTGAGTAAAACCTAATTCCGTACATACGACTAGAGTTAATCGAAATGCTATGTTGAGTTGTATCGCAAATCGGTCATAAACACGGGAAAGGTTCTAGGTAATGCTTTTAGCTTTTAGTTTTTGCACTAAACATGGCAATCAGCGTTGAAAGACATGCCCGATACGCATATTTAGGTTTTGATTGCAGTATCACGTTTGTATCAGGAAACCAGTTGAAACTGGTATGTATGTTAAGATTTTGGTGAGAACTTTTACACACTTTTTGTCTGGTTACAACTTTTTAAATATTGTAGTACGTGTGTTCTTAGTTGAATATGTTTCTGTCAATGAGGTGGTGTAACATGTCGGTATTCTTGATTTGTAAAATCACTGATGAATCCATTAGCGTTTTTCTCTAAAATTATTGTTATTTGACATTTATTTTAGTTTTTTTCATATATCCATACTTCTATCGCTTGGAAACTGGAATTTTAAGTAAAAGGTCGTGATTTTTTTTAAGTATGACGTCAGCGTATTCAATATACAAGCACCGCTCATACGATAATGTAGATCTACCTATATTGTCGAAATGAGTTATGCGAGTTTTTCGTGAAACATATGCTCGAGATTGGGTTCTTACTTCTTTCCCCATGAGACCTTAGTTTCATCCTTTAAATCGTGGGACGGAATTAACGTTGTTGTTATGTTTATTCCCAATGCACCTTTACCGTACTGGGAATATATTCCCCTATAGGTGTACATAGTAATATGTTCAAAAAATCAATACGTTGCATTATTTGCTGACTGGGTTAGTGAAAGTTAAATCTAACATTAGTTGTATTGCAAAACTTCCCACGTATAGCGTAATGATGTCATTAATACTAATTTTAAAAGTGAATAGATCATAATGTCAGTTTTAGACCTGCGCGGTTCATTGTTGCATTATGCGTAGAGTAGTATGGTACTGCCGCGGTGGCGTAGTATTAAGGTACGGCTGCAATGCTGGGGTCTCGGGTTCGATCCCCGGGTCGGGTAATGATATGGGATTTTTCGATTTAGTTTTAGCCCGGAGTCTGGAATTTGTGCCCGATATGGCGATAGGCTTGCCCCCTATCACATCATGGGACGGAATACGCATGGCGAAAAGTGGGTGCACTAGTTGCGTCTCTGCCTACCCCTTCGGGGACTAAAAATAAAGGCGTGAGTGTATGTGTATGTATGTAGTATGGGTTTACATAACGCGTGGATTGAAATGCTAGGAGCGTAATTATTATTCCTTTTCTTATACAAATAAATTAATTGTCTAAGTATTTCATAGAGCTAGTATACTGTCATGCTTATATTATTGCTATGAAAATTGATTACTTGATAAGTAATTGTAAAGTAGTATCCTTTTATGAATACGTATCTCAAAAACCATACGGATTTATTATCTTTTATTTCCACTAACAAAAAGGGCTTATGTAAACTTTGTGCTAAAAGGAAATGTCAAGTAAAGGGTGGGTTTTATCCTGAAGCAATAAAACATAAGGACAAATATTATCAAGGGATCAAAGGAAAATATTTACTACATTTTGTACGAACAAAAAGCAATGAGTAAGAAAATCCTATAAGTATCTCTTATGAATGTAATAGGAGTGATAATTGCCAACTACGTAATTGTTTTATACATAGCATTTAATTAAGGGACAGTTTCACAAATTTAAAGTAAAATATATTAGACAGCTTTTTTTTATGATTTAGGGGGCAAACGAGCATACGGTTCACCTGATGGTAAGTGATCACCGCCGCCCATGAACATCTGCAATACCAGGGAGCACAGAGATGCGTTGCCGGCCTTTTAGGTGGAAATACTCTCTTTTTTTGAAGGTCGCCAGGTCGTATCTGTCCGGAAAAGCTGCAGTTATCGTATTAAACAGCTCATGTAGATAGTAATCATTTTATTATAATTTATTTAGAAGCATAGATTAGTCATTAGAGTGTGACTTTTGAATTTGATCGGCTTATAAATTTATGGAACGAGTAGCATTTATCAGCAAGCGTTGAAATCGGTCCAAAGTGTATGATATTAAACAGCTACCCGTAACTTTATAGTTATGTTTCAAGGAAGGTTTAATAAACCAATGGCTGTTTATATCTGTCTTATTCATGGATCAGCTTTTGCTCGCGGATCCGCCCGCGTGAAAAAGTTTTTCCGGGATAAAAGTCCCGCTTTATATTTTCCCGGTATAAAAAGTAGCCTACGTTAGTAGTATAAATTTCATCAAAATCCGTTCAGTAATTATGGAGATGTGCAGTAACAAACAAACAGAAAAATAGACAGACAGAAAAGAATTACAAAAATCGTTGATTTGTGTTTCATTACTCTTCTTTAGTCACCCTCTTTCTTTTGTATCACATTTCTTTAAATGTACAGACACTTCGGTTCTACTGCTTTATTATACTTATAGATAGCGGTCGACCGCGTAATTATACTCTCAATAAATATTTAATCGACCACTTCTAGTACATTTCTATGGCACTGTATCGCGACTTACTATTTGCACCAATAGTTCGAACGTTCAAGATGACCTATGCACGATTAGATATATTGACAATTTATCGTCGATTATGACGGCAGCTTATCGCTACTATAGCATTGGTATTTCATAATGTTGTGTCATGTAAGTCAATATTTATATTCCGGTAGCAACAACGTCCGCGCTGCAAATTTGCAATAGATCATAATATGCTAAATTGATTTGTGCTGCGTACTTGTCGCCGCACGCGTAAGGTTGCGGACGCAAATGGAGATCATTTTTGTTTACACGCTGCTAATGACTTGTCAATGCATGCAGTTTTTTATGTCATGGCTATGTGTTTAAAAGCCATTTGTGTTTGATTTTTATAAATTTCCAAAATTATTTGCTTTTTTCCCACATTTTTTTTAGTTTTTTGGTAGAGGCATACTTTTACGAAATATTCCTAAAATTTCATAACATTCAGTTTGCTTTCTGTGATACTCTTAAAACATTTGGTGTGACAACTTCTTTACCTAGATAAAGTACCAATATACATAAAGTAATAAATCTGATACATATTAGTAGGTGCTATTTTTTTAATCTCCTTCATTCTCTTGATCACGTGACTCGTGACATGTTTTATGATAAGGTTCTTATAGTCGTGTTTTTATGCAATGTATGTTTTTTTTTATTTGTAGCCTAAGCCATAGAACTTGGCAACTACTTTAAACAATAATTGGACATTGTTGTGACCAAATAAGCGCCAAGCATTCGTTTAAAAATAAGTTCTCAATAAAATTATTTTAAACTGAATCCAGTTATCTGCAGCGTCGTTATCTGCCTATAGTTTCTTCACCTATATTGCTATTTTATAGCTGCAAGCCCAAAAAAGCGCTACTTAAGCAATGTAACTAAAGTCTTGTTCAGATTCTGGTCACGTTCGAGTTGCACCAGCAGGTGTTACGACGGGTTCCATGTCTTTGATCTAGGCCTCCCATTTATAGGGCAGTCTATTGTTTTACTATAAGGCTAAGTTGTACATAGATATAATAGGCTTATAATTATTGTGATTTGTCATAGCTGTTATTATATACTTATTAATACTTTACAACTCATGTAAGTATTGTATTAATTAATTTTAAATTATAATATTACGCAACATACATTCATTTGACGCGTCATAAATGCATAGAAAAATTACTTGACGCTAAATGTGTGCCACTAGCCTACATGATATATTCATACGTGCCACGTTTAGCCGACGCTCTCGGTGTGTCCCCTTCCAATCTATTCGACATTGCAATAAACATTGATTCATTAAAAACGTCGACGAGCTCTGACTAATAACGTCGAATGAATATTTACTTTTTCAGTTGCGAAGGTTGTAAGGGCTTCTTCAAACGAACGGTAAGGAAAGACCTCACGTACGCTTGCCGCGAGGATCGAAACTGCATCATCGACAAGCGTCAGAGGAACCGCTGCCAATACTGCCGCTATCAGAAATGTCTGGCCTGCGGTATGAAAAGAGAGGCGGTACAGGAGGAGAGGCAGAGGGCGGCAAGAGGCGTCGAGGACGCCCACCCAAGTAGCTCCGTACAAGTGAGTCTACCTTATATAACGCCATGGTTTCGGTTTGACTGAGCCCTGATATAAGAAGTAGTTTAAACTTTTACCATCAGAGATCTTCATATGTTGTCCCTGTATATACTTTGGATGAAGTAAATATCTTTTATAGAACTTACCTCTCTCAAAAACTTGATGTCCTGATAAGGAAAGCCTTGAAACAAACAATAGTAATACTTTTAAAAATGCATGCTCCTAGTTAGCAATGCTTATTTTACAACCTAATGATATATGTAAAAATATGTTTACATAGTGTATAATATTACTCGGAGTATTAATTGTATTAATAAGATTGACCATTTATTTAATATCAAATAGTTTATCAATCCAAAGACAAGTGGAAAGCTTGTATCCAAATGAGAAGTTATTTGTGTTTCCGTAAGCTATAAATTTTAAATATTTTTGACATACTTGGGATGATTAACAGGTCGTATAAGCCCATTAAGAAACCTTCATTAAAATAAATATTTTTTATGAAAATACTATCGCGATTTTCCTACGAGTCAGTTTAGAAGAAATATTACTAATTGCTCAAAACGATTTCAATATAGTTCTATATCGAGAGATGTATCTTCTATTATTAGAGGATGAGTCACATCTTGTCTTGTTTTTACATGTTGTATGTCATCAATGTATTTATGAGCATTCTTGCTGCATTTATATGCTCGTACTTTTTAGTTCAGCTCCAAAGTTGGAACAAATATCACCGTATCACGATTGATTTGCAATGTAATAAATTTTGTGACGCTTATGAGTCAAATTGAATTTTAGTCAGCTAATAAAGTTCAAGCAATGTAAAGACCAATCGATCGCAAAATACAATAAAGCAATGTTGGGTAAAGTTAATTAAAATTGCGCGTACCTACTATAAATAACCTTGCCGACAACGCGCCGCAAAACAGATTCTTTGTTTATTGCTCGCCTATCGATCTGGTTTCGTTTCACTTGTTTGGCAAATGTGATGACGGGCTCACTTTATATTTGGATGTTGGCTGTATTTGAAGTTTGCGAGTTTAAATTTCCTTCAAAATAATTTCACTTAATGACTTCGCTTCGACGTTAAAGTACAAACAGTCCGTCGCGCCACTTACACTGATTTATAACTCGGCACTTTTGTTGTTAGCACTGTCTGTTCTCGAATGATACTTCTGTGAGTAGCTTTCCAAGATTTATGAATAGCCTAAAAACTATTGGCGTCGCGCAGGCCATCAATCCGATCCGTTTCTATTAAAATTAACATAAAACAAACTCGTCAACCGATAAAATATGGAAGTGTTTAATGTCGTATAATTAGCGTTGATTGTCGCTATCGAATTTTTATTTATATACATTATGGTCATATATTATGTTTCTAATGTAGACGATGAATGAAGATGTTGACAAACTAATGTTGATTAATTAGAGCTCGTTAGTGAAATGCTAATGCGTTTGTGGATATAGGAGGTCGACGGGTTTGAGGATGGTCTTATAGTAAGTGATAACTTCTACACTGCTGATATGAAGATTGTGAATCCGCAGGAGCTGTCGATCGAGCGGCTGCTAGAGATTGAGTCGCTGGTCGCGGACCCGCCCGAAGAGTTCCAGTTTCTTCGCGTGGGCCCCGACAGTAACGTACCGGCCAAGTACCGCGCACCTGTCTCTAGCCTCTGTCAGATAGGTAAGTGTCTTTGATAAATTATAAACCTAGATAGAGTGACGCGCTGCAATGAAACTAAAACAGACAGGCTAACTTTTCTTAAGCTAGTATACGTGACAGCTTTGTCATACGCTATCGCTGCATCATTCTGGGTACCCTTGTGTGCGCGCATAATTATACCAGTTATTACATGGTTTCTTTTAAAATGGGAAGAAAATTATATCCATGAAAAACAACAAAAAATAATTCACTCGAACTCATTTAGTGGACAACTGTTGGCCTCTATTTTTTCGACGCGTTTGAAGCGTTCAGTGTCTATCTAGGTATATAATTAATCAAAGGTAAGTGCATCATTTTTTATTAGCCTGTTATTATGTCATATGTGACACTACCTCAGGGGAAACCTCGTACGAAGTGTAAGAACTTGAAGAAACTAAGTAGGTATTATTATGATTATAAATCATCTTACCTAATGTTTTATGTTTTCTTTGAACCTGAAGTATGACTTTAGTACATTTTAGTTACATTGAAATGTGCTTATAGGTAGGTACCTACAGCTTGATTATTCCTTTTTTTATGGCATTGAATGACGAGAGGAGCATGCCGTTCGCCTGATGGTAAGCGATACGACCCCCCATAAACAGTAGCAACACCATACAGCAACTTGAGTTACAAAGTACTGTGTGGCATTCCACTGCGCTCGTCATCCTGAGACATAAGATTTTAAGTCTCATTATGTCCAGTAGATACACTGGCTACAATGTCCTTCAAACCGAAACACAACAGTGCATGCACACTGTTGCTTGGCGGTAGAAATAGACATTGCGGTGGTACCCACCCAGACGGACTCTTACATATGAGAGACCTACCACCAATAAATATGGTTAACTACATAATATGTATGGTCTATTATAATTAACGAGTTGAACATTACTGTATAACCGAATAGAGCTTGAACCGAAAAGAAGAGGGGGCTATCCCTCTTCTTGTTTCTGTTTGAAAATAAAACGGACGCGGTATCGCTGTAGCTTATGAGGATTGGTCATTGGACATGATCATTATCAAAAAAGTTAGGGTGGCCTTTACGCATGACTAGTTTTTATTGAGATATTAAAAACCGTTTAATCTATCTTATGTTTTAATGAAGAGCCGTGCCGTCCGTTGGTACTGATAATAATTGAAAAAAAAATGTGATAGTAGTTAGATGTTGCTTGGAAATCATCGTGAGGAAACCTGCATATCTGGGAAGTTCTCTATAGGAATTTCGAAGGTACGTGAAGTCTGCCAACCCGCACTGGGCTAGCGTGGTGGACTAAGTCCTAAAACCCACTCAATGTAGAGGAGGCCCGTGCTCAGCAATGGGCAGTATATAATACAGGGCTGGTATGGTATGGTTGCTTGGAAAAGTTTGAGGGTTTAAAACCATAATTACTAATAATAATTTGATTGTAATGTAGTCTCGGTATTAACAATTTTATAAGCGATTTTTATAACTGGCAGTAAACTCTATATAAACTTATTTATGGATACGAAGCCCACAAGAATAATTCGCTGTAAAATTTAAAACATTTGTAACACGATTTTCACAATGTCAAATTCAGTATGACTAAGTTATTACATATCAGTAGAGGTATCAAAGGTTACCACTTAAATTTTAGTGTGCGCCTTGAGGCCAAAACGCAATTGTGCCAAAAGAAGTAACAAAAAGGAAAATAAAAATTCCACGCGACAAAACATTGATATGTATTTATGTACATAAACATATTACGATAGCATACATAAGTTAAAACTGGTTGGTAATGTATTTTTTGTACCTATAAGTTTCGAATTTGTTGCCAGTTCTGGGTTCTTACTAATGCTTTTTATGGAAAATAAAATTAAATGATATTGGGTTTTTCTACTGAGCATCAGCTCGGAGTCTGGAATTTTGTGCCCGATATGGCGATAGGCTCGCCCCCTATCACATCATGGGACGGACTACGCACGGCGAAAAGTGGGTGCACTAGTTGCGCATCTGCCTACCCCTTCGGGGATAAAAGGCGTGAGTGTGTGTGTTAGTCATTGAAATTAAACAACTATTAAGGCTTTGCAGCACTTCGAAACGTCGGGAGCAAAATAAAATAAAAAAACTGCGATAAAATCCGTAATTAGTAGTTTAATTTCAATGTTCTACTATTCAGTATTTTCACTCAGCTCAAAATGTGAACTGTGTAAAGTTGACAGGCGTTATTATAGGTATAACTACACGTTTTAAAAGTCATGAAACTAGTATTTACAGTTTAGGGACACGATATATTTTTTCATAACTGATGATAACACTTCGTTAGAGGAATACGTTACCGATCTTTTAACAGAAGCAGTTGGTATTGGGTTTTATTGGATCACCTGCAAACTAACTAATCTTAGGGCAACAGCGAAACTACTATTTCACGCCAGTTTTCTGGTGAAACAGTAGCGCCAGTAGAGCAGAGTCGGTAAATTATTTTATTTCATCTTATGAATTAAAATTGTCTACAACCTAAGTTCCTCTCTTAAAATAAAATATAAATGTGATGAAATTTACTTGCCAGTACATCTTCACATCTTGGAGATTAATAAGCGTTAAGCTTGTTTATGGTAATTGAGGTTTATATTAAAAGAACAAATAAAAAGAAAACGAAGCCATGGTTTTTTATAAATATAACCAATCAGTATCTTTTTGATGCTATGAACACTTATTATGCAAAATCCTCAATTACGCATAATTCAGTTTTTGTCGATATTTCGCATTGAATGGCTCTAATCAACTGTCATTATAATAATTTGCTTACCTTGTTGAGAACGATTCATTTATTGGCCATAACTAATGTTACAATGTGTCTTGGCAAAATTCGGGAAAGTAAATAGGCAGACGTCCTAAATAAAATATAATAAGCTTTTCGCATTCTTAACTATATTATGTACATAAATTATGTATTGGTATCAAATTATAGTATGGTAGAGTCAGTTGCGAGCATAAAAGATACCTCACGATTTGATGGTGTTCCACCTTTTGTTCCATCCGTTATCAGGATGTAACTTTACTATGCTAGTTTTATTATAGTTCGGTTTATAAAAAGTGGAAACTATGCTGTGTAAACGCATCTGGAAGTTCTTACATAATAAATCGCTGACAGAACTTGCTAGTCTAAACAGGGCTTTAAAGTTTGGAGTACTCGTAATAATATTATATACTAGGTGTTGTTCGCAGCTTCGTCTGCGTGAAAAGCCTTTCCCGCTACAAAAAGACTTAAAAACACAGCACGACAACGCCATCTACTTAAAGAACCATTAAAAATATCCATTATTTCCCATGGGAGCAAATTACCGGGATAAAAAGTAGCCTATGTGTTAATCCAGGACATGTTCTGCCTGTGTGCCAAATTTCATCCAAATCCGTTTAGTTGTTTCTTTCTTAACTTCTAAAAAACATCCATTTTCACAAATTTTCGCATTTATAATTTTAGTAAGATTAAGAAGTAATATTGTGCAACTGTACGTTCGATTTTAAAGAATGCCCTCTATCAACCGTTTCGTGGTGCGTACCTGCCTACTAGAATACCTAACAAGGTTCTGACGTCAAGCAGCCGACCGGTCGCAAAATCAATAAAACTACACTTTACTAAGTTTACTATAACATCTTGACATTACTTTTGTGTGCACTTCGTATGCGATTTAGACTTATGCCCTGTGGGGATTGGGTATATTTCCTGTCAAATTGTCTCATAAAAAATGTGATCAAATTTTTAATATCGCGCAAAATTCTGTTTTCAATGTCTTTTTTGAATTATAGTGAGATTTTGCCCCTGGCTCCACAGCTGTTGAATTTTTCTCGAGATAAAAATAATTTTTGATTTTTCGGAATCGATGCCGTATTTCCCTAGATTACCCCTACTTACACATTCCCTAACCTCTTTATTAAATTGGAGCCAATAAGAATTTATCTTTACAGAAACATGTTAATATAGCAAAATATTACCCTGAGTACAGTCTTTTAATAATATCTACTTATGTAGCTTTGTACACAAGAACCGTAACAAACTTATGTCATAACTGCGTTTCATTCCACCACTCCACAGGGGAGCTTTATCTAGTTAAGCCGTAAGCGGCAACGCATTTTAAAAGATAACTTATCGGCTTGTTGTGAATCAGCTCTGCGTAGTGCGTAGAACCAACCATAGATAACTTAGGGGAATTTGATGGATTATTGTGTTTTTAAACGGTTTTTTTTTTGTAGTAGTAGTAACTGGCAGCTGTCTGAATACGTACTATGTTTTATCACTCATCGTCATCCGTTCGCAATTTTATTTCGCTTGGGGGATTGTAGCTTGAATTGATAATGTGGGAACTTATTTCAGTGACGATATTTTGTTATTTTACAGTCAAATATGTAAATGCGTATTATTTAAGGCCTATTCCGTCTTTAAGTATTGAGATAGCAAATATAAATTGACGCAAATTCAATGGACGTAAATTGGTTGTTTTTTGGCAGAAGTCGACTGATAAGTGATGGCTAGTGTTATTGCCTTTGCCCGTGAATATTGAATACCCATACTGCCAGGTATTTTATTAAAAAAATACAAATAAATTCTGTTAAAAATAACATCCTACAAAAATACATTTTTGTCGTTTTGAATAAAGTAGACACATATATATACGAGTACGTACTAAAAACAACGTTTTACAAACGACAATAATTATGGGGCTAAAAGTAGTTCAAGGATTTATTTTAACGTCACCGTTTTAAGTCGCAGTTGAGTGGTACCTATATTGTTATACTGGGCGGCTGTTTATATGCGAACGTCCGTTTCGATACTGACACTGAATTGACAACTTCTACTGCTAAGCGACAGTGTGCACTTTTTTCGTTTTTATATGTAGGTACTTAACCTTAACACCGATTTTTTCATGATTAACATTGTTTAGTGCTACAGTTTGGTAACAATTTTTTTTTTTTATTGCTTTGAAAGACGAGCATGGCGTTCGCCTGATGGTAAGCGATACGACCACCCATAAACAGTAGCAACACCATCCAGCACCTACACTTACAAAGTACTGTGTGGCATTCCACTGCGCTCGTCATCCTGAGACACAAGATGTTAAGTCTCATTATGTCCAGTAGTTATACTGGCTACAATGTCCTTCAAACCGAAACACAACATTGCATGCACACTATTGCTTGGCGGTAGAAATAGACATTGCGGTGGTACCCACCCAGACGGCCTCTTACATAATGAGAGACCTACCAATATAATATATATAGGGATTGCAGCTACTGTTTATAGGCTCTTATCAGCAGGTAAATGGTTTGCGTGGCGCGTCATATAGTTATTTTCAAAAACTAATTATAATTAACCTACACCAAACCTGCCTTGATGGCGTAGTTGTATTACGGTACGAATGCAATGCTGAGGTCTCGGGTTCGATCCCCGGGTCGGGCAAAGTGATATTGGATATTTCTATTCAGTATCAGCCCGGAGTCTGGAATTTGTGCCCGATATGGCGATAGGCTCGCCCCCTATCACATCATGGGACGGAATACGCTTGGCGAAAAGTGGGTGCACTAGTTGCGCCTCTGCCTACCCCTTCGGGGATAAAAGGCGTGAGCATGCGCAAACCCATAACTAACATTAATCGCTCTCGGTGTTCCAGGCAACAAACAAATAGCGGCGCTAGTGGTGTGGGCGCGCGACATTCCACATTTCGGACAGCTGGAGCTTGAGGACCAGATAATGCTCATCAAGAACTCATGGAACGAGCTGCTTTTGTTCGCGATCGCTTGGAGATCTATGGAGGTGCGTGGAATCACTTTATAGTAAACTGGCCACGGTGCCTCGTTTCTCATTTCATTCGCGCTTCTGGTATAGTCTACGGCTGTAGCCAAGATGCTTTCCTACAAGCGTTTACGCCAATAGAATAGAAATAAATGTATGGGAATGACGTATCCTTGCGCTAGACTTATCTATTTATTTATTTATTTATTTATAAGGTTCTCCAGCAGATTGTACATTAAGTTTACACAGGTGATTTATAACAATGGTCAGAGATGTTCAAGATACTTCATAAAAGTATCTGAAATACAAGTTACAAGATACTTGTAAATAAAGGATTTGAGATACCAGATACAAGATACTTTTGAAAATGGTATCTAAATACTAGATACAAAATACGTATCTTCTAAATACTTTTTTCAAATAAGATACCTTTTGAAATTATTTTTTTATAGCCTTGAATGACGAGACGAGCGTGCCGTCCGCCTGATGGTAAGCGATACGACCAACCATAAACAGTAGCAACACCATCCAGCACCTTGAGTTACAAAGTACTGTGTGGCATTCCACTGCGCTCGTCATCCTGAGACATAAGATGTTAAGTCTCATTATGTCCCGTAGTTACACTGGCTACAATGTCCTTCAAACCGAAACACAACAGTGCATGCAAACTGCTGCTTGGCGGTAGAAATAGACATTGCGGTGGTGGTCTCTCATATGTAAGAGTCCGTCTAGGTCCGGTCCGATCCGGTCCGTCCGTCATACAATGCCATAAAAAAAATCAAATGTTGAACGTTTTAGATTTTAGAAGCTACTGTGTTTATTAAAAAATATGAGTAAAAAGTATTAAAATTAGGTTCTGCTGATTTAATAAAGTTCATTGAGATTTATAGGAATCAGGAGACACACTGAAAATCAAAATTATAAGACTCAATGCCCTCATGTTTTCAAAAGAAGACAGAAACCAGCTGAATACAATGTTTGGTTAACCAATTATAGCATGCTTTTTACACAAATAAATCAAGAATGTTACGGGTTGATTATTTAAACCATGCAAGTAATATATTGCTTCAATTTAATTGTATGCAACAGGCAAGAAACTTGCAACATGTATATGGGCCTTAAATGAGCCGTTAATGTAAAAAATGCATAGATAATTAGTAAAAGTATCTTAGCAAATTAAGTATTTATAAAATACTAAGATACTAAAAAATTGTATCTAAATACAAGATACTAAATAAAAATTGAAAATGTATCTTAGATACAAGATACTAAATACGTATTTTGTATCTTGTATCTGTATTTCAGATACTTGTATCTAGATAAATCACATCTCTGACAATGGTCATATTCTGATGCACAACTAAATTAAAGGAGTACACAGCATTCATTAAAATATGTAGTGCGTTAACGGTTAATTTATACAGATATTATGATTACATCTAAAGCTAGAAACTAACAAAAAACAAAATGTGATAAACTTAATAAACGAGCAAGAAAAGAAATAAATCAAGAATTGGAGGCAGAAGAGCCTGTTATCTGAAGCTGAAGTTATCGATCGGATATGTCATTCGCATACATTATTTTCTATGCTATTGGCGTTAATGGTTGTAGAAAATCATCTTGGCTACAGGCCCTGGTGTGGCATCGATAATTCTAGCCAGTTTGTGAACGACATATGTATTATCTGGACTACACTAATTATTGTCTGAAGCCCACTTGGTAACATTAGCAGATTAAAAAAGGTTTTTGAATTTCAAAAAGCACATAACTTGCCTGGCATTATATGTATCTTCGATAAAGTTGAACTCTTGAAATCTCAAATCGTTACATCTCGGCAACAATTTATAATGTACTATTGTTTGTTATCCTTGTAGAATAAATAAAAAAAACTCTTGTAATATGAAATAGGTGAACTGTTATTGAAGTCATAACACCTTGCATATTATATTTATTTATTAATTAAGTATCACACAAGCTTACAGTGGAAATACACCAAGACGCTTGAGTGAAAAAACTAAATACAAACAAAACAAAGGAATAAAAAATTATCAATAAATAAAACGATAACTTACGAACTACATTTTAGGAACAGCTTATTAAAAAAATACATATATTAAGTAACAAAATGACTTAAGAATAAATACACATTTCTGTATATACAGTATGAGCTTAACGAGCTGTTACCAAATACGGTTTTTTACATTGGCATGAAATATGGGCTTCATACAAGCTGTCGTCACCATGATGGTGCAACTCTTGCAGAAAACTGATGTTATATTGTATTTTCAAGATCCAACAAATACACCAACTTCTATTGTTCTTTATATGGCTAAAACACATCCATATATATCTAATAAGCGACTTAATTTGGTTGCCTTGGCAATAAAGTGTTATAACAATAGACACTGCCTTGGTAGCGTAGTTGTACTACGGTACGCCTGCAATGCTGAGGTCTCGGGTTCGATCCCGGGGTCGGGGAAAGTGATATTGGATTTTTCTATTCAATATCAGCCGAAGTCTGGAATTTGTGCCCGGTATGGCGATAGGCTCGCCCCCTATCAAATCATTAGGCGGAATACGTATGGCGAAAAGTGGGTGCATTAGTTGCGCCTCTGCTTAACCCTTAGGGGATTTTTTTTTTTTTTAATCTAAATTTATTTCGGGGTTTTTATCCATATGGACATGTCAACCCCATCGGAGCTTATATTAAGACGAGCACAATAGATGTAAACATATTATCTATATACAATAATGTACCTAAGTACTATGGTTACACAAGTAAATACAAAAACTAATCAATATCAGTTGCCAGGAGGCACAATTTTTTTGCCAATTCAGTATGTGGTTTTGATAAAATAGTTTGTACTATTCCAACATCTAATTTATTTATTTTAAATTCCCTAATCAATAGATCTCTTTCAGATTTGTTTTTCACACAATCCATCAGCAAATGTTGAACGTCTTCAATTTTGTTACAAGAACTACAATTAGGTGTATCTGACTTCCCCATTAAATGCCGAAACTTTGCCGATGGATAGTGACCAGAGCGCAGTCTAAAAGCCAACTTAATATAGCCGCTTTTAAGTCCAATACCACTAAACCAAGGTAAACGAGGAGGCTCACATTGTATCGATTTGTACCATACTCCTTTTTCTTTAGACTTTCCTTCAAAATAATCTTTCCAAGTGTCGAAACATTTTGATTTAAATTTTGATATGTACTCTGTATAATCCGGCAAAAAATTTAACTCAGCTCCCTCCTTTGCAGCTAGTTTAGAAATTCGATCAGCCTCCTCATTTCCCTTTAGTCCAATATGCGCAGGAACCCATTGCAACTTCACCTCTATACCACTTTTAGTCAAAGAAATTATGAGTTTTAAAATGTCGTAGGCTATCGAATGTCCTCTGAAACCAGAGGCGCATCGAGCCACATGTTGCAAAGCACTTTTGCTATCAGTGAAAATAACTAATTTATTACATTTTAATGATACTACGTAAGAAAGGGATTGTAAAATTGCAATGAGTTCCAACGTCATAATGGATATATTACCTAAATTTACTTTAAAGCCAGCTCTATAAGAAAAGCTTTGATCATAAAAACCAGCGCCTAATCCATCAACACTTTTTGACCCATCGGTAAAAATCTTATGCCAGCCATCATAATAACTATTTAGTTCAGTTATTATATCATTTAACAGTATATTAGGCTCATAAAAATGTTTAGCTAATGTAATACTTTCTAAATTAATATTAATTATACCTCCAAAATCTATAGCTGACAACCATTCTTCAAAACTAAACATGTGTAGTAAATCTGAGGAAGATATATCAAGATGTTTCACATCTTCATATATTTGTGCAAGTAAAGGTTTTTTTTTCCTTTGCCAGTAACTGATATGGCATAAGGCATTTAATTCGGAAATTAAGCTGATAGTGATATTATTTGACCAAGAAAATATCTTTAAAGTATATTTATAGGCTAGATATTGTCTCCTTATGAATAACGGTGCTATGTGTAACTCACTCTCCATTACATGTATAGGAGAACTTTTAATGAAGCCACCTAGTATTCTAAGAGCCTGATTTTGAATTTTGTCGAGTTTATAAACATGAGTTTTCGCACTACAGTCATATAAAAAACATCCAAAATCAATACGACTTCTAACCCTTAGGGGATAAGAGGCGTGAGTGTGTGTATATTTATATATATATATATATATATATATATATATATATATATATATATATATATATATATATATATAAACACCTGTATGTTTATCATGTTTCAGTACCTTACTGATGAACGAGAGAATGTGGACACGCGAAGCACCGCACCGCCACAACTCATGTGTCTCATGCCAGGTAAACATGAATATCATTATTGTATTGGTCATTTTTATTTCTATTTGCTTCATATTACATACAATGGCTTTTGAAATGAGATATTATGCAATATTTTTCTACTATTACAATGTAAAAAATCAAGAGTATTCTTAATAACTGAGATATACATGCTTCTCCAGCAATTTTTTTATTGTAATGTATATAACTATGTAAGTACCTCTTAATAGGGCTTAAAATTAATCACAATTCTGAGATATTTTATAACTCATTGTTGGTAAAATTGGTCGAGGACAAACAAAAACTTAGGCGACAATTACAAGAAATTGTTGTGTTTATGATTTTTTGTCTACCTTCAGGCATGACGCTGCACCGCAACTCGGCGCTGCAGGCGGGCGTGGGGCAGATCTTCGACCGCGTGCTGTCGGAGTTGTCGCTGAAGATGCGCACGCTGCGCATGGACCAGGCCGAGTACGTCGCGCTCAAGGCCATCGTACTGCTCAACCCAGGTCACGAGATACTCACTACCTTTCCCTATCTATCCTTAAAAAGCGTATTCCCACCTAAAAGGCCGGCAACGCATTTCTTTGCCCCCTGGTATTGCAGATGTTCATGGGCGGCGGTGATCACTTACCATCAGGTGAACCGTATGCTCGTTTGTCCCCTATATCATAAAAAAAAACTTGCTTTACGGCCGTCTTCATTAAACGATCTCAATCGCTTTTTTCGAGTCATCTAGAAAATGGACCAATCAGAACAAAGTTTTTGACGTACTTTCGAATGAGTTATTTCGATTGATTAATTCTCGTAATCGGATCGAAGATTGGGATCGTTTATTGAAAACGGCCGATAGTCAGTAATCATACTGCACCTCATGGTACAGATAGAGGTACGAGTCGTGGGCACACTCGTGATTGGTCGATTTGAACGCACCGAAATTTCGTGGTTTTGTAGTCTATGCTCGTTGTCTATTAGCTGGTACCATGCGTCTACTATACACTTTTGTCTACAAAATTCGTGATCGTTATCTAGTTGAATACAAAATATGTTTAGTAACTTCTAACCTGCGAAACTACTTAAACTTACACACACACACCTTTTATCCCCAAAGGGGTAGGCAGAGGTGCAACTAGTGCACCCACTTTTCGCCGTGCGTACTCCGTGGGACGGAGTCCCATGATGTAATAGGGGGCGAGCCTATCGCCATATCGGGTACAAATTACAGACTCCGGGTTGATACTGAATAGAAAAACCCAACATCACTTTACCCGACCCGATGATCGAATCCGAGACCGCAGCATTGCAGTCGTACCGTAATATAACTACGCCACCGAGGCAGTCATACTTATACTTATGACTTATTTATGTCGCTTTAGTATGCAAAAATATTGTTGTAACTTTTTTTTTTTTTTTTATTGCATTGAATGACGAGACGAGCTTGCCGTTCGCCTGATGGTAAGCGATACGACCACCCATAAACAGTAGTAACACCATCCAGCACCTTGAGTTACAAAGTACTGTGTGGCATTCCACTGCGCTCGTCATCCTGAGACATAAGATGTTAAGTCTCAATATGTCCAGTAGTTATACTGGCTACAATGTCCTTCAAACCGAAACACAACAGTGCATGTACACTGATGCTTGGCGGTAGAAATAGACATTGCGGTGGTACCCACCCAGACGGCCTCTTACATAATGAAAGACCTACCACCAGTGAAAGTTTTACTAATAAAAACTCAATATGAACTTATGTAATACGAATAAGACGGAATATTGTTGCTAATTATTACATTTTATCTTTTTCAGATGTGAAAGGGCTAAAGAACAAATCGGAAGTGGTGGTTCTGCGCGAGAAGGTATAATTGACACAATGGAATTTTTATTAAAAAAATATATATATTTATTTATTTAAAAAAATTGCAACTAGGTACATAATAACTTGTTAACGATCGTTTTCTATAAACGATCGTAATTTTAACTTTTAATCCAATTCCGAGAATAAACCAATCAAAATAAGTCATTTGTAAACATGTAAAAAAAAACTTTGTTCTGATTGGTTCATTTTCCTATGAATCGAAAATATTGATTGGGATCCTTTATTGAAAACGGCGGTTAGAGATCTAGGCAATTTACAGTTCGTAGAAATTTGGTGTTATTTATTTCTGATTATACCGCCGCAATGTCTATTTCTACCGCCAAGGATCAGTGTGCATGCACTGTTTTGTTTCGGTTTGAAGGACATTGTAGCCAGTGTAACTACTGGACAAAATGAGACTTAACATCTTATGTCTCAGGATGACGAGCGCAGTGGAATGCCACACAGTACTTTGTAACTCAAGGTGTTGCATGGTGTTGCTACTGTTTATGGGTGGTCGTATCGTTTACCATGAGGCAAACGGCATGCTCATCTCGTCATTCAATGCAATAAAAAAAAAACTATTTTGGTTAGCTTGTGAAAAACATGTGTAAGTTTGTATGTGTCGTCACTCGTCACTCGTCCCTCGTCCCTCGGCAGATGTTCTCGTGCCTGGACGAGTACGTGCGGCGGTCGCGGTGCGCGGAGGAGGGTCGGTTCGCGGCGCTGCTGCTGCGTCTGCCCGCGCTGCGCTCCATCTCGCTCAAGTGCTTCGAGCATCTCTACTTCTTCCACCTCGTGGCCGACACCAGCATCGCCTCCTACATACACGACGCGCTGCGCAACCACGCGCCCTCCATCGACACTAACATACTGTAGGCTCCGGTAGCTTAACTACACCGTAGGCACGTGGCAAATTCAAATGGCCCCTAACTAATGCTGCTAGGATGCTGAGACATATATCTTCGGCGACTTTTTTTATGTACCAAATCCCGAGTTCAAGAAGTCTTAAAAAAATTTACAAAATTTTGGTCCTCTTCCTCTGGAGCCAGGGGTCCTCTAAAGCCCGTGGCATTTTGTCCTTCATGTCACCCTATTGTCACTGATAGGCCCCACACAAAGCTAAGCTAATCACCGCGCATCATCGCTTACTAGAGATGCGATGTTTTGTTATGGCTTCGGGTTAGACGGTCTTTTTAACCGACTAAAAAAAAGGAGGTTCTGTATTCGATCCGTATGTTTGTCTAAGGTATCCAATGGGTAAAGATTTTTTCATATCGAAAAAAATTTGATTACTCGTGGATGTCGTATCCAAAAGGGTGTTTTAAGCCTATATTGCCACAAGATTAAAGGCGTGCCAGTTTCTATCGCGGGTTCGAACGAATCGAACTACGATAATTATGTTTTACGTCGAAAGTTATTGTGCAGCTAATTTTGTTTCCAGTGACATAATGCTTGGGAATTGTTATTGTGTATACATATTGCGCGCTTCTAATCTGGATAAAATTTAAATTAGAATTTATTACCAACGCCACCAAGATTTAATTCTATAATAACTAATATCATAGCCTGTTTTGAAATTACAAATGTAGGCATCGCTTTCAACACGCATTGCATGCATATCATTTAGACGAGGTTTAAAACGAAGCGCATTCATTATGAAATCCATTTTATAAATGTAAAAGGAGATGTCAGCTTTTTGTATGGACACTGGTCCTCAAAATCTAAACAGGCTCAATTTTATGGATATGAAAGAGGCAAAAATATGGATCTTGGATCAATCAAAAAAAAATATTTTTAGTCCCCTCCATTTATATTTTTTTTTTTTAAATACCATCATTACAATTTGAGTTTTTTAACAAAATAAATTACATAAATATCAAAATCGGAGGAGTTTAAAATTATACGATTGACTGCAAAGGCCCTAGTTTTTGAGAGTACTATCCAAATATATATAAAGTATCTTGGTTAGGATTTTCAACCCGTTTTTGGACATGTCCTTTATCTAATTAACTATTGCTATTACACTTTGTAACATTCGACGAGTGACGGCCTTAGTTATGGGTATAGTTACGATATAATGCTTTTTAATATGTGATGCTACTTGTAAATTTTCAGTGTACCTTTTTGCTGTAGTCGGATATTTCGGAACTAGTTCTATAAGATATATTATGTAAAGGTTAAATAATATAAATGTTATCTTCTGCATATAACCTCACGTTTGGAGATCGTAGTAAAGTTAGGTGTATCGTGAAATTATAGCTGTTTCTGAATTTATAAGTCTGTTTAGTGTGATAAGCGTGGTTGCTACAGGCGGCCGCGTTTGCCGATGCATCTAATGGGGTTGATAAGAGCGTGTTTTGTGTGATGATTTTGGACAAAGATGTTCCGCGCTTTAATTAATTATATACCTAGATAGACACAACGTTTCAAACGCGTTGAAAAAAATAGAGGCCAACCGTTGTCCACTAAATGAGTTTGAGTGAATAAATTTTTGTTGTTTTTCATGGATATAATTTTCTCCCCGTTTTATTAGAAACCATGTAATAACTGGTATCATTATGCGCGCACACACGGATACGCAGAATGATGCAGCGATAGCGTATGACACAGCTGTCACGCATACTAGCTTAAGAAAAGTTGGCCTGTTTGTTTTAGTTTCATTGCAGCGCGTCACTCCATCTAGGTATATAATTAATCAAAGGTTCCGCGCTGCTAGATACAACATAACGTATCGCATTGACACAATCTTCAGATATTTTATACAGGGTCATTTTTACAATGCGTTACTAAATGAAACCACATGTTCGTCTTTACCTCTGCTAACATCTTGCTAGAAATCATCCATGAATGACGAATATTTTCGCCAATATCCCGGTTGTAGGTTTCCGATTTTTTGATCATTTTCTAGTTTAGTGAGAATATGGTGTGTGCGTAAATGTATTTCTGACTGAACGTGTAATGTTGCTGCTGCGACGAATTCTCTTAGAGCAGTAGTAGTGGCATTAGGGCGTGTAAAAGATACTTTTTATTGATATTTATTTTTTTCGAAACTTTAATCTTTTTAATTTTACATCTATGGTTAAAATAACTTAATGGAAAGTGTTATTTTTAACGAGATAAGTATGTGGTTTCATTTACTAACGTAATTTCAAAATGACCCTGTATATAAAGTGAAAAATATTTCAAAATGCTTGTTTCGGTATAGATACCAAAGTTTGTTGTTCTTGTGGTGTTTGGACAGAAATTCATTGGCTTATTTTAATTGATTAGTTAAAAAAATGTTAGCTTCGATCGCGTTTTAAACTCATTTCTTTATCAACTTGAATGTTAAAATATTTGCTTGTTCGTCTACACACGAACATTGCAGCTCCTCAAGTGCAGTGTGTCCTTATCGAAATCCGCGCGACACAAACGCTCCACTCAATCGGTGCGGGCTGTTGAATCGCGTCGTGTGTACAGTCAGAAGCATAAATATCTGTACAAAATCAACATTTCAAAGCGCCTGTATACGCATTAAGATAAACTGAAACCTTTTTTCTTTGTTTGAAGTAAAGTAAATCTCTTTTATTTTATTTTTGTGAAGAGAAAAAAAAAGATTAGTAAGAACACAAAAGAATGTAGGCGATTTTAAATTTTGAATTTGTTCAGCTACTTATGCTGGTGACTGTACGCGCACGAGGGCTGCACACGTTAAATAGTGTAAATGAGGCCGCCTCTTTATTATTAAAGTTACGTAGTCTAGCGAAACGTAATTAGTCTGTCATTTTATTAGAGAATTTTATTCAAGTAGATGTTCATAGTGTTAATATAATGTTAGGTTAATAAAATTGCTCTTTTAACATTTACCAAATCTTCTCAAAGCACGTATATTTTATTCTTGTATGTCGTGGGAGACGATTCGCCCGCGTTCTTGTTAGGGCAAACTAGATGTAACGGATATGTAAGTGAACTGCGTGACCAGCTACGAAGTAACTTGCATCGTTCTATTGAAATACAAATATTGGTGCTTCATAACACATTTTAGATGTGCATATCAAATATGCATCGTAATCTTGAAGTTTATTGTTACTTGGAAATATCGATATTTTTCTCTACTGTTAGTATGTAACGAGTTATATGTAAATATATCAATTTGTGTACAATTTATTATGCTAGATTATGCATTATAATTTTACGTATTGTAATCCTCACCAAACGGGTGGTGGGAGAAGTGGTCAGGAAGGCCTACGCGAGTGGTTCTAAAACGTAAACAAATCATTCTGGTACATGGGCCGGTTTATATTTGTATATCGTGCACTAACAACTTGATTAATGTTAACCAGTATTAAATAGACTAGAAGACCGATAGACAAAACTTCACGCTAGAAATTAATAATCAAAAGTTTTAATATCCTGTGTCATAAATGTTGGTGTATACAGATTTTCTATAGAAGTTGTTGTAGACTGTGTAGCAAAGCTCAATTTATATGTCTACAGAGATGTGTAAAGAAATATTACGCTCTAACGCTTTTGACTAATGTTTTCACTACATTCTTTAGGACTTGTTGTAAAGTATAAACAAAGGTTATATGAAAATTGGAGGGTTAATAATTGACATGATATTTTATGAATGGGTTCGACGGAGATGTTGCAGCGGTTGTGAGATGTTTTATTATAATGTTCACTAATATCTGGCTAAGTTTAAGTTATATTTTTTGTATAGAAATAGCTTTAAGATGAATGTGATTAAAACTATTATCACAATAACTCCACTTTTTATTAAATAAACAATTTTACAATAAAAAATTGTAACATATTTCTTTAATATATTTGTTTTAAAAATGCATTTTGATTAAATATATTTTACGTAGTCACGCCTATATCCCGTGAGGGTAGACAGAGGTGCAACGATTGCATGCACGTATAACCATAATTATTCTGATCCATACATCGGAACTACATCCTGGCCAAACAGTGTAGGAATAACACAAAATTGCCCATCCTAGGAATCGACTCAAGGATCGTTCTACCAGTCTGTGATCAGTGTATTTTGCCACTAAACTAGGCGATATCGTAAACAGAGGAATATCTTGTAAGGCACAGCCAAGCAACGTTAATTTAAACACAAATTAAAAAAATACGTGTAATATATGAATACTTAATTCCTTATCTTAAAACCAGTGTAAAAGTATGACTCTTTTAATACACTTGTGCAAGTTGTATAAAAAATTACGCTTATTTGTTAAAATGCGACGCTTCCATTGACTCGTACGCCTCTAGTTTCACGTTCACTCTGCAATTATGAAAGAATAATGTACTCAGAGCCTGACTTGGGAGGTGCGATCATAAAGGTTATCAAGGCACAAGAAGCTTAGTCTTTAACAATAGATAAAAGGGGATTTTGAAGCAAATAAAAAAATATATGAAGTTATAGTATAACATTGCAAGTGTTCTTGAGTAACTAATACCTATTTTAGGAATTGCTTTTAGTAATTTTGAATGCTTCAGAACTTTTCTAATAACTAGGATAAAATCAATTTTGTTTTCATATTATCATGTACTCACTTTTCAAACGCGGCCTGCATGTCGTTGACTTTAGTGGGGTGGCAGACGATGGCGAGCTTGGACTGTTCGCAGTCGAACAGCAGCGGCAACCACCGCGCCGCCGCCGTCTGCGCCGCCTCCGGGCTCACCGCAGATATCGCACACACCAAGTCCCTAACATACACAGTTGTTGCAGAAGAAGGTTCAAAAATATACCAAACTAGCTTTTGCCCGCGGCTACGCCCGCGTGAATGAGTTTTCCCGGGATAAAAGTCCCGCTTTATATTTTCCCGGGATAAAAAGTAGCTTATGTGTTAATCCAGGACATGATCTACCCATGTGCCAAATTTCATCGAAATCCGTTCAGTAGTTTTTGCGTGAAAGAGTAACAAACATCCATACTTACAAACTTTCGCGTTTATAATATTAGTAGGATATAAATATACATACAATTACATACAAACACACATCACGGCTCTATCTCGGAAGGGGTAAGCGGAGGTGCAACCAAGGCACCCACTTTAAGTCAAGTGTGTTCCGTCTCGGGATATAATCGATGACGAGCCTATCGCCGTAACGCACAAATTCCGGACTCCTGGCTGATACTGAGTACTAAAACCCAATATCACTTGCCCGACTATATCTGGATTCGAACCCATAGCCTCAGAGCAATACAACTACGCCATCGACGCAATATTATTAAGAAGCTTCAAAAATATATAAAATACATGAAATTATATGAGCCTCTCTGAAATATAAGGTCATGGCTACATCTGAAAAGCTACATAATGCTTCTACCTGTTGTATTTTTCACCAACACGTTGTAAATAGTTAAGTAGCGATTGTTTGACGACGTCAGCGGGGCATTTCTCGTTCTCGACCACTTCGAAGAGGGCCGTGCTTTTCGCAGAAGCGAACAAGTCTTCGTCGAATTTCCCGTCCGCTAAATATTCTTCCTGTACACGAAATAAAAAAAATATTAGACTACATTTCACAAACCAACTAACAAAAGTACCGTAGCAGTAAGTCCGTATAAATGAATCGGATTTTTTTGTATTTACAAACAAACACTGACTTTCTGTATTTTAATATGTTGAAACATTGATTTTTCTTACAATAAAGTACAGAGAAATAATAAAACAAATTTAACTCACCAAAATAGACTTAGCTTTGCTATAAGCAGCAACTGTGTTGGTGGCTCTGTACAGCGAGAACACTAGTCTGCCTTCAGTGGGTGAGGGTCGCACGCCGTACCCGTACGAGAGTCCACAGCCGCGGATCAGACGCCACATTGGGCCCTGTACGCAAGTACATAATATGCTTATTAATTTGTTTTCAATATTATAATATTAGGTTGAGGAAAAAGTTTCTTCGCATTTTATATGAAAACTCAAGATCAAAGAGCATTATAATACTACGGAAATCAAGACTTAAAATAAATGAAAAATAGCTGAAAACATTTAACTAATTTCTTTTTTTTCAAATGTAACTTTTTTAACGTCTTTAAAACCAGCCAGATGTAAATAGTACAGCCAAAGAGATTTTATTACAAGTTTATACATATTAAACGCGAAAAGACTTTCCCCGACCTATTATGAAAAAAAATATTGACGTGATATTATCTATGTATGTAGTGTAATGTCTTGAACACGATAATTAACATGGATACGTGGTACAACCAGTATGTCACTATAAATGAATAGCAAGTGTCTTAGTACCAGTGAGCAGAGGACAGCTGCGAGCATATTTATGTTAATATATATTATTTTTTTGTTCGTGAACACCTACTATCCTCTTTACCTCCGACTTGTACACGGCCATATTTTCACACAATCCATACAAAAACGCCTCACCTCCAGCTGAGTGAAGTAGTTGAGAGCGACGAGCACCGGCGCCACGTCGTCGAGCGCGTGTCCGCGCGGGCCGGGGCTCAGCTGCGCCAGGAACGACGACTCCAGCCCGCCCACGCCCACCACGAACCCGCCGCCCCACCCCGACAGCAGCTCCGCGTCCCAGTATAGCGAGGGCCTAGTAGTTAGTACAAACCACATCATGCTTATCTTATAATTACTCTTACTAATTATAATAAATTTGCTATAGAGGGAAGTGGACAATTAATATTTCCAACTCCTCCCTATGTTGCTATTTGATTAATTTCGTTGCAGGTTAAAGAGAGATTAGTGTTCCCTGAGACTCGCCGAGCTTCAACGCTCGGTGCCATAAAATGTATGCCACTCCACTGCTGTTCCTGGCTTACAGGAGTTGCAGTAGCGGGTGTGAGGGCGGGATAGTCTCTAATTATAATAAATGCGAACTTTTATGAAAATTTTGATGTTTTTCTTTAATAACCAATAAGGCTGGGTGTTGTGCAGTCGAATGGCTGATTCTTATAAATGATCTTAAGCACTACCGCCAGTTTCATAGTCAGAATGGAGCAATCAGAATAAAGTTTGGTTTCGATGCTTACAGATGCATTATTTTGATTGGTTTATTGAAATGAAATGAAAATGAAATGAAATGAAATGAAATGAAATAATTTATTCGAACCCATAAAATGTTATACATTATTTAGATTCCGTCAATATTAACTCTACCACCAGTTCGGAAAGCAGTTCTCACTAGAGAAGAACGGGCAAGAAACTCTAGTGTTGCTCTTTTCAAAATCAGTTCAAGGTATAAAATACAATGCATTATGTAGAGAAAAAAAAAATACAATTCAGTATTTGTTAAGTTTTGTTTAGAGCAGTTCATTTATATACTCGCAAAATAGGTAATAAATTTTTAAATTCCAACACTAGTGCATAACTATCTCAGGAATCATGTAATAATTTGATCTGAAATGTTCAAGATGTCGCTATTAATCTTAGTTCAAGATATACCCCTAATACTTAGATGTAGTAAGCGAAAAGGGCAGACCAGTCCACACAAGCAGCACTCGTTCACGAGTATGACGCATGTGCCAGCCATCGGCCTCCTCAACCATATTACAGGGAAGTGGCCGACCCGGCACACGACGCCGCCGCAGGCACAGACAGTTAAGGAGCATGTCATACCCAAGCCGCTCACAGATGGAAACAAAGAAACTTTATTGAAACGAAAGACATGATTCCAAAGAAAATCATATGAAAAAAATTTAATCCCAGGCTTTTTTATCCTCTATGTATTCTGAAATCTTGTAATAAGCTTTATTACATAACTTTCGCTTAATAGTTGTTTGGAATTTACCAATGTTTAAACACTTAATTTCAGTGGGAACTTTGTTATAAAAATGTATACAGTAACCCTTAAAAGATTTGCTGATTTTTTGGAGCCTTGTTTTATGATTAACTAGATTATTTTTACTTCTAGTATTTAAGCCATGGATATCGCAAACTTTTGGAAAGTTTTCTATATTCTTATGTACGTACATTAAATTAGCGAATATAAATTGTGATGCTACTGTCATTATATTTGTTTCTTTGAATTTTTCTCTTAGAGAACATCTAGAGCTTAGGGAGTAGATAGATCTTATAGCTCGTTTTTGAAGAACAAATATAGTATTAATGTCAGCAGCACCACCCCACAGCAAAATTCCATAACTCATCAAACTATGAAAGTAAGCAAAATAGACCAATTTTGCTGTTTCAATGTCAGTTAATTGGCGTATTCTGCTCACTGCAAAAACTGCGGCGCTCAGCTTTTTAGCTAGTACAGATATATGAGGACCCCACTGAAGTTTAGAGTCCAATGTGATACCCAAGAATTTGGTTGTATCCACAAGGCTCAACTCGTCACTATTTATGAAAATGTTAGCGTTAACTTTTTTGACATTAGGTGTGACGAATTTTATACATTTAGTTTTTTCACTATTTAATAATAAATTGTTAACGCTGAACCAATGCACTATTTTTGAGAGAGTATTGCTTACATCGTCAAGAATTGCTTGATGTCGACTTATTTTAAATAATAAGGAAGTATCATCTGCAAACAACACTACTTCACAATTGTCCCTTATGAAATAAGGTAAGTCATTTATATAAATTAGAAAAAGAAAAGGTCCAAGAATTGAGCCTTGTGGTACTCCCAAGGTAACAATAGAGCCAGGAGATCGTTTTCCATTGACATCAACACTTTGTACCCTATTGCTTAAGTATGATTTAAATAAATCAAGGGCAATGCCATTAACCCCATAGTGGCTCAATTTCCTGATAAGAATATCATGGTGAACACAATCAAAAGCTTTCGATAGATCACAGAACACTCCTAAAGCATCCTGTGAATCCTCCCAAGCAGCAAATATATTATGTATAAGCTCAACACCAGCATCTGTGGTGGAGCGACCCCTAGTGAATCCAAATTGTTTACCATGAAGTAGATTATGTTTAGCAAAAAAAAATTGAATTTGTTTAAGTATAAGTTTTTCAAAAATTTTACTTATAGAAGGTAGGACAGAGATCGGTCTATAATTAGTGGGGTCGTCCGTACTACCAGATTTAAAAAGAGGTATAATTTTACTTAATTTCATTTTATCAGGAAATATCCCACTCATAATACATGTATTAAAAATTATAGCTAACTGGGGAGCTAGTACAGATATTACCGGTTTTAATATTAATTATTATTCTTACCACTAACATGTAGTTGACAGTTAGGATAGCTTTTTTTACCAGTAGCAAGTCCCTAGTATGCATACTTAATAAATGTGCTTAAAAGTTACATGTAATAGTGTTCAATGACTCACGGCAGAGGCGTAATCTCATTCTCCCTGGCGAATCTCTTCCACGGCTCGGTGCTGAGTTTGTATCTGTCAAAGTCGGCCGCTAGATGGAGCCACGCGTTTGCAGTGATAGCCTTCAGCGTCGCTTTGGCTTCGCTCACGGCGGCTTCGGCGGAGTCCCCGCCAGCGTTCAACTGCTCTATAAGATCTTTGAGGAACTTCTGTTGCCTTAGTACTGAGCACCAGTGCATGTTAGTGTCTTTACTGTACACGGAATCTCTAAGTGTGTCGTAAACCATCTTGTTACCGTTTCTACGGACCTGCAATCAAAATTAATAACAGTAGTACAGAAAATCATGGCTTTAAGTAATAAACAGGTTATTATTGAAAACATTGTGTTACTCGGTAGTTATTATTTTCTGGACACTCAAAAAAAAATTAATAAAAACTTATAGACATTAGGACAGACATGATTGAGAAATTTACCGACGCCTATACAAAAAATAAAATATTTTGTCGTTTTTACATGTATCTCATATCTATATCAGAATATAAAAATGATTTTGATTTACCTGGGCTACATCATTGATCAGTCTCTGAGCGAACACTAACAACCTATCCTTCGTTAATTCCGGAGCGTACAGCATATCATACACGAGATTCACTACTTCTTCGTAGTCTTGAGGCTCGCACTAAAACATAATATACACCTTAAATTAATATTACTTGGGCCTTAGGCAATCAAAAACAGCAGGATTACTAAAAAAAAACTGCAACACTTTTAAAATGCATATTTGTACAAGCAACTTAGTATTCACTTCAGTTCAATTACAATTTAATATTTTTCTATATTAGCTGGAATTGGTGTAAGTCTCTATACCATAAAAAAAATCATGCCCCTAATTACTACACAATTACTGTTAAAAAAGAAAATCCAAACTCACTCTAATCTCAACACGAACAAAGTTCCCGAAAAGTCCGACTGAGAAATTGCCGCTGCGTTCAAACCCGATGTCGGATGAGAACAGCACCGTGAGCTGCTCCGTGGCGGAGATCACCTCCTCGTGGGGGGTCAGCACCCCCGCGCGCCACACGCCGCACTCGCCCAACGCGTTGGTGTGCAGGGGCAGCCACTTGCGCACCGACTCGTCCACTGACATCGTGTCGAAGATCAGGGTCATCTGTAAACGATTACTTATATGTACTTCATAGATAGTATGTAAAGGCCGACTTGATGCTAATGTTGGTATAAAGATTATGGTGTTTTGTTGCTGCTTTATTGGCCATAGCGTTATTTTAAAGATTCAATCGCTTAGTGTATTTTTCATAAATACGATAATTTAAATAGGTACATTGCACATTAATACCCTAAAAGCTGTCAAAAACCACTAGTATTTAAATGAAACAAAAATCTCCAACACATCTTTAAACATGAATCCTATGAAAACTTAATATTCCTAGCAATACTTAATTAAAACATTCGACCTACAATACTGTTAAACAAAAATATTTAAATTGGAAAATACTCACATAAACGAAGTTAGTTTTTATGCTATGCACCCTGGCGTAGAGCGGGATCTCCTTCAGGTCGAAGTGTGGGCAGGACTCGGTGTCCGAACTCCACGTGGAGATGGTGTGGCACTTGAGCGAGCCGCACGACGGCACAGGGACGGACGCCAGCGTTCCGGGGGGTGGGGGGCGCTATTAAAGCATCAAATAGAAATACGATAAATTGGCTACGACACACACACACACACACTCACGCTTTTTATCCCCGAAGGGGATCTAGTGCACCGACATTTCGCCGTGCGAATGATGTGATAGGGGGCGAGCCTATCGCCATATTGGAAACAATTCCAGACTCCGGGCTGATACTGAGTAGAAAATCCCAATATCACTTTGTGCGGCCCGGGGATCGAACCCGAGACCTCAGCACTGCAGTCGTATATTTATACAACTACGCCACCGAGGCAGTCTAAATTGGCTATGATCAATAAACGATCATAATTAAATCAAAATCCCATCTAGATAGGACACCAAAAATTGACAAATTAAAATATTTGTTGATATACAGATTAATTGCTTTATTTCTATATTCTGAGGATTGATTCATAGATAACGATTGCTATCATTTATTTAAATTGGTGGTGAGAATATCTGTGGCCGTAGCTAAAACGCCTTTCTACAATCGTTAACGCTAATAGGGAACAAAACACTGTATGGGAATGACATCCTAGCGAAAGACTTATCGATCGGATATGTCATTCCCATACATCATTTTAACGTTAACTTTTGTAGAAAGGGATCTTCGCTAAGACCCTTTAAGACTTATCATCATCTTTCGTTGTTTTATTTACAACTTAGTAATAAAATATTTATGAACAGATTTCGTCATCTCGATGGGTCCACAAAGTTTGTAAAGGATAAGTGTGGCTGTCTGTGAATCTATCCCGGTACAAGATTTTTTTTATTTGTTTATAAAAGGCAAAAAACAGAACACAATCAAACACATTTATCAAAATAATTTCAATTGTTTCGATCTAGATTGAATATTCACCTCATTGAATTCCATAGCGTCCTCAAGAAGTTTCGTTTTCTCGGCGAGTCCACTTTCGCCGAGCTCCGTTCTCTGCTGTTCTATTCTGTTCTTTTCTTCTTCGGCCATTCTGAATTTAAAAATACATACATGATAACTGCAATATAATTGATTGTTTGATATGAAATTGAAAGTAAACTCATTCATAACATAAACATTAATCAGTATTTGAATGCTGCTGTTTGTTGCTAAGTAAACATCGTGAAAACTCTAGAAATTAAATATATAGTAAGTATAAAACGATCCTACTATACTTCTACATTCAAATTTATCGAATTCATAATTCCGAATGATGGAATTTCTCCAATTTATCTATACATATAATAAAGCAGTAGAACCGGTGTGTCTGTACATTTAAAGAAATGTGATAAAAAAGAAAGGGGAGACTAAAGAAGAGTAATGGAATACAAATCAGCGATTTTTGTAACTATTTTCTGTCTGTTTTTCTGTTTCTTTGTTACTACACATCTTCGAAACTACTGAATGGATATCAATGAAATTTGGTATGAAGATAGTTTGAGACCCTAAAAAGAACATAGGCTACCCACATTTTTATCCCACAAAAACTCTTACACGCGGGCGACGCCGCGTGCAAAAGCTAGTATCATAATATGAATACGAACTTGTCTTGCAGCTCTATGCTAGGTGATCCCACGACGGTGACCAGCTCATCAGTGAAGTACTTTTGCAGAAGGCCAAGCCAATAGTCCTGACCCTCTTCTAACAGAGCTTGCAGATCTTTTTGAGGGTTCATGCGGGAAACAAACTGCAATATAAAATTTTAAATTTTTAGACTATTTTTTAAGACATTGCAAGCAAAAAATATGCAATATTTTTGTCAGTGTTCTTTTTGGATAATATTTGTTCAAAAATTAAAATTGTTACCAAAAGGTTTTTTTTTTTAAAAAGTTCATAGTCTAACATGATATTAGTCTATACCTAGTATATTTAAGGAACGAAAAAGTAATTAAAAACCACCCATTTTTCAATTAACACCACTGTATTTAATTAAATTGATAAATCATAACCAAGCTTGATTTACACAGTGGAGCTATTTAAAAATTAATAGAATAAGAAGAAAACATGTTTCGATTATTTTTTCCGGAATGTAATGTTCAATCACTCAATCTTTATCTTTCGGTACATATATACTAATATTATAAAGATGAAAGATTTGTTTGTTTTGTAATGGATAAACTCAAAAACTACTGGACCGATTTTGAAAATTCTTTCACTAATAGGAAGATAAATTACTCCTGAGTGCTATAGGCTACTTTTTATCCCGGAAAAACTTTTTCCCGCGGTCGGAGTCGCGAGCAGAAGTCTAGTATCTTATATATCATAACTTACGTCTTGCTCGTTTTGTGAGTAGAGAGCGTCGCCGATGCACCTGAACGCGACGGCGTGGTGCGGGTCCGACTCCAGGCTCGCGATGGACTCTCTCAGCTGCTTCTTCAACAGTCTCTTCAGACGTTCCATGTCGATAGGCTCCTCACCAGTACACACCACTTTCAAACATTTCCTGGCCTCGTCTCTAGCCGTCTCTAGTTTCTCGATTGGAACGTTGTCTAACTCGATCTTGATTAATGTTGCCAGGTTCTCTGTTAGGTTGTAGGATATCTGTAAGAAACTAGCAGTTGTATTCTTTTTTCTTTGTATTCAATAATATTAAATATCCTTTATTCTAAAAGTTATCTTTTTTACATTTTTATATATAAGTTATAAAAATACATATAAAAATATTAAAAAATTATTCACCCTCCGATGGCGAGGCTCAAGACCCAAACCACCGGTGGTTAGGGAATCAAAGTGAGGAATCTCTTCGCAATGCAAGCCGTGTCCAACAGTACTGCATTCTGCATCTGGCTCTTGACCCAACAACTAATTCAGAGCCTCTTAAGATGTTGGTCAATAATTATTGTTAACTAATTTCAGTGAGACTGTTACTCAGCCGAGTAACCGTAACAAAAACGCAGTATTCCATTGTGATCGTAAACGAAGCAGATTAAGCAACGTTTTATCTCATGTTTTTTTTAATCAGTCCATGGAATTTCATAAATATTTTAAAAGTACATAACCACAATCTTATCAGACCAGTTTTTTTTTATTGTTTAATAAAACCTATTTAGATATACTCACATCGCCAGCGAGGGCATCTTCCCTCTCAACGAGACATCTCTGCAGCGGCGCGGCAGCCGTGTCGCACAGGTACCGCAGCAGGATGGCGCACGCCGTCAGGTCCTTGAGGGCGGACGGCTCCGTCAGCACCGGACCTCTCCATCCGAACAATACCTAAAAACAGATTTTTTTCAGACAGCTTCAAGTTGATGCGTGTAATGAGCGCTCTAATTATAATTATTAATTGACGAATTTAACAGTATCATAGGATGAAAAAGAATTGAATAAATATTTGAACATTAAATATTTAAGTGTGAATATAATAAAATGGTTTACTTGGAACAGAAATTTCCTTAGAGGCTTAACCTGACAAACGAAAAATCTATCGCCTATCTCTATGGCCAGTCCAGTTTCCTTTTGTTCTTTAGTTTCTGAAAACCATTGCCGATGCCGATTACTACTTGGGCTTAGAATGTGACAAAAAACACGACAGGACTCCGTTTCGTTTTATTGGGATTGGTTGAGAGCCTAACACGTGGCTTACGTATTAGTCTCTCGATCAATAACAAACATTAAAATTAAACGACACCGTCTTACGAGTTGCGTTTTTTTGCCACATTCTAAGCCCACAGCTTTGATTAATTATATAACTAGATAGACACTGAACGTTTCAAACGCGTCGATAAATAGAGGCGAACTGTTCCCCACTGAATGTTTGTTGTTTTTCATGGATATAATTTTCTCCCCGTTTTAATAGAAACCATGTAATAACTGGTATCATTATGCGCGCACACAAGGATACGCAGAATGATGCAGCGATAGCGTATGACACAGCTGTCACGCATACTAGCTTAAGAAAAGTTGGCCTGTTTGTTTTAGTTTCATTGCAGCGCGTAACTCAATCTAGGTATAGAATTAATCAAAGGCCCACAGACTGATCATAAAGGTTTGCGTCGACTGCAATAGACTTGTATTATTATACCTGTCCGCAATCCTCGGTGTCTGCCGGCCATTGTTCCCTCATCTCGGAGTACTTCGGCGGCGGCGGGAGAGTCTGCCACGGCTTGATCCATTCCTCTTGAGATTCCTTTTCCCTCTACATGGAAATATACATCATTTTTCAAGATCTTATAGACAATGAGGTCTATAAATAGTACCCAATAGTATCCTTATTTATAAATATTACAATATTCCGATGTCAAAATACGTAAGGTTATTTCTTTTACATCAAAATTTTATTACATCTTTTTACAACATTGATTAGCTAATTAAATACCTACAATCACCATATTATTACATTAACACCTCGTTCCTTTTTTCTAAATACAACATGATACATAATGCATACATGACACAAGATGAAGCATAATAGAAATCGTAAACATTTGTCTCGGTTTAGCAGATTTAGATAGGTGACACAAATAGTCCTATGAATCGTATCTTTATACGTTCCCTGACCTACGCGTAGGTCACCTTCACTAACGTAAATGAAGTTTTTAAATGTGGATTGTGAGCGTACAATCTATCAATTACTACGCAATGGTTACTTGTGATTCACTGTATAATCGATATAACTGGGCATGTAGTTTTATCTTAGTTTAACACATTATAACCGCCCTTAACGCAGTGCAATAAAGTTTAAAATTATCCTGCATATTTCATACGCGTCGGAAAAAATTGGAAATCATCAGTACCATTCGTAGTAATGTAGCGAAAAGTAGCAGACAGACTATTACTTAGATTACAAGGTCTTCAGAACAATTCAAAAGCATTAACAAGTGTTAATCCAGGACATGATCTACCCGCGCGTCTGCCAAATTTCATCGAAATCCGTTCAGTAGTTTTTGCGTGAAAGAGTAACAAACATACATACATCCATACTTACAAACTTTCGCGTTTATAGTATTAGTAGGATTTACAAAAAGATGACTAACTTTCTGTATACTAAACGGCAACTTCATAGGTAAAGAGTAAAGACCTACCTAATATTATAAAAGACTACGCCACTAACAAACACAGAATTGGTTTTAAATAATAACTGAAAAGCTGATAAATATGATTTATTTATTTCTATAATTTTTTTCCTACTCCGAATATGGTATTGAATTTTGCCCAAAACAAAAAAACGTGTAGGAGCGAGAGATAAGATTTAATTGGAAAGTTAGTTGTTACTCGGTTATATTTCTATTCCTTTAATACAAATCGCATAAGAAATCTTGCTAAAGTTACGAGTCGTCTCGTCTTTCGAAAAATTTGGAAATAGTCCAATATGGAATAAAGACAAAACATAGTAATTACTAATTAGTGTTCAAACGTGATAAAATTGACATTGCAATACAGTATCAGACGGAGTGAGAAATTCAAGCGCTAACAGAACCGAGCATTCAACAATTTCAATGGCGGGAATTGATTTTTAAAACGTCCCATATTATATTTATTATCTAATTGACTGCAAAACCTTGAAAATAAATAATGAATTAATATTACTCTCAAAACAAAACTTACTTCCGTAAAGTAGAGACAAATCTTGTGTCGTTAATGTACGTAATTTATTACAAGAAATAATATTGCAGAAACCATTTACAAATCAACCTTCACGCCCTTACGAAAACATAGGTGTAGCTGCATCCTAACACGACATTACTTGAAAAAAAGACAACAGAACCAATAAATTGAAGTCACCTTGGTGATGATGTCATCCTCCACCGTGGCCAACGCTTTGAACACATCGTCGGCTTGTATTTGTCCGGCTAGAATGATCGTCAAATTTTCAGGGCGGTAGAACTTTTTGTGGAAGTTTCTTACCTTAAACAAAAATAGTTACTGGTGGTAGGTCTTTCATATGTAAGAGTCCGTCTGGGTGGGTACCAGCGCAATGTCTATTTCTACCGCCAAGCAACAGTGTGCATGCACTGTTGTGTTTCGGTTTGAAGGACATTGTAGCCAGTGTAACTACTGGACATAATGAGACTTAAAATCTTATGTCTCAGGATGAAGAGCGCAGTGGAATGCCACACAGTACTTTGTAATTCAAGGTGTTGAATGGTGTTGCTACTGTTTATGGGTGGTCGTATCGCTTACCATCAGGCGAACAGCATGTTAAATTCTTTCTTCAATTTAATTAGTTTTTTTTTAACATGAGATCACAACTTTATTTCTGAAAAGTTAACAGGTGCAAGTGGCGAAAATAGACTAACAAATCTTAGGCTGCGTGCACATTGGTAAGCGAGAATGCTGTCGTCAATTTGCAAACGCGACTATTGGGCCTGTTAAAAACAGCAACTTACTTTCGTGTTGTCGGTCGAGGTGCGAAGGTTCTCCATAATACCACCAGTTTCAGCGGAATACCCGCTGTCTGGGTACATCGCGCGCATCAATTTCAACTCGCATCTGCAATATTTATTCATTTTATTGATCGATGTTGCAGATTTTTTATGTTGACGTAAATATTATTAACACTTTTTAAATTTAAAGTTATTTTCTATATTCAATATGTTGGTAGCGGCGATAGCCTAGTTGGGAGCGGAACGGACTGTCGAGACGAATGTCCGCAGGTTCAAAACCCAAGGGCACACACCTCTGACACAAAAAACGTTATGTGTGTATTCTTTGTGAATTATCGCTCGCTTTAACGGGAAAGGAAAACATCGTGAGGAAACCTGCATATCTCAGAAGTTCTCTATAGGAATTTCGAAGGTATGTGAAGTTTGCCAACCCGCACTAGGCCAGCGTGGTCGACTAAGGCCTAAACCCTCTCAGTTGTAGAGGAGGCCCATGCTCAGCAGTGGGTAGTAAATAATACAGGGCTGGTATGGTAAGGCGACTTTATATACCACTCAAAACTACTCTATGAGAATCTATTTTGCAATAAGACATATAGATGTTAGATAGAAAAACATTGACTATATAGGAATGTAAGAAAAATGTATGAAGTTTATTTATATCATAATTATAAAGATAGCCTAAATATTAAGATTTTACCTGCTATCTGCCGTATTCTCTCGTCCCTGCATTTCACAATACACCACTCCTGCATCCTCACCATCACCATCAATATGGTGAACCTCAGTAATAAACCCATGCTCTGTGAGGGTCGGATGCAGGATATGATCCAGGTAAATAGGGAGTAAGGTCAGCATGCCCTGATCTCCGGCTGTGTAAATGGTGTAGCATGTATGGTCTGTATCCGTCCATGCATTTGTCCCGTGGGCCATGCAGCGGTTGGCCAGGAGGTCCAGAATACCCTTGTAGGGGTAACGCTCTGAACCCAAGAATATAAGATGTTCCAGAGTGTGAGGGAGACCGTCATCATCATGGGCTTCCGTTGCTGTTGGAAAATAAATCATCATCATCATCATCAGCCACATGACGTCCACTGCTGAACATAAATAAATAATATAATATATAATGGAAAATAAATAATTTCATATAATTATATTACTTATTTGCAGTCTTTAACCACAATACTAAATATTGAAATATCATTTTTTTGGGTGTTGCATTATTCAGAATTCCTGGAAATATGCTCACTTTTGTGGAGTGTTGTTCAGCTATTTTGAGATGTGCAATATTTTTTTTTATTACTTTTAAGGACATAATTTGCTTATTGTAAAGAAGAAGGAAGAAATGGATATTGAGAAGGGAAAGATAGAATGAAAAGTTGTTAGCAACCCACATACTGTTATGCCAAAATATAACATTATTACCAAGAGCATAATATCCTGCCTAGGACACTGATATTATCAATTAAAATACAAGGCAGTAATTTCACTTCTTAATTATTTTTTTTTTTTTGTGAATGTGCCAGGTTATGTAAAGATATTATGAGTTAATAATTCAAAGAAAATTAAGAATTTAGGTAGGTTATTTTTCTTTATTAGTGATTAATTTATTTTACATACATACATACATAGTATCACGCCTCTATCCCATAGGGGTAGGCAGAGACCATGGATTGCCACTTTGCTCGATTCTGGCACACCACTTTCGCTTCCTCTACCTTCATCAATCTTTTCATGCACTCCCGCCAGTTCAGGATACTTTTGACCTGGCCCTTACTTAGAATGTCAGATATCTGACATTCGAAAGTTCAGTGCAGTCGACCCCTGCCGGCCCTTCCATCCACACTCTCCTTATATATCCTCTTTGTCATTCTCCTATCATCCATCCTTTCCAAATGCCCAAACCACCTTAGCATACCCTTCTCAATTTTGGTCACTACATCCTCTGTCAATCCACACATGTCCATCACCATAGTATTCCGTACTCTATCACACACAATTTATTTTCTTAGCTATAAATTTTTTAACAGTATAACTTTTATATTTATCGACAATTTGGTTGAATATGAATGAAGATTTGATAAGTTTCGTTCGTAATTCATTGATTTTTATATATTTATTGCAATATCAAAACATATTATGTAGTAATAGCTACGTTCCTAAAGCATTTCATGCAAATTGTGAGGTTACCCCCATTCAAAGAATAGTAGTTTTTAAAATAAAGCTAACAAAATATAATTGTTATATACTCAAAACAAATATGCAATAAAGACAAGAAAAACAAAATACCAAGACAGAAGAATCCGTTAACAAGTGGGCCTTCTACTTCGGCGATAATCACGGTTAATCCAGTTTTCTCCGACACATACTTATTAACAGGAATCACATCTGATGCTTTCGTAGTGGACATTAATTTAAAATGAGACATCTTTGCGACTTTTATTTATTGATCACTAAGAACTTCTCGTCACCGTCCCGGTTTATGAATTGTCCTCCCCACCGCCACTTGGCAAATTAATTGACAAGTGACAGGACAGAATCAGTGTTGCCGATTCTTTTTTGTCGAACCAGAGAAAAAGATGCTTATATAGCGGGGTTTACATTAGCAAGAAAACTTGCAGAAGTTATGTTGCGCAAGCTATTTTTACCGTGTAAACAGTCACGGCAAGCTGACTTCTGGAACATTTTGAAGCTTGCAGGACTTCTGGCAAGTCGCATGTGTAAACACCATTTGTGCAACTTGCGCGAGAACTTGCAGTTTATTCTGCGTGCAGATAAAAGTTTCAACTCGCTGAGCTAGTAGATAACGTTTTTTTTATTTGTTTCATTCTGAAGCAGCTAAGGACTCAAAGACTATACTGCCAAGTTATCAGTTTGTAGTTTGACCGATATGTCTATTTTTGCCGCCCAGAAGTAGTATACATGCAGTATTGTCTTCCTGTTTGAAGGACATTGTAACCAACGTAATTACTGGGCATCATAAGACTTAACATCTTATGACTCAGGATGACAAGCGCAGTGCTATGTAATTCAAAATTCTGTTTCATGTTGATAACTTTAGTGCGATTATTTTGTTTAAAATCATCATACAAAGATCATTATATTCGATTCATAAAATTTAGGCGAAAGGACTGCGTGTCTTGTCATTCAATATTATGAAAAAAAAAACATGGCAAGCAATAATTAAAAATTCAATACTGATTAATGTCCTTAGATACTGGTACAAACATCAGTCAAATTTTGTAAAGTGGGCGAACGGTTACTCGGACGAATATGTATTGGAGTGTGGTGTTAGACAGGGGGGTTTGACCTCTCCTACACTGTTCAATATTTATATAAATGATCTAATTTGTGAGCTCAGCAGTACCCAGGCAGGTTGTTACATAGATGGGGTAGCTTTTAATAATATTAGCTATGCAGATGACATGGCGCTGCTTACCCCATCAATCGCAAGTATTAGAAAACTGATAAAGATTTGTGAGAATTATGCTGAAGGGCATGGTTTGAGATACAATGCAAATAAAAGTGAGGATATTATTTTTGGAGCGGGTAACAAGAGCTCTGACAGTTTTCCAGTCATTACCTTGTGCGGTAGTATCTTAAATCGTGTCAGTCAGTTTAAATATCTTGGTCATATTATTTCCGAAAACCTGGAGGATGATCTGGATATACAAAGGGAGCGAAGAGCGTTGGCGGTACGGTGTAACATGCTTGTCAGAAGGTTTTGTCGCTGCACATCTGAAGTCAAACTGACTCTTTTTAAAGCTTATTGTCAGGTGTTTTATACTTGTAGCCTTTGGACAAACTACACACAGAAAGCCATCAACGCTCTTCGGATCCAATATAACAACGCATTTAGGATGCTGTTGGGCCTGCCTCGCTTCTGTAGTGCTTCCCAGATGTTTGCAGACTTAAATACTGATGGATTTGCAGCGATTAGGCGTAAGCGTGCAGCATCATTACTGCATAGACTACGGGGCAGTTCCAACAGTCTCCTATTTGTCATTGCGGAAAAATTAGATTGTCCTCTAGTTCAGTCTCTAGGCAGATTGCATCACTTAGGTACTAACATAGGTAATAAGTGTCATTTTTAATAACTATACATAATGTTAATTGTACTATGGAATGTGTGAAATTCTGAAATAAATGGATTATTATTATTTTTTTTTTTTTTTTTTTTTTTTATCACGGCACGAAGGCCGGTCCTTTTGGAAGGCTTGCGTGGGGATACAGATCCAACACGTAGAGGCCCCTTTAAGATACGTTACTCTAGTTGGGATATGTACACCATGCAGGTACTATCTCTGTCTGCATTTATGGAAGAAATACAACCAAAGACCGCGACTGCAAGGTATAAGGACTATTGCAGAGTAGATGGGAATTAATTGGGTCTATGGATGGGATCTAGCTGGACTGGTTGCTGGGCTATTGATTGAGACAACGGGACGCCTGCCAAGTAAAATGTCTCAATCATTTGTAATCAAGGCAGACGGTGACTTGCCCCCCACTAGATGGGCATCCCAAAAGCGGCGCATGCCAAGGACGCAACATCGGTGTGGGTGGCTAAAGGGTGTCGAGAGGTGTGCACCGATTTCACCATCGCGGGTCGCTAACGCGTCCCGGAGCGGGTTTCCTCGCTATTACGCAGCTTGAGCACTTCCACCCTGGAGCTTCAGGTTTTAGCTCTTGCGATTTCCACCCCTAGCCAGCCATTTAAGGCAAGCCAAGGGTCAGGGGGTCTCATTTAGCCCCCACGGAATCGGGGTACGCGGTGTCGCCACTCACCGACGGCTCGCCACAAAGCCGCCCCTGCGGGTTTATTATTATTATTATTAATAAATATTCCTCGAGTAATGTAAACAGTTTTGCAAGAAGTTGCGCAAGTTAACTTGGTGGACTACTTGCAAAAGCGTGTTGCTAAAGAAATATTGCTGCTAGTGTAAAAGCATCTGAAAGTTATTGCGGAACATATTGCTGAGAGAACTTGCTAGTCTAAACCCAGCATATAAATCACACCAAATTAGAAACCACTAGAGTGCGTGTCTACTTTAAGGTACCTAAACAAATCCAAACACTTTATTACCGGGTACGAAATATAGAGGTCACTGTCCTAAAAATGTTAAACGGACATGTCTGGCGCGGTTCAACGTTTCGACCTTTTATAGTACCTATGTTAGTTGTGACCAGTCTGTAGTGAATTATGGAAAAGTCTTATTACCAGCCATAATCGCTATGGCTACAAGAAAGAAGAAAACTTTCTTAGGAAACTGTCCATCATTCTTGATTAAGATCTACATTTACAGATTTTAAAATAAAATTGAAGTCAGCAAGAAAATGGGCAAGTTATGCAAAAACTGTTTTGTTGATGCCACTAAATCCGCTTGCTTATAAAGATCAAAGACTCTATGCGGCCGTACACCATGATATGGGTTCAAATTCCAGTCGAGCCAAAAAAAACTAGGATTTTCTATAAAAATTACTAATTCGCAGCTCGGGTTTAGGAAGTTGGCGGTGTTGATGCTTGGGCCTCGGAAAGCACGTAAAGCCGTTGGTCTTGCGCCTGATCTCTCTCCGATCATGTCGAATTGCCGTCTCATTGGACTATGAAGCTGAAGGAACAGAGAATGCATAAGCGCACATTATATTTTATTATATTCTGTGTATCTAGCTAAACGCCATTAGGTTTGATTTAACCGATCCAGAGGAGGATATCACTGTGGTTATTCGTCGTGACTATTCGTCGAGCTATTCGTTTACACTCCACAAGATCGCAGTTCCATCCTCGTCGCTGAGGACCTCGCCGCGTCCCCCGTCCCTCCGACCCACCTAACAGTTCCAGCCCGCGTGCCGACGAAAGCAACGGATAATTAGATTAAGTAAAACGCACCAATCCTTCCAAATAATCGCTGATGTCTCATCTTCTCCCAGTGACCGTCCCGAGCCGAGGTTCGTAACCCGTTAGTGGGTTGCCCTCAGTATTGTCACTTAACGAAAAGGGTTGCGAGTGCCTAAAGTGCTCACTCAAAATTTAAAGTCCGGTGTGGCCAGAAAAGCCGACTCGCGTCAGGCTACTGGCCGGGCCGTAGTAGACAGGTTAAAAAAAATTGATTGATTGCATGCTATGGCTGAAATTCAACGTGGTAGAATATATTCATTTTTGAATTTATACTTCTTTTGGCACGTTAGGGAAAAATGATGAGAGTAAATTTTTACGATGCGCGTGCACACCGTCACGAAAAACCGACACCCTGAAGTTAGCTATAGTCAACATTTTAGTTTTGAATTTTGAACGTAGAATAAGGCGAAAAATATTGAAGTTATACTTCTTTGGCGTAAGAAGTATAACTTCTAACGCGTGTACATAAGTACTGACACACTTTTTTTAAATATACGTACTGGGCGTTATGAGTCTTAAGTCTTAGCATTTAATATCCCAGGCCACTGACCTCTATATACCACTGGACTGGCGGCTGTTAACAGAGAGACAAATAAACTAGAGAGACGGTTAACTTCATACATATTTTTTAACACGATAAGGAAACCCTCACATGCATGCATTTTATGTCTATAGTCTGTTATACAATTAATTCATGAGTAGTTGGGTCTCTCTTTCTTTCCCGCGTCAATTGCCTTATGTGCTGTTTTTTCTCTTTCGCACGAAGGTTATGTTTAAAAATAAATATGGCCGTAACACTAGAGATGTAACCGTATTAAAAATCGACTCTGCGGAAAATAGTAAACTTTAAATAATTAGGGATGTCCTTAAGGCCAGGTTCATACTATCACCTAAAATTAAATTTTCTCTATAATGAGTATATGGCTTAATCGTGGTTCCGACACATGTAATATTGACTCAAATAAAACAAAATATTTTTCTTGAATTATAAATATTTATTTTTATTATACTATTTATGTAAATTTTGTTTTCACGCCCAATTTATAATTATTTCCGAACCTACCAATAACCCGCGAAATTCAATTATTATAATTGCAGCTTTATAATAGGCATCTTGAAAAATTGCATTTTCTGTACGATAAAATATACCTGAACAAAGCTACAAAAATACGTAAATACGTAAAAAAAATAGATAATTTTATTATTACTATTACAATTAAATCACTACATACATTTAAAATTGCGAATAAAATTTATATATAAAAATATAAAAGCCAGCTCGGGCTGGCCAATAACAATGCTTTTATTTAAATAGGCCCTAACCTAGCTAACCCACCAGCCTTTCCCTAGCTACCTAAGTGATGACTACCCGAAGAAGAAAGGCAGAAAGAAACTCCGGGCTTATTTTTTTGTCATCAATTACTGTTCTTTTTTTTAAGCATATTGTGTACATAGTAGTCAGATAGCTTACATAAGCTGGTGCACGCACAGCACCGATAAAATCGGATGAATTCAAGGATTGCAGGATCAATACAGGGATTAAAAACCTGGACATGCATAAGCAAATACCAAAAAAGAGGAAATGAATAAATAAATGGTGTACAGCGTGCAGTCGCCTACATTTACAAACGTTATTTTAATTTTCATCTTTACAATTCGGTATTATAAAGGCAAAATGCAATGAAATGATCTTTTACTAGTCTTCCGCTAAATGATATTATGTCATATAAATCAAGACCAACATACAAAACCCAACACTGGATTGTGAATATTTTGCAATACCCGATTAATTACATGCGATGTGACATGATTCAATGAATGATTTAAAAGCGGAGCTATCAAAGAGGTGCAATTTTATTTTTCCCGAACTTATCGACACTATGCAACACTGCGGCGTGTTTGATGTTTTATTCAATTGTATTGTACGGTATTAGAAATAATTTAAATCTAAAATCTATTCCCAAGAGCGTAATAACAAATTTTACATCTGTACTGGCGCCAAATAGGGAGCACAAAAACGGGAGCCCCCATTAAAGTTAAATATGCATTTACAAATTAACTAGTGCTTCACAAAAAGCATTCCATGCATAATGTTATATTTTGCAATATCATGTTAATGGCACACTTGCAAGTAAAAATGCTACAAAAAATTGTTGCGATCCACTATAATGAAAATATAATATTAAACAAAAAGGTAAAATTAAGAATTTCTGCACATTGTAAATCAATAAAAATATGAACAATTGTGGAAACACACAAAAAATACTACTTTTGTAGAAAGGTGATTATTCGACAATAATATAGATTCTAGTAGGCTAATTTTGATAATTACTTATTTATTTAACGGCATGCAAACTTATAGGTAACAAATAATATTTATAGTCCTACACACACACACTCACGCCTTTTATCCCAGAAGGCGTAGGCAGAGGCGCAACTAGCACACCCAATTTTCGCCGTGCGTATTCTGTCCTATGATGTGATAGGTGGCGAGCCTATCGTCATATTGGGCACAAATTCTAAACTCCGAGCTGATACTGATTAACAAAACCCAATATCACTTCCCTCAACCCAGGGATCCGACACCTCATCATTGTCGTCGAGCCTTAATACACTAGTGCTTAAATAACATTGCAATGTTACTATTATTTTTAATAAATAATCTTATTTTTCCAGTAAGTAGTCTTAATATTATGTCTTACTCATCTAATAGTAATTACAAGTAACAATTTTATAGTTATTGTCTACCTCTTTTTTATCTATAATAATATAATGTTATCTATACATATAATAAATCAGTAGTACCGGTGTCTGTACATTTAAAGAAATGTGATATAAAGAATGGGGGCGACTAAAGAAGAGTAATGAAAACAAATCAGCGATTTTTATAATTCTTTTCTGTCCGTCTGTTTTTGTTTGTTTGTTACAGGACATCTCCGAAACTACTGAACGGATTTCTATAAAATTTGGCATACGGGTAGATCATATCCTGGATTAACACATAGGCTACTTTTATCCCGGAAAAACTTTGTCGAACGGGCGGAGCCGCGAGCAAAAGCTAGTAATATAATACAGTAATAGTAAAAGGTAAGATTCTAATTTTAACATCTTTTTTCTATACAATAACGTTTAAGGTAATGTTAATTACTTTTTAGTTGAAAAAGTCATCTAATACGTAAAATGAATTAGGGTGTAGGAGCATAATAATGCATATAGGATTTAAAAAAATGAATGCTCAACACTCAGCAAAAGGTTAATTAATAATTTTAAAGACTACCACAATGATTTTATACAATACAAGTGGTCACACTTAGCCTACTATACAGTATGCACATAAACTAATTTAAACACACAAAAAAACATAACATGCTTAATTATACTTAAATATACATTTACAAATTATTCCCTCACGAAAAGCATTCCATGCATAATGTTATATTTCGCAATATCATATAATGGCACATTTGCAAGTAAAAATGCTATAAAAATTAAAAAAAAATGTTGGATACACTATAATGAATATATAATTCTAATAAAAAGGTAAATTTACTGTTTATAAATGAATAGAAATATAAACAATTTCAGATACACTCAAATATACAACTTTATACATACAATTATCTGGTAGGTGCATTTTAAGGTGTAAGAGCATAACTATGCACATAGGATTTAAAAAAAAACAAATCCTTAACAGTCAGCAAAATAATAATAAATTTGAAGACTACCACTATGACTTTACACAATACAAGGAGCCACCCTTAACCTACTATACTATACACTATAGACATTAACTAATTTAAAACCATAAAAATGTGGCTAATACACTTTCAAGAAAGAACAATTTAATTTGCAATAATTGTAATAATCGTAGACAAAATACTATGAAGAAAAAACATACTACAATTAAGTGTGATTAGGTACTACGCCTTCTTACTGATCTATAACTCAATCCTTTTGTGACTTTTTCACGGATTAGAGTTTCCATTTCTACATCTTTAGGCCTAGAATCAACATTATTCATTCTATTATTAAAATTAATACACCATTGCTTAACTTGCATTCTAATCATGTATACCCAAAAAGCTTTAATAAGAGCTGTTTTATGTGAATTACAATTGTACCACGCAGTGTCAATTTTTTTTTTTAAAGTACCTATTAAATCAGAATAGCGGAGTTTTACCTACCAATAAAACTCCTATTATGTCCGGAGCCTTATTCAAGGCCTTTAAACAACATTTGAGATGACGTACTTCCGTTTTGTGCCGGATATTGCTTGTGAATTTCGAAATTCGATGAGTAAATCAGAGTGGGGGACTTCCGGTTGTCGAGTTTACCGGGTGACGCTCAGCCATTTTCTTCATTGTGTCTCAAATAGCTTAAAATTGCTTAAAAAGAAATATATTAATACCAGGCAGAATTTACTGTAAGGCCTTGAATAAGGCTCCGGACATAATAGGAGTTTTATTGGTAGGTAAAACTCCGCTATTATGTCCTTCCGCCGTTATTCAAGGCCTTTAAACAACATTTGAGACATTGTTTGTTTTCGCCTGGTAAACGAGACGCCAATGTGATAATTTTAAGACTTAAGCCATTAATATAATTACAATAATAATAAAATATAAAGAACTATATTAATACCACATACCACAGAGAATAAATTGTCTACAGATCGATAATTGAAAAATATTACACATAATAGTTATTACTTATTACCTACGGTAATGGCTCAAACCGAGGCGCAAAAGAAATACTTCTATACCTTTAAAATCAAAAATATGATCTGATATGAAATAATAATGTTCTGAAATATGATTTGAGATATGAATCTCAAATTAGTCCAAACCAGTAATTTATCTATAGCTTCCATACCTTACCATACCCTGAAAGCCACAACGGATCTAACAATTCTAGGAGATTCACAGCTTCTCGCAAAAACTGATTTTGATGAAACCCCGATTACAGTTCAGAAAGCCGCTTTAGCTGTTCCACGTGCGATAAATTCATTATCTAAACTAGTTTCAGATTTTAATCATACTAATTGCTAAGCAATTTTCTTAGATATATTGGCCTACAGGATCAGCTGTAAGACTTTCTAGGTTTGAAAGCAATTTCCGACGTAATTGGGCACATTCTGAATCTGCTATGGAGTAATACTTTATAGAAGAAAACAAGTTTCTTTACTAACTTTCTGTATAGAAATCGTTCAAAGCATATATAAAAATCATATGCACTATGCAGCTTGATAAAAATTTTGTTTAAACACTTCCATAAATTTTGTTTGTTAAAATAAATGTAAAGTAAATACGTAGTTAGTAAATTTGTGCAACTAGGGTATGTGAGCCAAGTTTCACATGGTCAGTACTATAAAGCAGTCTAAATAACAGATTTATGAACTAAAAGTTCTGTTAATAACTTTTCAAGTAGAAGTTATTATCTGAACCTGAATGGTTTGTTGCATGCAAATCCCACACATGATCTCGCCGGTTCCAATAATTATAATTACTGAGGGTAGATTTTTGCTACCCTGATCGTAATCATATCTTTGGTTGCTCATGCCTTGAATACAGCTTACGATTTAAATCCACCCCAATTTAGATTTAAATCTGTCACCTTAAATTGTGGAAAACATTTTTATAGATTTGTCATACTACTTAGACTGGGAATGGTGAAAGTCGGTCCTATTGCAAGCACGGATTTTCAAGCTAAGGCCACTTAGGTGCTACAAGCGTAGCTTCTCTAAGTAATCTGTAGGTGCTACGCATTACGATAGTTACACACACGCCTTTTGCTCGATTGAGATCCATGAGCACTTACATCATCCGATTTGGAGATGAATAAATAAATAAAATTTAATTAGCAATTGTCAACACTTACATAGGTTACTTGTCTATGACATGTATCCGGGTTAAACACGTCTTATCTATCTCCGGAAAAACCCCATTTCGGAAATTAGACTGTGATGTGAGATTATATGAGAATGTTTCAGAACTGATATCTGAAGGATACAAAGTACCAATTCCGCCTTCGTTCCTTAGATACGCCACAACAAATTAGTTATCTCATTGCAGTAACACTGATGAATGTATAGGTTAGCATATCTTTGTTTTGAATTAAAATGACCCACTTCAGTTACCCAATCGCCTCATTTAAAACTCATTTAACTATGCTTCGCAGCCGCTGTCGGCGCAGTTTGTTCTAAGAAAGTGTGACTAATGGGGTAAAGTATAGAATAATTTAAGCAGTTCACCACCCCCTACTTGAGTTCCCTGATTACTAGAATCGAGAGGAGCGATTTATTTTATGATTTTTGTAGTTACTAAAATAACTAAACGATAGTTAATAATTCGATCCAGTCGGTCCTACAGTGTACATGACAACAAAAGCAGAGTGCAATTCAAAGTCCCGATGGGGATGTAAATTTCTCGATGCGATACCGCTTAATATTTCAGCAATTTTGATTTCATAATTTGTATGCTCTACGCTTTATTTACTGGCAATTAGACACTTATCCCAATCTAGGCAGAGATAGTGTATAGATGTCTGGAAAACCAGCATAAATTTTATCCCAGGGAAGTGAGTAACTAGCTGTAACATGTTTTAACTGCAACAAATATTATCTTTCACTTTTGTTTCCGTAGTTTTAAATAATATATGGTTCAAATAAAGATTTATTTATTTATCAAACTTAGTAAAGTTCGTAGTTGTGAAATTGAATTATAGCCTGTTCTTTGTGGATTAGCTTTGAGCTGTCTCAGAAAGCAATTATTCGATCAGAAAAACGTATAAATACGAATACTTTGTTCTCTCAGTATCTTGGCAATCCAATTAGAAAGGAAGCAAACACTTTGAGTGCTGTTGCCAGCCCAAAATACAAACAGGTAATAAGTTGATCTCTGTAAATCAACCGCATGAAACATCGACGAGATTGTGGTACAGGTACGTTGTAGTATGCCTGTGCTACGTCGATTTTATCCTTGTTTAACATACATTGACTGTAACACCACAAATCAACTAATCAATAGTTTAATTGTATAAAAGAAGATTTTGAAGAAATCAAATTTTTTAATAATATGCAAAGATTTCTTTGTCAATACTTTCACTACTTGAGCGCATTGTAATAGCTCGCAAACCCTGCAATTTTTTCAAACATTTATTTTTCAATTCTAAATCAATAAAGCCATCTAATCGATTGAGTAAAAAGTCTGGAAAAACGACGGGTTGCGTGACATTTCGTTACCCTTACAAATTGTTGAAAGTCGAAACGCATGGACCGTAGACACGGCATGGACTCAGTTTGTTTCAGGAGTTAGTCTTAAATATTTTCTAACATTTATTTCAGCATTTGATTCAATTGAGTTGTTGAACCGGATAAATTATGAACTCAGGTTAGTTGAGCCAGAAGTTCGAAAGGGATCTTATCAACCTGTAAATATTTTCAGTAAAGGGCTGGGTGCGCCTTTTCAAGTTAAATTCGAATATTCCATCAATCTGCTCCTCTGAAATATCTCGATAAAGAAAACTTTTCTCTACCCGATACGGTACGGTTACAACCTGGTACGGTTGGCGGTGTTTTCAGATAAACATATTGGAAAATATAGAATTTGTAATTAATTTCACTGACCTGCTAAGGAAGATATATCAAACCTTTACACTCCTTACGGGTAATTTCTGAAGAATCACTATTCGAAGCGTATTTACTTAGCGCTGTCGAGTTGACGGTGTCATCACACCACCAACAGCAACACTTGGAGCTGCTGTAGAAAAACCGTCTTCGCTTGGCGAAGAAGACGAATCATAATTTTCCAAAATTATATTTAAAAAATACTATAGAAAACTCATTTTGTACGAAACGATCTTCTGAAAATATAACCATCTATTTATCTACTTATGTAAATAAGTCTGCAATTAAATAGGTAAATTTATAAGAAAATTTTACTGAATATAATTATACGAACGCTAACAGCGTTAGATGTTATCGGCACAAAATCAAAGACGCCAATGAAGAAAATGGCTGAGCGTCACCCGGTAAACTCGACAACCGGAAGTCCCCCACTCTGATTTACTCATCGAATTTCGAAATTCACAAGCAATATCCGGCACAAAACGGAAGTACGTCATCTCAAATGTTGTTTAAAGGCCTTGAATAACGGCGGAAGGACATAATAAACATAAACACTGCAAATAGATGGCATCATTTTGTCAATAATATAAATACTCTGCCAGACTATTTGACTAAAATTATCAGAAGGATAATATAACCTGTCTATATTAGAGCTATACTCTCTTAAATGAATTAGTTCGTGAAATGACTCTCTCTGAGTTAATAGTGCTTTTGTACAATTATCACAATCTTTGCAGTTCAAATTGGACATCAAAAAACGACAAACTGCACCAGCAATATATGGTACAGCCTTATGTTGGAATATATTCTCGTTAGGTATAGTATTTGCTATAAAGTTAGATTCATCACAATGAATATTTTCAGTGTATGAACCATATTTTTGGTGGCTGACTAAATGTTTTAATGTACCCAACATTTTGTCATCATCATTAGAACAATTAGTATATAAAGATTTACCAGTAGTAATGTTGTTAATTAGCAAGGTTTTAAAAGCCGATACAAAGTGAGTACAATTAGGATTTGTACTGAAATTACCATGTGCCCTTATTTGACCGAAAAAGTTTTCTATTGGATCTTGATTAAGACGTCTAAGACTTAAAAATTTTACACCATCAATTCTCAGTAGATCTGACCATAAATGTCTTATTGTTTTAATATTATGCAAAAAATGCTTTAGTGATAAAGGCTTCCCTTCCCTTTCATTGGAAGCGTCAAAACGCATTGAAGATAGCTTTTTCACAGCATCATTCCAGAATGCAATGTGATCAGAATTACATGAAAGAGCATGTTTTAACTTATTCCCATAATGGCCAAAACCATTTAAACTATCAAACAAATTATTTATGAATAGAACCATTTCTGCTGTGAATAAACCATTTTCAATGTCTGCATTTAAACTTATGTAATCATGATCCTGGAGAAATAGCAGAGACTTCATGTGGATTTCTAGTGATGAAGCCACTTGCCTGCTAAAAACTTGGGCTGCAAATTTGACCTGAAATGTTTATAATATACATATTAGTTCATAAATAAATAGACAATTTTAATTAATGGTATGATTATTTTATCTGTCATGATATTTTATTAAATGGCATAAAGAAATCTATATAAAACACACAGCACTTTCACAAGAATATGGTAATTAAACATATACTGAGTGTACTATTATTTACAAGCGGCGCTAGCCTAGTTGAGAGTGGAACGGACTGTCTAGACGAATGTCCGCAGGCTCAAAACCTAAGGGCACGCACCTCTGACTTTTCTAAAAAACTATGTGTGTATTCTTTGTGAATTATCGCTCGCTTTAACGGTGAAGGAAAACATCGCGAGGAAACCTGCATATCTGAGAAGTTCTCTATAGGAATTTCGAAGGTATGTGAAGTCTGCCAACCCGCACTAGGCCAGCGTGGTGGACTAAGGCCTAAACCCTCTCAGTTGTAGAGGAGGCCCGTGCTCAGCAGCGGACAGTATATAATACAGGGCTGGTATGGTATATGCTGAGTTTAGTAAATCGTATTATTTTCTATTCCATATAAAGTAATTTACAAAATCAAATACAGGAAACTACCCTATTCTCTTTGCATTGGATTCAAGAAGATGTCTTTTATAACTAACAAAAAAGCAAAAAATAAAAAAAAACAGAACCTTTTAACAAAAGAAAAACTGACTCCAAAAGCCACCACAATCCAAAAAAACAATAATGTACAGACATTGGCCTGTTACAATTTTATTATGTACTAGCATTGCGCGCGGCTCCGCCCGCATGGAAAAGTTTTCCGGGATAAAAAGTAGCCTATAGCACTCAGGAGTAATGTAGCTTCCTATTAGTGAAAGAATTTTCAAAATCGGTTCAGCAGTTCCTGAGATAAGCGCGTTCAAACAAACAAACAAACAAACTGTTCAGCTTTATATATTAGTATAACGCATACTCACGCCTTTCATCCCCGAAGGGGTAGGCAGAGGCGCAACTAAGGCACCCACTTTTCGCCTCGTGTATTCCGTCCCATGATGTGATAGGGGGCGAGCCTATCGCCATATCGGGCACAAATTCCAGACTCCGGGCTGATATACTGAATAGAAAAATCCATAATACTTTGCCCGACCCGGGGATCGAACCCAAGACCTCAGCATTGCAGCCGTACCGTAATACAACAACGCCACTGAGGCAGTCGCACCGATATATTAGTATAGATAATACATATATGTAGAGATTAATGAAATCTGTTTCAACGTAGAATCCAACATGTTCCTATTGCACACCTTCTGTCAATCAGTCAAGACTTATAAACAGAACTGTAATAGAATAATGTATATTTAATTACCTTCATTTTGTCATATGAAGTTGGATTTATGTGTTTCTCAGTAAGTTTGGTGCTTCTTGCTCTGCCACCAAAACCATCCACTTTATAAAGGGTCTCAATATATTCCCACTTTGCCCTTTGGTTGCCAATGAGAAGATGTTTTTTCTGAAAATTATTTCGAAAACATTTCAATAAATGAGGTACGTCATAGATATGGTATAATTGGTTGGGGCCTATTTTATAACAGTTATCATTTGTACATTTGTTACTACGTAAGAGTTCAGCATTAGAATCTGATATTAATGACTTAATAGCAGCAACATTGGCAGAACCTTGATCACTGATTGTAGCTCTTACTACAAATCCTGATTTAAAAACTGCAAATACTATTTCTTTGATAATATTCTTTAGAACAAATGTTTTAACCCCATCTCGAGCAAAATAAAATGCAATTGGAATTTTCCAAGGAGAAAACAAACCCCGTAACATGAAAACTAAAGCTTTATCAGCCACATTGCTAGTACGTTTACCAGAACCTATATCTTCAAAACCTTCAATTACCCCAGTAAAGAAATTAAAATTTAAATGTTTTTTAATGGACATCTCATCAAACATTAATGTGCATTGCCTGTCTATTTCGGGTTTATCCAAGGCAGCGTCTGCCAAATGTTTAAATATAAAGTCATTAATACCAGGCCTCAAAGGAATATTGCTGAGGAGAGAATTTATTCGAGATTTACATGGTAATGCTAAATGTTTTCGTAAAAATCCATAGCACTTAGGGCTTAACTTATATAATGACAAAGCAAAGACTTTTTCTGCATCTGTATAACGGCGACCTTTTAATGAATTACCAGACAAACGTAATTGTGAATCTACTAATAACTTCCCATATGTACTTAAAATGTTATATTTTTTCAAAAACATCTTTGTTTTTGGTGCATGAAGGTCAAATCTAGTCTTTAATTTTTTATACCTTGATTGCAAGAGACGTAATTTATTTTTTAAAATGTTAATTGAAGTGCGTAAAATTTGTTTACGAGGGGTAGCTTCACCAGGATTTAATCTAATACGATTAACTAATCTACGTTTTACTCGGCTGTGAGTTTTTAGTTTTTGTTCATTACATACAGCAGTGGTGGTTGATGTGGATGGGGTTATACATATTGGAAGATGTTCCGTATTGTGAGGTATAATAGGAGTGAGTTGAGATGGAGTACTACTATTTGCTTCATTCAATGAGGCATGAATTGATTTTTCATTACACACAGCAGTGGTGGTTGATGTGGATGGGGTTATACATATTGGAAAATATTCCGTACTCTGAGGTAAATTAGCGGTGAGTTGAGGGGGAGTACTACTATTTGCTTCATTCAATGAAGCATGAATTGATTTTACCGCGCTAGATAGCTCAGAATCTATTTGTACACTAGTACAATTTTGTTCTATAGTAGGTCGAGTAACTTCAGAAGGATAAACGACTTTAAAAATAAAGGGTTCAGTAACGCTACTAGTGGGTGAAATTTCTAATATCAAACCTGGGTTTATTTGTTTATCAGAAGGTTCTAAGTTTAATAAGGGAATCGCATTGGGTGTTAATTTTAGATTCTGGTTAATATGTTCGGCAAGAAAATGCTTATGACAAAAACGGATCCCTTCACGTTTAGTGGGAGGATACTTTTGTAAAAAGGGACATAACCTCAACCACACTTCCCACCTTGTTTTATTTGTGAAAGGCACACAAAAATATTTAAAACACCGGCCTCGAGTACTGCACCCGGGAACACAGCACTTATAACCCATTATATTATCAAAATAAATCGAACTATACGAAGAAAACAATTACACGTTTGAACTGGTAAACACTAAGATTGCTTTTATAAAGTACTGTTTACAAAAACATTCGCACACAATAAACGAGATTAATAAGATAACGAATAAATGAAAACCGCCTTTAAATCGAAATTGCGAATTGCAACACAAATTTGCACGCCACGGACAGCGACTCAGAGCAGCGGTTAACCACAATATAAAATGGCGGTGTACGCATTGTTTCAAAACTATCTGACGTTTATTTCTTATCGAATGACAGCTTTTACTATAACACACACACTAATAAAGGTCAGAGTGTAGAAAGAGATGCACGAGTTTACTATTTATAAAATGTATGGAAAAATTGTGAAAAGTGCGATAGTTGCGTAACGCTATTGTGTTACTTTTTTTCGCTGAGTTAAATGACAAATAAACTAGAAGCGCATAGCTATTCTTTTTTATCCATTCACAATAGGGAACGTGCACGTCGTAAGCTCTGCCATCTGTTGTCGCAATCTTACTACTTACTTCGACATACTACAGATAATAAAATAGACAAACCAAACTTGAAATTGGCAAAATGTGAACACAAATGACATTATAAAAAAAAAAAAATAATCTAGAAAACACAATTTACCAAAAAAAAAAAAAATACCGTGAAAAGCTCAGTCATCCAGGTACTATTCTTTTAATATGACAAAAATGATCAAATATGGGTTCCGGCCGAATATCTGAATATTATTGATGGCCAAAACATGCTTTTTTTAGATGGGAGCTAGTTATTTTTATGGTATTGAAGCAAAATTAGGAGGTTATGTTCCCTTATTTACAGATTTGTTTCTACAGAATATTATCTTCAAAATTCTTTATATTTATAAATTACGTAATGGGACATTTCTAAATGCTTTTGGAACTCATATTTATGTATGTTTTATACAGCTTTTATTATTTTTGTCTATTTTAACATAACCATGGAATGTAAGTACTTAGGTACTATTCTTGGGAACGTAATAGCATTTTACACCATTTGATGTGTTTATTTTTGCGTTTTGGAGCATCTAGATACACATCATTACATTATCAACCAATTAAATGTTATTTTTCATCCTGTTAATATGAATATTTTACGTCAATGCCAAGTATCGATAGCCTAAAAAATTATAGTTTAAAACAGCTAAAAAATAGAAAATAAATTTGAATTAAGAATAGTGTAAATAAGAAAAAGTGTATTTTATTGTAAAAAAAGCGTGGGTTGCTTTTTAAGATATTATCAAAATGATATACAATACTTCTACTCATATTATCTGTCAATAAAATATTTATAACTATTGACACATGCACCCCACGCTTTTTTGTACAATAAAATACACTTTTTCTTATTTACACTATTCTTAATTCAAATTTATTTTCTATTTTTTAGTTGGATTTTCTATAAATCGTGTTTTTTAGTTGTTTTAAACTATTATTTATTTTTAATTTTTTAGTTCTGTTCTACTATTGTCCAACAGATGTCACTAAAAACGAAAGCGCCATCTTGTGACAAGTAGGATTTTTTTACGCATAAGAGTCGACAGTTTAGTTGTAATTCTACTATGGTCCAACAGATGTCACTAAAAATAAATCGCGCTCAAAGGAGTCGGTTACAAACATACACACATACAAGTGAAGCTAATATAAAGCGTGTAAAAAGATTTAGATTGCGCCACCAGATGGCAGAGCTTACGACGTGCACGTTCCCTATCAATAATATTCAGCCGGAACCTATATTTTATCATTTTCGTGCTGCCCCCTATCACAGTAGACAGATAATATATAATTTTACCGTGCCCCCATAGTTCGTGCACGTTCCCGATGCTGTGAGGTAGTTAAAGGTAAGAACGTACCTACTCGTCTCGTCTTTCAGTTGTAAAATAAGTAGGTAAGTACATAATGTAGTTTGCAATAGTTATGTGTAATTTTATGCTCCGATCAGAGCCTAAAGTTAAAAACCTTTCAAGGTTGAATCACGCAAAACATTTAGGCCTACCTACATTTTAAACTTTCTTTGAGTAACTAGTGGTGTTCCTATGAACTGTAACTGGCAATTAAGAGCAAAACTCAATTTGCTGGCAATGCATATTATTCAGCAAATTATTGCGCAAGAACTTCCAGATGAGTTTACACTAGTGGCAATTTTCCTTTAGCAACACGCTTTTGCAAGAGACCACCAAGTGAACTTGCGCAAGTTCTTGCAAAGCTGTTTACATTACTCGAGGAATATTTATTGCTTTCTTTTTTAATAAAACTGAATGACAAGGCACGTAATCCTTATGCATGATTTTTATGAATCTAATATAATGATCTTTGTATGATGATTGTAAACAAAATAATCGCACTAAAGTTATCAACATGAAACAGAATTTTGAATTACATAGCACTGCGCTTGTCATCCTGAGTCATAAGATTTTAAGTCTTATAATGCCCAGTACAATGTCCTTCAAACCGGAACACAATAGTGCATGTATACTACTGCTTGGCGGTAATTCTACAATCTTAAAAATTGTCATTATGGTCTTTGACGTTAGCCCGTTCCGTATGGAACAAATAAAGAAAAAACCTAATCTACTAGCTCAGCAAGTTAAAACTTTTATCTGCACGCAGAATAAACTGCAAGTTCTCTCGCCAGTTGTGAAATAGTGTTTACACATGCGACTTGCCAGAAGTCCTGCAAGCTTCAAAATGTTGCAGAAGTCAGCTTGCTGTGACTGTTTACACGTTTAAAATAGCTTGCGCAACATAACTTCTTCAACTTTTCTTGCTAATGTAAACCCCGCTTACGGCTTAACACACCTTTTCAATCAGGTTATAGAAATGTTTTGGCTTTTTTTTATTACAACCGGTCTTGTGACGTTGGCGTCAGTCTTTTATTAGTTAGGATGTTTCCTGCGAATGTGTATCTACTTAGGTACAGTATTAGTAGCTATAGCTACACATTTGAATCCGTCGGTACGTGTTATATGGCACCAAATTTTTTTTTTATTGCTTTGAATGACGAGACAAGCATATCGTTCGCCTGATGGTAAGCGATACGATGACCCATAAACAGTAGCAACACCATCCAGCCACCTTGAGTTACAAAGTACTTTGTGGCATTCCACTGCGCTCGACATCCTGAGACATAAGATGTTAAGTCTCATTATGTCCCGTAGTTACACTGGCTACAATGTCCTTCAAACCGAAACACAACAGTGCATGCAAACTGCTGCTTGGCGGTAGAAATAGACATTGCGGTAGTGGTCCTCCATTATTTTTATAAAAAAGTAGGTTTAGACCTACTACTTTTACGTAATCTTTATGCAGAACTAGAAGATGTTTATATGTAGATATATGTCTTATGTAATCAACAAAATAGCCTGTTTTAACTCAGATATTTCAAATTTAAACATTGCAACATATCGACGATATTGGTTTTCTCTAAAAAAATCTTGTTTTCCCCATCTCTACCAATCAAATGTTACGTAGATGATGAATGTTAATATTCTAGACTATAAATTGTAGATGCTAATTTAATTTTATATCAAATTGTCTAAATTAAGCTAAATATATTCTATGCCTACATTGTGATATAGTTTTAAGTTTTAATTGTTCTTGTTTCTGTTATCGAATTCATCCGTGTGTTCTCGTGTCCCCAGATTCTATGACGTATGAATATAAACCATTACCGGTTTTGATCGAGGTTTTATAATTAAATCAACTTGTTTTCTACAGGTTTATAAACAACTGTATATGAAAAAAAATGTAATAGGTATATATACAAAACAATAAAAAGAAGTAAGAACCAACATTTTAATAAGAACCCATGTTTCCTTCTAGGTAGTTAGAAATATCCCTCATATACAACTGTTCTAGACCTTAAAATGGTTTTCCGAAGAAGTTGCATACGACTGGCTCCAATTTGTGCAGTTGAATGCTACAGAAATTTTTCTATCTCACCTACCCAAAATTATAGATACGATATTTTGGATGTTTGTTGTGGAACTAAACGCAAAAACAGGTGAACGGATTTGCTCACGGGTAGACCATGTCCTGGATTAACACAAAGGCTATATTTCTTATGCTGGTAATTCACTCCATTGCGAAATAATGGAATTTTTTAAACAGATGTTTTAAATAGAAGGCGCTGGCGTCGCGTCGTACTGGTGGCGCTATAAATCGATTAAAATAATATGTTTTAGCGAATTTTATAGCGGAGAAGGCTTTTCATACGGACGAAGGCGCGAGAAATACAGAGTTTTCCATTAATTAAAAATTACTTCCGAAAACGCGAGGGCAATGTAGCGTGCGGGCTGCGGTAGAGTTGATCAAAGTTTAGTCTGTACTCTGTAGTAACTAGTACATACCTATGCCGCTGGCCGGTGCAGTTATGTTTAAAATTACCTACACCATTAATAAACTTAAGACTTGTATAGGGTCCATAAAAATAAATATGTAGTGTATTTAAGGTTGTGTTAAATATCTGTAAACATATAAGTAAAAAGGTACTTAAACAAATTGGTATGTTATCAAGGTCCTATATAAATAACAATAAAATTCACCCACCCTCCATATTTTCAAGGTTGCATTAAAGGGTATGGTTGTCCTGCATAATAAATTCTCCCATTGAAGACCCGTGCCCAAGCATGTTATGCTCTCAGTAAACCTCTTGTTTAGGTTTTTCATCCATTTACCTTCTAAATTATTAAAAGGAATTTATAGATTTCCTCACAATATTTTCATTTAACGCTTTACCCTCTCAGTAGTAGAGGAGGCCCGTGCTCAGCAGTGGGCAGTATACCAGGGCTGATTGCATTGTATTGCAACGCCTTATTGTTATTATTATTAACAATAGGTCGATTAGATACACATACATACTACCGTAAACAAAAAGTGACATGTGCGTCCTCGGGCTGGGTTCGAACTCCGAACCTTCGTCCCTGTTCGACTCCCCACCAAATGCTCGCTGCTTTTGGGCTTAACAAAATTCTGTGATAAAATTAATAACTGTGAAAATACCTAACAATAAATTACCTGTTGCGGTCTCAGAACTTTCATCCATTAATGTCACAAAACTAAAAGAGACTACTACCTACTACTAACTGAAGAGAGGGTAATGCGACCGTTACTCTTAATTTCGGTAATTATTATGCAAAAGACTTTATTTTATTGTCATTAACGTGTGTAAGTTAAGGTATTATTATTAGTAAATAATAAAAAAAATAAGATAGGTTCGGTATAAAAATAGATAGGTATAATTACCTACGTTATTAAAACAAGAACAACATAACCTCCTCCTTTTGGAAGTCGGTTAAAAAATAGTTTAATAATAGTATGAAATTCTTTGAAGCTTACTCAGAGTTGAAGGAAAATCGAAAGAAATACCGGTATAGCAATGATTGCGATCGTCAATCATGTTTTGCACATTAAATTATGATGATACTTTCTAACGGCTTAACTGTTGAAGTTTGATTGTGTTTCTTTGGATCGACAGTTCGCACCGTCAATGGTGAGACGCTCACCGCTTGTTTCTATCTCCCACGGTGATAGTAATCTGTGAAACACCCCACCGGCAGTAGGCGCGCGCTTCCTGCGTCCACACGTCACAGAAGCAAACACGCGGCGTCGGCGGCAGCGTGCGTATTCGTGTGTCGAGCCCGAACCGAGCGCGACGTGATAACTTTCAACGAAAATAGTGATAAAAAAGTGAATTCAGTCGGAAATATTCGTAAGTTATGTTTTTTTTATTGTGATGTGAACGGTTTTAGATAGTAAGTTTTGTATACGTATCCAAAATGATTCGTAAAATATTTTTATGAACATTATAACTTTTCGTAAATTATATCAAATTAAGTAATTAACAAAAACCTACATAATATTTTGAAATATATTAATATACTCAAATTATCATATAATAATTCATGCCTACGCAATTTATCGTGAAATAACATATTTACTTAGTGTTTATATTAATCTCATTGGAAAGGGCAAATTAAGATGATTATTATATTTCAAGTACCTAAATCGTATCAAAATAAGCAGGGCTACGTAGCTACAGAAAATTAAGTACTTACTTGATGGAGATAAAATGAAATTTATCCACGAAACTTTAACAATAAAACAAAATAGTCAGTGAGGGATACAATGTGAATAAACAATAAGTATTATAATGTAATTTATTTTGTGAGTAAATTTAATATAAAGATCGGAACTTTTTTTTTCGCCTGGATAAATGCATAGTACCTACTTTCTATTCCATTCTCGGAAAGCAGCATCACCATCTGCTAACAAAAGCTAGCTTTTAATAATGAATCTTTAAATATGGAGTTCTCAGAAACCTTTTTCCGCGGGAATTTAACTTATAAATTATAAACGCAGCGTTCTATAAGCTTCGCTTTTGTCTAAGTTGGTACTATCGATATAATTAAAGCAAGAGTAAGTTCCTTCAATAATCGCTTAATTATACACACTTCAGAACAATAAAATCATGCTATCAAGTTTTAAAAATCCATTACACTCTAAATCAGTTGGTTTGGAAAGCTAAGTAAAAATATTTATGAAACCTAAGTATAACACAAAAAAAATATGCTAGAAAGCTACGAAGGAACTCAGTTAAGAAAATACATACATATTACAAATAATATCTTCCTTTGATTAAACTTACGTAGATCTAGCCATAATAAATGATCAAACACTGAATGATAAGACCAAAGTTGAACCTAGCAATAAAAACTTTCGTAAACACTTGCTGAAAATTACCTGTAAGTTATTTCACGTTCAGAGGCACTATATTATCCTAATAGCCTGAAGTGCTATTTTGCAATGTACCACAATGGTATGCCCCTGTGTTCGTTTTAGTTACACTTTAGCAGTAATTTTGAAATAACGGTATTATCTCGTGATCCGATCTTACCCCAACTCATCCTACCATACCATACCAGCCCTGTATTATATACTGCCCACTGCTGAGCATGGGCCTCCTCTGAGAAGGTTCAGGCTTTAGTCCACCACGCTAGCCTAGCGTGGGTTGGCAGACTTCACATACATTCGAAATTCTTATAGATAACTTCTCAGATATGCTGGTTTTACCGTTAAAGCGAGCGATAATTCACACACAACTTTTTAGAAAAGTCAGAGGTGCGTGCCCTTTGGTTTGGAACCTGCGCACTTTCATCGCGGCAGTCCATACCACCCCCAACTAGGCTATTGCCGCTTAACTCATCCTAATTTAGCTATATAAATAGTTCAATAAAATAATGTTATTTGTCACGGAAACGTCCTTGCTGGTTTAAATTATGATGAGTATTTTTTTGTGTCAGATACTTGAATGTATTCATTGTATCATACATGCAGAAACAAAACATAACCTACTATTTCCTGTTTTGAGTACTGGAAAAATCGGCGCAGTTTTATGATAGTCATTATATTTAAATGCAGTGTACCGATGTCGTAAAAAGCGCAATCTATTCATCCAGCATCACCCCATACCTTCTCATTGTGTAAAAGCCTTTTATAGTGTTGATTTTGGAGCTCGTTAGAATGTACCTAAATGTAAAACCGGTTTGAGGCAGAGTTTGAGCTAAGTGGATTTATATTTTAGAAAAAAAGATATTAAACATCCGTAGAATCATATCAAAATATTCCTTTATCAAGAAGGTTTGGTAGATACCTTACAAAATAATAATCTTAATTTATCGTATTACAATTTAAAATATAAGGTACACACTGCGTATTTATAAATCTTCATATGGCAACACAGATTAGATCCCATAAAACCCGATTTAACATCATAATAATAATGATAGTGATTTAGAATAACTTTCAATATTTAGAATGTTCAATACTTGCCTACAGCTGAAACAATTAGGTGCGTTCATCTATCATTACTGTTTGAGTTCAGATACGTAGATGTATTATGTAAAATCATTTTTTATATCACCAGCTAATCATAATCATGCACGTAACGCTACGGTAATCATCATTATTACAGGGTACAGATAATGTAGCGCTGACCTCACATTGTTTTTTTTATTGTTATCTTGCACTGCTTCAAGACAGTTTTATGTTTTATTGTAATATACAATAATAATACGCTCGCCTCCTACCACATCATAGGGGGGAATACACAAGGCGAAAGGTGCCTTGGTTGCACCTCTGCTTACCCATCGGACATAAAGACGTGATCTATTTATGTTTTTGTAAAATAATAAGTAAATATGAAACAAAAATTATGACAAACTCTTCATGTGTGATTTATCATGCGCCTGCTTCCACTTAGAAGACGATAATTAAATGTTATTTTGCTTAAAATATGTCCACAATGTATATTCCACGTTTATCCTTTATAGTCAATCTACAGGGGCCGTAGTCAATTTTCTAGAATCGTGAAAGGCATCTTGTCTACGGCCCTGAACTTGGCTTGTTATTCCGGGATTACCTAAAGATACCCGTGCTACATAGCGATTTTTTATGCTCTTGCGCCTCCCAGTGCTTTCGTAGATAAAAGCAGGTCTTCATTTCTGAAAATTTTAGTTGCCTTTCACTGTATGAGGAAGGTTCTCTGCTGAAAATTCTCGATTGGGTTTTATCGAGACACGACGAGGAAACATAATATGTACCTACTAGGTAGTTTTTATTATACCTACCTTTATTGCTAATGCTAGTTTTTAAAGAGTTCTACGATTATAATTCTTAAGAAGTGAAATAGGTACTTACCTACTTATATGAAGCTCGAAAAACCTTGATTACGTACAGGTACAGTTTTTTGAGTTGAGTTCGTTTTAGAATTCGCTAGTTACATAGATAGAGCAAAAACAAATTCATAATATAGGATTTGTATTATTAATTATTGTTCTTGGAAGATTTGACAGCATACACGTGTTTAGACTTTAGTTCCTTCATATGACACCGCAAGAAAAACATCAAAAACGTGACGTATGTATATATTTTAATAGTTTTCCACAAAAAATATTTATGATAATACATACTTATATTATGTTATATTATGGTTTTATCATTTAGTTTCATTTTGCATTTAGCATCCTAAAAATTCGATATAATTAATTTATTTAATGATATCATATTATTGGCGCGACGCCATGAATTTGGACGTATTTACTTCCAATGTTAATAACTTGGGATAACATACTATTATCATGAGTTATGTTCTACATTTATGTTGATATCAGAAGTGCATCGAGTGCGATAACGTTTTATTTAATGTCTCGTAATATTCTGGATTTTGTTTTGTCGTATAGTGGTTCTAAATATCTTATGAAGATGAACATAAACCTTAAAATATATTTGGAAATCCTCCAGTATGATTAGATACGTGAATATAAAAAAGTATTTATACTGACTTTGCTATGGCGGTTAGCGTAATATAGGTAAATCATAATAAGTCAATCATACTCGGGATTTCCTTCTGCAAGCATCTAATTCGACATTGGCAGAATTATCGCGTATGCGGGGACGCCATAAATAAAAAAATAAATAAATACAAGCACCTAAAAATCTTACTACATTCACACTGCTTCAACTTTCGAGTAAGTTTTTTTCATTCATTCACAGTTGACGTGACTAGAGTCAGTCTCTCGCTAATTTATAATTCATATAACAGATTAAAATGAGTAATAAATATTGTTTCTGCTAAGAAGCGACATGCGTGTTGAATATTGAAGATTAGCTGTAATTGTATGACGTCTATCAGTGTATTTTTGTTGGGTGGTTCTCGTATTTGTGTATGGGAAATTAATTTAAATTTATACCACAATTGCACTTAGGCACTAGACACATAATATAAAGTACCTTATTACTTTCCTTGCGTCATTGATTTAGGTCTGAATTCTAGGATCTTTTACGAAAATAAGCACTTAACGTTTTAAATTACTCTACGAGAGTTTTGATTTTATTAAATCATTATACTTCATACATCTAAACTTAATATAGCCTAATTAAACCATCATGATATATTTGAATTTCTGTGTTATATCGTTTTTAAAAGTTAATATTCATTGAGAAAGCAGCAACAAAAACGTTTACGGAAAGGTTTTTGATTATTTTTTACTTTTTGTTAAAAAGTTGCTAAAAAATCACGTGATTAAAGGACGAAGCCTAGTCAGGTTTTAGATCATGTATCATGCATTTATGTAGATATGTATGCCAAAATCTTCAATGCGTATGTTTTTTTTCATTGGTATTTAAGGATTTCAAAGAACATAGATTACGATAATTGTTACCATAAAATTAAAATTGCGACTATTCACCTAAATGGGGATACCATTTAGGTAAATAGTCGCAATTTTAATCTTCCTAAAAGAGAGCACTTGTCGTAAGCTACAATCTACATGAATTATAATAAAAAATATTAGTATGTATATCCAAATTGGTCGTCTCTGTGTCTTTATTAAAAGTCGGACCTCCCAGGATAAAATTATCAAATTTAATTGATCGCTTTAAATTATCTAATCAATGTGAAAAATAAGCCACCACAAGAAAGGTATTTTATAAGTGGGATTATGTACTTAATTATTTTTATGGTATCACGATTATATTATCAGCAATTAATATTGGAATTTGGAGCTTAATAAATTGAAAATTTTCGTACAAGTCAATTATAGCACTACAGTGTGAATTTATCCGCATAAGTACAGCGTGTGAAAGAAAACATATGCCACTTATCCGCATAGGATCCAAATAATTGCGATAAGTGTTAGCAATTTTTTATTTAAGAGATAAATTAGGCTTTGTAATTAGGTATGTAGGACAATCAAATTCTGCCATTAGGTATAATAGCATTATTTTACACATCATCATTTGTCTATCAAAGTCTGGCTTCGGGTGACGCAATGACAGATTCAATGATATTTACTGGCATTACGTGATGATGTGGCCTCCATTAACTTATCCATAGCAGTAAGTAATGTCAATGTTTTTGAAACAACACGACCCGAATTCAACACACGTGTTGTATGTTGACATTTCCTTGCAAAATATCAAATTAATGATAATTTATTTATTTATTTATTTTATTTATTACACACAAAACAGGTTATAATCAGGTATACATTATATATAGAATTGTTTGAAGTTTTTTAACATAATTATAACCCAAAAACTTGTGTACCGGAATTAATATTAAGTGTTAACGAAATAAAAGAGGTAAAATTAACTAAACGAAACTGATAATGCTAACTTCAATGGGTTATACCATGAATTAAATTAGGAAGTTATGTTTAAAATAAGTTTGTGAAGTGGAATACAGAATACAAGCAAAAGTTAAAGTTAAAATGGTGTATGACAAAGTTAAGGTTTAATAATAAAGGGTTAATAATAAGGGATTATGTTCCATTTCGCTCGTGTCTACGGTAATTGTTTAAAATTAAACTTGTGTCGTAATTAACATCTATTCAAAGCTATCTACTTCTAAATGTGATTTCTTCCGAGATAAAAGTGGTCTATAAACATAATAATATTTTATCTATCTAAAACTTCAGATTTGGTCTATCTGGCTGCCAATTTCGTTTCACTTCATTCAACCTACCTTCGCCTTTAAGGCACATCCGAACATCTTCATCTTCTTGCACTCATAAATTTTAATGTGGAAACAGCGCAATGTGCTTGTTCAGCTACTTCAAAAGTAGGAGGTTATACGCAAGCTAATTGCAGAAAGAATATAACTTAAAGCCTGTTTCATAACTTCTGAGTATACCTATGCTATTTGTCCCATAAATGTATAAGCAGACCAAATATAATAGTCACTATTCACACTAATCTATTCTTTCAACTAAATGGTAACAAAATGACTACTATTGTAGTACTATCTATATTAGCTGTTTAATACGATAGTTGTTAAATATTTCCTTGAAACTTGTGAAACAGACCATAACTTTTGTAACAATGGCTGGCCTGAGTTTCTTGGGAATAAAATCCTTTCAAATTATTATAAGAATGAATAGTCTACCTGTCGTTGTCTGAGCTTCAACTGTGCTTTATCAGGTCACGCTGCCTATATAATTATAAATATTTCACTAGCTCACTATTACAAGCTTCTATGTTATATTTTTGCACAAATTGGGATATATCACATGATTCTATGTCTTTTTTATTTTAAAAAATCCCTTAATCCCGAAAGATAAATAAAGGCGGAACTATGAATTTAATATCTTTTCAAATTTTTACCAACATGAAAACTTTAAATCTCATTTTCCCAACATAAATAAAATTAACATAGGACCTTGTAATAGTGAGCAACCAATTTGTCAGCATTTTTTCGTCTTTGAATTCAGTTTAATCTATTGCGTAATATCTAGATAGGATTTTTTTAAATTGTAGTTATGAAGAATATTTCAATATACATTAACTACTCACGAATTTATTTTTTGCTATCGTAAGTATGCTTTTATAATTTATGCTCAATATTTCTTTATAACGATGATTAGATTCTTGCAAGTTTGGAGAAAAAACACATAATTACTGTATAGTTATTGCTAGGTAATAAGTTTTAGTATCTTATTGATACCTAAGTATATCAGTCATGATTAAGCAAAATCGAGACGATTTCTTAGACTACAAGTGTGTATTTAAATAGGATGTTAAGTTTCTTAATCTCATTAACACGTAAGCCATAATGGCTTTCCCATTAGACTGCGGCTTTCATATTGCTATGAACTGTGTATGTTGGATTTCTAAAGTTATTTAAGCAAACAGGTACTCAAGCATAACAAAATTGAGTAAGAACTTAGAGCGTATGCAGATAACAGACGTTTGAACCGTGCGTTTGTTATCTATGGCTAAATTGAATACAGACGAAAACTCACATTAATGTGAGTGCTATGTACTCGTAAAAGGTACTTCACTATATATTTTAACGTTAAGTTATTATGTTTTCAGATTGAAATTAATATACGATGAAAAATAAATAAAATTATCCTCGTCTTGTCATTGCGTTAAATTAACCACGATAATTGTTTATAGATTTCCAATAATGTTTTGTCTATAACGTATTACAATTGTCACAAAGAAACCCCCTGAGTAACAGGATTGCTAATTGCATAGATGTGGCATGTGTCATATTATTCATTGCCTCTGTTTAATGCTTAGTTGTTGCGTTTGTCACAAATCTTGAATAAGTCCTGTAATTTACTGGTGGTAGGTCTCTCATTATGTAAGAGGCCGTCTGGGTGGGTACCACCGCAATGTCTATTTCTACCGCCAAGCAACAGTGTGCATGCACTGTTGTGTTTCGGTTTGAAGGACATTGTAGCCAGTATAACTACTGGACATAATGAGACTTAACATCTTATGTCTCAGGGTGACGAGCGCAGTGGAATGCCACACAGTACTTTGTTAGTCAAGGTGCTGGATGGTGTTGCTACTGTTTATGGGTGGTCGTATCGCTTACCATCAGGCGAACGGCATGCTCGTCTCGTCATTAAATGCAATAAAAAAAAAAAAAAAAAAAAAAAAAAAAAAAAAAAAAAAAGTCCAAGTTGAAATAGATAGTTGAATTATTCGTAAAGGTCGCAGGTGCTGGATGCAGGCCGCATGTAACAGGTTCGTTTGGAAATCTTTAGGGGAGGCCTATATTCAGCAGTGGGCTTCTAAAAGTTTTATATTAAGGAGAAATTAGATAGATACTCAATACTTATCTACTAGTAATCTTACGTAAGTAATAAATGCAATAGTTTGTGAAGATGTTTACCTAGACGTTAGTAAATGCCGAAACCGTTAAACGTATTTGGATGGATGAAATGTGGCACACACATGTCCTTTTTTTTGTTTTCGCGGAGAAAGTGATTTATCACTACCGGCCAGCCTCCGTCGGGGGCCACTGGGCGGTTATGTTGGATTTATCAGTAACGTCCCGGCGATGAGCCGCCTGGAGAGATGGAAAACGTCCGCCATATTCGGCGCATTAGAGACGGCTGCAGGGTTCCTCTGACGGAAAGTATCTAGCTGTCGTTCGCAATCGCCCCTGCACGTTGCCGCCTAGTGTGGCCCGTCTCCTGTTATAGCAGAAGCTTCAGAAGCCCTCGCGCACAGAAGGACGCCCTCGGCGTCAACGGCAGCATGAGGCCTACTAGCAACGCTGCCGTCCATCCCGGAGTCATGACATGAAATGCCCCCCAACTCCAGAGGATGCTCTAGCGTCTACGACAGTGGTAGACCAATCATCCGCGTTGTTGTGCATCTTGGGGCCGCTTAATTAACAAAGGCTATACCGGCCACCGGGACACACTTCACGCAAGCGCAACCTAGTACCTAAATCCTAGATTATAGTAGGTAAGATATATAACCTACGGGTGGTATTCGTATATTTAGAACTTTAAATAAATGAATAAATAATAATATACTTACTACTAATTAGCTCAACACATGATACATCATTGGATAAAACATATCTGTATAGTTTTCACCAAACTAAGCACTTAATCTAATCGCCAGCATTTTGAGATTTACTATCTAAATTAATTCCCACGCACCCTACAAATAATAAATAAGAATATCAAATTATATAATAGTTTATTACTATACTACTATACTAGTTTCCTTATCGGTAATCATAGTAACATTTAAAAAAAAAACCTGCTTTAAGAAAACTTTATCTACCAGATTCTTTATATTTTCGGCTCCCAATACTTAAAAAACTCAAAAATGTGTGGTTATGTCTGCCGGAAGTATTTATAGGTATATATGCAGACTTTACTATCCTTCTTTTCAAATCGTGTAAGGAAAACACCGATTTTTGAGAAACTGACTAACATTGACGACCCTGGCCGGTTTTGCAATTAAATTAAGTATAGTATGTAAAAATATTCAAGAACCAAACTGTAATTACAGTCATAACACTTCACGCACTTTATCTTCTTGTACTGCTAAATGAGGCCAATTTACTGTTTTGCTACGTACCATATTATGTTAAAAGATCATTATTATCAGCGATTATTTTGATTATTTAGGTATAATTTTTAATTTATAATATGTGTTTTTGCATGTAATTTTACGTGAAGGGTATGGAGTGTATACTCAATACTAAATTAAATACTTCAACATGCTTTACTTCTGGAATCTGGACGAAATCTCATTATAACACGGAGATAATTTTATGCCTCGGTCTGACTGCCTCGGTGGGGTAGTTGTATTAGGTACGGTACGACGGCAATGCTGAGGTCTTGGGTTCGATCCCCGGGTCGGACAAAGTGATATTGGATTTTTCTAATCAGTATCAGATTTTCAGGGTAAAAGTCCCGGTTTATCGGGATAAGCAGTAGCCTAGGTCCTTCCCAGGGTCTTAAACTATCTCTCTACCAAATTCCATCGTAATTGGCTGAGTGGTTTTGCCGTAAAGGCTCCACCCGCAAGAAAAAAAAATCCGGGTTAAAAGTCCCGGTTCCCGGGATAAAAAGTATTCTATGTCCGTCTCCCATTTCTAAGGTACCTCCCCACCAATTTTCAGCCAAATCGGTTCAGCCGTTCTTGAGTTATAAATAGTGTAACTAACACGACTTTCTTTTATATATATAGAGATATATAATAAACCAAGATATATTGAAATGGGACCACTTCGAGACCCTTATTTACTAAACAAAGAAGGAATCAAGGAAATACTCTCCCAATTTTCAGAAAAATTAGTGTTAATACATAAAAAAAATACAAACACACGAATTGATAACGTCCTCCTTTTGGAAGTCGGTTAAAAATACTCGGTTACATTGAAAGACATATTATATAGCGTCTTTATATTAAAATAGCATTGCTCGCGGCTCCGCCTGCGTGAAAAGGTGTTTTCGGGATAAAAATCGGTTCAGTAGTTCCTGAGATTAGCGAGGTAAATTTAGTATCTATAAAAAACCAAGAAAACAGCTAACAACAAAAAAATCTGATCGCTTCCTGACCTGAAGACATGTTCAATCAAATTAGCCATAAGTTCTACGCGACAAGATATCAGCTATGTAAATTGCGTCATAATTAGGCGACGCTCTACTGCTCTACCAGTTTTGAGATAATGCATAACTCGCTCCAGTAAAACACGATTTGCTAATTTAGACAAGTAAATATTTAACAGAGCGTTTTTCTCGAAAACTCTATGGACGTTGAGGATATTAGACGTGGATAAATATTAAATATTGAATGTCTCAGTAGATTTAAAAGTAACCTAAATAGACTTCACAAAAATACACAAGGTTAAGCCCGTATGCACATCCTACTAATATTATACACGCGAAAGTTTGTAAGTATGGATGTATGGATGTTTGTTACTCTTTCACGCAAAAACTACTGAACTGATTTCGATGAAATTTGGCACACGGGTAGATTATGTCCTAGATTAATACATAGGCTACTTTTTATCCCGGGAAATATAAAGTGGGACTTTTATCCCGTAAACTTTACTTCTTTATAATATTGGCGTAGATAATATATATTGATGATATTGCTGAATGGAATGGAAGAGTCACCTCCTTAACTCTTTATATATTTATATATATATCGTATGTATTCTATATATTTATTATTGTTATATCTTTATTTTAGTTATGTCTACATTTAATATATTTATAATTATTTAATATGTATATCTATCGTATAATATATGTTCTTTCTTGAATCTGTTTATCGCTTCAGATAACTTTGATGCACCTACCTTGTTTATCTCTGCACCACCCTAAGGTTGACTGGTAGAGAATGCCTACGGCATAAGTCCGCCTATGTACATTGATTGTATATGAAGTGCATAAATAAATAAATAAATAAGTAAATACATATAACTGTATTTTAGGTACCTGCAATGTTTTACCTGGTGTGCAATATTATAATCTGGAAAGGCACAAGCATAACGGTCTACGGTTACTTGGGCACCGAATGAGGCAATTTCGCAATACACTTTGATCTCCCGTTCTCTGATATACATTTTTTTAAAGATAGTGTCGTAAATTAGGAAATTACCTTCATCATGAGCTGACAACAAAATAAATAAATAACTGACTTGTAAGAATGATAAAAATCATAGCATCTAGTAAATTATGTATATTATCATTTTAAGTAGCATTAAAATTAAACATATTTCGGATTGAAATACTGATAGTACCTATTTTATTTGGCATTAAATTAATATCAAAAAGAAGATGCATTAGTTCTGATTTTCAATAAAATAAGTTTACAACTGTACTTATTAGGAACTTGTTGTATGTCGGGATAAACAAAGCCGCGGGAAGGCTTAAATCAATAATGTCCGTCTCTTGATGACGTAAGTATGTTGGTCAATATAATATTATCGGTCAATATGCATGTATAATATTTGGACAGGATTTTGAGCATTAATTGCACGATAAGGCTGTTTGGACAAGTGCATCGTATATAATAATGTTTTGAGTTCCACAATAATTGAGAGTTGATATTAGTTTTTCTAGCTATTTCGCATAAACGTCTCATTGTTTACTTACTACAATATTATGTAATTATATTGCTAGACAATAGAATTTTTTCTTACTATATACAAACATGTATCAGTACATAAATTTTCAAGTTCAAGGGCCCTACGTTACCCATGACACATAAATTACTATCGGTTGACGAGGAGTTTTACCGTTGCGTTTGATTACGATGTGCCATGCATACTAAACTACTGACTTGTATACAAACAGCCTATAGCTTGTGGAATGTGACTAATCCTTTATTTTGCAACCCGCAGTAGATGCTAAGGTCAACACTCGCTTATAATTAATATTTCTTTCTTTTGTCTTAAACATCCGCAATCTGGAATGTTGAGAAACAACGGGATCTCGTGTTTGTACGACATCTATAGCCGATGTGTGAAATTCCAGTAACAAAGAGTTACACAATAGGGTATTTTCAGGTAATAATCTTTTATTTGGACTAGTTCTGGTGGTTTAGATAGGCACTTCTTTAGTGATAAAGCTTAAACTAAAATATTAAAAGTATTGTTGCAGTTAATGAATTACAGTGTAATTTTCCGTGTATGACGATGCGTTTTTCATTTTTACCTTCGTCATTTTGTTAATCTTGAATATTATAATATGCCCGTTGTTTTTATTAAAGTTTTTTATTGCTTTTATCCCGATAGATATTTTTAGTTAAACTACAAAAACGTAATTTCGCAAGACCTTTTATGACCTGTGCAGTAAACTACCTTGATTTATTTGTACGTAGTTGTATCAAAATATAATATGGATTTACAAAATGTAGTTGGTTCTTTAAAATGCTACAGTCCATTAACAGACATCAGTAAATAAATTATCGCATACAAATCCTCATAATGCAGAGTAGCGTGGTTGTACAGTACCTAGTGAAGACTGTAGAGCTACACTTTCGTGTTTCAAATCTCCTATGCTTTGATCCTTAGAAAAGTATATAGTCATCTCAAGACTGTTATGTCTTGTCAAGACATAATTGATTATGAAAGACATAGGTATGCTTCGCAATATCTTAACAGCTTTCTCTTAAACGCAGCCGTCGCTCACTTTCACAGTCGGAACAATAATCATAGAGACCATAATAGATTTATTGACAGCATCAATAACTTCGAAAGTGCATTTTGTGTGCATGGGTTCATTGAATTTCAAACATGACAAGCGTTCCTACGTTTTGTTGAAAATTATGTAATATGTTCCAAGTTTTTTTGTTTGCCATTTGTAAGTTTTGGCAGTCATCGTCACGAACGCGCGTTATTGACTATGTTTAGTTTAACACAAGAAAGATTTAACTATTGATAAAATTTTATAGATGTCATGATTTTATCTAAGCCTGTTGTAGGTATCCTATATTAACTTCATAGTAACAGTTAAAAGTGTTACTCTATGTGAGCAAAATATATACTGCTAATCGAAAATTTAATTACTCACAAAATAATTGAATGCACGAGAAATCGTAAAAGCGATAAGATTTCATTGTAATAAATTCGAAACCAATAAACAAATCATTCTATGGGCTAAAAAAACGCTTTTTTTACTCTTAGTCTATAACGAGTTATATTTTAAAAATCAGTCCTCCTAGTAATAAGTATACGCATTTACTTATTATAATTATTTGCCAGCTCAGAACCTGAATCCGTATTTTCGTGAAGTATTCACACACACAATGTGAATACTGTACTATAATATGTAAATCTATTTATCTGCAAGTCGCATTTGAATACTTATTAAAAACTAGGTGTTCCGCGTGGCTTCGCCCGCGTGAATAGCCTTTCCCGCTACAAAAGTCCCTAAAACACTGTACGTCATCAGCGCCATCTATTTAAAAAAGCAGATGAAAAAGTTAAAAAATATTTGTCATGGGAGCAAATTACCGGGATATTAAGTAACCCATGTGTTAATCTAGGACATGGTCTACACATGTGATGAATTCCATTCAAATCCGTTTAGTTGTTTATGCGTTTACTTCTAACAAACATACAAATATCCAAACATTTTCACAAACTTTTGTCAGGAAGTTTTTGTGCAATATATTCTTGCGAGAACTTGCTAGTCTAAAATCTAAATACGGCTTTCCAAATATGCTCGCTCGCTACTTTACTACTGCGTTTACTTATTTAGCGTACCTGCCCTTTGATCTTTTATGGTAGGTACTATTGTGTATTCTGCGCTTTTATTGCGCTTCATAATAATGCGGTGCGCGTGAGGTTTGACTGCTTCGGTGGCGTAGTTGTATTGCGTACGCGTTACGAGTACGATTTGCGCGCTGAGGTCCTGGGTTCGAATCCTGGGTCGGGCCAAAAAAAACATTGTGACTGGGTTTTTCCATCTTAAAAAAATTATTCAGTCGCAGCTCGGAGTCAGGAAGTTGGCGGTGTGATACCCCCGTGCCTCGGAAAGCACGTAAAGCCGTTGGTCCTGCGCCTGATCTCTCTCCGGTCATGTCGGATTGCCGTCTCACCGGACTATGAGAGTGAAGGAACAGTGAGTGCACCCTGTGTATTGCGCATACACTTGTGCACTATAATATCTCCTGCGCACCTGGCTGATCTCCGTTGAGATTGGCTGCCGTGGCCGAACTCGGCTAGGAAGGGATTATTAATGCGGTGCGCACGGCATAAATTAAGTAACAGATATATTATATGTAAGTAGGACTGCCATCACCTAAATTGCCGACGCCGGATAAACACGGCAGTAATCCCGGACATTTGGGCAAAATACGGGTTTTTCCCCTGACACCTCTGAAAAAATATTTTTTGCATAAAAAATATAAACATCGTTATATTTTTTAATATTTCGCTTATCTATAAAAAAATGCATTCTCCTGACTACAAAAGTGTCACTTTTTAATAATCATCACCGAATCACCGCCTCAAAATAAAATTATACTGAAAATCATTGTTTACTTTCAATTGAAAATTCTGTGATACGTAATAATTAAGAAATTAAAAATAATGATAAAATAAAATATTAGCATTATTTTAAAGTACTTTTGAACTGTGACCGCACTAAAGTTCAATCAACTAATTACAAGTCGACACTGAATAGCAAGACAAGTAAGAACCGGTTTTGAAGGTTTAAGAAGTTAACTAAAGCCTTGAGCTTGAAAGAGTAACGACAGTAATTAATTAAAAACACTTAATTTACACATACACATCACGCCTTTTATCTCCGAACGGGTAGGCAGAGGTTCAACCAAAGTAGCCACTTTTCGCCGTGCGTGTTCCGTCCCATGATGTGATAGGGGGCGAGCCTATCGCCATATCAGGCACAAATTCCAGACTCCTGGCTGACACAGAGAAGAAAAACCCAATGTCACTTTGCCCGACACGGGATTCGAACCCGAGAACTCAAAGCGGTAGTCGTACCGCACACGCAATACAACAACGCCACCGAGGCAGTCCACTTAATTTACGCGATAGCTTTTTAGTTTTCCGAAAAATACTTATTTGAAATGCAGGTCATACTACCAATAATGTACTTGTATTTTCTTATCCTGAACATAGTCTACCCATGGATCATACCTTTAACAAATATTCTCCTAGCTATCACAATAGTGTTCACAATCAAATAATTTTGTACTATAAACCAATAATGTACTTGTATTTTCTTATCCTGAACATAGTCTACCCATGGATCATACCTTTAACAAATATTCTCCTAGCTATCACAATAGTGTTCACAATCAAATAATTTTGTATATAAATACTCTATTGACTCCGTGCAAAGATAGCATCAGTATACTTTCGCTTTCTGCAAACTGCCGGCCCATTATCGTGTTATGAAAGGCTGTTGACTCTCACTTTCTTTTTAGAATAGCGTTCATTATTACCTTAATTGTGCGTTGGGTGTTCACCCCATAGACGTACGACTAGATTGTAATCATACAATTGATCACACATGATAAGTTTGTAATAAGGAAGCAAGCAAAGCTAGTCTTTATGCTTTGGTTGCTTTTGACATTGCTGAAAACAAGTAGCGTGTTCCATATGCTTTTTGTCTTCTAGTCTGCTGTTAAAGCAACTTTGCTTTAACAAGTTTACTTGATGTAAATGTAGCTCATGACTGTCTTCGCGGGAGATCACTGCCTAATTGGCCTCCATCTGCAGCGCTGCTGTGGAGGAACGGCATACCAGGCCGGTGAGCCCGAGTGCGGGTTGGAGGACGCGTGTCAGTGTCTTCTTAAGCTGGCTTGACAGGCGTCATGGAGCGCCGACATTCTGTCTGACACAGGTGCTTTCGGGCCACGGGTGTTACGGCTCGTTTCTGTGTCGGATCGGAAAGGAGGAGTCCGCCGTATGCCACCATTGTGGCAACGGCCGCGAGGATACGGTCCAACACATTCTCGGGGAGTGCCCAGCCTGGGATCTACAACGCACCGCTGTTAGAGCAGTCGTCAGAGGAGACCTCACGCTGCCGGCTGTGGTGTCTGCCATGATCGGCGGCTGGAGGTCGTGGGGAGCGATGGCCTCCTTCTGCGAGTGCGTCATCTCGCGGAAAGAGAGCGTCGGGCGGGATCGTGAGCAGAACGATTCCACCCGCAGCCAGAGGAAACTAAGGAGGTGCCGGGTCGACGGCTGACCGGCGCCTCATATGCTGTCGTTAGGGGGCATCTAGAGAACTCCGCCATGGCATCCCCTGCCTGTCGTAAGAGGTGAATAAATGGGGTTTGGGAGAGTCGCGAGTCGAGCAGTGAGGGGCTACTCGCTCGACTACTCCAATTTAAACGACTCCGAGGTGGACGAAAATGCGGATGGTCGGTATCCTGCAGTCATAGACGCCGAAGGCGTGCTTTAGAGTATATGGCATCATAGCCCCCTCATTTAGAGAGGAACCGCAATGCAGCATCGCGCAGGGGCGGTTCCGTACAGCTATGTTCGTGCAACAAGATACCCCGGGGCTGTCACGGGGCCACCGTGGGTTTCAGTTGGTATGCCGGTGTAGAGTGTACATAGTGTTAGGGACTCGGTCCAATGCTCGCTCGGATGATGCTATACTCCCGAATGTCGACATCGACGTAAAATCGGTGAAAAAAACATGACCGTTTCACTCACCCCACAGTAGTGGTAGCGATAACGCGTTTTTTATCCACGATAAAAAAAAAGTAGCAGATGACGAAGTAATTGTATTCTTTGGCTCGGTTACGTGTAAAGTAAAGTAGCTCACGCGATTTTTGTCGGTCAGCGATCAGTTTTAATACTGAGGCAACTAACCTCTTAAACGAATCACAGCCTCTTACAATTCACCGAGGAAATTTCCTTAAAGGTCAAACCTGACGGTACGCAATCCGACGTGCAATTTAGTGTTTAAACTTTAAAGTATGATTGACTTCAATTACACTGGAAATGTAGTTATTATTCTTTTTATCTTTTTGTTTATAACAGAAAACTAACAATTAAATAAAATACTGCATCTGGTATGCATATCATTGCCACCGTTTCACCTAGAATAACGACGGAATCATGTGTTATTAATTGTCACGTAAAAAGTGGGGATTTCAGGTTTTATTGTGATGCGGGGACAGCGTGAGATATCATGGATGACACAAAACAATGTTTTTCTGTTGGATAGTAGTTGGCCTCGCGTTGAGTCGGCCTAAGCATAGATAAAAGTGTCTATAGTGTGACACTACTTCACACCAATTTTATCACCATCATTATCCATAAGGTCACATAGGCCCAGGGCCGCGCCGACACAAGACAGCGCCTGTGTGCGAAATCTATGAAGCGCCTCTGATTTTTGTCGTCCTCTTTCGACATTAATATTTTTTATTATTCAAAGTTAACCTTTCTTGGCTCACTATGGAGCGCATATATTTGTTTAAAATTTAGGAAATTACCTTTTGTAAGGCATTTGGCCTTCTGGCCAGATGGCGGGACGACTTGCACAAGGGGGCCGACATCGACTTGATGCATAAAGCAGCAGACCGGGCTCTGTGGCGTATCTTGGGAGAGGCCAATGTCCAGCAGTGGACTGCAACGGACTGATGAAGATGATGATGATGATGAAGGCATTTGTAATAAGATATGTAGTTGGGCTATTACAGCGACTGCGGCGGTTCTTTTGATTTTAACACAAAGCTCATAAACATTGGAGTCAAAATTCAAGTAGTGTAAAGTTAAACCACAAGCGTGAGTATTGTCTTGGGAGACTTGTACCTACTCAACTATAAAGAACATGTTGTAGTATAACAAATATAATTTCAATATTTAACGCTGGCATTTCATCCTGATTCCGGCGCCCCTGTTGCCTTGGCGCCTGTGTGCGCCGCACACTTCGCACATAGGGACGGCGCGGCCCTGCATAGGCCTACCCCAAAGATTTATCATGGGAATTACTTGCATCCAACGATTTCTTACGGTCTTTATCACGGCATCATATAAATTAAAACTTTATTGTCATAGTCAAATATTTAAAAATAATCCTCATAACAATAAGTTGTAAGTAATACAATAATGTAAATGAATTCTACGAAGTACGAACCCAATCTATCAGGTAGTTACACGTAATGAACTGAATGTGTCATTCGGATTTCCGTCTTATTTAGCCCTGCATTGTTACTAATATTATGTTTGTTAACTATCGCAGTTCTTATTTCCTTTGTCTTTGTGTTAAAAATATATTTATTCTTTTAATTAATCAAGTACGCACAAAGAGCTGTTTCCAGTTTTTTGGTTGTTTACAACCGAAGAGAATGTAACCACTGCATGGACGTAATATAAGTTTATTTTATTGTTTTTCTGGTTTTCTGGTTTTCCTTCTATTTATACCTACTACCTCAGTAGTTTTTAGTAAATAAACTGACTCAACATTGCATAAATTAAAAAGACGTATTTATACAACAAAGTACTCTTTTGTTTATAAATTTTTATTTTGTTACAGAAATAATAAGCAGAAGAAAAAATGTCAGAAGCACCTAACTAAATATTGCACAATTTACTTCAGAATTTCAAGATATAAACAATAAAGGTATTGTTTGATCAAGATGTCAAATCTCGAGATGGCTCTAGACAACAATATGAATAAAACTGACATTCATAAAGATGAGGTGAGTAATGAGTATACGTATTTAATTTTTATAATATTATTATACAACAACATTCTATCTACAAAACCTTATTTCAGAAAAATCTAGATTTTCCTCAATTTACTGATATGAGTAGACATGTGAATACTAGTCAGTATACAAAAATCTTTATTCTTATCAGACCAATTAAATTTTAAATTTGGAATTATTTTAAAAAGTCAGTAGGTACTACTACTACGTCTTTTTCGTAAAGTAATGCATGCAAATACATCAGGTGACTACTGTATTTCACAAGTAGCCAAGAGGAACCGACTGACATGTGTATAAATATTATTATCTATTCTTGAATAATCAATATGATCTGTTTCCTCTACATTGGGCTTAAAATTCCTTTTCCTAGAATCGCATCCTATCGAAGTTTCTTTTTTTAGAATCGATTCTGTTGTTTTACCACGAGGACATATCACACAGAAAACCTAGTTCCGCATTTATGCTATGAGTATATTTAAATAATGAGTGTTAATTGAAATGTTTGAACAGTGTTAATGGCTGTTTAATAAAACATTAGTAAAGTAAGTAATACGTTATTAACAAAGTGTAACAATTTACAATCTAGCGTAAGAATCTCATACGTTGAACTGGATCAACTGTTCAGCAATTAATTATACTTAATTGTTTAAAAATTGACTTTTTCCTCTATGTTTTTGGAGCTATGAATAATTAAAGTTAATACATGAGGGTATAGTTATAATTATTACAAATAAAACCAAGTGGTAACAGACAATTGATATTGTTTTCATACGCGTACGCACGTACTTAATCTGTAACCAAAAGCGTTTGTAGAATGCAATGTAAGCAAACAGGTATAAACTTCCTTTATCAACAATTTATTGCGGCTTATTATCCTTATCTTTTGACGTATGTTTTCCACATTTTCATCTTTGAATCCTTCAAGATACCTACATAAAAAACTGATCCCTATTATCTTTTTGTATCCATTTGCGCTATTGTATTTAAATAAATATACAATAAGCTTATAAACAGCCTTAATGGTAGAGAAATCTCGTGCCCAGCCAGCAGTGGAACTGCAGTATAATACGTGGCTCGTAAATAACTTAGCTAATAAAACATGCTGTAAGTACTTAGTCAGTCAACTCAGCCTGAATTTGACGAGGAATCGGTGACCTTTTGACTTCTCATGATGAAATTAATGTACTCACATTATATGAACCTTTTATTATGATATCGGGTACAGTGTTCTGTGACTTTCAAACACGAATAATGTGGCAGGCAATTACTACGAAATTGTGTAGGGGAAGCATAGAGGGCAATGACTTTATGTGAAACACCTAGTGATGAAGTTTGAACACTATAGTAGGGACAAACTAATATGGCCGGTATGACATGACACGGTTTTGAATTTTTCACAGACGTTCTCACAGAGTTATCGCTTCGGGAAAAAAATTGAATTGTCATACCGGCCAGCTTAGTTTGTCCGAACTATAATAGCTAGTACATACTTCAGTCGATTTACATGTTTCAAAATATAGTCGCAATTTATGTTGGAGAGTTAAAAATATTGTAAAAAAATTGTTGAGTAATTGAATTAAAAAATCCGCACCATAGTCCATAATAATAAACATTAGAAACGTGTCCGCATAATTCAAGGGTGTTCATGAAGTAACACCTAGGATCAATATATTCCTAAGTAAGCACTTTTTTTGTGGAAGCGGCGATAGCCTAGTTGGGAGTGGACTTTTCTAAAAGTTATGTGTGTATTCTTTATGAATTATCACTTGCTTTAACGGCGAAGGAAAACATCGGGAGGAAACATGCATACCTGAGAAGTTCTCTGAATTTCGAAGATATGTGAAGTCTGCAAACCCGCACTAGGCCAGCGGGGCGTGGTGGACTAAGGCCTTAACCCTCTCTATAATAAAATACTTTTCTTTCTTCTTTCTTTCTCTCAGTTGTAGAGGAGGCCCGTGCCCAGCAGTGGGACAGTATATAATACAGAGCTGGTATTATTATATTATTATATAAACACTTTGTGTGTACTTAAAAAATGTAATACTTTAGTGCTTGCTCATGCGGAAAGAAACAATACTGCTATGATCATGATGGTTCCTTGTGATTTATAACAATTTCTTTTCTAATGTGTAGAAGAATCAACAACAACAAGTTGCAACATACAGTGCAATATGACAAATTTCTGCATTTTTCATAGCAATTCGACTTATATTATTATTAAATTATGTACACTTCATGAATTTCTTATGTTTTTATTCTTGTATTCATAACTTTTCATATTTCATTTACTGCTTCGTTGACTATAAATTGCGGCCCAGTCAAAAGAATATTTATTAATTTATAAGAAAAAATTATTTTACGATTTACTTTTAACCGGCCTTACAAATGTCGGGAGTCAGGGTAAACCGTATTTGAGCATAACATTCTGTTTTACATTACACATTTTTAAGATCCTCGTAGATTGTATTTATTTATTTATTTACAGCATGGAAAACTTACAGCTAATAATTATATTAGGAATAGCAACAATTTAGGTGTCAAAAAGCCAATAACAAGTTCTCACTTATAGAATTATAATAAATTACATTACTGAGTGTGAGCAGAACTCTTTTGACAAAACAGTAAAAGAAATAAGTTAAATAAAGTACATGAAGTAAAAAACAAACAAAACGAAAAATAACGGGTACAAAAAAACCATTTAACAAAAGAAATCGAGGGCTAAGCACCTCCTCGCCACAGGCACACTTGTTGACAAAGAATCTAGATTGTTATGTTTATATAACACCTATATTATTGTAAAATCTGCTTGCGCGCACCAAGTAGCTGTTCTGTCTATAATTTGATGATGCCTTATAAACATGCAAATGAGGATTAAAACGAAATACTTTGGATGGAATGTTAAAATATATTTTGGCTATTTTGTATTTTTTATTTATGTAAATGTGGAAGATATTTTTCGTCATGTTACTTTGTATTTTTTTAAATATCTACAGGAAAGAACTTCATTTCTTATTACGATTCGAAACTATACCTACTATTTTAATAGATTCATTACGTAAAACATCTGTGTAGGGTCAGGTTTGTAAAGTTCGCTTTTGGGGAAGTAGGAAATGTCGTCATTGGTTGATTGAGAACTGGTTTTTTGTGACGCGTTGTGTTTATCTTCCTACTGAACCTACGCTCATAATGGTCAAATTATCTACCGTCACTATGGACTGGTCGCCAATGTTTATCTGTAAAACGGTCCGAATTCTCCATGCGGGGAGTAATGACTAATCTAAATTCACCTACGTCTTTACATAATCTACACATTTTAATTCACTGATAATACGCATATCTTATCGTATTTAGTGATATAATAATAAATCTATAGCAACAACTAGTAATCGCAATGTTTTCTATACAACAGGTGAAACAAAACGGAATTGATGTGGAAAAAGGTAATTCCAACAAATCAAAGCCGAGTAATATACCTTGGAGTAAGATTATTGTCGCGATGTTGGCCCTGGCAGTCCTCGTGGTTGCGTGTGCAGTGACCTGGATATTTCAAGATTGGCAGACAAGTCTCCAAGTTTTTGCCATTCTGGTTGTGGTATACCTTATAGGATTCTACTGGAGATGGTTATATATCGCAGCCAAGACCACCCCACGCGACCTCAAGTAAGTTTTAACAAGAAGTTATTTTAATTTTATAAAGGACATGTCCAAAACCTGGCCAATATGTATATATTTGGATAGAATTCCGAAAAACTAGCCTTTTAAATTAAATCGTACTATAATTTTAAAGTCTCCCGATTTTGAGATTTATGTAATTTTATTTTGCTTAAAAAGTACACTTAAAATTAACGTTATTAAAAAAGTTACTTATAAATCGAGGGGTCTTAAAATATATTTTTATGGATCCAAGATCCATATTTTGCCCCTTTAATATTCATAAAGTTTGAGCCTGGTTAGATTTTGATGCCCAGCACCTATACCTACAAAAAGCGGACATCTTTCTTTCAAAATTAAGATAATTTAGATTTATTATTAGGTTATATACCTAGCAATTTTACTGAATATGCTCAAATGAAAATAAATGCAGTTTTATTTATTAATTACTTCTAGGGACCAAAATTAATTTTATAATTTACTTACAGGGCTTTATGGTGTTATATAAAAATTTTGAGGTTATCAAAATCATTCGGAAAGGAAAACTGGGCTATGCCAGACATATTCCATCAAATGGTGAAAAAGCACCCTGACAAGGCGTGCTTCCTATTCGAAAACGAAACGTGGACTTTCAAACAGGTTAGTTTCAATTAAAATGATGAACTTTTAGGTATTAGGGGGCGTAAGCTACAACGATAAATTCGTAGCAACTTCTTAGTTATTACGTTTTATGTATAAAGAAAGTAAAAGATATTTTATTTTTAAGTGTAAGATATCATTTAAGATTTCTAACATTCGTGTAAACATATTACACGAATGTTAGACATTTAAATAAAACTATTTTACGGATTTTATCGCGGTTAATTAATATTAAATTAAAAAACCGCGTTAAAACAGTTTCATTTAAATTATCATTTAAGTTCAAAAAGAATAAGATCGAAAAGTAAACATCTTTGTACTCACTTTTATAAAATATTGAACTTTTGAAAAACACATGCTTATTTTGGTGTTTACCGTAAATATTATTTGGGTATTATTGCTAAACTACATCATTGTTCATCTTCTTAATTACTTGCATGACTCCCAAAGCAACTATTACTTACTGGCCTAAACATTTACATATTATCTCATTAACCCCTGCATCGGTAAGGTTATCTCAAAACCACATATTGCTAGATATGTAATGTAAATTGTTTAGAATTTAGAGTAATGGCTCTCCTTACAACTTAAAGAATATTCGAGTATTCCTTTCCTGTTGCATCTGCATCTCCAAGGCGCCATGCAGACGCCGTCAACTTGTTGCTGAAAAATATTGCAACTGTAGCAACCGTCTGCGTGACGCCTAAAACAAAGAAAGTGAATAACATTGCACTAAAAGTTATAGTAATATAATAATTGTAGGTTTTATACTAATTCTATATTGACGGCCTCGGAGGCTTAATTGTATTACGGTACGACTGCAATGCTGAGTTCTCGGGTTCGATCCCCGGGTCGGGCAAAGTGATATTGGGTTTTTCTACTCAAGATCAGCCCGGAGTCTGGAATTTGTGCCCGATATGGCTATAAGCTGGCCCCTTATCACATCATGGGACGGAATATACACGACGAAAAGTGCATTCGTTGCGCCTATGCCTATCTCTTCGGGGATAAAAGGCGTGAGTGTGTGTGTGTGTCTATGTTAAAGAGCTTGATTTACCGCGACTAAGTAGTACTAAAATTGCAGGTAGAAGACTACAGTTTGAGAGTTACTGCCGTTCTCAAAGCACAGGGTGTAAAGCGCGGGGATGTAGTCGCTGTGATGATGAACAACTATCCCGAAATGCCGGCAACCTGGCTTGGCGTTGCTCGTATAGGCGCTGTTGTCCCCCTCATCAACACCTATCAGACAGGAAACACTCTCTTGCACTCAATCAATGTTGCCAAGTGTGACATGGTGATCTATGGAAACGAGTTCCAAACAGGTTTGTCGCACGGCAAATATTTGCGTAAAAATATTTTATATGTGTGTCAAAGTAATTTTCTTCTAAGCATTATAATTCTCTTTGCTTCTAAACGTAAATATTTCAGTCACGAACAAAGAGCATTTATAATACTACGGAAAGTCACGATTTTGTTCCTGCGTTGTATTTGTAATTGCGTATAGAAAATATAATATTCAAATATTTATCGGCAATAAATTTTCGAGATAATTGGCTGTGCATTTATTTAAAATAATACTCATAAAATAGAAAAACGGAAGTGGTGACATTGTTATGCATTATTCGGAAGAATTGATAATTTTGTTTTTTACAGCTTTTGATGAGATATCTAAAGAACTGAACCCGAGCATTAAGCTGTTAAAGTCCGTACGACGCCCGTTGAACACTTGTGACTCTACCGTGAAAATTGCCGAATCAGCCAACGATTTTACTAGCATGCTTGAATCCACTCCACCTGCCCCGTGGTCTTTGACCGACGGAGATGGTTTCAATGGAAAACTGTTATACATCTACACATCAGGAACTACAGGATTACCTAAAGCAGCTATTATATCTTCTTCAAGGTAATTTTTTATACAGATTGTATTTTGTTTGTCGATATTATTTATATTTTTAATTTTGTGTCCGTCTTAGCTGACATCAGCATTCAACTTCCTAATTGCTCTTTAGTCCGTTCATTTCCTACTGTATCTAATGTAATTGTTTTTGCATGATTAAAACTGACTTGAATTTTAGATATAAAAATGTCAGCCTATTTATAGAGCATTTCATACTGTATTCTAGTATTTGATTTTATTTAAAAAGAATCTTATATCATAGCATCTGAACTCGTAAATTAAAGACCATTTTTTTACAGAATGGTGTTCATGGCATCAGGCGTCCACTACTTGGGGAGTTTGCGAACAAATGACGTTATTTATTGCCCTATGCCCTTGTACCATTCAGCTGGCGGTTGCATCACAGTCGGGCAGGCGTTCATATTCGGTTGCACCGTCGCATTGAGGACGAAGTTTTCGGCCTCTGCATACTTCCCAGATTGCATCAAGTTCAACGCAACGGTTAGTGAAAGTTCAGTGAAAGCAATGCAAGATGTGGATGATATTAGTTCACACAACAATGAACCGTTTGTACGCATGATGGGTTTTATTGTGGGAACGAGAAATTGGAATGTAAAATGTTAATTAAAGTGTAAACAGTCTTCAATTTGCTTAAAAAAATTATAAGAACATTTAATGATTAAGTTAACGGTTTATTTTTTTTTTTCTTAGTATAGGGGCAACGAAATTCTAAGCCGAAAAAGTTAAAGTAATAGCTCTCTTTGATGATAGAGCTTTCTCAGTTATTGTTGATCATTATTCAAACTGCGTTGAACTAGCTTTCTATACTCAAAGTGTTCCTTTTTTTAACGATTAATGTACGATACTCTAAAGATGAGAGGAGCACGCTGCTTCCCTGATAACCTTCCAAACTACTCATCAACAGTAGCATCATCAGCTAAAACTGTTACATTAAAAGAAGATAGATTAATCATATACGAAAGACTTACACTCAGTAGTATGAAAGCTAACGTTTTGTTTCAGGTTGCTCACTACATTGGCGAAATGTGTCGGTACGTGTTAGCAACACCACCATCCGCAACAGACAGACAACACACAGTACGCACAGTGTATGGCAACGGAATGAGGCCTTCTGTAAGTATATTGAGAAATAACGGTATGGAGTCCGCGGATGCATTTAGAAAATATGATTTTATTGAACATGTTTTTACTTGGATCACATGGTCATTACTGCAGGCTATATTGTTCGAGGAAAACTGTATTCTGTGGGCGTAGAATGTGACAAAAAAACTCGTCACGTCTCCGTTTCGTCTTGTTGGGATTGGTTGAGAGACTGACGTATTGGTCTCTCGATCAATCACAAACATCAAAATTAAACGACATCGTTTTACGAGTTGCGTCTTCGTGTCACATTCTAAGTCCACTGCCCACTTTTAAAGTAGTATGAAGACAGAAATGAGGATTTTTTAACTCTAATTATGCCTAGTAGTTATGCTGGCTACAATTTTCTTCAAACCGGAACACAACACTGCATGCACACTGCTGCTTGGATATAGAACTTTCTGTGAGACAACGGTATGATCATCCGTGTAGAGTCTGTATTTCCTCGCTGTAAACAAACACATCAATGGTGCTAAAGTCTAAACAGCCTATTATTTAGTACCAAGACCTTATTATACCTTAGCGATTCAACTTTAAAACCTAAATAAAGGTTGCTACAACCAGCAATTCATAGTAGAGTCGTAACTTTAGGCTATAAACGTAACCTCTTATTGTAAGTAACAGCGTTCTTAAACCCCAACATTGGCAGGGCGTCAATTAACTTTTACGATTCAGGTCTGTAGATCTGTGTGTAGATGTTCTAAGTTCCTGATGGCTTCGATAGATTATGCTGTACTACTTTCCATATAATTATTTAAATCTCTGAGCAAAACCGTTTTTTTCGTGATTTGGTACCAATTCAGGCCAAGGTTGAGATCAAATCTGCAACGCCCTTGAAGTTATTAGGTTATTTAACTAATTTTTGTTTTATTTTTTATAGGTTTGGCCCGATTTCGTGAAGCGGTTTAACATTAAAAGGGTGGTAGAGTTTTACGGAGCTACTGAAGGCAACGCGAATATAGGTAAGCGTACCCACCAAAATCATTTGCATTAATTAAATGTAAGGGACTATTTATAAACTGTACTTAATACCTATGCATTATTGAATTATATATTTCCTGTTATATCATATTTTATAAACTTCAATACATAACAACTGATTACAATTTATATTCGAAAGGAACATTTTACGTTTTATAGTTTTTCTACTGGTTTTAGTCACGTGTTTAAAAGTTCCTTGTCGATGTTTTGGCGAGTCAGCTAATTGCCGAATATAATAGTGTTAATTATTATGGACTGACTGACATTCAGAAAAAATATAACAAACGAAGGAATTTAGAAATAAGAGGCCGCTTATTTTTTTTTCAATATGATAGAGCTAGTGAGTTTTAACACATTTGTTTTGGAATGGAATCGGCACTATGATTTGTTAGGCAACTGGTATTTCGCGTAATGATTTATATAGTCTTGATAAAGCGTATAATTTTTTTTTGCTCTTCATAAAAATCATTTAAACTCTTCCAAATGACAGATATTTTATTCCATCATTTAAATTCAGGCTGAACATGCGAATAAAGGAGATGTCCGCTTTTTGTATGGGTGCTGGGCCTCAAAATCTAACCAGGCTCAAACTTTAGGGATATTAAAGGGGCAAAATATGGAACTTAGATCCATTAAAAACATATTTTTAGACCCCTCCATTCATAACTAACTTTTTTATAAACGTTCATATTAAGTGTAGTTTTCAAGCCAAACAAAATTATATAAATCTCAAAATTGGGGGTCTTTAAAATTAAACGATTTATTACAAAAGGCTAGATTTCAGGAGTTCTATCCAAATATATATACATTGTTTTGTTTAAATTTTCAGGCCCGTTTTTGGACATGTCCTTTATAGGCGTAGTTTGAATAGGTCAAGGAGGCTTACCCTGGAAAGACTTATTTATAAAGCGGATTGTTAAGAATTTTTACTAATATCAAAAAAACAAAAATATCTTCTATTACTCCTTCACTGCTAAATTATTGCATCGATATTAGAGAAATAAAATGTGGAAGAAGTTTGAACAGGAGTTTGAGACTTTTTTTATATTTCCCACAAACTCAATTTTACGTATGTATCCAAGAGAAAAATAACATATACTGAGAGCGGCTGCTCAAGAAGTGCCCGCATAGGGCGGTATTAATAAATCAACCTCACGTCTGAGTAAGATCTCAAGTAGACATTTAATGTATTGAACTATTGTGAGTCCGCGAGCAAACACAATAAAACAAATTAAAGACATTGTTTTGTATTGAACACTTTTAAATGAAGGTTAAGCACAGTGGGATTGATAAGTGAATAGGAAGCATCAATAGTGGTGGTAGGTCTCTCATATGTAAGAGTCCGTCTGGGTGGGTACCACCGCAATGTCTATTTCTACCGCCAAGCAGCAGTGTGCATGCACTGTTGTGTTTCGGTTTGAAGGACATTGTAGCCTGTGTAACTACTGGACATAATGAGACTTAACATCTTATGTCTCAGGATGACGAGCGCAGTGGAATGCCACACAGTAGGTACTTTGTAGCTCAAAGTGATGAATGGTGTTGCTACTGTTTATGGGTGGTCGTATCGCTTACCATCAGGCGAACGGCATGCTCGTCTCGTCATTCATCGTAATTGCTCTTGGTAGAATATATTTTGTATCCGCCCGGATAACGACCATCGTACAAAAGGTGTAAACCCGCCATAGTGGCCCGCGTAAATGTGTCGCATTTCGGGATCAACCTGCGTATATCCGGTTCACACAGGCGTATAATTGTGTAGTGACTACTTTTTTTAAAATACAATTATCAAAAATGTATGTCGTCCGAAATGTACAATGAAAAAGAATTTTCAAATTTGCCGCTAAAATTAATAAGTAAGTTATAAAGCTTTGAAATATGGTGGAAAGGGTAGTTGTCAAATTACAGTAATGTCAGACTGTGACGTTACCGGTTGTCACCGGCCGTAACGCTGCCTGCGTGCGAAAGAGATAGCGCGATATCCCCACCAAGCCCCACTTTTGTTCACAACAATATTTCAAATTTGAATAACTGCTTTATTTTTTAACCATTTTTGATGCTGATTTCACAGAAGAATTTCTTTTTCGTATTATTTACTGTTATACATAAAATAATGTACAAATTCAATCATAGGAAACTACTCTTATCTGTCGACTGGAGAGGGATAATTACCTCTCGTCAGTCTGTACTATCTGGATAATACCTACTATACTTCAGGTACAATGGGGTCACTTTGCCGAACCAGTATAAAAAAATGCATTGGTTAGCGGTAATATTAAGTCCCGTTTCGTTTGCTCGTCATATTTTTAAGCTCCATTAAATTTTGGTTTAGTATCTAGATAATTTATGCTGTATGTGAGGTAAATGACAGTCATAATTCTTAATGTTTCTTTTCTTAGTGAATGTGGACAACAAAGAAGGCGCGATTGGATTCGTGTCCAGAATTATTCCCGCTGTGTATCCCATCGCTATTCTCAAAGTGGACGAGGATACGGGAGAGCCGATCAGGAATTCGAAAGGATTATGTCAGGTGGGTTCGGTTATATATCAATGGTGAATCATTTTTAAATAAGACTCGAATAAAGTTAGGCAAAATATGGTCGAAATATTGATTCATAGTCATATAGTAAATGTATGTATTGAAATACTTAGGTGTTTTTTGGTAATTATTATACTCATGTAGACATAGAAAAGAGCATTATACATCTTGTTAGCTCTATAGTCTCTACTCTCTACGCTCCTCCGTGTTAAACTTTTCTAAGCACTTTTCACTTATACCACAGCAATTTTCCGTTGTTTTATATGACCATTGACTGCGATACCTATTTCAATGTGTAAATGTAACCGAATGAATATTAAATAATGTTAAATATGTCGTTTGAATCACTAAGTTTAGGTGTAAATATAGGTAGAGTCAGCCACAAAACTAGCTGAACAAATTAAAAACTTCAAAACGCTTCTGCACGTTCACTCCAGTCGAAATATTATTTTTGCTTTATCTAATATAAAGTTAACCCTGTGAAGTTTATCTTAGTGATGAAAAAACAATTGTTGATACTGACGCAAAAGTATAAACGCGGTTTGAAATTTTGAATTTGTTCAGTTACTTATGTGGCTGACTGTACATACGTGTTACAAGAACACGACTATAGAAATGGCTTGGTGGGAAAATATTGTATAATTATCGGTGATAAAAACACTAATAATACCTGATTTATGGAGATAAAATTAAAACTGCAATAAAACGGATGCTACTGAATATAATAGGTGTTCTACAATGTAGTTAGGTAGGTAGACATATTTACCTGTATTACGAGAGATTCCAAAAGAGGATACTTAGGTAATTAGCATGTCGGGACTCTGGAAACTAAGTTAAGAAAATATGTTGAATAATCTATTAATAAAATTTATGTTAAATTTCTTAGAAGTTTATTTTTTATTTTTATTTATTTATTACTTTTATACAATAATGTATAAAGGCGGACTTAATGCCGAATGGCATTCTCTACCAGTCAACCTTAGGGTGATGCAGAGATAAACAATACAGGTAGGTGTAATAAATAAAGATATAACATAAAATGAGAAAGAGAATAAAAAAAAAAGACATGTTAAAAAAAACATAAATATAAAAGTACGCAACACAAATACACTTAATAAACAGGATAACGAATACAATATAAATATATAAAACCTTATAATAATATATAAAATACATAATATAAATACATATACCAAATTATATAATAGGAGACGATTAATGAGATGATTCCATCAGCTTGTTAAGCAACAGCAGTCGAACCTTAGCTTTGAATGCAGAACGATTCGTGGTCGTCCTAACATCGAGTGGGAGCGCATTCCAGAGAAGAATGGATTGAATTGCAAAGGAAGAGTGAGTAAATGCAGAACTGTGAGTGGGACACTTAAGCAGAAGGCTGTTTGAAGAGCGAAGATTTTTGTCATGAGTACTACTTAGGTACTGGAATTGAGAAGATAAGTACGAAGGTGAAGTGGGAGAAGAAAGTAAAGAGAAAAGAGTAGTAAGAGCACGCAAAGAACGGCGTTGACGTATGGGCAGCCATTTCAGCTGAGAGCGGTAGGGAGACACATGGTCATATTTACGAAGATTGAAAATGAATCGAATGCAGTTATTCAGAAGGCGGTCAAGTTTATTGAGTTGGTCTGCATTCAGATCAAAATAGCACACATCACCGTAGTCTATTATAGGAAGGATAAGGAATTGCACAAGCATTACCTTAGTTTTGGCAGGGAGAAAATTTTTCAAACGGTAAAGAGCACGCAGAGTACCGGTAACTCTCTGACAAACAGAAGTAATCTGGACCCGCCAACTCAGAGTGGAATCCATAAGCAAACCAAGATTCTTGACACTCGAGCTCCACGCGATGATAAAGTTACCATATAAGACAGGTGGTATGGTCGAGATATCCAGCCTGCTAAGCATCCTTGGGCTGCCCAAGAGTAAGGCTTGACATTTCGACGGGTTAACAGACAGGCCAAAACTGTCGGACCAGCTCTTTATGTGAGCTAGATCCCTATTTACTTGGTCTACTGCTATGGATACACTGTCCACACTCGCTTGGGAGTACAATTGTAGGTCATCGGCGTATAGATGATACGTGCACTGAAGATTTTGGGTAACGAGATTAATAAACAAAGAAAAAAGCAAAGGGGAGAGTATACCGCCTTGAGGGACACCAGCATCAAGATTACACCATAATGACGATGAATCGTTAATACGCACCGACTGCTGACGCCCTCGAAGATAGGAAGAGAACCATTCCAGTGCGACAGAAGAGACCGAAAGTTTAATAGAAGTTATGGCTACAATTTACTTACGCATTATTACATTACTCTAGTTTATTTTCTCATGCAGATTGAGGCCCATAATTTATTGCCTAGGAATATAATATTTTCATCTTACGAACGTAGCTACAAGGCTATGTCGTCTACCTATTCTCAATACTGAAGCGTGTTGTTAACCTCTTGTGCCATTGTTATGATACATAAAATGTTTAAAAAACATACATTTTCGTTTGGTTGTTGCACGCAGATCGTGAGACCAAAATAATATACAGTCGTGTAATAAATTCTCACGAGAAGACTTCTCACGGATAGAATTTCGAACTCACTGCGGCTGGATTTAGTACATACCAGGCTACCAATGAGCTATAACAACAGTTAAGACTTAGTAATAACTAAATAATTCTTTTTTAAATTCCTGAACATGATTAGATCTGCGTACCTACTGTATAATTATTAATTGTAAATATAGTTAATACCTAACAGAAAGTGAGACTACGTAGGACTGCATCGACGGCGTATTTGTATTGCGTGCGCGGTACGACATAACTCTCATAAGTCCCGGGTTCGAATCCTAGGTCGGGCAAATTGGGTGCTCTAGTTGCACCTCTGCCTACCCTCTGTGGATGTGTGTGTTTAGAAAGTGAGACCAACTGGGTCTCTTGAGCATATGTGACCACTGATCATATCCGCCCATTAACTCTTAAGAATAACAAAACCAAATGAATCGTGCGCAGGTACCTACTTGTAATAACGTGTCGACCTTTTAAATAAGGAGAGGAAATTTTTGTTATATTTAGCCTTCGGCGATATCCTTGTCCATACAAAAAGCAAAAAAGCCAATTCTTTACTATAAATAGGGAACTAGACTGTTGAACTTTAAAGATGAACAAAATTTGCTACAGCTTTACTACATACCTACTACTTATTTGAGTTATATTATGTTAGCGCGGTTGACTAAGACCTAAGTCTAATCAGTAGAGGAGGCCCGTGCTCAGCTCTAACTATAATAATAACACCAGCCCTGTATTATTGAAGTTATACTTCTTTTGGCGCGTTAGGGAAAAATGATGAGAGTAAATTTTTACGATGCGCGCGCACACCGTCACGAAAAGCCGACACCCTGAAGTTAGCTATAGTCAACATTTTTTAACGTAAACGCAAGCGATAATTCACAAAGAATACATAGATAACTTTAGAAAAGTCAGTGGAGCGTGCCCTTGCGTTTTGAACCTGGGGACATGCGTCTCGGCAGTCCGTTCCAGCCCCAACTAGGCTATCGCCGCTTTTTTAATCATCCTCTCAGCAGTAAGACATGATAATATTATTTATCTTAATTTGAACAATATTTTAATTCCAGCTGGCAAAACCACACGAGCCAGGAGTGTTCATTGGTAAAATACAGCAGGACAATCCCGCGAGGATTTTCCTGGGATACGTTGATAAGCAGGCTTCTGACAAGAAAGTCGTCAAAAACGTGTTCAGCTTTGGCGACTCGGCTTTTATATCAGGTACGCCATAATTTCTCCTAAAACTGTTTTCTCTATATTTGTAATTAGTCTGTCTTTATGGTAGCTAGTGGCAACTTATCATTCTGGGAGATATAATTAGGTATAAGGAAAATGTGGTTCCTCTGATATTTATGCACTGCCTTAGACGAGGTTAACGTACCTAAAGAAAATAAAGAAACAAAGCCGTTTACATAAGTCATTGACCGCGTATAATGTTATTCCAAGCTAAGTAAACTTATTCGGTAAATGGTGACACAAATATTAATCAAGTATCTTATGAAGTAATTAAGTTAATTCACTTGTCTAAAAATGATGCATTGTACGGTTAGGGATTCCTCTTTCTCATGATCAAGGACATCCGAAGTCTCGATGATAAGTACATATAGCTCATTACAAACACAAACTCCAATGTGCGATCGTTTAAAAATTAAAACCAAAATGATTTATACTTTTCTCATACTACATAAATACCTACTGGTAAAAAAAATTAGGTAGGCCAAAGTTTAATATAATATTTTATGGAAATTTTAACTGACTGTTTCAAGTCCGCTGCCACAATTACCTTGATTTAGTTAAATGCTATTGGAGTCGACCTAAACAGGCCCTAAATATTGGTTATGTTATTTATGTTAAATTATTTTACTAGTAGAATTGATATTCAAGAATTTAGTTGGCACATACCTATATAGGCTATTTTGTATGTTTTTGTGTTCAGAAAATATCGATACAAAGTCGAATAGGGACGTAGTTCTAATTTATAATGGTGATACTTTGAACCTTCAAATACCAAAGCAGTAGCTATGAGCATTTTAATAATAAGAATTAGAATGCAAATCACCTCACGTCATTTCTAAAAAAAAAATTTTTTGATAGGTAGGTACGTATGTTTAAGATCGTTAAATAATCTTAATGTTGCTGAATACTTACGATTTATCGATCTCATTTGCACCACTTTACGTATTATGTATTATCTATATTAAACGTGAGAATATATCACGAAATGAATTTTATCGCTTCATATTTTAGACTGCCTCGGTGGCGTAGTTGTATTACGGTACGACTGCAATGCTGAGTTCTCGGGTTCGATCCCCGGGTCGGGCAGTGATATTGGGTTTTTCTACTCAGTATCAGCCCGAAGTCTGGAATTTGTCCCCGATATGGCAATAGGCTCGCCCCCTATCACATCATGGGACGGAATACGCACGGCGAAAAGTGGGTGCACTAGTTGCGCCTCTGCCTACTCCTTCGGGATAAAGAGCGTGAGTGAGTGTGTGTGTATGTGTATATTTTAGGCGATGTTAGAATAAACACCGGTATTTTTACCTCAATATCGCTCTCATCCTTTTGTGATCATATTTTACATTTTAATGTAAAGAACACTTAGTAAATAAATTATGTTTTCAGGCGACATCCTGGTGGCTGACGAGCTCGGCTACCTGTTCTTCCGCGACCGCACCGGCGACACGTTCCGCTGGCGCGGCGAGAACGTCTCCACCACCGAAGTGGAAGCCGTCGTCTCTAGGTTCGCGAACCAAAGAGATGCTGTCGTATACGGAGTTGAGGTTGGTATTATGGTAGATTCGATTATAAACAGTTTTTGTTTTAATTAGATATTGGCTGAGTAAAAATATTAAAAGGTTTGTTAATTATACAAATCGCACCTTTAGGACGAAAACGACGCAATTCAAAACAATCAAAAATTGAATTATCGTTATAAAATGACTTAAAACTGGTCCCATTTTTATAAAAATATAATAAAAAAGGGACCGATAGGTATAATAGTTTTATCATTTTCCCGCTTGAATACGGCGGTGTTTAATATATTGTTGTATTGAAAATTTCGTTTTAAGTAATTTTATGACGACAACTCAATTTACGATTTTTTAAATTGTGTCGTTTTCATTCTAAAGGTCCGAAATATCGCTATATGATTTGTCAGAGTTTAGATATACCTATTTCCATCCACTAAAATCTAACAACTTAATTACGTCATGCACAAAAGATGTCTATTACAATTAAACTTTATTATTTTGTTGACCGTCTTCTTCATCATCATCATCATCATCATCATCATCATCATCATCATCATCATCAGCCACATGAAACATAGATCTACCCTAAAGATTTATACACGGACCTGTTGAACTGACGGTAGATGGAGCAAAAAAGTTCTCGAGTGGAGGCAATGTACCGGCAAGCTCAGTGTGGGACGTCCACCTTCAACTTACAAGGTGGACGGACGACTTGATAATGGTCGCAGGAACACGCTGGATGCAGGCCACTTTCAACAGGACCGTCTTTTTATTGGAAAATAGTTTCAATTATTTCAAACGCATTGTATCTACATCAGTTTTTTTTTTCAGATTCCAAATACAGAAGGTAGGGCTGGTATGTGCGGCATCGTAGACGCAGAGGGCACGCTCGACCTGGATAAACTCGTCAAAGACTTCGCCAAGGACTTACCTAAGTACGCGAGGCCGGTGTTCGTAAGAGTCATGCCAAGCATCGATATGACCAGTAAGTATAGATTATTTATTTCGTCATGGCAAAATGACCCAAATACGCAATAGACCAATGTACTGAAAGGTTTAAAGTCTTAACCTTCTTAGTAGTGGTGCCCTACCCGGCAGTGGGATATAATACAAGGTTGATTAAGATCCATGATTTAAAGTAAAGTACAAATATAATTTCGACTAACAAGCGACGTAATATCCTCCGCTGGTCTCTCTCTGACTGTATGTACAGTCAGCAGCATAAGTAGCTGAACAAATTCAAAATTTCAAATTGCCTACATACTTTTGTGTTCTTACTAATCTTTTCTTTCTCTTCACAAAAATAAAATAAATGATATTTACTTTAATTTAAACGAAGAAAAAAATGTTTCAGTTTAACTTAACGCGTATATAGGCGATTTGAAATTTTGATTTTATACAGATATTTATCTTGCTGACTGTACATCGTCTGAAGCCGTAATATGACTCCGTCAGATGGAGCCACTTGAGCGAATTTTCTGAGAATAGGTCTTATAATAAGTCAGTGTACGTACTTTTTAATTATAAAGCTGATATATGACCATTTTTAAATACATAGTCTGAGCTATGTAGTTAATTGTATGACACTGAAGTTCCGGCATTTGGTGTTATAATATGGGATTTTACGTAGATATTATATGATACTACGCGAGTAAGCAAAATTGTTGATTATAGGTTAGATCATTAATATACAAGTATAATATACTTAGTACATTGACTATTTTTTTTTTAATTTTTATTACGCTCGTAACTAACGGAAACAAAATAATGACATATATCGGTGCTAATATATTCTTTTTAAATTTTCAGGTACATTTAAGCTGAGGAAAGTCGATCTGCAAAAAGAGGGATACAATCCAGCTGTTGTTAAGGACAAATTGTATTATCTAGATCCAAAATTAGACAAATATGTGCCTTTAGGTCAGGAAGAGTTCGATAAAATCCATGCGGGACAAATTAGACTGTGATTTATTTTTTAAGATTAATTTATTTTAAATAATGTGCACTATGTACAGTCAGCAGCATAAATATCTGTACAAAATCAAAATTTCATATCGCCTATATACGCGTTGAGTTAAACTGAAACATATTTTTCATCGTTTGAAGTAAAGTAAATCTCTGTTATTTTATTTTTGTGAAGAGAAAAAAAAGATTGGTAAGAACACAAAAGTATGTGAGCAATTTGAAATTTTGAATTTATTCAGCTACTTATGCTGCTGACTGTACATTAGGGTGAATATGCCTTTGTAAAAAATATTTTATAAGAGTAAAAAAATGGTCCATAGTATATGTTATAAAATGAACTATCTACTATTATAATAATAGAAGTTATTGCTAAGTGGGATGTTATTGTATAGAACAACATGCACCATTCAGTAAATCTGGCCATAAACAAACTCATATGATAAGTGATGAAAATAAATGATATTTATATTGATATTATATAGATGGAAAGGTTAGGGCCCATCACTGTAAGACTGGCGATAAATTTACTTTAAAACGGGGCCCAAAATTTAATGTGAGTCAATTATTTAAATTGGAAAAAATCATTCTGTACAAACTTGGTTATATTTTCGTACTGTGTCCAGTCGACTACGACTACTGCTGTAAGCTATAGAATCACATCAACTATTCCTTCCATCTCTGAATACCATGACATTTATAGATATTTATTTATCTTAGCATCTTAGAGCTCTCCTAAATTCAAATTTTGTTAAATAGTCATAGCTTTTTGCGACAACTTCTATGGTGAAACGTGCGACAAGCCGGCTGTAAAACCAGAGGGGCTTGGGTTCGATTCCTGTGAATAGATAAGATTTGTGGGTATTATTAAATTTATTTTTCGGATCTGCCTATTCTGAGAGCATTTCTCGTCAGATGTTCCTCGTTGTCTACTCACAAAACTGGAGTCATATCTTATTAGAGTTAAAGTCATGTATTTTAAATCTATTTAGGTCTAAATTTATTGATGTAAAGGAGAATCAAAATTTGTATTTGCTCAAATATTTATTATTCTATTTATTTAAATGCTGCTTGTTAAATTTATTGCTATTAAAAGCTGATTCCAATAAATTGTCTCCACCGTTAACTATGCCTTAATTGTAAGAATCAATCAATCAGCCTATTGCCGTCCACTGCTGAACATAGGTCTCTCCAAGTGAACGCCATCCATCCCGGTCTTGAGGAGCACGCATCCATCCCGGTCTTAAGCAGCACGCATCCATCCCCTACCCGCCACCTTTATCAAATCGTCAGTCCATCGTGCAGCAGGGCATCCTACACTACGTCTACCTAATCTTGGTGTCCACTCCAGCATCTGTCTGCTCCATCGACCGTCCGTCCGTCTGCAGACATGGCCGATCCACTTCCACTACAGTGTGCTAATTTTGCGAGCGACGTCTGTTAATAAGGTTCTCTGGCGGATAACTTTATTTCTAATTTTAAAGAATTGTAAAAATTAACCAATCAAAATAGCCTATCCGTGTAAGCTTGCCAAACAAACTTTATTCGGATTGGACCTTTTTCGCTATGAACCGGGCGGGAGCGGTTAAGATCCTTTATAAGAATCGGCCATAAGATCCATTTATGTTAAACTGTGGTTAGGGACAAATTGTTCTTAAATTAATTAAAGCATAATTTGTGTGTTATGTGATTTAAAAGTATTTTGGCTTATTGTTACTATGAAAGATGATGACAGTATCTGTATGTACAAATTTTATGAAATATTTAGGGTACTATTTTTTCATTTTTTGTAAGAGCTCAGTTAGGCGCCATCCCAGTGAAATGTTAAATAAATAACGATTTTAAATGAATTCAATTGTATTTATTAAACTGTTACCTTTAAAATACATCTTATAGTATCGTACCTACTCTGCGTTCTTCAATAGGTAACTTAAATACATTATTAATTAGTAGACAATGTGGCAAGTACAATCTAATCAAAGTAAGATTAGTGCTACTCGGACGACGTGTACCTATAGGTAGGTAGTACCTACATGAAGTCACGGATGACTTTAACCGATGCTTAGAGTACTTGACACTATACTTAAGGTTGGTGAAAGAGGCACGGGCCTCTTTCACCAACTTTGACTTGTTTTTTTTATTACGGAATAAAAACAATTATAAGTACCTAATGAAAAATTACCATAATAATAGGTATAGGACTACAATTTGAGCATCCCTTTTTTTAAGAACGGTCCCCGTTTTAAGTTGCTTAGCGTAAGAAGAGATTCTGAGTACGCAAATTTTGTAGTATGGAATTTTTAACCATAGGTACTCTGAATTTCAGAGATTTTAGATCCTGCTAGTTCGGCAGCGCGATTCGTTCTTAGCCCCGGGGTCTGTTACTTCATCGTTCGAGATTCTTTCGGCGTGTGTGATTTTAGGGTAGAACAGTTTAAACGTATCTTTGGTTTATTATTTGTGGGTCGTTACTCGTTGTTTTAAAATTGCAGGTTTTATACCGTAGACGAATCAGTTATTAAGTAAGTCTAAGTATGACATAGTAATGTGATTGCCTTAAAAGTCGGCAGCACTACCTATATTGTAAGAGAACTGCAAATCAATAATGTGCTGCGTTAAACTCAATACTTACTCATTTAAATATAAATGTAAGTAGTTTTATTTAGATACCCTCAGTCCTCAATACCAACATATTGTCTCGCGGTAAAAAACCGCAGCCTAAAAAGCTATAACACTATCTAGTAGGGACAAACTAATATGGCCGGTATGACATGACACAGTTTTGAATTTTTTGGGTGGACGTTCTCACAGAGTTATCGCGTCGGGAAAAAAATTGAATCGTCATACCGGCCAGCTTAGTTTGTCCGAACTATACATGGTATTTAGGCTCTCTTACCCTGATTTAGGGTGGTGTAATAACAGTAAGCAAGTTATGGCTCCTAATCAGGGCGACCTGCCCCCCGAGGCAATTCTTGTGCTCTGGGTCTTCACACCCAATGCATACCCATGCGCGGGGGGACATTAGCCGCGGGTCGAGGCACACAGTTCAGTGTGTATACCTCTTGGTTGGATAACACATTGAGGCCTAAAAGGCCCGCGAACATTTCCTGGCACCCCCTTCTCTTTCCGCCCATCCTGGGAACCTTCCTTCCTTCCTCCACTTTCCCTCCCACCTCCCTATTCCACTTCCTTCCCAGGCCCCTGCAGTCGTCAAGCCGGGGGACTCCAGTATCCCATTCGCAGGTTTCCCCCGGTATTGACTGCATGATCGCCTACCTACAAAAAAAAAATCAGGGCGACCGGAGCGGCCCGGTCTACCTTCCTGACTCCCTAGTCCCTTACAACCGGGCAGTGCAGTGTAATAGAGTTTAAGGCGCTACGGAGCTTCAGATGCCGCAATGCGAGCGGAGTAAACGGACGTCTCGAGTGTGTGAATAGATTATTTAGGTAGTCTTATGTAATTTCTTAGATCTGATGGCTCCAGAACACTAAGTACCTACCTATCTGCATATTAGAAAATAGAAAGCTTTGCTCTTAATTGTAAGTATTCCTTCACCCAGAACTTACTCTTGTTCTTTTTTTTTATTGTCATGCTAGAAACTGCAGCGCCTACAGCAAAAACATTTTTTGTCGCTTTGTGGGTGCCATTATAGCAGACGTAGGTAATACTTGTGACGGTTACTTCAGAACTGAGTTAGGGTCTAGTCGACCGGCTAGTGTAATAAGCGGTTCCATAGTCAGGGGCCACACTCACCCTTGCCACAGGGCCCTGAATACCGTTTGGTGTAATACCCAACGCAAGGTAGCAAGGTGGAAATTGAGCATATTTTTTTAATTATTTCGATGACTTTAATGTTTCTATATAAAAAAGTAATAAACAAGAAGCGGGTACCTAAGTAAAGAAGAGTAAAAGAACACAAATCGGCGGTTTTTAGAATTCTTTTCTGTCTGTTAAAATATGTTTTTATAGATACTTAGGTACGTGCATGGCATATTGAAGCCACTGCACCCGATTTGCACAGTTGGTGGTTAACTTTTTAGGCTCAGATAAGTAGATGATAGATCTAAGTAAGTCCCCATAGACGGAGTTGTGGGCAAAGCTAGTCTACATAGTTTCATTATTCTGGTAGTATTATCTTACTTTTATTTAAAGATTTTGTTAAGTATTTAGTAATGTGAAGTAGTTACTGAAAGTTTACAATGAATTCGTACACTCCGTAGGTTATAATTCTTTTTGGGCTAACACAGGTACAATGTAAATAAAAAGCTAAAATGCAGAAACTAAACGTACACTGTCAAAGTGACAATTTCTATTACGATGAAGAAGATAAGAATACTTGTCTTTTTTGTATACATTGCTATATCTTCAAGCAAACTCATTGATCTCTAAAGTACAAAACAAGCAGTGTATAGTATATAAATGTCATTAGTAGAACTGTCGTAATCGACATGAAACACTGGTTGTAAATGAATGAATTTCGTAAATGATAAATCGTAATATTCGTTAATCATAAGTTTTTGCTTACTTTAAAATTTCTAGTTTTCTTGTAAAAAAATAATCGGAGTGCGTCACCGTGTTTCGTGATCACCACACAATTCCATTATTAAAAAATAATCAGAAATTCTCAGGTGTTAATTATTCGGTGTTATTAAACGTACAGGATTGAAGTATTTGTGACGAGTTGCAGTACTAGCGGTTCACGGTGGTTCGACGTTGGGCAGTTCGCCGCATTTCATTGCGAAAGGCAGTCGTGATGGGCCTTACAATAGCGGCTGCTGCGGCGGCCTTTGTGGCGTTATGGTCTTTCCAAGGCCTACTTTGTGCCCTTGTCGCTTCTGTGTTTGTGGCTATCCTGTACAGTGCAGTGTTCCATACGAGATGGTGCTATGTAGCAATAAAAACTGTCCCACGGGACGTTTAGTAAGTACAAAAATTGCGTGTCACACTGTTATAAAACTTAACACTTTTGCTTTGTTTTTCTGTTAGAGAAAGTTTCATTTTGATATTGCATTTAAAATATACACATTGTTGTGTTTGAAAACTTATTCTTTCGTGGATATGTTTTTTCTGAGTTGTGAAAACAATAAAAGTTAATTTTCACTATGTCAGGGTTTATCATTTTATTTATGTAACAATTATTAAGCTACTACAATAAGTAGGTCACTTTTTATTCCTTGTTGATAAATCAAAGTTTGAATCATCTGTAACAGATAAAGGTCAATGACATTCTCTCAGTTTGTCAACATTATTTAGGATATACTACCTACCTGCATTATTCTGAAATGGTATACTTTTAATTAAAAACATGAATCAACATAATTCTATTTCAACAAAGTAGTGAAAGTTAACTTAAGTTACTGTATGTTTTAAGTGCTATTAAAGTTTTGCACATTTTTAATATTGAACTGAAAATTTTATTCTCCAATAATTGGTATATATTTAAAATTTTGATATCTCTTAAAATAAGGGAGTAACCATGTCAAATTGGTTTTGTAGTAAATGACAAAAGTGGAAATGTCTCATAGCTCAAGTTTATTTCAATTTACATTACATACACAAATTTCGAAATTACTTGTCTAGAAAGCATTTAAATAGAAAAAGAAATTAAAAAGTTGTGAATTTTTATTTTTTTGCTCTCCTGTAAAGTCAATGTTTCTCGTAAGGGTACAATGTTTGAAATTTCTATCATGCTGATATGGGCAAATTAACAAATTCAAAAATATGTAAAAATTATGATCTTATAACATGTAATGCCTTCATACAAAAACATGTTAAAATGAATCAAATTCTTGACTACTAAAATTTATTTTATATAAAAATAAAGTTAGGAATATAATATTGATTTAATTTTTAGTGCATTATACACCTACATGAGGATTATGTGGGTGACCCGACAGATGAGCAGAAAAAATCTGACCATTCCAGACATATTCCATGATGTTGTCAACAGACATCCGGACAAACCATGTTTCTTATTCCAGGATGAAGTGTGGAGTTTTAAGGAGGTTCGTATTTTCAAATCCATTCTTTTTCTACCTTCCCTAGTGGGGTTGGTGCACACTTTTGTGTATATTGCAGTAATTATTTGGTAGTTTTATAGCAGCTGCTTGCCTCATGATTACCCGCTCTGGAAGATCTAATCCCAGGCAAATCATGTTTGAAATATCTTACTTGATCTAGGAATCAAAGCACAGACCTCACGGTCGGCATTCCATAAAATGGCTACTAAATGAAGCATTAATTTGAAATGCTAAGGTATAACCATTTTACATATTGGTAAAAATGTACAAATCACTTGATCTTTATTTATGGTTGTGAAACAAAACTACATAGTGGCACTTAAATTAAGATTGAACAGTCATTAAACTTTAATAATGTCTATGGAAATGCCATTAAGGAAATTTAATGACCCATTTTATGACTTACTAAAGTAAAAAAGGATCATTAAAACTATTTTACAATTCAATGACTACAAAATTAATAAAGTATAAATATGTTTAAAACTCCCAGTTATTTAAAACTAATAAAGTTTTTCATATTATATATTAGCTATTGCACGCGGCTTCGCCGGCGTGAATGATTTATTCTGGTATAAAAGTCCAGCTATATATTTTCCCGGGATAAAAAGTAGCCTTAAACCTTCCCAGGGTTTCAAATTATCTGCATACATCAAAATCCATTTGGTAGTTTCTAAGTTTATCGCGAAAAGGCGCAGCGGGTGACTTTGTTTTATTTACTACTAGCTGTTGCCCGCGGCTCCGCCCGCGTGAATAGGTTCTTCCGGGATAAAAGTCCCGCTTTTTATGGAAACTAAAATAAATGGAGCCTAAGTTACTCCTTATTACATCAGCTACCTGCCAATAAAAGTCCCGTCAAAATCGGTCCAGCCATTTCAGAGATTAACCGGAACAAACAGACAGATAGACAGACAAAAATTGTAAAAAATGATATTTTGGTGTATGTACCGTATATATTCATATACATGTAGTAAAAAACGGCTATTTCAATATTACAAACAGACACTTCAATTTTATTTATATGTATAGATGTAAGGATATGGAGTAAGGATTTGTTATCAATGATCAAAGTAGTCCCCAAGTATGCACCAAAGATATAGAATTTCAAATTCGTTCTCTTTACCGCTTCCTCGCCTGTCGGTACTGATTATAATAAATCAAACACGTTATCAATCAAAGATAAATCCGGTATGAAAAATTATTAGTCTAGCAGATGTAATTATTTGAAAAAAATAAACCGAGTATCTTAAGAATGGTGACCCTAATTCTTTTCTTTAAGTGTATCCTGCTATCTACATTAGACATTCTTTTTAATATTTTTTATTGTAGCAATGTAGATAATCTAAGGTGTTATTCTAATGAGATCATAAGTATCATGAGCTCCGTTCTCGGATCAGGCAATCCAAAATATATGCGTCGGTATTTCGATTTGAATAAGTACACGAGAGTTGCAAATTAATTTGTGCCCGATGTAGCAATTTACTCAATTAGCTATCGCATTTAAAAACTCACGAGTTTATCTATCTCTTAGGCAGTAACGCAGCGTGATTATAATAATATTATACTAGCTTATACCGGCGGCTGCTCCCGCGTGCAATAGTTTTTTCTTGATAAAAGTCCTGTTTTATATATTCCCAAGTAGCACTCAGAAGTAATGTAGCCTCCTATTACTAAAAGAATATTCAAGATCGGTTCAGTAGTTCCAGAGATTAGTCCCTATAAACTAACAAACAAACTCATAAAGTTTTCCTCCTTATACTATTAGTACAGAAGTATAGATTAGTATTAGTATACATAAATACTTTAAAGACTTCCACTTCTTTTTAATTTAGCTGTTACAATTTTTTTGTCCAACTAATGGCATAATTGATAATTTTAACGGTATGCTAATGTTGATGACCGAATAAGCATTGTATGTATGCATTAAATGACAAAATTCTGTATATAGTAGGTGGGACAAGGCTACTTTATTGTCAATTTCAATTGTACGGAAAATTACTTGCGCAAACCTAAATAAATTAATCCATTTAAAATGGTTTCTATTATATTCAGCTTTTAGATGGGCATTTAACTGCGATGTGTTTATGAATATGAATGCAAAATGATTGATATGATGTGTGCGACCTTCTGTTAGTTGACAAGATGCTTGGAGCGTTTTTATAGATATTTTTTCATGTGTTAATCCGCAATATAGGATTTATATAACATACGCCGACAAGCGAAGTAGTGAATCACTTGATGTGAGGTGATCTTCACGGCTCATAAAACCCACAATAGTAATATCGTATAGGTGCCGTCGACCTTAAAGCCAAGAAATAGGGATTAGAAACAGAGTTGGATTGTTTTCTTAGGGCCGTTTCTAGAAACAACGACAACAGACGAATAAACAATATTAATCTTCGATCCGATCCCGGGGATAAACCAATAAAAATAATCCTTTCCCTTCAGCCAGCCAGATACGCAGGAGATATTATAGTGCACAAATGTGCGCGCAATACACAGGTGCACTCACTATTCCTTTACTCTCATAGTCCGATGATACGGCATTCCGAAATGACCGGAGAGAGATCAGGCGCAGGACCAACGGCTTTGCGTGCTTTCCGAGGCAGGAGGGTATCACACGCCAATTTCATGACTCCGAGCTGTGACTGAGTAATTTTGAAGATGGAAAAACCCAGTTACAATGTTTTTGGCCCGACCCGAGATTCGAACCCAGCGCGCTAATCGTACTCGTAACGCGTACGCAATACAACTACGCCACCGAGGCAGTCAGGCATGTTAAAAAACTTTGTTCTCATTAGTCCGTTTTCGAGGTGGATTGAAAAAAGGGATTGGAATCAGAAAATTAGATATTGAAAACGGCGGATAGTCATATTATGTTCTGTGGTAGTTATGGTCCTCTGGTATAATATCACTAATCTAAATAAAACTATTTTTACGGATTATATCGCGGTTTTTTAATTTATATTTTCTCCCGACGTTTCGAAGGCATTGCAGCCTTTATGACTTCAAGACACTGTGAGCTCATTCTGCGTAGATCGGACCGTCAACAACTGATAATTATAAAAATATTTTATAATTGTTAAATGTAGGTAGATATTGTAACTTTTACATTTCGGACTACCAACACCTCAGTCCGCCCCGTGACCATGAAGGCTGCATAGCCATCGAAACGTCGGGAGAAAATATAAATTAAAAAAACCGCGATAAAATCCGTAAAAATAGTTTTATTTAAATGTCTAACATTCGCGTAAACATAAGAAATCATTATCACTAATCTAACTTGTAGGGTTTGCACGTTCGTGATGCATTTCATTCTTGTTATACTGCCTCGGTGGCGTAGTTGTATTACGTACGACTGCAATACTGAGGTCTCGGGTTCGATGCCCGGGTCGGGCAAAGTGATATTGGATTTTACTGTTTAGTATCAGCCCGGAGTCTGGAATTTGTGCCCGACATAGCGATAGGCTCACCCCCTATAACATAATGGGACGGAATACGCACGGCGAAAAGTGGGTGCACTAGTTGCGCCTCTGCCTACCCCTTCGGGGATAAAAGGCGTGAGTATGCGTATGCGTATGCATATATCCATTTTAGTCATTGATTTTGTAGCGTACTTTTTATGTCCAGTTTCCATTTGGAAAGGAAAGAAGCGTAATATGCAATGTCGTTACTGTTACGAATTTAAGAATATAGATACAATAAAAATATTCAATTGCGTAAATAAATGGACCAACCGTTAAAGCCTATAACCTCAGAGCGTCAGATCTTGCGGAATTTTGCCATGAATCCAAGAGCTCCATTTAAAAACCGGTTTTAGCACTTCCCGCTTACGTTCGCGGTGCGAGTGACGCAACATGTTTCAGTAAACTGTCACAAAGTCCAAAAAAAATATTATGTTCTTGCTTTTCGTCAGTGTTTATGAAGGGAATGACATATTTAGTAATATTTTCCAACAGAGTAGGTACATATCTAATGTTAATCTTGGATTTCGAGTATGATCTAAAATTCAAAGGACATTAGAATTATAAAAGTGCTTTTTTATTCGCATACAACCATGAATAATTCAGTAATTATTCTGTTAATTGAATGTATTGTACTCATTAATTACTACTATAGTATTAACAAATCACGTTGCTATGTCGTTATAGGCATCGACATCTGTTGTGTCACTGGGAAAGTAAGGCATTTGAGTCATCACCCGTAGAACCTGAAGTTTTATGGGTGTGCTCGACCTTTAAGAAAGAGAGATTTTGTGGGTCGTGGCTGGCAATTTCACTGACCGCACGAAGCAAGGCTTTCTTTTGAAGCTGGCTTTCGGTACACTGGCGCCTCGGGGGAATTTTCGGCCCTTTCTTTTTACCACAACTGATATCCTTTAAAAATACCGAACAAATTATTCCAACCGTGACCCTTTCATACTGTGATAAATCTATGACGCAATTCTTCCATACTATAATGCCGGTTGCAGACGAAAAGCTAAGCTTAGTTCAGCTTAGTTCGCATAGCTGAGATATTTTTTCCCACTTCTGTGGAGACTGTAAACTATGTAAAATAAATATTATGTTCCTACGTATTGTTTGTAGTTTTCACCGCTATGAGAGCTAACCTAAACTTCTAAGCTTAGTTCTTGACTCTTGTCTGCAACCGGCTTAATTGCTATGTGTAATCGCTACACGATAATTGCAAGCCTGACTGCCTCGGTGGCGTAGTTGTATTGCGTAGGCGTTACGAGTACGATTTGCGCGTTGAGGTCCTGGTTTCGAATCGATGGTCGAGCCAAAAACATTGTGACTGGGTTTTTCCATCTTAAAAATTTCTCAGTCGCAGCTCGGAGTTAGGAAGTTGGCAGTGTGATACCCCCGTGCCTCGGAAAGCACGTAAAGCCGTTGGTCCTGCGCCTGATCTCTCTCCAGTCATGTTGGATTGCCGTCTCACCGGACTATGAGAATAAAAAAATTGCGAGTGCACCTGTGTATTGCGCACACACTTGTGCACTATAATATATCCTGAGTACCTGGCTGATCTCCGTTGAGATTGGCCGCCGTGGTCGAAATTGGCTTGGAGGATTTATTTATTTATTTTATTGCAAGCCTCACTATTTTTGTAGGTGGAAGATTTTAGCCTGCGCGTGACAGCGGCACTAAAGGCGCAGGGCGTCAAGAAGGGCGATATTATTGGCTTATTATTGAACAACTGCCCTCAAATGCCGGCAATATGGATGGGCATAGCACGGCTTGGCGCTGTCACACCACTAATAAACACAAACCAACGAGGCAATGCCCTTGTACATTCCATAAACGTCGCTAAATGCGATTACCTTATATTTAATGATGAGTATATGACAGGTGAGTGTTGTGAAAATTTAGTACGTTTATAGCTGATGCCATTATTTTACTATATAGATAATATAATATTATATAGTTATATAAGCGTCTATTATAGCTTATTAGACCAAATAGTATAAACTTTGATTAATTATATACCTAGATAGAGTGACACGCTGCAATGAAACTAAAACAAACAGGCCAACTTTTCTTAAGCTAGTATGCGTGACAGCTGTGTCATACGCTGTCGCTGCATCATTCTGCGTATCCTTGTGTGGGCGCATAATGATACCAGTTATTACATGGTTTCTATTAAAACGGGGAGATAGTTATATCCATGGAAAACAACAAAAAATAATTCACTCGAACTCATTTAGTGGGAAACAGTTCGCCTCTATTTTTTTCGACGCGTTTGAAACGTTCAGTGTCTATCTAGGTATATAATTAATCAAAGAGTATAAACTTTTGTATTGCACACACCTGAAAATAAATATATATTAATTATAATATATTATCATTATTATCAAAAATAACAAGATGTAACAATATTTCGAAATAACAATGCAATTTGAACACTGTGTTCATGATGTAAAGTACCATATCTGAAGTAAAACTTAAAAGTAGAACGCTCTCATCGCTTGAGTGTATGGAATGAATTCTTGAATATGAACCTTGTTTGATAATCAAAGGATTGCGAAACCAAAACTATAGCATAATATAGTAATGAAATTATATAATTATAGTAGGGACAAACTAATATGGCCGGTATGACATGACACGGTTTTGAATTTTTTGGGTAGACGTTCTCACAGAGTTATCGCTTCGGGAAAAAAATTGAACTGTCATACCGGCCAGCTTAGTTTGTCCGAACTATTGTGACAAAGAACTTTAGTCACCCTTCGAAATGTTAATGTGCAATAAATTTACGTATAAGTAGTAAGTATGGGGTGCATGGTGTCAATAGTTATAAATATTGTATTGACAGGTAATATGAGTAGAAATATTATATATCATTTTGATAATATCTTAAAAAGCACCCCACGCTTTTTTTTACAATAAATTTTTTTTTCTTATTTACACTATTCTTATTTTAAATTTATTTTCTATTTTTAGTTGGATTTTCTATAAAGCGTGTTTATTAGTTGTTTTAACCTATTATTTATTTATTATACACAATTAACGACTGCCTCGGTGGCGTAGTTGTATTACGGTACGACTGCAATGCTGAGGTCTTGGGTTCGATCCCCGGAGCGGGCAGTGATATTGGGTTTTTAAAATCAGTATCAACTCGGAGTCAAGATTTTGTGCCCGATATGGCGATAAGCTATAGATAGGGGGCGACCCTATCACATCATGGGACGGAATGAATACGCATGGTGAAAAGTGGGTGCACTAGTTGCGCCTATGAATTCTAATGATGACATTTGTGTATTCTACTATATGACCTTTTCAAAATCGCTATGTCAGTCTAGGAGTATATAAACTACAAACAAGGACATAGGTAATAGAAAATATCAACGAACCAAGTTGCAATACGAGTTAAGGTTTTAGAAGACATCTACGCGTACTCTTACGTAAAAGAAAATTGATCCGAGTTATGCGGTCTGTGTTGCGGTCTTATTTCTGCTACAATACAAATATGTTTAATATCTATAGAGTTATCTTTAATAAGTACATAATGCATTGAACTTTGGACCGGTTATGCGGAATAAAATTGTGAAAGAAAATCCATGTCAAATACATATGTATGTATTTGACATGGATTTTCAAGCATGCATGCATTGCATTCATCAAGCATGTGCTTGACCTACGTTGAGTCGACACTACTTATTACAATAAAGAATGTTAGTAAAGCTCTACATTCTACAAATATAATATAGGTTTTAAATGCTGCTCGGAAATTCTTATGTATAGTTTAGTTACTGGGCCGAACGTCGAAATCTTTCCCTGGACCGCGTACCATAATCATAACTAGCAAAATTCGGCAACACAATTACTGAAGGATGCTGATATCACGCTGCAGGCTCAGTTTAAAGAAAATACCACAGCTATCAAAGCTTAGTGTAGACGTCAGTAATAGTATGTGTATGTCAAAAGTCAAAACATTATGACACATTATGACCCACACATAAATGTTTTGCCTGTTGTAAAGCAATTATTATTAACGAGCTTTTGCCCACGGCTCCGCCCGTGTGAATGAGTTGTCCCGGGATAAAACTACCGCTATATATTTTCCCGGGATAAAAAGTAACCTTTGTGTTAATCCAGGACATAATCTACCCGTGTGCCAAATTTCATCGAAATCCGTTCAGTAGTTTTTGCGTGAAAGAGTAACAAACATACAGACATCCATACATCCATACTTACAAACTTTCGCGTTTATTATATTAGTAGGATTTTATACTCTAGACTTTGTTTTTGCCCTGTTTACAAGTACCTACGCTGTCTGGTCGTAATTAAAAATATTATGAATTATATTCAGTAACCAAATAACATATTTTTTTTATTTCAGCTATACAAGACGTCCAGTCTGAACTAAGTCCAAGCCTTAGGCTATTTAAGTTCACACACCGCCCATTGAATCCGTCTAACCCTAAATCCCAGGGTAGTGGGGATGCCGTCGCAGATTTTACCAGTATCTTGGAGACAACGCCGCCTGCAGAATGGACCCTTGCGAATGCAGACGGGTTCGAGGGGAAATTGTTGTATATCTATACGTCTGGAACTACCGGATTACCCAAAGCCGCTGTGATATCAAATGCCAGGTAAATATACGTATTATTTTTACAAATTTGAATTTTATTTTCAATTCCCTTGTGTGAAGTCTGCTCTATGCCCGTGCGCACGCAAGTCGTCCGTGGGTCCTTGACCCCCTTTATTGAACAGCGGCCCTGTCATTATAGGCTTTGTCAAGTGAATTTTTGCCTCTCAAGCACGCTATATATGGAACTTTCTTGATGTTCATTTTTAGCTCGTTGCTCTGTTGATAAAGATTTCGAAAAACACATTTTCTTCACTTCAGAGTCCATATACCAGATCTCATGATTGATTCCCTTAGATTAATTATATAATGAATCTAAGTTGATTCCTATTCAAAGTTTATAATTCTGGTTTGAGGATTCCCATTATTTTGCTCGGCTTTGACCTAGGGTGAAAAATGCCGTAAAGTAGAATAATCAGAAATTGTGTCAAGATTTACTTGGCATCTCTGGTGTATAATAACATTTATTTAGGTATAAAAATAAAACAGTACGTTATTAATTATAATACACAACAAAACAGATTTATTTCTTTTTGCTATCGTGTTCAAATGACGTGAAGGTAAATAAATGGGCACAGTCAGCCACAAAAGTAGCTGAACAAATGAAAAACTTTAAAACGCTTCTATACGTTAACTCCAGTCAAAATATTCTTCTTTCTTTATCTAAAATAAAGTCAACCCCGTTAAGTTTATTGTAATGAAGAAAAAACGATTGTTGATGCAGACGCAAAAGTTTAAAAGCAATTTGAAATTTTGAATTTGTTCAGCTACTTATGTGGCTGACTGTACCTACTTGTGCATTATTAACTCATAACGTTTGCTTATGGTCGATTATGTACGTTTTCAAGGAGAACAAGTTACAATGAACAACATACTGCCGTTGTAAAAAATAATACGATAGTTAGATAACATTTGTCAATAGTTACGATGCTCGATAAAAAATTCCATCGATAACATCTCTATCTTAACCATCTTTCGTAAAATCTTTTCAAAGTTCTCGCCTGATTTACTTGTGCAATGTTTTATAATTTTGGACCCAGCGCGTTTAAACTGAACAGATACATTTTCCACCAGTCTGTGATCACTGATCACTAAGAATTTTATTAATTAGATTGCCTCATTTATCTATGGTCTACATTCGTAAAACAACTATATACGTAATAGAAAAATACCAAGTATAATAAAACATAAAAGGTTCACTAAACGAAATTTCATTGCATACTCATTCAATTCACTGGTGGGTAGGTCTCTCATTATGTAAGAGGCCGTCTGGGTGGGTACCACCGCAATGTCTATTTCTACCGCCAAGCAACAGTGTGCATGCACTGTTGTGTTTCGGTTTGAAGGACTTTGTAGCCAGTATAACTACTGGACATAATGAGACTTAACATCTTATGTCTTAGGATGACGAGCGCAGTGGAATGCCACACAGTACTTTGTAAGTCAAGGTGCTGGATGGTGTTGCTACTGTTTATGGGTGGTCGTATCGCTTACCATCAGGCGAACGGCACACTCGTCTCGTCATTCAATGCAATAAAAATAGTCAATTCAACTTGTACATTTTACAAATCATTATATTAAGCAATCATTGTACTCAAAACGTTAATAGACCAACAGTCAACACTAACTAGTGTACAAACAGTGTCTGAAAATGACGTTTACGTTCCAGATTCGTGTTTATGACAACCGGTATACATTTCTGGCGTCTAAACACGTCTGACGTCATTTACTCTCCACTGCCGCTGTACCACACCGCTGGAGGAGTGATAAGCGTCGGCCAAGCTCTCGTGCTGGGTTGCACCGTCATTCTAAAGGCGAAGTTTTCCGCATCGCAATATTTCCCTGACTGTGTCAAGTACAAGGCGACGGTAAGTTACGTCATAGTGGGCGTGCTTCCACGGATTGTACGATACGATGCATCATGTACAAGACTTGTGTTTATGCTTTCAAACAGGGCCGTTTTAACCATACTGCGCGCTGGGGCGGGAAAACAGCCAAAAAAAAAACACAAAAAAGTAATTCCGACGACCTTTTTTGCGGGCGATCGACTTGCGCTTCCTTGCGTCCAGTTACATGTTTTTGTACAGTTTAACTTCACATTAACGACTGTACAACGATTGCTCATTACACGTATAGTACCCGCCCGCCCGCTATAATCCTGACTACTGTCAAGGGACACTAGACGTCTAGTCACGTCTTCAATCAAAATTATATTTGTAGAATAGGGTAGTTGACTACTTTTTTTTAAATACATTTATCAAAAAAGTATGTCTTATAAAATCTAGAGGAAAAATAATCTTCAAAATACAAGCAATAATAAATGAGTTATAAAGCTTTGAAGTTTGGTGGAAGGGGCATCTGTCAGATAACGGGAACAGCAGAATGTGACGTCACCGAGCGTCGCCAGCCATTACGCTGCGTGCATGCGAAAGAGATCACGCGATATCCCCACTTTTGCTCACAATAATATTTCAAATATGAATAACTGCTTTAGTTGTCAACCAATTTTGATTCTGATTTTACACAAGAATTTCTTTTTCGTATTATTTTCTGTTACATATAAAATAATGTAAAAAATCAAACATAGGAAACAACCCTATTGTATCAATGGGAGGTAAGTATTACAAAAACTTTTTGCCATTCTATAGAACCCATGTCTGTAAAAATATTACGAAAGACGTGTTATGTCGGATGCCGTATATATACGTTTCATATAATATACCTGGCGTTCGCGTCGTCGCTTTATTTTATGTTGTGCAGTAGTCCGTGGAAAAACGCTCTACAAGTGGTTCAAGGTCAAATTGCTAAACCTGATTGTTCCTGACCATTATCACCTTGATAGTATAATGTTTGATAATAAATAAATGACACAAATATTAATACAATGCTTTGGTTCACGAATACATTAGTAACTACCAATCCATAGCGCCATCTGTCCCACGCCAGCACCTTTAACTTAATATCAGACTAAGAATTAAAATATTTCCCACGGGAGCGAATTACCGGGATAAAAAATTGCCTATATGTTGGTCTGTCTTTGTGCCAAATTTCATCCAAATAAGTTCTGGGAGTAATGCGAATCTTATCGATAATTGTATTATTGTAATAAATATTTCAAGGCTAATAATATTTTCAAGGGTTGTTTAGTTTTTATCTGAGTATCAGTAGTTTGGTTTAGTTAATAATATCAAAACTTAAACCTGTAGAGTCAAAGTAGTATAATATTAAATTTTTAGGTACATTTTATTAGACTGTATTACTCTTTCTTTTTTTTTTTTTTTCTTCGCGGGGAAAAAAAATCTCATGAGTGTATTCATACTGATTACGGCTGGAGTTGGAAGTGGTTAGTAATAGTTTACCGCATCCTGGTGGCTGTGAATGACTGTTTCAGAGTTCAAACCACGTTTAAGACGATCACTACGAGTCAGAAACTAACAAAATGGATCTTTGAAATTAAAAAGTTACATCACTGAACCTGTTTATACTTAGTCTCCTCTAGTTACTACTTACACAGGTTCTCGATATCACAAGCGAGAACATTATAGATTTTTATTGATAGTTGCATAATTATCAATACTTAAATCGAGATCATTAATTATTTTTAACCGACTTCCAAAAGGAGGAGGTTATCAATTCGTGTGTTTGTATTTTTTTTAATGTATGTATACTGATTTCTCTGAAAATTGGGAGCGTATTTCCTTGATTCCTTCTTTATCAATGCCCAATTTAGCAAAAATAATTAATTTATATAGAAAATATATGTTTCCAGGAAAAAACTTGAACTAAAAAACACTGGCAACTGCAATTAAAAATATTATATATTTTTTGTTCGTTCCATATTCAAATATTGTTTATTGCAGGCGGCGCACTACATCGGCGAGATGTGTCGCTACGTGCTCGCGACGCCGCCCTCGCCCGCCGACACGCAGCACACCGTGCGCGTCATCTACGGGAACGGACTGAGGCCGCAGGTAAACTGCAGCGCATTAACACGTTGATGGACAGTACGTCCACAAGCGTAAAAATCATCAAAACTGATACGGCAGGACGCCTCTCGACGAGTGTCGACCCTGGACAGTACGTCCACAGGCGTAAAAATCATCAAAACTGATACGGCAGGACGCCTCTCAACGTTTGTCGACACTTGTCATTTCTCGACAAACACTGTGACACAAATATGTAGTGTCCTCAAAGCATTAATCGGTGAATAAATAGTGCCCGTCAACGTGTTAACATCATACAGATAACTCACGCTCATAACGTGATCTCGTGGATCTGTTCTAGGGATTGTGTGCTCGTTATTTGTAATTTTCGATTTTGTCGATCGTTTTGTAAATTATTTTTAATTGACGAGCTATTATGTCGCACAAGTGTTCTTTACCGTCTTTAAAAACTTCGTGATAAGTCGTGAATGCATTGCTGAATTTAAAATTGCTCTATAAAATTACTTTTGAAATAATATTACGAAAGTATTTACTATGGTTCCACTTTTACAATTGTATTGTTCTTTTCGTCAGGTCACAGTGACTGGCGTATTTCCGTATTTTAACATACCTATTTTAAATTCCAATGATTTGAATGCGTCACCTAAATAATTTACATGGCAACAAGAAGTCTAAAGTCTAAAGTATATTACGTATATTAGAATATATATTTGCATCAAATATGCATATAAATTTATTTGATTAAAAAACATTGTTACAGATATGGGTGGATTTCTTGAAGAGATTCAAAATTAAATACGTGACCGAGTTCTACGGCGCAACTGAGGGAAATGCAAATATTGGTAAATTAATTTGTTTGATAACAGTAATATAATAATGGCGTAGTCCAATATTCTATCGACGTTAGGAAGCCGTTGAACTTAAGTGACATTTTATTTCCGAAGACATTGAAACTAGGTTCAAAAGACGAAGAAAAATACATGTATTCTAAATGTGTATACAGGGTCATTTTGACATTGCGTTAATAAATGAAATCACATACTTATCTCGTCGAAACTAACGCTTTCCATTATGTTATTTTAAGCATAGATGTAAAATAAAAAAGTGTAAGTTTCGAACAAAATAAATATTCATGAAAAGTAACTTTATGTTTACACGACCTTATGCCACTACTACTGCTCTAAGATAATTCGTCGCAGCGGCAACATTATACTTTCATTCAGAAATACACTTTCGCACACACCATATTCGCACTAAACTACGAAATGTTCAAAAAAAAAATGAAACTACAATCGGGATTTTTGGCAATAATATTCGTTATTCATGGATGATTTTTGGCAAGATGTTAGAAGAGGTAAAGACGAATATGTGGTTTTATTTAGTAATGCTACGTAAAAATGACCCTATATAACTTAATATCGTAAAAAATACACTTGAGTCAATTAATATTTCCACCGTCGATTATAATAGGTTGAACATAGATGTTAAATTTCGCTGTATACAGTTTAATATATAAATACAACTGCAAAAGTTTTTCCAATTGAAAAACCCACATTGTGACGTGAAATAAAAAAATTTGTCCGATATGGCTATACAGGTGAATTTATCAAGTGGGCGTGGATAACGAAATACTTACCTACGAGGAATAGTAAAAATGCTCAAAGGAACCTCGAGGGCGATTTCGATGAAAACTAAACCTGCATCATTGGAGTTTTTAAAAATCAATATTCGTAACCAGGAATCGAACTCATAGATTTTGACAAAAAAAACGAATACACTGTATTATTACACCATTCGATAGTATCGCTAATAAAGATGAAATCCTCGGAAGTAATTATCATACGGCAAACTAAAGGAAAGAGCAAATTTTTAACAAATACTGGTGGTAGGTTTGTCATTATGTAAGAGGCCGTCTGGGTGGGTACCACCGCAATGTCTAATTCTACCGCCAAGCAACAGTGTGCATGCATTGTTGTGTTTCGGTTTGAAGGACATTGTAGCCAGTATAACTACTGGCCATAATGAGACTTAACATCTTATGTCTCAGGATGACGAGCGCAGTGGAATGCCACACAGTACTTTGTAAGTCAAGGTGCTGGATGGTGTTGCTACTGTTTATGGGTGGTCGTATCGCTTACCATCAGGCGAACGGCATGCTCGTCTCGTCATTCAATGCTATAAAAAAAAAAAAAAAAATACTTTTATTTATTTTTCCTCTGTTACGTACCTGTTACCCATAATTTCCAGCCCCGTATTATATATTGCCCACTACTGAGCACGGGTCTTCTCTACTACTGAGAGGGTTTTGGCCTTAGTCCACCACGCTGGCGTAGTTCGGGTTGGTAGACTTCACATACCTTCGAAATTCTTATAGATAAATTCTCAGGTATGTAGACCTGTTAACCGTCTTTGAGGAATATTCTAAACGGAATCAATAAGATTCTAATTTTGAACGCAGTATAACGTTGGAAACGTCAAATCCACCCATGTATTGAAAGCAATGGCCATCATTTCAAACAATCAAATTAATCCAATTGCATTGTAACTGGTTTCTAAATTAATAACTTAAGGTTACTAACATAAGAAAATTAAAATAGTATTTATTATAAATGAGCCCCTTCCTCTAGTTTGCTATATATGTCAATACATCCCAGGATTTGATCCGTATTAGCTACTCGACACTATCCAATGGTGTAATGATACAGCGGTTTGTTTTATTTTTGTCAAAATCAACGAGTTCGATTCCTGGCTACGAATATTGATGTTATTAAAATCCATTGACGCAGTTTTAGTTTTCTTCAAAATCGTCTTCGAGAGTCCTTTGAGCATTTTTCGCTATTCGTCATATTTTCGGATTTCGCCATCCACGGCCACTTGAAAAATTCACCCTGTACGCCTTCGCGTAACGGACATATTCACGAAATTTGAATTCAATAATTGTGTCTACTTTTTTTTTTCTAATCGGGCACGACAAAGTCACTGCACCTCACCTGATGGTAAGCGCGATGCCGTCCAGATAGAGTATCGAATGGCAGTAGAAGGTTATCTCATGCCATTCGACACAATCATGCCGGCCTACTAAATTGCTTCTTCTCGCTACGGCGGAAGGACCCAGGATTATAGGAAGGAGGGCCGTACACGTGCGCCGGTAAACTATGCCAAAGCCTGATGGTGCGGCAAAGAAAAGATTTAGCGAACCTATTGGTTCGGGCCGAGATGGTTTTAACCATCAAACTACGACCTTAACTTACACCTTAGAAAAAAAGCGTGAACTTATTATCAAATACAACATATTATACGTATCGTGTACATTGCAGCGAACACCGACGGAACGCCGGGCGCTATCGGTTTCGTGTCCCGGATCTTCCCCAGCGTGTATCCCATCGCTATTATTAAAGTCAATCAAGAAACTGGAGAGCCAGTGAGAGATTCCAAAGGGCTATGCCAGGTATGTGTTTTTTTTTATGTTATACTAGGTGTTGTTCGCGGTTCGGCCGTGTGAAAAGACTTTCTCGCTAACTAAAATCCCTAAATAAACGTAGCGACCTATAGCGCCATCCGTACGACTCTAGCGCCATCTACTTAAAACCGGAGCGAATTACCAGTTATACAGTAGGCTATGTGTTAATTTACAACATAGTCTATTCGTGTGCCACAGGAGATGTCCGCTTTTTGTATGGGTGCTGGGCCTAAAAAACTAACCAGGCTCAAACTTTAGGGATATTAAAGGGGCAAAAATATGAAACATGGATCCATTAAAAAAAATTTTTAGAACATTTAAAACTACCTTTTTTAAAAAAGATCATTTTAAGTGGTTTTTAAGGAAAATAAAATTACATAAATCTCAAAATCGGAGGGCTTTAAAATTGTACGATTTATTGCAAAGGTCTAGTTTTTGGAAATACTATCCAAATATATTATATAAAGTATCTTAGTTAGAATTTTAATCCCATTTTTGGACATGTCCTTTCATCCAAATCCGTAATATTTTTACTGCTTTTACTTTTAACAAACATACAAAAATTTTCACAACTATTCGTTTTTTAAATATTGGTAAGAGTAGAATTGCAGATATTTTGAATATACAGACAAAATAATAACACTAATTACTGATTTAAAAACATGGTAAGGCCATCTATTTTTTCCAGAGTGTCGTTAAATATAATAGTAAAATCTGCATCGAAATCCGTTCAGTCGTTTTAAGCTTATAAATTACCAGACGCACTTTATTTCTTATGTAGAAACGTTCGTAATCTTAATAGTGGGCTTCCGACTTGGCGTATTTGAGCAAATATTTGCGTTATTTGGCCAATCCAACATCAACTTTGTACTAAAAGAAGACAAAGTCGATATTGCATTGCCCAAAAGTCGCAAATATTTCGAGGAATACGCCAAGATGTGTACCACCATAAGAGGAATTGGCTAGCAAATGACGATATTATATTTGGCATGAGTGAACGATAGACAAAGTGACGTGTGATGGCGTGAGTAGTGGCGCCACGTCCACGTGGAGTCTACATTGTATTTATAACACATATTTTAGGGTTCCGTACCTCAAAAGAAACCCTTATAGGATCACTTTGTTGTCCGTCTGCCTATCTGTCGAGACTCAAGACTCTTTTTCTCATGAACGCGTGGAGCCATTGAAATTTATATCAGATACTTGGGTCTACGGTCTCTTTCAACTATGAAAAAATCAAACTTGTAAGTCAGCGCAATCAAAAGTTATGACCGTTAATGTTGCATATTTTTATTTCGCAAGGTATCAAAGCCTATGGGGTACTTTCCGTTGACCTAGAATCATGAAATTTGGTAAGAAGCAGGGTCATACAGCACATGTAAAGGAAAAAATCTGAAAACCGTAAATATGCACTTTGATAACAAAAAAGCGCGCGCATACTCACGCCTTTTATCCTCGAAGGGGTACCTAGTTTGTCTGTTAATTAGAGTAACAATGCTAGATCTACTTTCTTAATGTACAGTCAGCCACATAAATATCTGAACAAATTCAAAATTTCCAATTGCTTTTAAACTTTTGCGTCTGAATCAACAATCGTTTTTCTTCATTACAATAAACTTGACGGGGTTGACTTTATTTTAGATAAAGAAAGAAGAATATTTTGACTGGAGTTAACGTGTAGAAGCGTTTTAAAGTTTTTAATTTGTTCAGCTACTTTTGTGGCTGACTGTACCTACTTATGATGTTTGTTCGAAACCCTCAGTGCGCGAGTCCATCCTGCACTTGTCCGGTTTTTTTTATTTATAACATACTGTATTTTTATTTATAGTAGTCTATATACGGCATGTTGTTCTCGTTTTGTCACTTGTGACATGATAGTAATTGTTCAATGAATGTTTTGGCAACAACATATTATTGTGTGTGTGTGTATCTTTGTATATGGACATTACTTCGCACTGTACTAATTTATGCAGTTTTTGGCGTTTAAAAAACCGCCATGTACATTAATCATTTTGAAATGAGTGTTGTCAGTGAATGCCGTAACCATATTTATGGAACATAAAAACTAAATTATAGGTATATATACGTAAAACCTACTTTACGATTTTTTTATATCTATACTAATATATAAAGCTGAAGAGTTTGTTTGTTTGTTTGTTTGTTTGAACGCGCTAATCTCAGGAACTACTGGACCGATTTTGAAAATTCTTTCACTAATAGGAAGCTACATTACTCCTGAGTGCTATAGGCTACTTTTGATCCCGGAAAAACTTTTCCACGCGGGCGGAGCCGCGCGCAATACTAGTATGTTATAAATACAATGTAATCGAAACACTTCCTAAGGAAAATAATACCTACCTGCCGTTAACATTTAGTTCCTCAATTTCAGAAAATGTTTTTTTATTCGATCCTTTTTTTTGGACTACAGATAGCAAATCCCGACGAACCCGGAGTGTTCATCGGCAAGATCCAGGCGCACAACCCGGCGCGGCAGTACCTCGGGTACGTGGACAAGACAGCGTCTGAGAAGAAGGTCGTCAGGGATGTGTTCAAACACGGCGACGCTGCTTTTATATCAGGTACTCATATACCAGCCCAGTGTTATACCCCAGGGTCTCAGATGCTCCCGCGCACAGAAAGAGACTCTCAGCGTTGTCAACAGCAAGAGGCCAAACCGTCCTCACTGTCATCCATCACGAAGGTCTACCTGCGACGTTAAGAAATTGTACATAGTATTTTAGCTGGCAAACAACTTGAGCTTACTGTGTGGTGTTTTTTTTACCGTTAATACTGTTAGTTACTTGAAGATTATTATACTGTGGGCGTCCACCCCCCTCGCCATCGCAACCCTCCTCCATACTGAAAAAGAACTATTGATCATCAGGCGACATCCTGGTGGCTGACGAGCTCGGCTACCTGTTCTTCCGCGACCGCACCGGCGACACGTTCCGCTGGCGCGGCGAGAACGTCTCCACCACCGAAGTGGAAGCCGTCGTCTCAAGGTTCGCGAACCAAAGAGATGCTGTTGTCTATGGTGTTCTGGTAAGTATGTTTGTAAAGGTTTCTTTTTATCTTTATCAGTCCAGGAAATTGACAGTGTGTACTTTTATTAGAGATGAGAAAACCATCTTGATAATCTGTTGCATTCACTCTTAGACTTCGATTGTTTTTATTGTCTATGTTCTGCTTGTAATAATGTAATTTTCTTTGTAGATTTTTTGGTAAAATAAACAAATATTAACACGGCTAAACACTTGTAAAATGTGTCGAGTAATCAGGTCACCATGCAGTTTATTGTTCTCAATCTAAAACAGCGACAATTATTGAACAGATATATCATTTATTAGCTTCTGTTCACAGTTCACCCCACATAAAAGTCCATTCCTGAGGTAGAAATAAGTAACCTATCAAATTAATCTAAAACTTGCTCTATCTTGGTACCAAATTTCATCCAATTTCATTCAGATTTCCCTGCATTTACTTCTATTACCTACAAACTTTTTTTTTATAGCATTGAATGACGAGACAAGCGTGCCGTTCGCCTGATGGTAAGCGATACGACCACCCATAAACAGTAGCAACACCATCCAGCACCTTGACTTACAAAGTACTGTGTGGCATTCCACTGCGCTCGTCATCCTGAGACATAAGATGTTAAGTCTCATTATGTCCAGTAGTTACACTGGCTACAATGTCCTTCAAACCGAAACACAGCAGTGCATGCACACTGTTGCTTGGCGGTAGAAACAGACATTGCGGTGGTACCCACCCAGACGGCCTCTTACATAATGAGAGACCTACCAAACTATTAAATATCCACAGATTCCACACTCCTTAAATATTGTTAATTATTAACGTGGGTAATCACAGCCCCCCCAAAAAGGATCGTGCACGTGCCAATAACGCAACCAGATTCGGTTTTTTTTATACGGCCACGTAACAGCGACCCCACTGCCCGAGCGATGATTGTCCCTCGTCAGTTGCCACAATTATGCCGGCCTATTTGAACCGGATATATACAGGTTGATCCCGGAACGCGACACACTAACGTCGGCCATTATGACGGGTTTTAAAAATTTATTGGCTTTTACTGGAATAAACACTCGACTTTCATGCACATCTTAAATAAGTAGGTAAATAAAAATCGGTTTATTGACCTGTTATCTAGGTGCCAAACTCGGAGGGTAGGGCGGGGATGTGCGGCATAGTCGACGTGGATGGCACTCTGGACCTGGATAAACTTTACGGAGATCTGGCGAAGAACCTGCCGGCGTACGCGCGGCCAGTGTTCATGAGGATCATGAACAGCGTCGACATGACAGGTGAGATACAGTCTAACAATAGTTGGAGTAAGTCAATATTAACGATACTGTAGTACTCAGGAAAAATTGTTAACTATCTGTAGATTTATTGTAATAAACAATAAACGGTCTTAATCTTCGATACGATAACGAGAATAAACCAATCAAAATAAGTAATTTGTAACCACAAAAAATCTTTGTTTGAGTTCATTTATGAAATTCGTCGGTATAACGAAATGAAACACACACACACTCACACTTACGCCTTTTATCCCCAATGGGGTAGGCAAAGGCACAACTAGTGCACCCACTTTTCGCCGTGCGTATTCCGTCCATGCATGATGTGATAGGGGGCGAGCCTATCGCCATATCGGGCACAAATTCCAGACTCCGGGCTGATACTGAGTAGGAAAACCCAATATCACTTTGCCCGACACGGGATTCGAACCCGAGAACTCAAAGCGCACACGCAATACAACAACGTCACCGAGGCAGGTCACTTAATTTAAGCGATAGCTTTTTAGTTTCCCAAAAAAAATATTAACCTGGGGATCGAACCCTAAACCTCAGCATTGCAGTCGTACCGTAATAGAACTACGCCACCGAGGCAGTCAAATATAACTAATCTCTACTGAATATTATAAAGCTGAAGAGTTTGTTTGATTGTTTGTTTGGTTGAACGCGCTAATCTCAGGAATTACTGAACCGATTTTGAAAATTATTTTACTAATAAGAAGTTACATTACTCCTGAGTGCTGTACGCTACTTTTTATCCCGGGAAAATATTTTTATCCTGGATTTTTTTTAACGCGGACGGAGCCGCGAGCATCACCTAGTTATTAATAAATTAATTGTACTGGACAAAACCGAGTCGTTTAAAAAAGGTTAACATTGTTTTTGTTTATTTGTCCATGTTTTTAATTACCTTACTCTTTGCTTGACATGATATACATTACACATTTACATTTTAAAATAAAGGTCAACACAAAAATACTGATTATTTATTCTGTTTGCATACTTTTTCGTCCAAGTAGATCTAAACAAAAGTTCAGCCTTTGGACACATTCGGATAAATAATGCACGAAACAACTCTCTCTCAATTAACGAATATTCTTTCAGGTACATTTAAAATGAAGAAGACTGATCTACAAAAAGAAGGTTTCGACCCAAGTTTAGTAAAGAACGACAAATTATACTATTTAGATTTAAAACAAGGTCGGTATCAACCTTTAGGCCTGGAGGAGTATGAGAAAATTCACAGCGGGCAGATTAGAATATAATTAGGAAATCGGTGTTTTAATTATCGATAAATCATTAGAAAAATATTTGCTCAGATTGTTACTTTTGTCTGTTAAAATGTTGATCCTTTTATGTAATTTTATGTTTGTTTACGAGATGTACAATCACTGTTTAATCAAGATTTAAGATATAAATCATTATAATAAGTTCATTTTAGTAATATGCAGTTTTAAACGTAATAGATGTCCATTTATCTTCAGCATTTGAGATGCATTTAGTCTCAATTATTTTTCTGTACTAACGGCAAACAGCCCTGTCATAATATAGTTATTGATCAATGAATGATTTTTCTCATAAATAGAATATCTCATTTCGCCTTTCGGTAAATACAAACTGTTATTCATTTGTAATCGCGAGCGTCGATATACGATGTAATACATATTTTTCTAGAAAAGTAGGAAAAATAGGAGACTGTTAATAAATGTAAGCAATAGATTTATACATATTCGGAAGATAATAGTTTTAGCACCTACAGATATGATATTCTCGAATATTCGTCATGCCCAATAACACCCCTTGGGGGTCGTCCATTACTCACGTGAGGCTTGAAGGGAGGGGGGTAGGGAGCGGTAATCACGAAATATCACAAGGTGGAGGTTGGGTGTAGTGATATATCACGTGTATTTTCCTTTCTCGTTGAATGCGCGATTCAAATTAGATTATACTTACTTGAAGATAATACACTAACATTTTTAAGATACTTTGTACTAAATAATACACGTGATCTTGGGTAAAGGGCTTAGTCTAAAACTTCACCAAATATCACGGGTTAAAAAGTTGGTAAAAAACATCACGTGATTAATGGACGACCCCTTGTAAAGGATAAACTAAACTTTAAAATAAAATCACGGGTTCGGTAAACTGACCCCACTCAGTAGCGTGGGTTTTCGCCTGGGACGGACCCAAAATTTGCCGCCCCAAGGAACCGGACGAAAAAAAACTCATTTCAATGCATCATTCAAACACACCAATGATGCTTCAAAGCATAGATATTACTAGCAATCGCGATTTGAAGACTCGAAAGTGACCTAATTGGGGCAATTTTAAACATGCCACGTAAATGACAAATACTATAGTAGGGACAAACTAATATGGCCGGTATGACATGACACGGTTTTGAATCTTTTGGGTAGACGTTCTCACAGAGTTATCGCGTCGGGAAAAAAATTGAACTGTCATACCGGCCAGCTTAGTTTGTCCGAACTATAGGTGATTTTTATTCGTACTGGGTTATTATGCCAACTCTTGCGTATGTGTGCGTGCGGAACACTTTGATTTATCAGGGTATGACATATATATACTTTTAAAAAATCATTGCCCCACCCACATTGGGTCGTTCTATGAGAGTAACGATATTTTATACTGTCGTAAACAAGGGTGCAAGTGTCAAAACTGTTCTCGCTCTTTCCATTTTAATGCAGTACTAATTATAACTAAAGAATTGTCAATAGAGTTCGTTTTTAATTGTCACTAACTACATATCTGCCGTTGATTCTTCTAGTTTTATAGTATCATAAAATTAATATTAATAGAAGCTACCTAATTATTAATTTTCCTATAAATGTTATTTAATGCAATAGATTTTTCTTTGTACTTAATCGAATCCAGTTGTATTCAATAATTCATAAAGTTTTAGAAGATCATTCGAAAATGTTAAAATATTGTGATTATTTTCATAAAATGTTTAAATACCTGCCGGCAGCAAAGATTTACAATAAATATGTGTAAAGTTTTAAATTGTATTGTTTAGTGGTAAAAATATCGAGAAATAATTGTTATAGCCGGCCATGTGAATATGAATTCCATTTATGTCAATCAGGGCCGGATTAAGAATTTCGGAGCCCCTAGGGGATTACCCCCTTGCGGGCGGGTGACCCGCTACCGGGCAAATAATGCGTAAGAGGCTAGCGTGCTGCTCCCATGCACGCCTGTGATCCAACCGAGGCCTCATTCCTTGGACGGTGTGAGGCTCTGTCCAAGAGCCGACTCCTGCGAAGGTTGCGGTTGCATGCACATGCGCACCCCGCGAACTTTGATATAAGGGAGAGAGAGCAGAATGGCGGGTTTTAGTCGGTAGGACGGTTTTAACCGGTGAATCCGGCAGAAATCCGTAAACGGATTTCCCCGTGTTAAAAAAAAAGGGCATTACCTTGGCGCCCCTTTTCCCTTTCCTGACTTCCTAAAATATATTTTTCTACCACAACCTAAATTTTCCAAAACGTATTTAAATATAATGTAAAAGATGATAAAGGCAATAATATTGTCACCGAATAACGGGTTTATTAAATACGAATCGTTAAATAGAATTTTCACATTTTTTTCTCGGAATGAAGGGCCCCTAGACAGTTGCCTAATTCGCTCTTAGGCCAATCCGGCCCTGACGTTAATTGTCTATTATACAACCTTAAAAAATCAACCAACATGCGACCTAGTATAAAAAATTCACATTAATAACGCGTGGTGATGGAATGGATAAGTTATATTAGTTTAGTTTCCTCGGTATATGCATTCGAATTACACATTTGGTTTGGTAATGCCGTTTGTAAGAGGTACGTAGTTTTCAATATGTCGCACAACTTTCGAATTATAAGTGGCAAAAATCTATTTTTATATTGTAATTTGTAAGTAACACTTCTGCAATGTCTTAAGTTATTTGTTACTTTAAAACCGTCACCTGTTAACTGATTGCAATAGTGTTATGGTTTATGTAATGTTTATACCTTATGTATTATTCGGAAAGAAAAGAATCTCATTAAATAATTTTTCATCTCAATAAATTAAAATATATTTTAAAGCAAGATTGCCAACCCTATCAACGTATACCACCGTGTTTTTCTGCCCTCTTATAATGTGATCAGAAACACTAACTAGTAAATTTTTCATGTAAACTGTGGGAAATAATAAATAATAATACTCGTTTGGGTCAAAACATATTCCCATTGTGTTACCGATTTAAAGTTTGTAAAATATGTATTATAATAATTTTATGTATTCTGTGTGAACATAAAAACAATAAGCAATAAACAATTGTTCAAAATATAATTACTGTTTTTAATAATACTTACCAATCCATACTTATATCCATACCTCCATACTTATAAATGCGACAGTAACGTGATTTTGTTGAAAGGACATGTCCAAAAACGGGCCTGAAATTTTAAACAAGACAATTTATATATCCATATCCATATCCATATCAGCCCTGTATTATATACTGCCCACTGCTGAGCACGGGCCTCCTCTGCAACTGAGAGGGTTAAGACCTTAGTCCACCACGCTGGCCTAGTGCGGGCAGACTTCACATACCCTCGAAATTCAGAGAACTTCTCAGGTATGCAGGTTTCCTCACGATGTTTTCCGTCTCCGTTAAAGCGAGCGATAATTCACAAAGAATACACACATAACTTTTTAGAAAAGTTAGAGGTGTGTGCCCTTGGGTTTGAACCTGCGGACATTCGTCTCGGCAGTCCGTTACACTCCCAACTAGGATATCGCCACTTCGCCATCGTCTGCCGAGACAATTTATATATATTTGGATAGAACTCCTGAAAACTAACCTTTTGCAATAAATCGTTTAATTTTAAAGACCTCCGATTTTGAGATTTTTAAGTGGAGCTGCTTACTTCAAAAAATCCACACTACCGCTGACACTACCCCTTATAAATAATGTAAAAAGTTTAGCATTCGAGAGTCTTCTTGCCGATGTCCAGAGAAAAAGAAAGACGTCAATTTTGAAATTAGATTTTAACGTAAACGTCACAAATGAAAACCCACATGCCACAATCATTCGCGTCCTATTTAAACAAGTTCATATGACTTAATTGGGACCGTATCTAATATATCGCGCCATCCGTTTGGTGATCAGCTGTTGTCGGCGCATGTGCCACCGCGAGGGGGGCTCCGCTGTCCGCAGGCGGCATCGACGCGCAGTGCGCACCCTCGCGCTTTGACGCGTCCTTCCCGCATTTGCGCGAAACCGTCGGTTATAAATGGACGCGTGCGTGGCCGGCTCGGTGTGAACTAGCTCTCGCTGTTGTGTGACGTCTCAGAGTCGTGACTCGTGTCTCGCGGCCCAGTGGGCTCGGCGCCAGCATGGACGCGTTGCTGGCAGCGCTCGTGGCGCTCATGGCAGTCGCCGCCGCGATGGCCGCCGTGCTCAGCACGCTCTCCAAGGCGGCGATATTCGCCATCCTCGCGGTCGCGCCATGCCTCTACCGATACAGAAAACAAATTTACGTTATCATCAAAACGCTGCCTAGGGACCTCAAGTGAGTACTCATTTTCGATTTTCATAGATGTCTGCAGTAGTTACGCATTTGACGTAAGGTGCGCACTATTTCTGGCCCGTCAAATCTGTCTATACACTCTGTAATGAATTTCCTGACACTAGCTAGGTATGAACTACTTACCTATGTACCTGGATGTACTGAATTAAATATTCAATGATATTGTTTGTGACTAATGCAATCTCCCAAATACTGATAGACTAGTTATTTTTGTACTTATTTGAAGTAGCTATACTGTACACACTTGTAAGTCATAATCATATTATTTTGATTCTACAATAGCTGCGCCGTAAATCGCAGGCCGGCAAACGTCTATTGTCACTGTGTCGTCGTCGTGACTCGTGTGTTATGGCAAATATTTTTTGAAAACGCATCAAAGTTCCTAATAAATCTTAAGATAAAATGTAAACACTAAACGACGTTCTATACAAACTTTGAAAAATGTAACGCAATATAAGTTCGTCGTACCATGATGCCGGGTACAAATTATAATAACTGATTGAACCCAAGAATGTAGCAATATTCATTCAACATACCTAATATTATGATAGGATACGGAAGTTTCCGTCAGTAAAACATTACTTATAAATTTTGAATTTTGTTTACACATTAAGACACTGGCGATGCTCATAGAATTTATAGTGGTCGTTACCTTTCGATCTACGGACCTATACGATTAATTCATGCCGCATGAAGACAATGGGATAGTGGCATATGGTGGCATATTATTAAGAATATGTTAACGATTTGCGTGCGTAATATTTATGGAAAGTTATCTATAATTAATAAGACGTCCAAGTCTATAGTCAATGTCTATCCCTGCGTGTTTTTACCTTCCCACGACAAAGAGGGACAACGAAGCTGCTGTTAGCTATACAGTACAGTATTCGTAGTAAGTATAATATTCATGAGACCACCTAACACCACACCATACCAGCCCTGTTTTATATACTGCCCACTGCTGAGCACGGGCCTCATCTATTACTGAGAGGGTTTAGGCCTTAGTCCACCACGCTTGCCTAGTGCGGGTTGGCAGTCTTCACAATTCACATACCTTCTAAATTATTTTTGGGAAATTCTCAGGTATGTAGGTTTCCTCATGGTGTTTTCCTTCACCGTTAAAGCGAACGATAATCATCGTTCGCTTGTTAATTATAATTAATTGATAAACAATACACACATAACTTCGAAAAATCAGAGGTGTGTGCCTTGGGGTTTGAACCGATTCAAATTTTGGACAATTCGACCTCAATTGTCCACTTCATAATCACCCTCAGGCGAGAGATATTATAATACTAAATATTTATATTTCTTTTGGAACTATATTATCTAAAATTAACTCCTATTGCCAATCTTAAGGTATATTAATTTATTTCAAATCATACAACTTTTACTCTTTTTGTGTCACGTCGTGCCCAATCAAGTAAGAAATATAATCCAATATACCTTCTTAGTCAAGTTATAATTGCAATTTCAGTAATTTGTTTTTGAACAATGTGTTTGAAATTTTCGTGCGGAATATAGATAGATTCGCGGGTAAAGTTGTTACAGAAGACGATGCAATGAAAACTTTTGTTTAGTTTATCGCATTCCCTATCTTTACACAACATAGAAAAGCAAGGCTTAAAATGTCATTGATCTTACGTTTCCTATTATCTGATAATGGAAACAGTCTCACTACAATTTCCGGCGTAGTATTTGCGTACACGATTCTCTATAATTCCACTCCGTGGTTCATCAATACAATTGCTGAGAGTTAAAACGCAATAGATAAGAGGATTTATTGATTTGATTGTACCCTTGTGCAATCCTACTTAATGCACCAAAATCAGATGAGCTTCTTTAATGTAAATTCTGCAAGACTTAAGTAAGTATACCTACTGCTTCGGTCGAATGAGCTCATTCGTCTAATATAAAACTCGCTACAATGTTACACTATTACATTTAGCTAATTATATGAATAAGTCTATAAAACTTATAGTAACGTTATTGATTCACAAATTATTGTGTTTAACTAGCCATTGCTTTCGCTTCCGTAGAAGAGTCCCAACTCCCATTTTACACTCCTCTGAGATTAAAGTGTATATATCTTTTATATTATATTAATTCCGGGACGTAACCTAAGTGCCGAATGTCATCCAAATTCTATTCAGTAGTTTCGCAACTAACTTCTATAAAATATACCAAAAGTACCATTAGCATTAGAATTAGGATTGACCAATTTACATTGAATTGAATACATCAAATTAACAACATTATTAAAGGAACCGGAATATTGTAGACAAATTTTCTTTATCAAACCGACATTTATTTTAGGATTAGGTTTGTCGGCTAACAATACATTATTTTACTAGAGTGTCCCAAACTTATCGAATGCCTATCTGTCGCGTACGCACCACAGTCAAGCATGCGCAGTAGCTCTGTACTAATTATAGTTTGCGTTGCTATAACTTGTTGATTTTTTTCTATTTTAAAGAAGGACTCAAGTAAAAAAAGAAATGTTTTAGCAACGCAAACTGTAATTAATACAGGGCTACTGCGCATGCTTGACTATGATACGTACGCGACCGATAGGCATTCGATAAGTTTGGGGCACTCTAGTAAAATAATGTATACCTAATGTTAGTTCGTAACATTTACGGTTTTTTAGTTGGCCAAACACCAAAGAACGTTGACACGTACTCTCGTATGTATTGAAGAACATCAGTATTTCGATTTATGACCAGCTAAATCGTCACTTTTGCTATGAGTGTAATGGCTAAAATCATGGGATGCTGCATATTTTTTCTATAATAGCCGATGTTATATTACTACATTTCATAAGGATATCTAAAGATAAGTGACATACAAATGCATGTGGGACATTTTTTGTATCTTACCAGGGGATCGCTTTTTGATCACTGCTCTTGTTAACAGAAAACCATGTTACGTATGTATATACCCTTTCTAGCCGATTTCGGCCACGGCGGCCAATCTCAACAGAGATCAGCCAGATACGCAGGAGATATTATAGTGCACAAGTGTGTGCGCAATACACAGGGTGCACTCGCTATTCCTTTACTCTCATAGTCCGGTGAGACGGCAATCCGACATGACCGGAGAGAGATCAGGCGCAGGACCAACGGCTTTACGTGCTTTCCGAGGCACGGGGGTATCACACCGCCAACTTCCTGACTCCGAGCTGCGACTGAGTAATTTTTAAGATGGAAAAATCTAGTCACAATGTTTTTGGCCCGACCCAGGATCGAACCCAGGACCTCAGCGCGCAAATTGTACTCGTAACGCGTACGCAATACAACTACGCCACCGAGGCAGTCAATTCGGACCTACATGCGTTACGTATGTAGGTCCGAATTGATTGCAATCAGGGATCTTTTTTATGGCTCCGCAAATTGTATGCTGATTTTAAGTAATAAACGTATCTTTTCATTAATTAATTTCATATGTTTTAATTTTTGTCACACATGTTTTTAAGTTGCATAATAATATTAGTATCCGGTCTTTACTTATCAATTTTCATTTGTTACGTTGAAAATGTAGGTACTATAAAAAATACAATAGACACACAATTATTATTTACATAATTAAATAAAATTAATTATCTTTATCAATGTAATTCAATTTTTCTCTCATTATAAATCTTGTATACTTTTGTATTAATTTGCTATTTTTTATATGTTTATTTCGAAAGATTTTATGGACAATGGCGGGAAAACTCGATTAGCAAGATATTTAAGCGGAACGGCCATTGTTACGTCACATGATTTTAAGTTTTAACAACTGCCGACTTTATTTGGACATGTATTTTTATAAAACTTTAGTCACAATAGTTTTAAATTTTAGTATTTAAGCAGTTATCACTTACGCAAAGAAGAAAAATGAAACGATCTTACTAAAATTATCAATTATGTAACTCGTGAACAACTGCCCCAATATATTCTGTAGGGTCGTTTACCCTCAAGGTGAATGATTCTAAACATCCAGCAGCTGCATACAGCGCAACTACAATGGAGTTTGGAAAAAACGTGTCAATTTTAAACAGCTGTTTGACTACTGGAGTTTGTGTACAATTCACTATTTCATGTAGTTTTTAGATAAATGTAAGCACTCATATTAATAATAGGTATATACCTACTCATAATAATTAGTAATGTTATACATGTTAATAAGACTGAGGTTTTAGAAGGAATAGAAAAAATAGTTCAAGATTAATATAACTAAGGTTTGTAGTGTAGGTACTCTAAAATGATGCCTTTCTAATTGCATCTACAAATCTGCATATTATGTACAAACAAAGCAAATTGAATTAAACTGAAACACCGCATTCCGAAGCGATTAATGTGAGAGAGCTAACAGTATTTAAGCTTTAATTTTACGAGCTGCAATTATCTCCTCGTGCAATCTTGTTCGTGTATTCTCTGTTTGTTAGCGTTTGTAGAGTCTGTTAGTGAAGGAGTAGGTACCGTACGAATCGAAGCAAAAAAATTACCGAAGGACTGGAAAGACCACAATGTGCCACCGTTTTTGAATGAGGTGTTCCGTTCCTGCCGATAGCTATAAGATTAAATAATAAATAATTAGTAGGTACTAAGAGACGAGAACATGTCCGAAAATGGGCCTGAAATTCTAAACACGACAATTTATATACATTTGGGTAGAAGTCCTGAAAACTAGCCTTTAACAATAAATCGTTTTATTTTAAAGACCTCTGATTTTAAGATTTATGTAATTTTGTTTGGCTTGATACACACAGTTACACTTAATAAGAACGTTTTTAAACAAGTTATGAATGGAAGGGCCTAAAAATATTTTTTTAATGGATCTAAGTTCCATATTTTGCGCTTTTAATATCCCTAAAGTTTGAGCCTGGTTAGATTTTGAGGCCCAGCACCCATACAAAAAGCGGATATCTCCTTTTAAGTTGGTCTGTGAAATCTTCTCTGTCTAGTCTCACCACTTCAAAAATACCATTACGGAGAACTACAAACTTACAAATCTTGAAATTTAAATTTCCAAGTTTTGGACTCCCTGTAAGCGCAACTTGAAAAGATTGGTTGATATAACCTGGAGTAGACTCGTACTTTAATTTTCTTGTAGCGTTTCTTTCGAAAACATTAATTAATAAAGTTTTTTCCCATGCAGAGAACTCATAAGTAGGTCGGTATGCGTAATTATTAAAATGAGTTTATTTTACACACTTAGGTAGATATATCACGTTTTGTAGAAAGTTCATGTGCGAGTGCGTATGTTTACTCAAGTGTACAGTCAGTGTATCTGTACAAAATCAAAATTTCAAATGGCCTATATACGCATTAAGTTAAACTGAAAATTTTTTTTCTTCCTTTTTTTTATTTTTGTGAAGAGAAAAACAAGATTAGTAATCTAAGAACACAAAAGAAACGTAGCCAATTTGAAAATTTGAATTTGTTTATCTACTTATGCTGCTGACTGTACCTATATTAAAAAGTGATATAGCCACGCTGTAGAGTGTAGACATATTTGTCTATACTAATATTATAAAGAGGACAGATTTGATTGTTTGTTTGTAATGGACAAACTCAAAACTACTTTACCGATTTTGATTTTTTTTTCACTAATAGGAAGCTACATTATTACTCCTGATTGCTATAGGCTACTTTTTAACCCGGAAAAACTTTTCACGCGGGCGGAGCCGTGAGCAGATGTCTAGTCTAAAATATGAGTGCGCATACTCCTACAGAACAGCACCATTGTCACGGGAAAGGGAAACAGTGGATATAACTTAACACCAGGTGAACCACGTGCTTATTTGATTTGTACATAGGCTATGCTGTAAAAATATTTTGCCTGCCTTAATTCAACATGCGCAAAACTGATGCACACACACAAAATAATATGTAGATCTGTAATTTAACAGATAGTAGTTACCTATAATACTTTCCGAACTTTGAATAATTAAGTTTAACTCCTCTTCTCGTGACAAATATTAATAAAAGAATACCTACGTTAGCAGTATCAGCAATATTATGTAAACTCTAGTGCGAAAGTAAGTTTAGTTAGCACATTCAGCAGCTATTTACCTGCATTATGATATTAGCGTATAGCATCTCCTTTAAAAAATACGCAGAGTCTAGATATACTTATAGGCCAACTTAATAACAGACAACGGTAAAATTTAAACTAATTATACTGCCGAGTAAACTGATAAACAGGCTTCGCAAGGAATTAAGTTTTTTAACTCATCAGACTATATAACTAGGATTATGAAATTACATAGATATTTATATCAACAAAATCAAAAGTCTGGTAACTACATCCACGATCTATAGTTCTACTACTATTCAATCATCCAAACAAATATTAACTATCCCATGATAATATTATTATAATCATAACGTAACCGATCAATTCGCGGTCGCGCCACGCCACGCACGGCGTTTCCTTAGCAACTGAACACTAACTGACCCAATAAAGTTTGTATTCTGAATAAACAGAGTTAATCCCGGCTAACTGGAGTAGGTAACTTCATCGATGCAATGGGAAATATTGGCTGCTTTGCTATCTAACTTCTATTTTCTGTCTAAACAACACAAAGAAATAATTTTTGCTCTGTCATTCCTTCGCCCTTGAGTTACATACGAACGTACCAATCGATTCCAGATCGCATAAATAGATATTTCTGATCTCTTTAGCTTGTTTACTGCCTTATATAGGAGCTTCAACAAATAATAACCACGAGAGACAAGAATAAAAATCACTTTTTTTTCAAAGACTACAGAAGTAATAATTCTCATCTAATAAATTTAAAATTTTGATTTTCTCCGAAGTTTTAGCTTCTTTATATGTTGTAGGTATCCCTATGTTTTTTAATATTCGATATTATTCATTAGAGTGTGTTGTGGCTCGGTGCTGGTATGGACTTAATTTTGGATTTGGACTTGTGAAATAAATGAATGTAGACTTTGATTTGCGAAATAGATTTTACTAATTTTTAAAATAACCTTGTCGTTACAATAGAAATGTTCCAAGTGAGTTACAACGTTCGTGGATAGAGGGAAAGGGAACAAATCGACCAATCACGATAATGAAAGCGCTGTACGTCAGCACTTAAGTTAAATTGTTTAATAATAGATGTCGCCTATAGTTTTAATAAATACAATCTTGAACATGCCCCCGGCTTTGGAAGCAGTGGCTTTCAACATCTTTGTAGCTACTTTTTGGGCGCGTCCTGCATTATAGGGCAAATCTTCGTGAAACTGCGTCTCACAACGCCTGACGCCGTCCGTATGTCAGCAACTCGTGCAATGCCATCCTGGCCTGGGATGGTGCGAATGACACGTCCTAGGTGCCATTTTAATGGTGGAAGATTGTCATCCTTTATGACCACTAAGGTATCTGGCTTCAGTTCATCCTTCTTGACTGTCCATTTTGTCCGCACCTGCAGCTCGGAGATGTATTCTTTCGCCCACCGCTCCCAGAAGTGTTGGCGAAGTTGTTCAGTCCTCTGATAGCGCTGGAGACGGCTGGCTGGTATGTCGCGTAGGTCATGGCAGGCCGGAGCAGTCAGTGGACGACTAATCAGGAAATGACCTGGGGTGAGCGGTGCAAAGTCCTGTGGATCAGAGGAAAGTGGGGACAAAGGTCGGGAGTTCAAGACAGCTTCTATTTGCGTTAATACCGTGCTAAATTCCTCAAAAGTGAGATGCGTATTTCCTATCACTCTACGAATATGATATTTACACGAACGTAACCCAGCTTCCCAGATACCACCAAAATGTGCGGCGTATGCCGGAATAAAGTGAAATTTAATACTTTGGCTTGTAGCGTATTCTAAAATATCTGCACTGCAATTCTGTAAAAATTTAGAAAAATCATTCATGAGACCTACAAAGTTGCGACCATTATCGGAAAAGATTTCTGAGGGTTTACCTCGGCGCGAAATAAATCTTTTCAAAGTTAACAAATATGCTTGACTTGATAGGTCACTTACTAATTCCAAGTGAATAGCACGGGTCACAAAGCACACAAATAAGCAAATGTAGCTCTTAACGGTTTTAGCACCCCTACCTCTACGGTTTAATATAAGCACTGGGCCGCAATAATCGACCCCGCATCGTACGAACGGTAAACTAGGAGTAATCCGCTCTTTAGGTAGGTTTCCCATCATAGGGGTAAGCGTCTTACCTTTTATGCGTGTGCAAATGACACAATTATGTACCACTTGCCGAGCTAAGCTCCTACCTCCGACAGGCCACCAGGTTTCACGTAGGTGACATAGCAAGGCCTGTGGGCCGGCATGGAGAAGTTGAATATGCTCATGGCGGAATAATAAACGAGCAAAAGTATGTTTGCTAGAAATCAAAATAGGGTGTTTTTTCTCATACGTGAATTCGACTGAATACACCAAACGACCTCCTATGCGCATTATTTTATTGTCGTCAAGAAATAAATTTATTTTGACAAGTAACCCTTGCCCTTGATCGATTCGTTTTTAGATAAAAGCGCATATTCTATGGGATAAAACTCCATTTGAAATAATCGAACTAATGTATTTTCGGCTAAATTCAACTCATCCACATTAAAACTACCTTTGTGCTTATCATGTTTGAGACGAGTATTATGGATGAACCTTAAAATATAAGCCATAGTACGTTTCATACGTTTAAATTGCGAAAATCTGTGAAATGGGAATAATTTAGATTCTGAAAAATCGTTAGCTACAACAGTTGTAATGATTGATTTAGTTTCTGGTAGCTTGCAATGCTTAAACGAATCAGCATCTTTGTGATTTTTTATTGAAAAATTAGGATGTCGAAGGAATTCCGGTCCCTCAAACCACAAGGTGGTGGACGAAAGCTCCTGTACACTAACACCGCGGGATGCAAGATCTGCTGGATTATTCTCGCTGCTAACGTGACGCCAGGGAAGAGATTGCGTTGTCTCTAAAATCTCTGCAGCTCTATTTTGTACAAAAACCTTAAGTCGATAGGGTTCCATGTGAAGCCAGCCTAACACTATGCTCGAGTCTGTCCAGAAAATGATGTTGTTACATTCGCAATGCAACGAGTTACGAACCTTATCATAAAGCCGGGCACCTAATAATGCACCACATAGCTCAAGACGCGGTATACTTATAGGTTTCAAAGGCGCGACTTTAGTCTTTGAAATTAATAATCTAACCGTTACTGTCAAGTCAGTATTGACTGTGCGAACATAAATACACGCGCCGTATGCCGTTTGAGACGCATCGCTAAAAACATGCAGTTCTATATACATAGGTTGTGTACCTATAACGTGTCGAGGAACTCGGATTGTGTTAAGCGCTTGTAAAGAAATAATGAACCGGTTCCACTTGCGTGCAATGTTTTCGGGAACTGTATCGTCCCAGCCTATTTTAAGTAGCCATAATTGTTGCAATAACACCTTAGTAACAATTATAACAGGGCTTATGAGACCAGGAGGGTCAAAAATTTGCGAAACACTGGATAAAATAGATCGTTTAGTGACAGAATTCGTGCTAACGTTAATTTGCGAATTAAAATGAAAATCATCGGTTAAATTACGCCAACCTAGGCCCAATGTTTTAGAGTTTAAGTTATTTTCTACTGGAGATAACTGTCTGAATTGATTACAGGAATGGCTGTTGTCATCATCATTGCGTGTAAAATTAAATATCCACTTTCGAAGTGGGAAACAGCCAGACTGCAATGTCTTTTGCGTTTTATCACATAACTCTAATAACTTGAACTTATCATCTAAAGTGGTTATGTAATCATCGACATAGAAATCTTCCAATATGACTCGCTTTACGTCAGGATCAGAAGATTCAAAAGCTAATTGTTTTAAACAACGAACACTTAAAAAAGGCGCGGAGGCAGTTCCATATGTTACCGTATTCAACTTAAATATACCTAGTGGTTTCGATGGGTCATCACGCCATAGAATCATTTGCAAGCTACGTTGGTTCTCATCCACCAGGCATTGTCTATACATTTTCTCAATATCGGCACACGCTGCGAATTTATGTTGCCTAAAGCGGAGAAGAATGGCGATTAGATCACCTTGTATAGGAGGACCAACTAACTGCAAATCATTCAATGACTTACCAGTGCTGGATGGCGCGCTTGCATCAAACACTACACGCAACTTGGTTGTGGTGCTGAGCTCGCGGAACACGCCGTGATGAGGCATAAAATAACACGGGGATTCATATGAATCTACCCGTGTCATGTGACCCAAACTCTCATATTCCTGCATAAAGGACGAATATAACTGTTTATATTCGGGTGAGCGCTGCAACCGTTTTTCTAATGCGTAAAATCGCCGTTCCGCCTGAGAATAGGATTCTCCCAAGACATCTGGCGATTGTCTAAGTGGAATACGCACACAGAACCTCCCTTCACTGTTGCGTGTAGTTGTATGTATAAAGTGTTCTTCGCATGTGCGTTCTTCATTGGTCTGCGTGTCTTTGACCTTGGGAAACTGCTCGAGCTCCCAGAACAACTGTAGTTGAGTGTCTAAAGCGTTGATTAAGTTACATTGAATGCGTGTATTTTTTGGCGTATAATTAGAGATGGGACCGCTTATTAACCACCCTAAACTTGTATTAAATAAGTGTGGACCGTTAGGCAATCGTATTTTCCCTTCTCCAAGTAAATCCCAAAACCTATCTGCGCCTATTAAAATATCTATAGGTTTGGAATCTAAAAACTCGGGATCAGCTAGCCGTATATTGTCTGGAATACGGAACTGCGCGCTTAGTTGACATACGGCGGGCATCGAACCCGTGATCTTTGGTAAAACATAACAATGAATTTGCGTTGTAAACGATTGATCAACGCAAGATCTGATGACGATGTTACACGCTTGAGAACAATGTATCACCGAATCACCAACGCCTCTTATTTCGTTTATGGACTGTATTGGTTGCGTATTTAATGCTTGGCATAAAGATTTAGAAATAAAACAACGCTGGCTTCCGTTATCTAGTAATGCCCGAGCCTTATGATAAGTTCCGCCACTATATGCAGCTACTTCGATAACAGCTGTTGACAATAGGACAGACTGCACGCCTACAGATGTATTACATTGCGTTTGAAGGTGTGAGTTAATTACCTGAACAGGACTCGGGTCGGCGCAGGCCGCAAGGGGCGCGGGCGCAAGAGCGGAGGGCGCGCGCGCCTCAGTTGCCATAGCCACAGACTACTCACAGACTACTTAGAGATACTACGTATGCCATAGCCGTCGGGAGCTCAGTCGCAGTGAGCGTTGACGCATGGAATGATAATAAGCCACTCTCGTTATCATTGTGTATTAATGAATTATGTTTTTTGTTACATCGTTTACATGTCCTAAATTTACAATTATTTGGTGTGTGTCCCGAACGTAAACAATTCTCACACAGGTTGTGTTCGCGTATAAGTTTAAGCTTTGATTCTAAATTACTTTCTATAAAACTTTGACATGTATAAATTGGATGATTTGCATTGCATTTATAACACTTTAACTTAGCGCGAGATTGACGATCAGACGATTTATGCGGGCCGCTGGAAACATTGCAGTGAGATATGTTGTGATGTTTGAAGTGTTGTTTTTTATTATCGTAATGTAGTGTGATGTCTTTACTACGTGAGAATTGCAATGTTTCTAGTATGTCTGCGCGGTCTTTAAGGAATGAAATCAATTCATCTAACCGTATCCTGTGTGTAGAAACGTTATCGTTCGAGCGCAAAGTCGACTTATGAGTTTCCCATTGACGTTCAGTCTCTTTATCTAACTTTGACACAATGAGAAATATAATTAACGTATCCCAGGCACATGTACTTTCGCCGAGAATTTTTAAAGCGCGTAAATTCTTTAATATTGTGTCAATTAATTTTCTAATCAAAGATGGTGATTCTTTGGGTAATGGTTGTAAAGTAAATAAAGCCTTTACATGGTTGTGCACTAATAACCTACAATTGTTGTACCTATTTGTCAGTAACTCCCATGCAATTGGATAATTATCAGATGAAAATTCAATCGAATGGATAACTAATTCAGCTTCACCTTTTAAAGAGGATTTAAGATAGTGAAATTTTTGTACATTAGTAAGATTTGTACAGTTATGAACGAGTGACGTAAATGTATCTCTAAACTCCAACCAGTGCTCAAATAAACCGTCGAAAGTAGGCATAGAAATTGTAGGTAACTTTACTGCTGCCTTTTGAACTATACTATGACAAGACTTAGAACAATCTGTGATCGCATCAATATTAAGCATAAACTCTGCATTAGCTACAGCACTATAATAACTACCCTCGAAACGTTCGCGATGATTTAATTGATCTTCTAATTCACTCTCAGAAATCTTTTCTTCGATCATACTTTGTACATCATTAAATTCGGAAAATAAACTAGCAGCACTTTTTATTCTCAATTTTAAATCTGTACATATTTTTGGAGTTAAAGTTTTGTCTTCATTATTTTCTAAGCATGTTAAATAGTTTATGAATTTAGTTAATCGACCTTTAATTATGCCTCTTTTTTTAATAAGGCCGCGAACTAGCTCCATACTTTCCGCACTTAATAGATTAGGAGATCTATCACGATATTTTGTTTCAACTGATTTCCTGTTGAAATCATCCTTAATTCCTACGTTAAGTAAATTGGGAGACTTATCACCTGACTTAGGATCAGGATCAATAGGCATTTTGGTGGTAAGTGAAAAGAAAGGGTACTCACAGTTACTGGTCGCCGAACTACGCTGAAGCTGGCGATGTCACCTTTGTGATGGACTGGAAACGGAATCGCCCAACAATCGCGTGCGGCAATTACACTGTAATTAGTTTAGCGCGGTATTACACAAACAGAACAGGAGGTAATGGTAGAAAGGAACGATTGGCCCCACCGAATTGTGTGCGATGCTCGATGAAACGCCAATTAGCCGTCGATTCCACTGCAAACTTGCTCTCCTGTTGTCCTTCAGGCAGCCCTTGGTCCAAAATTCGTCCAAATGGCGGATCTTCAGCACAATGTGCCACGTGCGTGAACTCGAAAAGTCGCTGATTCTCGATGTATTTGGCGCAGAAGGACCATATGTTGTGGCTCGGTGCTGGTATGGACTTAATTTTGGATTTGGACTTGTGAAATAAATGAATGTAGACTTTGATTTGCGCAATTGATTTTACTAATTTTTAAAATAACCTTGTCGTTACAATAGAAATGTTCCAAGTGAGTTACAACGTTCGTGGATAGAGGGAAAGGGAACAAATCGACCAATCACGATAATGAAAGCGCTGTACGTCAGCACTTAAGTTAAATTGTTTAATAATAGATGTCGCCTATAGTTTTAATAAATACAATCTTGAACAGAGTGATACATTATGGGAAAGTGGTATTTAAAACACTCTGCAACTTGGTAGAGTCACACTGCGTGACAAAATATTATTATCAAAATTTTATTGATTTACTTATGCGGATAATTTCGGAGCCGCAACACCCTATTTTCGTTACCTAATACAAAAGGTATTAGGTGACGAACCTTGCTTTTGACCGTGATTATTTTGGAACTATTTTGTTTATGGACTGTAGAGATTACTACGTCAGCTGAACCATCAACTCGTTTGCCCGTCCTAATAATAAAAAAACCATAGTATTTTACTGAAACCTTTAATTTATCTATTTTCACATTGATTAGGTTTACCCTCGACTTACGTTTTGGTTTTCCTTTACAAAATATCAAGGAAATAAATTTAACTCCTGTCATTAAATTACGATTTCCTCCACGTGACTAGCTTGTTATGGCAGTTGCGTGTAACTCGTGTATTATTTTCCTTCTTTATAAGCCCCATAATATAATTATTTGTGTCGAACACAAAGTCAAAGACAGAAAAAGGATAATATTGCATAACATTGTTATAAGGAAAATTATTTGATTCTTGATTCCCATTTTGAGGTTCTAATTATATCTAAATAAAAAAGTACAATAGTAACATGATAAAATAGTTTATGTTGAAGAATTAGAATGCTTAGCAGTCACGCAATCGCTTGAAAATTCCACTACGCCATTTTTTATTAATTAAAGCAATGACAATTTGATCGTCAAGAGAAAAAAGTCATTTATCGAATCTTTATTCGCTATTACAAGCACGATACTACAATAAAAATTTTGATTTTGAGTTTATAAGTTTGAAAAGATTTATAATCAAAAGCCTAGAGGTAGATAATAGTGCTAAAGTATATTAATTAAGTCACCGTTAAACAAACATATGAAAGTCAACGCTTGCATCCTCAAGACACTCCTGTGTTAGTACACTTAGGTGCTGAACGAAACATCACTAAAAATAAAGAAAGACGTAGTTCCTTTTAAAGTAGATTCTTATAGGTAAAAGCGATAGTGATATGCATGTTAGTTTGAAGCAACTAATCAAATTTACCCACTTTGTGTATTGTTAAAAGGTTGTTATTACCACCAGGGCACCTAGGAATCTGCCCCCTTAGAATGTCTGCAAAAAATGTAACTCGTAAAACGGTGTCGTTTAATTTTGATGTTTGTGATTGATCGAGAGACCAATATGTCAGACACGTGTTAGGCTCTCAACCAATCCCAATAAAACGAAACGGAGTCGTGTCGTGTTTTTTGCCACATTCTAAGCACATTAAAAGTACAAAAAGAGTCTAGTATTGTTTTTTATATACTTCGGTACGATAATCCGTTGGTGCATGATAACTTCATAAACCTTTCGCTATAAATAGGTCCCGGTTTCGAAACTTAGCACCCGTTTGCCAAGTAGCCTGTAAATCAATAATAACTTGAACTGTGTTGGTAATTAAGTATTTTCTCACGTATAGTACAGAACTCTTTGAGCGAACTTAGGTTTCTCTACAAAAACTCTGTTTTCTAGTGAGTCCGCAAAATCCTGGAATTTTCAATGAAAGTTAAACTTTTGTGGAAAGGAAACAATACAACTATTAAACATCTATTAGTCTAGTGATAAGCAGCTAGTAATAGGAAGCTTGTTTTAAAATTTTACTTGCGTTTTATTTAAGTAATCGTAAGAATTGTTTGTTTCATTAGTTTATAATTTTGTACTATGGTTTCCTGTGATGCTTCTAGATATGGTAGGTATTATTGTTTCTTTGAGCTTACTCATTTAGTCATTGGAAATCAAATAACGAAATCGCAGATGGAGGAAGTCTCCTGCTGGGGTATTTCATAGTTTGTGATTTTGTTCTATAATATAATAGCGGCATTTGGTACTAAAATCGAAGCGTAAAAAAAACTCTAACCGTACGCTTTCGTCTCTGTGGTTATAGTTAAATATAGCCCGTTGTTACACTATTGTATTCTCGAGACGAGTTAGTTACCAATGAGTTTTAAATTTAAATTAGTGCGTCATTGTTTTAAAAAGTAGGTAGATATATATAATTTATACTGATTTTCTACTAATATAAGCTTGACAACTCTGTTCTAACAATATCAAAAAATTGTTAATTTATTAACTAAATTTCGTTGTAGGAAACTGTTTTAATTAAATTGCTTTAATATGAGAAACTGATTTGCATACAATGCATACATATTATTTGGTACACATAAAATAAATTTAAAAAATCCGACAGCTCGTTCAGAGACCCGAGAGCCAAGTTGGTTCGATATTACTACCTAAAATAAGCTGGCCGACGAGAATGGAATCACTACAGTTTCTAAAAGTAGGTGGTGCACCGATACACGACACATATAATATAATATGCTATTCCACTGCATAGAGGCAGGAGACAGGGACATGTTATTTCTCCGAAACTGTTCACTGCGGCGTTAAAAGAAAACTTCAAACTATTTAATTGAATAGGATTCGGCATCACCAACAAATGTGAACATTTCACATTTGATGTGACGGCAACATTGTTGTCTTGGCAGAATCGCTGGAGGGCCTTAGCACTGTGCTTAAAGACTGCAACCCTCAACCGAATTTCCTTAAAATGAAAATGGACAAGACTAAACTGACTGTGGGCGCGTCAGACGGCTCACAGTATTTCAGCGAGCTATAGAGAGAGCTATGCGCGATGTATTTCTACACGCTCAAATCATAAATCAGGAGATCCGTAGAAGAACAAAAGTCGCCGCCACAGTTAAGTAGATTAGCAAGTTAAAGTGGTAGTGGACAGGGCACATAGCATGTAGAACCATGTACTGGTAAGCGCAGCGTTGGACGTCCACTCACATGGTGGACAGAGGAGCTGGTAAAGGTCGCTTCCAACAGGTTAATCCTGAAATCTTTAGGGGATGCCTATGTTCAGCAGGGGACTTCCAAAGGCTGAAGATTATGATGTTGATGATGACGTTCACTAGATTCAGCGGTTTTTACTTAGTACTTACAAGCATCCAAACACCTCCAAAGGCGGACAAATTCATACTTTCTAATTTATATATTAGTAAGATAATCTTCATTGATTATGATGTGCTTTATACACTCGACACACTGCAATTACGAAATGAGTATAAAATAAAGTTTAACAGTGACATTAAACCGGATTATAAACATTTTTTAATTGCGATATCGAGTACCGAAAGAACCGGGAATCATATTTTAAATTCCCGGTACTTTTAATCTGAATCTCTAGTATTATACTGATTTTTAAAACAACAAAGGAATTGTATCCGAATAGGAACTAAATTACATTAAGACTTAAGTACACGCATGTTAAAATGTGACAAACAATAATATACATAAAGTTTGCAACTAACTCTTATATTTTCCTCATATGAATACATGGGGAAGGTCACATTTGTCTTCATTTAATTATGGGATTATGTTTGTGCGTCGGTAGTCGGTTGTGGCGATAGCGTCGCGTGACCACCGCGCAGCGTCGCGTGGCTTACGGCTTCTTATTTTATTAGCCCTGCTCATGCTTGACTTACGGTCGTGTAGAGCCTTACACTAAAACAGTTATGCTCGTGTTCTTCTAACAATGTTACAATTGCTAAACCGTAATAGTTATTATAGTCTTGTATTGTTGAGATATGTGAAGGGCTCTGGCGCTTTCGATAATATATTTTGATATTAGATTTAGACATTGGCAAGGTAAAATTAGCCATTCATTCCTTCACAAGTTTTTGATATAATTTAAACACTTTTCAGTCAATATATCCAATCTCTTCTTTTGGTTTACATATGATAAATATTTTCAACTAGACACATGTTTATCTTCATTACCATTGTTTATTACCTATGTATAAACTCCTTATTGACTCGGCGAACTTCGAATCCGTCCATTATATGAGTAAGTATAACATTTACCAGGAACTAACGGTGCTAGTACAATCGATGCTCTGCTCTAAATTAGTAGCTTATTATTGCTCCAGGCAGAAACGATCAAACGACAAGTGGAAGGTTGAACGACTGTGTTGATGTCCGATGAGCTATTACTAAATTCACCATTTTCAGTGTTCGAAATGTTACGTCGACATCATAGTGGAAAAGGATTTTAATGATTCGATTCTTGATATAGCTACTTGATAAAAGTTAAAGATACATAATATCGACGAAAGTTTTGGTGTTCAGACTGCCAGCGAGGAAAGTATTATTGTTTTATAAGCTGCGGCTCACTGATGACGTTGTTTTTTTATCTTGTGAATTGTATTTGGTGACATTGTTAATAACATTATGATTTATCTACATAAATATTATTAGAATGTCAATATTGTTTTTATTGTTATAATAGCATGCGGTATAGGTATGTTTTGATAACGTTGCATACTAAAGAAGTCGTAGATAAAAGCTGGTACTTTCATAAAATTGTTTGTAAATTGCAGCTAATATGACTAACAATATCGTGGCACGTTTTCTCTAGAAAAATGTCCGCCATTAGGCTTTAACGCATGCCGTCTATTCTAATAACCGTGTTATGAGAAGCCGTCGCCATAATATTATCTATCTAGACGTCATTGTTCTGATGCCAATTGAGTCTTGAAAACATATGCTGAGTTCTCTTATACATATTTGATATGAAGATAATCTAAACGGACATGATTGATTTTTATGTATAAGTACCTAACCTAACCTTGATAATTTCTATTGAAGATAAAATATTACGATGTTTTGTCACATTTCACAGCGAATGCCGATCGATACTGGATATATTTAAAAGAAAAAAAAGAAAGAAGAAAAACGTATTTATTAGTCACAGCTTATGACGACGTACAAATGACAATGTATATAATATAATGTTACAAAAAAAAGTATTTATTAGGTAATCATTTGTATTTAGTAGGTAATAATGGTTTATGGTGGATTGTGCTCATAAACGCAAAATTATTAATTTTCCCATCTTTTACGTGCTCTAATCCCACTAGTGTGTGGTCGACGTAACACACTTTCAACTTTCAAGCAGCTTGTAGAAACGGTTTTATAACTTAGTTTATACGTGTATATTATGTCAGCCTGCGTGACCTTTATACCCTCGGCGGAAATCCATAGGCGGCTTAGGTTATTATAAATCGTTCGAGAAAACCCACACAGTGTTGCACGATCTGTAAATCAAACCCAAGATCTCTCGGATCAAACTCTCCATAATCAAAAGAAGTTTAGACTTGTTATGATTTCTCTTTAGAGCGATCTTTAAATTATAAAGTAAACTTCATCATCATCATCATCATCAGCCCGTTGCAGTCCACTGCTGGACATAGGCCTCTCCCAAGATACGCCACAGAACCCGGTCTGCTGCTTTATGCATCCAGTCGCTGCCGGCTTGTGCAAGTCGTCCCGCCATCTGGCCAGAGGGCGTCCCACGCTACGTTTGCCAAGACGCGGTCTCCACTCCAGAACACGCTTACTCCAGTGGTTATCTGTTCGGCGACATATGTTAAACTTAAAATATTCAAATACGGGAGTTGCATATTGAAATACTATGGCGTAACTGTAGAGCGACAATATCAACAAAAAAAATATTGTTTGTTGCAGATTCCTATGGCGCTACGCGAATGGCATGATCAGTTCGAAAAGGTGGGGCAGGCAAGACTGCACGGTGGCGTATCTCTTCAACAAACGTGCGAAGAAGAATCCAGATGGACCGTGTTTCATTGTTGTCGGAGAACGCACATGGACCTATCGTGAGGTATTTAATAGTAATCTATACTAATATTATAAAACGTGGGCGGAGCCGCGCGCATGGAAAAGTTTTTCCGGGATAAAAAGTAGCCTATAGCACTCAGGAGTAATGTAGCTTACTACTAGTGAAAGAATTTTCAAAATCGGCCCAGTAGTTCCTGAGATTAGAGCGTTAAAACAAACAAACAAACTCTTCAGCTTTATATAATAGTATAGATTATTTACGTTAGTTTCATGACTTGATTATGCTACACGGTAAATCTGACCGTAAAGTATTGAAATATTGTCGTAAATATTTTGATAACGTAACGGAACCATTGATGGTCCGCTCAATTTGTAAAGTCTACATAAATTTGTTTCCTGAAGATATATAAAGAAACCTTTAAATAAATTGCAACTTTATAATGTATATAAAATGTATTAATAAAAAGACTAAAAATGGTAATAATATTTTCTTGCATTGCAACACAAAAGAGAAATATCGAAAAGATGGGCCATGTTTGGAACCGGGCTATATTCGTTCATACCTTACTACTTAATTAACTAGACTTTTTTGGCGGGAGCCGCGCATCTCTATAATTATAATAGCAAAATTCCTTGAACTTACGACGAAATTTTCGGAATTATAAACATTTTGTGCGACTCCACCAAATAAGTTCCCGTACACCTTTGTTATTTTAGGAACTGAAAGACGATAGCAATCATTCAACATCTAGAGATCATCTAAATGTTTCCTTTTTACTGGTATTCCGTTCCATAAAAATATTCGAAATATACAGTCATGTCTTACTTTTGCCAGCTATAAAAATATGCATATCTGTAAAGAAGTTATAAAAAAATCATTCTAGATGGCAGCAAACTCCAATCTGGTAGCGCGAGTGATGCAAGTGCACGTCGGGTTGAGGCGAGGCGACGTGGTGTGCGTTTTCATGCCGAACTGCGGCGAGTACGTGTGGACGTGGCTGGCCATGGCCAAGCTGGGCGCCGTCTCCGCGCTCATCAATAGCAACCTGCGACACAAACCGCTGCTGCACTGCATACAGGTCGCCAAGGCAAAGGCTATAGTCTTCTCGGAGCAACTGGCTGATGGTAAGAATCTATGGTTAATAAAAAGCTGAAATAGGTCCTAATTCTAGCTGACAGGAAACAGCGATTGTTAGTCGCAAGTTTGATGATGTGAAGGAATCTTCAAATCTTTTAAAAATCGAGTTTGGAATTTGGAATCTGGACTACCAGTCGGGCCAGCTTACTGGTCTACAGCAAGCGAATCATTATTTTAATATATGAGCTAACAATAATGGTATCGTAGGTTCAAGTATCTCATATCAGTGTTTATCAAACAGCCATAGAAGAAATCCGCGACCAGTTACCGACGAGCCTCAAGCTGTTCCAGTTATACGGGGAATGCAGGCCAGGCGTGCTGGACCTGCGCGCCGAAATGCAAAGACACCCCACCAAGTACCCCGTAGTGGCGGACAAGCCCCACTATAAAGACACGTTGCTGTATATCTATACCTCAGGCACCACTGGAATGCCCAAGGCAGCTGTCATGCCCAATTCTAAGTGAGTATAAATAGACTTTATATAATAATATTATGCATAGCCCCAGGTTTGACTCCCAAGTAAACATGTTTGGGTAAGTTTGAAATAATTACGACATTAATTAATAACCAAAATGAAATTAACGCTAGGCAACAATCTGCTGTAAACTTGAGCTCCAAATGTTTTCTGCAACACATGTAATATTGAAGCATGTTGCATCCTATAGCCATATGGCTTGACTAGAGGAGTATGTAAGTACTGTTTTGTGATCAGAACTTCGTATACTGCGTAAATCATACCTGAATTTAGTTTTGAACTATATTTATATTTTTTATTACTATGTATGCCTAGTATTGCAATAAAATATTTTGATTATTTATTTTGGCTATACGGTGTACCCTATATATGGGTACTCTCTATGCATTCCATAAACATGATGATGATTTGGTGGTTAAACGGTTGCATTTGGTGGAAATTATCGAATACAGCACTCGTAGCCTTGAATGCTGGTGGATTTGATATTATCTACACAGATTAAAACAAAGAGAATCTTATTTTTCGTCGTGGTTCACGTGGAATCATACAATGGTTGTTTATTAATTTTTTATCGATGGCACTTCACTGCACCTGATGGTAAAACCTGTCTCAAATGTATCTACGTTAGCGCGCAATGTCACACCCTATTTTTTTTATTTAACGCGCAGGGTCGCTAACAATAATTGATTTCCGTGATTTAAATGCGATAGAAGGTTGAGAGAGCGGGCGAAATTACTAAATCAAGGCAGCCAAAATTAAATTACGCATATAACTAAGCACTTAGTAGGTAAGTACTACAACTTAAAAAAAAAACACATTCGTTTATGGTTTTTTTTTAAACTCCTGTTCGTTTGAATTTACCTCCTCCGTGGTTTTGCAAATTGTTATTAATATACTTCATCTAACCGCTTCGTGAAGAACTCGTGGAACAGTTTAAAATGTCTTAAATTTTTGGGTGTTTATTCAAAATAAAATTATAAGATCAATATGCGGTCGTCCCGATTATGTCGACCTGGAGTACCTACTAATTGAACCATAACACATGTATGTCACGATATATTAACTCTATAATTAACTATTGTAATATTTTAATCAGCATACAAGAGCTAGAGGGCAATGTTCGATCTCGAATTCTTTTCAATATATTCAATAGCTAGCTTAAAAAGATCGATAGCTATAGATAGTAGATACGTAGTACCAATATAGGTACTGATAACTGACTACTCTACTATACTTATTGATGTTCTGGAAAACCAGGATGATGAAGATTTGACTAATTTTATACTTATAATATTATTTTTGACTGCCTTAGAGGCGTAGTTGTATTACGGTACGAGTGCAATGCTGGCAATGCTGAGGTCTCGGGTTGGATCCTGGGGTCGGGCAAAGTGAATACGATTATTATATTTAGTATCAGTCCGAAGTTTGGATTGTGCGCCCGATATGGCGATAGGATCTAGGATGTATGTATGTACAACATTATATTCATCTGCAACACATTACAATTTGGTGACGGTTATCCGGACACATTACAATTGCACATTTACGGCTGGAATTCATAAACGATACGAAACAGATAAATCACATTTATTCAGATCGACTAGTTTTCGCGGTTGATCGGAAGATTGTGACCGGTAATCGTGCGAAGTGATTTGTAAAGGTATTTCCACCCCTAAAGATACTTACTGGTGGTTGCGGCGACGGTGCACATGCTGGGCCTGAAGAGCTCGGACCGCATGTACAACTCGCTGCCGCTGTACCACACGGCGGGCGGCGTGGTGGGTACCGGCGCCGCGCTCGTCGCCGGCATACCCTCAGTGCTCAGGAGCAAGTTCTCAGCGAGCAACTTCTGGACTGATTGCATCAACTATGAGTGTACGGTACGTGAAAGATTGTTTTATTTTTAGGTGACTACACTTTGAGGTGTGGGTGAGCCGATATTTTGATTAAGTTTTAAATATATTCGAAATAGTTGGAACTTGCACGGACTGAAGAAGAAATTGGCTTTACTTGATAGATGGTTGACAGCTTTACATTTCACGGCAATCTTTTCCCAAAAGCGCCTTCCGCGTCCATTAATATATTTCCTCAATTATTCTACGTCTCGTTCTACTTCTTAGATAATAGTTTTCAGTTTTGCGCCAATATATTATCGAAGCATTGAACTGACATGGTCGGGTAATACAGGTTGCGCAGTACATCGGCGAGATGTGCCGGTACCTACTGGCGCAGCCGCCACGGCCCACAGACTCGCAGCACCGCGTGCGTATCATGGTGGGCAACGGCATGCGCCCCGCCATCTGGCAACAGATCGTCGACAGGTTACTATAAATATTATATACCTACTAAAATAAATGTTGATGGTAAGCGCCGGAATCTAGGTAAATTGTGAAATCTTCCTAAAAGTTGAAGATGGTAGAGTTTATTTTCTCTCTACTATTCCTACTGATTGAATGGATAAATTAATCAATCGGGAAATAACTTAAAATTCTAAGACGAAAAATACTCGGATAACAATAGCGTATAATAGAGAGAATAACGTATAATATAGTGTATATTTTTTTATGGCGTTGAATGACGTGGCGAGCAAGTCGTTCGCCTGATGGTAAGCGATACGACCACCCATAAACAGTAGCAACACCATCCAGCACCTTGACTTACAAAGTACTGTGTGGCATTCCACTGCGCTCGTCATCCTGAGACGTAAGAAGTTAAGTGTCATTATGTCCAGTAATTATTATAATTTGCATATATTAGTGTATGAAATCGTTTCATTGACCCACTCTTGTCACAACGCTGTAGCATGAAGTGCTTTAACAGTGTAAACTCAACATTACGTATTTAGTTCAGGATAAAACAATTGTCGCCAATTAAGTATGTGCATATTATTTACACACGTCATTTTGTGGTTTGGGGTTCAACCGTGTCCATGATGAAGGTCTCGTAGTTTGCAGATGACGGACTCTTATTCAAGCCGTCGAAAATAAGGACACTTTTTTGTTCCAGATACTTAAAAATATGCCATTAGCTGGTCATCGATTACTTTGACCAAATGCATCAATGAATGAATCACGACTTGGGTCTTTGTTTATTTTAAATATATTGTTTGTTTACTTTTAGGTTCAAAGTGCCCCAGATTAATGAGATATACGGCGCAACGGAGGGCAATGCCAACATAAGTAAGTACTTGTAACATATTCTATGAGTCATTACTCAATACAAAAATAGGTTATCATATGTAATTGATTAGTCCATTATTTTAGCGTTTGTTATTCAATAATAACAATGTATGTAATTTATGGAGACAATCGAGGAAATTATTTGTTATTTATGTTATTTATTCACTGACATTTATGTTCGCGTAAAGACATATTAATTCATTATAATTAATGTAGGGGGAGATGGGATACATTGATACATGGGGCACATAGATATAGCCAATATGCATCGAAAACAAATCACGTTAGAATAGCCGTCCGCCATGCATAGGAAGGTAATCATACACCCAACACGCACACTAGCTTTTATTTTGTTATTTTTTTAAATGTTCCTACCGGCCAGTAGCCTGACGCGAGTCGGTTTTTCTGGCCACATCGGACTTTCGGGTGAACGCTTTAGGCGCTCGCAACCCTTGATTTAAGTAACCATGCTGAGGGCAACCCACTAAGTCTAACGGGTTACGAACCTCGGCTCAGGACGGTCACTGGGAGAGGATGAGACATCAACGATTAGTGGGGAAGGTTGGTGTTTAACCTAATCCTATCCATTTATTTCGTCGGCACGCGAGCCGGAACTGTTAGGAGGGTCGGGGGGGAGACGGGGAACGCGGCGAGGTCCTCGGCGGCGAGGACGGAACTGCGGTCGTGTGGAGTGTAGAAGTTTTAGGAACTCGTTCTTACTGCGAATGGCCAGAGTGATATCGTCCTCTGGATAGGACTGAACGCGGCCGTCTCCATTTGGCGCGGTCGAATGGAGCCGCACACTGGCGCGGAGCAACGTTCGTTCGACGATTCGCGTTTGGCACGTGTAAATCTGTTGTCGATGTTCGCAACAAAATTTTCATAGTATTCTTTCAGATGTGATTCTTCTAATATATTTAGTGCTACCTGTGATATATTAAGATATTTACTGCCTCGGTGGCGTAGTTGTATTGCGTACGCGTTACGAGTACGATTTGCGCGCTGAGGTCCGGGTCGGGCCAAAAAAATTGCGACTGGGTTTTTTTCGTCTTAAAAGTTACTCAGTCGCAGCTCGGAGTCAGGAAGTTGAAGGTGACGCGATACCCCCGTGGCTCGGAAAGCACGTAAAGCCGTTGGTCCTGCGCCTGATCTCTCTCCGGTCATGTCGGATCGCCGTCTCACCGGACTATGAGAGTGAAGGAATAGTGAGTGCACTTGTGAATTGCGCACACAATTGTGCACTATAATATCTCTTGCGTACCTGGCCGATCTCTGTTGAGATTGGCCGCCGTGGCGGAATTCGGCTAGGAAGGGATTATTAAGATATTTGGTAAGTACATATATGTCATTACATTATGTAGACTTTTTGGTTATTTATTGCTTTAATTTATAAAAATATTTATTTCGATTGTAGTAGGCAGGGGCACATTGATGCAAGTGTTGTCGGGGCACGTTGATACGTAACAATGTGCCCCAATATTTTGGTAAATGTAAGTTTTTTGATGTTATACTTCTTTTGGCGCGTTATTTAAAAAGATTTTTTATCTTGTTACGCTACAGAAGTATAACTTCTAACGCGTGTACATCAGTACACACACACTTTTTCCTTTTTTTTTTAAATTTATGAAAAAATTATGAGAGTAAATTTTTACGATGCGCGCGCACACCGTCACGAAAAACTGACACCCTGAAGTTAGCTATAGTCAACATTTTAGTTTTGAATTTTGAACGTAGAATAAGGCAAAAGATATTGAAGTTATACTTCTTTTGGCGCGTTATTTACAAAGATTTTTTATCTTGTTACACACACTTTTTTTTTGTGATTTTATCTAACCATTAATTTGGCTTTGAAAAGTTAGTTGAATATATATTGAATAGATGGAATTAATAAATTGGATGTTGCTGTCAATAGGTCATCTTTTATTGGGTCTAAGTAAAAATCGTATCAAGGTGTCCCAGCTCCCCCTACTATTTTTTTTCGGAGGTTTAACTCGACACTATACCGTGCCAGATTTTAAAAAATAGCAATTTAATCTTCAGTAGGTAGGTACTAAGTATTACTGCCAATATGATGTGTACTTAAATAAAACTGTAAAATTGTAGAGACTAGAGCCAATTAGGAAAGTTTATAATTCAGGAATACTGTTTATATTTACAATTGATACTGTTGACTATTTTACAAGGTTACTTAAGATATTGGTTAATAATAGATAATAGAAGCATTTTACATAACCCTAAAGTTGTGTTGGTAATTTCCAGTAAACGTGGATAACACAGTGGGCGCAGTCGGTTTCCTGCCAAAGCTGGTGCCCACGAGCCTGCATCCAATCGCTCTCGTGCGAACTGATGAACACGGCAACCTCGTGCGGGGCCCCAATGGATTCTGCATCCGGTGTCAACCAAGTGAGTAAAAAGCCGCAGTAGTCGCATTTTGGATTATATTTGCAAATAAACTGCCCTGGTATAGAAAGAAATGTTTTATTGATGGGACAAAAAAATATACAAATTTAAACATAAAGTAAAATACAGCATAATACTGTACCAACAATAGGAACTCTCATTCAACTCCTTACTACAGTACTGTCTATCCAATACTGTAGCGCTGATTTTCGACGAGGGACCCAGGTGACATACGGATACCAAGTCAATCAGTACGGATCTGTGCCGATTAAATATATACTAAAAGTTGAGCAATGTAATACAAATGCACATAATTTAAATTCGTTCTCACCCAACCAAATTCACAACCGCTGCACAGTATTTAATTATATTTATATTTACAAAGTAACAGAGGCGGGGCGGGCTATTTAGAATTTTTCCAGGTGTGAGTCATATAACGACCATCGCGAGAAATTTAAATAGGTATAAAGGGAAAACTTGTAACCATTATACTAATACCATTGTTGAGGGAAACATTCGGTTAGGAGAAAGGCTTATTATGATGTTAGCAACTCTAACGCTCTAATAATGCCAGCTTCTGTAGGTCAGAGTTCAAATTTCCATTCCAAAAAATTTAAAACTTTTTTCATATTGTCTATAAATAATGTGTTATTGTTTCCAGACGAACCGGGCATGTTCATTGGGCTGATAGCTCAAGGTAACGCGTCACGAGAGTACTACGGATACGTCGATAAGGTTGGTTATCTCTTACGCAAATGATCTATGTGTGCTCACTTGTGTAGGTTTCTGTTTACCTCCATCATTAACACCGGCCTTGCCACTATTATTATGTTGTATTATTATATTGTAAGGTAGTAAAATATAAATACCTACATTTAGCATAGCAAATTTTCCATTTCTTATTATATTTTAGACGGTTTAATAGAGCTCTGGCTACCTTCAGCGAATTTTGTGGGACTCGCAACCATAGGTATGTTCTTCTACTTCAATGAAGATCTAATGATGATAATAATGGCCATGAATTCATGCCATGAAATGCTCTTCGGAGCACGCTAAAGACTGTTTACTGTCGCCATTCGCAGTTTCATCGCATAAAATACATGCCACTGTCAATTTTGACTTAAAGGTGCAATTATATTAGAACGGGATACTCGTGCTCTTCTAAAAACACAAACTGCCTCACTGATTTTGCGTAATCCTCCTATCCAGTTTCGGCCACGGCGGCCAATCTCAACGGAGAACAGCCAGGTATGCAGGAGATATTATAGTGCACAAGTTTGTGCGCAATACACAGGTGCACTCACTATTCCTTCACTCTCATAGTCCGGTGAGATGGCAATCCGACATGACCGGAGAGAGATCAGGCGCAGGACCAACGGCTTTACGTGCTTTCCGAGGCACGGTGGTATCACACCGCCAACTTCCTGACTCCGAGCTGCGACTGAGTAATTTTTAAGATGGAAACACCCTGAAAAACACTGATTTTATAACTAAATGATGAATACTGACGTTTTCCAGGACGACAGCAACAAGAAGCTGGTCCGCGACGTGTTCTGCAAGGGCGACGCGGCGTTCGTGAGCGGCGACATCCTGGTGGCGGACGAGCTCGGGTACCTGTTCTTCCGCGACCGCACCGGCGACACGTACAAGTGGAAGGGCGAGAACGTCGCCACGGCCGAGGTGGAGGACGCCATGTCGCCGGCGCTCGATCAACGGCCGTGCGTTGTTTATGGAGTTTCGGTGAGGATTTGTGACATCAAAATTAATATTGGAACTGATGAGGTTGTCTGGGTCTGAAAATGTCTACTGATAATGATGAGGTATAGTGTAGATATATTGCCAGCTATGAATTGGCCCGGTTTAAAAGACATGGTAAGTAGACCATGCAGTAGCTGCCAACTGGTTGTTAAGCCTGAGCATCTTATTTCTGGGCTGTTTGAGACTGTTTATGGATAAGCATGGCTCTTACTACCAGGCGAGCAAGTTTTCTCGTGACTTCTTCTTTACATTAAAAAATCTTTATTTGTCTTTTTTGCATTATTCTAGATTCCCCAGACGGAAGGTCGTGCGGGCATGGCGGCCATCGCCGATCCCACAGGCAGTTTGGACATGACGAAGCTGGCGAGCGATCTGGACGACTCGCTGCCCTCGTACGCGAGGCCTCTGTTCCTGCGCATCATGAACGATATAGAGATTACGGGTAGGTTATGCAACCTATAATTAATTTCATCTTTATGCATGTCGCAAGGAAATATAGATGGACCATCTAACGGGTTTAAAACACCCATAAAGAATTTAACCTAATATATGGTTTACTTGATAAAGGTCGCAGGAACACGCTGGGTGCAGGCCGCTCTTGACAGGTCCGTCTGAAAATTTTTGGGGGTGGCCTATGTTCAGCAGTGGACGACATGTGGCTGATGATGATGATGGTTTCTACACAATCAAATTTGATTTAATGCTATCTCTTTCTCATGATTCGTGGATCATGGCACTTCAGAGAAAGAATCTCATGACAGGATCCACTTGGAGCTCCGTGACATCTCGATTGTTTTGCACAATAATTTCAAAGTATCTAACTTAATTGACTCTGATACGCTAAAAATGTCAATAAAAAGGTGCATCTCCAATACGCGGGTTACTCGACTGGAGATTTTGGTTTGCACATTAAGCATCCGATTTTTCAAGTGGTTCACCCGGTGCCCAATAACACCGGTCTAGCTTCAGTATAGAGTATTCAATTTCATGAAATTTGAAAATAATATGTAAATGTGACATTCACAAGCAAATCGATTGATATTATGGTAGGTTGGTATGATGATGTTTGTGTGTAGGTACTTATGAAAATTGCTGTAAATTATCTAAAATACCGTGACGGTCCCCGGCGAGTGTCGGTTTCTACTGACTTCATAATATTGAAAATCGATGCAACTTGTATGACGAATTATATAAATTGTCGACATTCTTTTTATTAAAAAATGTCATTACAGGTACATTCAAACTAAAGAAAATACAATACCAGAAGGAAGGCTTCGACCCGGACGTGATCAAGGAGCCGCTGTACTTCAGATCGGGCGCCAGCTTCGTGCCGATAACCTCCCAGCTCCACACCGACATCTGCACCGGCAAGGTGAAACTGTAAGCGTTCACCGGCCCGGTGACACCGGACCATTCCCTAGCATAATATTTATGTAAATTTTTGTGCGGTTGAGGATTGTACCTGTGACGGTAAAGCTCAAGTCAATGACACATTGACCCAATACAAAATAATGCGATGTAACTAAATTTACGTACGTTCAACATTCACCTATAGTTCGGGCAAACTAAGCTGGCCGGTATGACAATTCAATTTTTTTCCCGACGCGATAACTCTGTGAGAACGTCCACCCAAAAAATTCAAAACCGTGGCCCTATTAGTTTGTCCCTATTATAGTAACGCTTAAACGAGAGTTGTACACTCAAAATACCATATTTTAATACACCTGGTAGACAATGGTTGATCCCATTTTCATTGTATCAGGTCTGTTTTGAATTATATTAAAGAGTTGTAAAAGAAAGGCGTGTTTGACGCGCCCATGATAGAAACAAGTTAGTGTTGTGATGACACTATATAAAAAATTTAGTTATTTAGCGGTAGTTTCGCATAAATAATATGGAATGGAAGTTTCATGAAAGTTAAGGGACATTTTTTACTGGTTAATATTCGGAATATTGTTATGTAATCAGCACGTACTGTCAATCGCTTATTTCGAAGACCAAATCAGGTTAAATTAAGTTTTAAGGCTCGCGCACATCCAGGCAGATAACATCGCGTCGTTTGTAAAAAAAAAACAGTACATCAAGTTACTTTGCATGCGAGATACAGATTAATCGACAGTTTCCGGTTAGTCGTAGGTTTTTATATGATTCGTTCAGCCCGCTCCGATGTGTGCGAACCTTTACTGTGATAAATGTGCTTAGTTATCTATCAAGATCGGCATCAATTTTCCCATCTGTGTGCATTTTGCTCACATGTACTTAAATATTATCAAGGCACTTATTGTTTACGCTGAAATATTTAAAAGATGTAAATATATTATTTATTTCTTCACATTACAATATGCATGGTACATTAGTTCATCAACTAGAGAACATTCCACATCTAGTCACATGAATTTGTTAATTTAGTTCGCATGGCATTATACTTGGATTTGTATATGAGTATTCGGTTTTCTTAGATAAATTTGTCTTTGGTTTATATTTAGGTGGAAAGCTCATTACTTAGGTGCCTCTTAAAATAGGCTTTATTTGAAACTTCTAGCACCGAAATCATTTTAAAAATCTAGAGCATAGTAATTCAACATGCAGTAAATTAATTTTGATTTATTGGCACCTACCCACTCTTAGTTTAATCGATGTTTAAATTGTGACCTCACCAACGCAATGTTAAACTATGCATAGATTTCTTGGTAAGTGCATATTTGAAATACTATGTAGGTTCCCCAAATTGGCTCAACATCACTTGTAACAATTGTTGTAATTGTCAAATTATTTTATATTTAAATTTTGGTGCCTTGTGACGCAAAACCGCTGCACTGTAGTATAATTTAGAGAATTTTGAATTTGCTCTGTACCAAAATTCGGTGACAAGTTGTAAATAAATATTACACAAACAAAATGATTGTTTCATTATTTCTCCTGTATAATTTAGGGCACCTTGGAATACTTTTTAAACTTTATCCAATAGCAACTGCATTATAAACCTTCGTTTTTGAATAAATGCTCCCAATCGCTTTTTTGATCCACCGCGAAAATGGACCACTCAAAATAAAGTTTTTGACTGCTTACATTTTGATTGGTTTATCCTCGGGATTAGATCGAAGATTGTGATTGGGATTGTGTCAAAGATCGTATATTGAAAGCCGCTGTAAATGTTGAACACAGTCAGGGCAAAGTTATGCTTCAAATAATAACGTGACTAAATATAAACAGAAAATCAAACTAAAAATTGAAAATAAATTTTAATTAAGAATAGTGTAAATAAGAAAAAAATGTATTGTAAAAAAAAGCGTGGGGTGCATGGTGTCAATAGTTATAAATGTTTTATTGACTGATAATATAAGTAGAATCATTATCTTCTTTTAATTAATGGTTTCCACCGATGGTTTATCGGTGATTTCGCCAATGTCAAGTAATTATAGCAGGATAGCAGAGGGATTATCATTTTGATAATATCTTAAAAAGCACCCCACGCTTTTATTTACAAATACATTTTTTCTTATTTACAGTATTCTTAATTCAAATTTGTTAAAATTTATTTGAATTTTTTAGTTGCGATTTTATATAAAGCGTGTTTTTAGTTTTTTTTAAATTATTATTTATTTGAATTTTTTAGTTCTGTTCTACTATTGTCCAACAGATGTCACAATAAAATAAACGGAAGCGCTACCTTGTGACAAGTAGGATTTTTTGTACACAAGAGTAGCCAGTTTAGTTATAATTCCACTATGGTCCAACAGATGTCACTAAAATTAAATAAACTATTATTTTTCCATTTTTAGTTGGATTTCTAAAAAAAGCGCGTTTTTAGTTTAAAATATTGAATTGTCATCGGTCCTTGATAAGTATGCCAAACATGGATTTAATCCGACGTTTTGAAGGGGGTCAAAACCATGTTCAAAGTTTCCATAACATACCATCATACATACCTACATATGTATGAAGTTAATAAAAGCGTGTTAAAAAATAGGACATTTTAGAAATTGGTGTATGATTCATATCTAGAAGGAAATAAAAAAGCAAAATATGTTACTTAATATAATTTACTAAACGCAAATTTCTTGATATAATAACACAAAATATAAATTATTTAAGAAATATATCATAATTGTATTATATTTTAACGATATCTTCTAATAGCTTTCAATTTCTTTCAGTTTTATGTACTTGAATTCTATAATTACAATATACGTATTCTTAAAGTACAATTAATCTACAATTGAATTAGCTAATATAAACGGCGTATTTGAAGATATCGTCTTACAAATATTAAAAAAAATACTATACCTACTGTGAAAATAGAAACATTATTTAACAACAATCAAAAATAAATTTAAATTTGATAACAAACTTCTAACGTAAACAAGCTAATACTATCCAGAATTAACATTCGGCAGATCTTTCAACGTGTATATCTTACAAAAGCGCCCTCAATTGACTAAAATTATATTATGTGTCTGGCTACAACAAGCATTCAACACATTGTAATAAGCATTGGTAAGCTAATTCTCTCTAATCTCTCAACTATATTGTATGTTTGAGCGTCGTGCTAAAAACTTGGATACTTAATCGAGGTTTTAGGTATTTTATAAAGGCACCCATAACATATTGTAGTACCAGAGGCGCAGACATACTGAGCTTACGCGACGCTACACAACTTATCTAGCTATCACTCGTAGACAAGATCTTAACCAGCGACTCGGCGACTATTGTTTTCACGAATAAGTGTTCTCGATAGTGATGTACAGTCAAATCGCCTCTACGCGTTAAGTTTAATTAAAATATTTTTTTTTCTTTGTATGAAGTAAAGTTAATCCCCTTTATTTTATATTGGTGAAGAGAAAACGAGAATTGGGGAGAACACAAAAGTACAGAGGTGATTCTAAGTTTTAAATTTGTTCAGCTGCTTATGTGGCTGACTGTACATTGCCAAGAATTACCGTACCATACCATACCAGCCCTGTATAATATAGTGCCCACTGCTGAGCAAGGACCTCCTCAACAACTGAGAGGGTTTTAGGCCTTAGTCCACCACGCTGGCCTAGCGCGGGTTGGCGGACTTCACATGCCTTCGAAATTCAGAGAACTTCTCAGGTATGCAGGTTTCCTCACGATGTTTTCCTTCACCGTTAAAGCGAGCGATAATTCACAAAGAATACACACATAACTTTTTAGAAAAGTCAGAGGTGTGTGCCCTTGGGTTTTGTACCTGCGGACATTCGTCTCGGCAGTCGTTCCACTCCCAACGAGGCTATCGCCGCTTCAAGAATTAACTCTTTTCAAATTAGGTCTATACTTCAACTATAAACACTTATTTTCTGCACTTATTTCTGTTTCTGTTCGAGAACATGTTGTGTGTACAGTAAAATATGGATTACTGACGAAAAATCACTTGCTGGGGCCACACTTAGGTTGATATCTAACGCCCATTAACGCAATAATATAAACAATACTGACAAAAATATCGCATGAAATAGAGTGTGTATCAGCATAATTTATTTAATCGACAAAGGCCTATGCCATATGAATGCTGTTGTAAAATTATAGTGACATGCCGCGGCTACACGTGACGTCGTACAACTAAATTAGTTACATTTACATAATAATTGCCGTTGAAACAGTAAATATCAAATACCCCATCAATAAATTTTGCGTACAACCCTTGTTGGTGGCGCGTAAGCTAGTTTTTTTGTCTCACAATCGCCTATAACAGTGCGGCTTTATTTTTGCCACCCAACATATTATTCTGTATGACATATCAAAACCATCATAAAATACCAACACAGCCAGTGGTTTGTCTGCGACATTATTGCTTTTATAATCGTGCCCACCTTTTTTTTGGAATAAAAAAATACTAACCCTGTTTGTAATATTGATGAATCATTATTGATATAATGCTGTATTTAAATTGCAATGCAAATCAAAACATGACAAGTTCAAACTAGTCACTATCGCTGTGCCGAACTATAAAGTGAGTGGATTTGCTATTTATACACTGGCTGACATGTCTAACTTGACATACAAATACAGTAGGTTTGTTACGAAGTGGCCGCTAACCTTTCGAATGTACTGAGTTACAACTAACCGATGACTTATTGCTTCGTATGTACTTACTATTTTAGAAGGTGTATCCACTACACTAAATGTTTATATTAAAATCTAAAAAATACAAATATACATAATTATAAAAATTCACAATTGAAATGACAAGGTCGACGCAAACGCAAACCAGGAACAAACATTCAAATAATGACTAGCGACTAATAAGGCAACGTCAATAATATATCCATTTATAAAATACAATAAGGCTGTTTAAAAAACAATATGATTAGAACTCTTAGGTATATATTACAATGGTGTTGGAACACTTACAATATACATTCGCGTCTTACGATATAAACGGAATATATGTATTCGAATAAAAAGCGTCATTGATTTTGTCCTATTCGATTAATAACGATTATCGATTTTAATTTTCAGTATACTCAATGTGAGCATTTCTGCAATGAGAGGTCATTCTCGTTACATACATTACTACGAATGGATCAGCTTAATGACAAAAAGTGTGATGTATGACATAGTTTGAGGAATTTTGTACACTTATTGTACATTATTATTCTTCGTGTTACTATAAAATAATTTTAAAGGAAGGAATCGTTGAAAACCAAAGGGAAAATATATTTTGACGATGAAATACAAAGTACATAGAATTTTGAGATACAATGATCTATAAATTATACTCTTAAATAGAATAAACCGATATTAAAATATTTATAATACTGTAATTTAAGTTTATATTCCGTATTCAAACAGTTCTAACATCTGAACTATTTTCACAATAATATACTCAATTTCCTACTAAATTAAATATAGCGACATCTCTAGACTATATATAGATAAATAGACGCATCTCATTTGTCCACACCTATTTTGTGTACACCAATCAATTACAGTACTTTAAAATTAAATAGGTACATTACAAATTGAACATTATGACCATACAAGATTGTCAATGTAACAGCTTAAATTTGCATAAATATTTTTGATGTTTGATCGTGCTTGCAACGAAAGGAAGACACGTAAAATATTCAAGTTATAATAGATGATCAATATTATTATAAATTATTTATACAAAATCATAAAAGAAGTTTTTAAGTGTAAAGAATACACCTAGGCATCGGATGTACCTCAATGCTAGTATGAAAATAGGGCTTGCCATATCTAAATATTGTAAATACTGTTTGCTGTCTCATTTTCTAACTATTTTTGATGCTGTCTACACAGTTTTCGTTGTTTTATAGGTTTGAAAGCGTATAAAATAAAGTTGAACGTCGAATACGAAACTAAACTATTAATACAAAAATAATAAATCTAAGGGCTAAATATAAACCGATCTCCAAACTATATTTACGGTCTTATCCATAAACAGTTTATATCCTTATTTTAGATCTCGAATGTTTTGTCTTCTTCGAACTAATTTTGAATTGAGTTTGAAGGAAGAAGACAAAACATTCTATAACTAACATAGGTTTATAATCTGTTTATGAAAAAGCTTGTTTAAGTATTACGACCTTATTCATAAACAATTATAAACCTATTTTAGTTGAAGAATGTATTGTCTTCTTCCTTCAAACTCAATTCAAAATTCGTGTGAAGAAGACAAAACATTCCATAGCTAAAATATTATGTTTATAAATAAGGCTGTAAGAGTTTAACTAAGATTACTAAAATTAATATCACAAAAGAAAAAGTTGCTCATATAAAAAAAGAAGTAAACATTTAACGATCACACAATACACTTTTGAGACCCTTCGGTCGTCAAATGCGAAAAAGGTGTTGCCAACAACGACCTACAATTTCTGCACTGATTTAAATGTCTTTAACGCCAATTAAAGTAAGTTTTTGAAATGTAGTCACGCATAAATGAAATAAAATCACAAAATATATCGAAACAAGAAAATACTTTTTCTGTTATAATGATAGATAGAAAAATATGTATATAGCTGTAAAGAATTATTAACAGGGAATAAGGACGTTGACTCTCGTTGAATTTTTTTGATTGTAAGAAATATAGGAATGAGCATAAATATGATTAATATTTGCTGAAACGGCTCATAAATTTTAACCACCAAGGTTTATGAAAGCAAATAGTTTGTCTTTTTTAGTTACAAAAGAATTATTGATGTTTAACGATCGATTATTATTATAGGTGGGTATAAATGTCTACATGTACAAAAAATATTTTTTTCGTAAATGCTTGACATAAACTATCGTCAATGTCAGTCGACAGAATCAGCTTTGGCGCGTGGGGGGCAGCGGAGGTGTGTCAGGTCCCAGGGAGAGTGCTAACTAACGCTTCAGGCTGTGGATGACCTTCATCATGCTGTACTGTATATACTGTTTTTAACAAGTTTTTATTTAACTTGCCATATTCGAACACAAATACAATTGAAATCTAAAAAACATTGTCGCTAAAAATAATTCGACCGGAGCGCACGGATAGGTAAGATCGGCCCTGTCAGTCGAGTCAACATCCCCATTATAAATACCAGTTAGTCAGAGGCGTGGTGTGCGGTGCGTGCGGTCGGTGCGTTGCGTGCGGTGCGTGCGGGATCAGGTGTTGAGCGAGGGCAGTGAGGGCAGGGAGGGCAGGGAGGGCATGGAGGGGAGCCAGGCGGCGAGGCCGGAGCGCGGCGCGGCGGCGCGCAGCAGCGCCTCCTCGTGCGCGGTGAGGCGCAGCAGGGCGGCGAGCGCGCGCGTCAGCTGCCGCGCCTCCAGCTCGCGCGCCGTCAGGAACCGCAGCACCACGTGCTTTAGATATCTAACGACAATACGTACAAATACGGTCAATTCACTATAGTTCGGACAAACTAAGCTGGCCGGTATGACAATTCAAATTTTTCCCGACGCGATAACTCTGTGAGAACGTCTACCCAAGAAATTCAACACCGAATCATGTCATACCGGCCAGATAAGTTTGTCCCTACTATAGTTGACTACTTTTTTTAAAATACATTTCTCAAAAATGCATGTTATATAAAATTAAACGAAAATAATATTTCAACAATAAATAAGTCATAGCGCTTTGAAATTTGGTGCAAATAACAGTAATCGCAAACTGTGAAGTCATCGAGTGTCACCGGCCACAGAGCTGCGTGCGTGAGAAAGAGATACCGTGATAACGATACTACGCTCCCACTTTTACACACAATTATATGTGAAATATGAATAACTGCTTTATATTTCAACCAATTCTGATGCTGATTCCACAGACGATTTTTTCGTATTATTTTTTATTCACATGAAATAATATAAAAAATCAAACATTGGAAACTTTCCTATTAACATTATGTTGGGACTCCACCAATGCATTGGCATATTTTGTCAACTTCGATTTTTTTAAACTTTGTTATAAAGAACTGGGTTCTAACAATAAATTACGGTCTAGTTTGTAAGAATAATAAGCAATATCATTTTAACATCATTTTCTAGGTTATAAATAATGTTCTAGACATTTTTTAGGGTCTGATAACATAAAAACATCTTCGCTTTTGTCTGATAAATTTATCAGATAAAAAAAATCATTTTTATTTTTTAGAACTTCTGAAATTTTGAGACGACGCAAGCTTCGATACACCCTGTATTTCAAATAATAAATCCACTTCATTATTAAGTTCGAGCGTGCAGGCAGTTTTATATGGTTATGTTATTGGAAAATGTAATGGTCCATTAGTTACTTACCGTCTACTAATGTCTTGCTCCTCTGCCGACGTGAGATCTGATTTACTACTTTGGAGTTCTCTTTGTAATGTTTTCTTCATGTCAGATATTCTGTTGTCTAATGTTTTTATTTTCTAGAACAAAAATACATAGGAAATTGAAAAAATAGCACAAGATAACATGCTCTGTCGATTTTATTTAGTGGTTATAGGAATTTAATTAAAACATTGTAATTATTCTGACATAGAAAGCATACCTTATTTTTATCACAGATTTCTATTTCTAAGTCTTGTATTGTCTTTTTGTGAGTTGTTTCGCTTTCCGTATATTCTTGTATTCTTCTTTTCAGCTCTTCGATTTCTGTTTTACGAGCCTCTTCGTTTTCTTTGATTAGCATGCACGTCGCTTGATTCTGTTGACAAAACACATTTAAGGAACCTTTTTTTTTAGAGTCGATGTATTTTTTTCGAGTTAGATGGATAAAGACGTTTTTTATTGGTTATTATGTCCAGGCTCCTTTGATTACTGCAGGCACTGTCTACAGCGTAACTTAACTAAGTACTTATAAATATTCAATGTTGAAATGTACTGACGGGCCGAGACGAACTTAAAAAATCTACTTACTTCTTTGTGTTGCGCAATAACGCCTTCTAATTCCGCAATCTTCGCTTTTAAATCGGTAATTTCAGTTTCCTGATATCTTACGTTACATTGACTCATTTCGATTGTTTGCGACATATGTGCGTTTCGCAGTAAAGCTTCGTCCTTTTCACGTTTTTCTCTGGAAAGAAAATACATACAATGAAAAAATAGGCTACCTAACTTAATGTTTATGTTATAAAGTAGGTCGATAAAGTTTAAAGCCATTATTATCAGACTATCCTGATTAAAAATTTTGCTGCTTTCTGCTGAAAGAAAATAGCAGGGGATCAATCATAACAAATATTGCGAGATTTGGCAATCGAACCTTTAATTTCATGTGCTAATTCCAGCGATACAACCTCCGAGCCATAGAGGCGGTCTTGAGAACCAAGATAATATCCTACTTTTTTTTTGCAAAACACCGTTTAATATAAAAATATCTATCATCGAACAAAACTTACTTTTCATATTTCCTTTGTGCGTCAATGTAATCATGTTGTATTTCGGTCACAACAGAGTTGAGATGATTCACTTCAGTCTTCTGTTCGTCGTTCAGTCGTTCAGCTTTATCTACCTTCTCTTGCAGTATCTTGACTAGCGTCCGTTCATTCTCTAGCGCTTCGTTCAGTTCTTTGTTTTCTTCCGTTAATTTGTCTATACGGCTTTCTAGCTCCATCGTTTTATCCTGTAATGATTCAGTTATAAGGATTTAGTCAGCAAATGTCATTCGCTGGTCCCCGCCGCCCATACACAGTACTGGAATTGTGTCACCAACCTGTGAAAGCTACTGTGTACTGTTATGCAGTGTATTTATTGTTAATTCAATATCAGCTTTATCGTATTTACAATTTCTTTTAAAGAAATGATTCTGTCTTATCGTGTCACTTGAGTTGATGTTTCCTTGATCTTATTTTCTTGTGAAACATATCTTTCTGATTACCAAATAAATGTATTCATATATTTTCAATATATTTTGATTAGTAATTGCTATTTATTATTAGTTATGAATAGGTAAAAGTGTGCTGATAAATACATTTCTTTTATCTTTTTGACGTTTGCCAAAATTGTTAATGCTTGTGTTAAAACTGGGCAAATGTTGCAATAGGGCAATTTAATGTTATTGTTCGTAATATATTTGATAAATAATAATTACTAGCTGTCAATCAATATTCTCATTAAAATGGCAAAGTTCAAACCACGATTCATTGAGAAATAGACTTATGACAATATAAATAATGATATTCATTATAATCATGCACCGGATAAGGAAGTTCACTTCAATACTACATCATTTGGCTGGCTGCGTTGACAAAATACAGAAAAATAATTAACCTGCAGGCTTATTATAAAAGCCAACAAGAAAATATCTTGATATAAGACACGGTCTCGCTGTACATTGACCCATTTTATGCTAATCTTCAAATATGCAAACAGATAGGCGCACCAAGTAAAGTAAAAAAAAAATATTAAGGTTGTAAATCCCGTAACACTAAACCATGCCAGATAATACAAAGCACACGCCAAACTGTTAAACACAGAAGCATGCAATGTGCCACGCGAAGGATAAAATAAAAAATAAACATAAAATACATTAAAATTTATTCACTGTAAATAAATTCTATAGACATAAATAAAAACAATTCTCATAACTTACGTGGAATGTTACATAAAGATGAAATTCCCGTGTCGATAAAATACGAAAATAAGCGAAAATAAAACAACAAACGCAGTATATCAGAGCACCTGTAGTATCAACACTGATAATGGCTTCCTATATTGTTCACAACACAAATTAATCACGTGAGTTATCACTTATCTACCTCACTAACAACGACTTATTTATGGAACGACAGACGAGTGTGACTGCATTCCTTATTAGGAAGTGAGAGGCAGAATACAATAAAGTCTAAGTGGCAATTGGATGGATTTTTAACTGTGTGCAGTGTTTACACAGGTGTAGATTCCACTGTTACGTATCGATCTTTCACCAGTTTAGTTTCCACCTCACGTGACTATACATTGTATCGAGAACTGCTACTTATACATAATTAGTATACTTATTAGTCTTATTATTGTAATGTCATCAGATTATAAGAAGTGATCCAACATTTCATCAGGAAAAATGGATTAGCGTCAACGGAAACCTCCCATAAAGATTGGATATGCAAGGCAATAGGGATTGAACACAGGCACTTTGGATTCACAGGCGATAGAGTCAGCCCAAATTGTATTGTTAATAATTCAATAATAAAACAATGATATGTACCTTCTTTGTCATGGTCCTTGTTTTTATTATTTAAAAACAACATAATTTGATATTCACTAGCACAAAATGGCATTATAATTTATTAGTTGCGAATAATTCTTTATTTTTTTTTTTTATGTGTATTGTTATGCTTCCACATTTTGTAACACATGATACAGGAAATTCGATAACGAAAGGCGACATCGCAAACATCTAGTTCATGCGCTAATCTTTACTATATATCATAATTTACGAAATATAATTCGTATACAACATTTTTATTGCACATCTAATCTAACAACTTAACAATATAGGAACAAAATATGAAAATAGTTTTTAAATGAATGAACGTAATCTAATAAGTACGAATGAATTACATTTAAAATAGTGCTGCCAAGCTATGCCAAACAGTGCATATTTATAAAGGTGTGTCCACAAAACATATTACATCTCAATAGATACCGATAATTATGATTATCAATCATTCGTTCACTCAATTAAAGAGCACGGGTTAAGGGACGGAGGCAATGCATTCTGATTGGCTATTACAAGAACGCAATAGAACGTACCGGCTGTTATTGGTTCACACTTTGTGCGTAAACACATGTGCGGACGCGACCATTGATTAACGGCCGATTCAATAAACTATCCTAATCTTTATCTTCGATCCGATCCCGAAAGTGGGTGCACTAGTTGTGCCCTGCCTACCCCTTCGGGGATAAAAGGCGTGAGTATGCGTTGCATTGCGTTTACTTTGTTTTGATTGGTCCATTTTCGCGATGGATCGAAAAAGCGATTGGCATCGTTTATTGAAATCGGTGGTTAGTCTCGCCGCAGACGGAACATTGGAGATAGTCACATAACTATCTGAAGCTGAACTAGATTTCTGTGTGTAATTATCTTCAGCAACAACCGTGTCTAGCAAGTTTCTATAGTGTTTTAAAACTAATCTACAGCTCGGCATCGATTTGTATCTGTTATGAATGGTACGTGTGAGACGACTGACGAGGTTTAGGAATATGCGGTATCTAGTGGGAAGTTGTTATTAATCCCACGAAAACAAGGCAAGCTCACCAGAAAATTCATTTTAATGTTCATACAGAACTAATTCATGGGAAAAAATAACGCATACAACAAGCTCCCTTTACTGAATATCAAAAATGATAATATTATTTCGTGGACATTCAACTTTACAAAATAATTAAAGCATTCACGCTATTACCATCTAATTAAGTAAATTTAAAAAATAACCGCCATTACTGTCATAATCACATAATTTGACTAATTTAATGTGATGCTAAATAAATTACATTTCGGGAATCAAAACTTTTACTGTACTAATATTTCTAAAAATATGTGATTGCAAATTACAGCTACAATTAGTCAAAATGTACTATTTTTTTACTTAAAATCTCAACAAACATTGCAAATGTTGATATCATCCTGATCCAAATATAGATCGTAGTCTTAGATTTTCTCATAAAATCATACAAACCAGACTAAAAGTAGCTGCGATACATTTAAATACACAAGACGCACATTACCTTACGCCTGAAAAAAATAATTTGATAACAAATCCAAGTCAAACTGTTACTATGTGAACACCAATTCTGCGATAAAATTATAATAAGACATGTGAAATCCAAGAGAAACGCGCAATTTTCTAAGCGTTCTTCGTCAATCTCAAAATAATATTGAATAATATTTTTAGGCTAGCAATATGCATCTTGGATTATACGCCGTGATAGCAGAGTCGCGAGCACTAGTTACTAGTGAGGTAAACTAAATGCTGTAGAGGCTTGAACTCACGGCGGCGTGCCCCTCCGCGCTGCGCAGCGTCTTCACTTCCATTGCCAACGAGCGTACCTCCCCGTTCAACCTCACCACCTGGCGATCCACTTAAGCATGAGCGTACCTTGTGCAACCGGGGTCTGGGACCCCTATACGTCCCCTCCTTTAAGCTTCGTTTATTGGTAAATGAGTTTTTTTATGTGCTAATGGTGAGTGACCATCACTAAAAGCTGCCAGTCATAAAAAAGTATCTGGACAGTGATGTAAAGTCGGTCGTCGAATTCCTAGACTCAAACGATAATTGTGAATCTTACTATTATAAATGTGAAAGTACGTGAATATGTTTGGATGCTTGTTAAAAATAAACGTATGAAATTGATTGAATTTTTGTACATAGATATAAAAAGAGCTGGAGTACATATCGGCAATTTTTTATGCCAGAAAGGTGTACAATGGATTTATTTTTCCTGGAAATTACTTTCACGCGCCATAATATCTTTGATTGTTGCCATTTTAGTGATTACGTTCACCTACCACCCAAACTACGTCAAAGCCCATAAGAAAAACTATTGTGTTCCGTTGCAAAAAACGTCGTATTTCGATTTTACGGTCAGACAATACAAACTTACAAATAATGCAGACAGCCTTGTAGAAGCACGTAATCGACTGCCTAAGTTATTTAGAGCGACAATCACTGTAAAATACCTATGTATACTATACGTGTTCAAATATGTGTAACATTTTTTTTTTTTCAGAAAAGAAAGCATAGGTAACGCTGAATATTCTAATACGCATTCATATAGATTATAGGACAAATAAAAAAATAGGAATAATAAATTGGAATACGATTTACTATAGATCTAGGTACCTACACAATTTTTCCGCCCTAATGAATGATGTAGGAAAATTAAAAAAATTAGAAGCTGACACTGATAACATTTACCGTGAAAAATTAATCAATCTGGCATCTCGATTATAACAAATAGCAAGACATGCGGTTGTATACATTTTTAAGCTGTTTTTTTATGGCATTGAATAACGAGGCGAACATGCCGTTCGCCTGATGGTAAGCGATAAGGCCAGCCATAAACAGTAGGAACACCATCCAGCACCTTGAGTTACAAAGTACTGTGTGGCATTCCACTGCGCTCGTGATCCTGAGACATAAGATGTTAAGTCTCATTATGTCCAGTAGTTACACTGGCTATAATGTCCTTCAAACCGAAACACAACAGTGCATGCACACTGCTGCTTGGTGGTAGAAATAGACAATGCGGTGGTACCCACCCAGACGGACTCTTACATATGAGAGACCTACCACCAGTAAGCTAAATATTTAATAATAGTAATGCTCAAGATGAATATGTAGCACAATGACGCGCAAAATTTATATAATATGTTGCACCAGTTTTACAACAGAATATACCTGGATAGGAACGACAGAGTCGACGTTAATTCGGTAATTTGTATAATAAAGTAAATAAGGTATTAAAAAGTATAATGGGTATATAATAGGGAGCATTTTAATTATATCTACATGGGAACGATTCGGCACATAGCATAAATATAAAAGGAAAATATGAAAACATATTAATCAATATAGTTGAAATATCTATGTCCGTTTATAAATTCCGAAATTTTGAAAAATAACCTTCCCGATATATTTTACAAAAATCTACATAATAATACATTAGAAATAAAAACATATTCTATACCTTTGCCTCACTATTGATAAGGTTCTGTTTAGTCTTTTCTAGCTCGATTGCCATGTCGTTTAGTTTCTCGTGCAACTCTTTCTTCTCCAACTCGACTCGTCTCCTCTCAGATCCTTCTTCGCCAGCTTGACGCGATAGGCGCGCCACCTAGGTTACATGCTTTAATATGACTCACGAAGAAATACGCCCTCCTCTCCTTTTGTATCACTTATGAATGGATCAGTACCGGTACCGAATACCGGATGAGTAATGGTAACGAATACCGGACGAGTAGTGGTACCCAAAACCGGATGAGTAGTGGTAAACAATACCAGATGAGTACTGGTACCTAAAGGCGTATGCAGCGATACCAAGTACCGGATATATACCGATACCGAATACCAGTTTAATACCGGTACCGAGTACCGGTATTTCGATACAGTAAAATAATCATACCTGTTATGTTACTTTTTTAATGAGAAATTAGTACTTAGTGTTATTAATAATGTCATTTGAATTGCACAAACTTACATCCACTGTTACTAAAGCAAAAGTCCATGCATCATGCAAAATCACAAGAATGTATTTTAAACAAGCTGTTCAGTAATCTATTTAATATGTTCCCAGTGTTTCACCGGTTTAAAACCAAAATCTTACCTTTGTACCCACTTGCCTCTACAATTAAAATGAGACGTTGTTTTTACCTTATATCTCACAATACCCAGCTATTATGTTGGCTATAATGCCCTTTAAACTTCAATCTATAACACAACATTTTTGCATGATACTGCTCGATGGTAAAAATGAACAACGTGATGGTACATACTACATTGCCTAAGAATAGACAGAGATCATTACATATCAGACACCTACCACCTGGTGAAATATGATTTGGACCTACTACTGACACTGTCATATTGTATCTCATAGAAATAGCATGAAGTCAAGATCTATAATAGCCGGCAAACAACTTGAGCACACTACCATACAATTTTTTTTTGTATGTTTGTGTTTCAGCTATTATTACTAACTCTGGTTGATGCAAGAGATTTTACCTGTGTCTCAAGTGAAGCGATTTGCCCGCTCCAAGAGGTTTTGACGTCCGCGAGCGCCATCTTGGCTTCCTGTAGCTGTCTCGTGAGGACGGCGCGCTCGCGACACAAACGGTCGTACTCCGCGCAACCGGTCGGAGTCACCTCGCGTTTGTCTGTACACAATTACATGAATCATCATCATCATCAGCCTATATTTTAGTCCACTGCTGGACATAGGCCTCCTCCAATACGCGCCATTTTACCTGGTCTTCGGCCTGTCGCATCCAGTTTCTGCCAACGACCTTTCGCAAATCGTCACTCCACCTAGCTGGAGGGCCTACACTACGCTTGCCGACTCGCGGTCTCCACTCAAGAACACATTATATAAACACGTACAATAAGTTTAATAATTTTAGAATCATATTAGGTATTTTAACTACATGGCGGAACTAAGTTAAGGACATAGGCGCCGAAAGAGCGGTGCAAATGGGTGCACCCTGTTGAGAAATAAAATAATCATTTTTTTGTATTTATTCAGTCACTCAATAAGTCTGCGCCAAAACGAACTATGGACCACAGAGGTTATATTATTGTTATGCATAATCAAATTGAATTTGATATTAACTAACATTTTGTAGTTTAGATGCAATATGCACCACTAAAAGTAATCCTGGCAGCGCCCATGGCTAAGGACAAATAATTTGCATGCCAATAATTTATGTATGTTCTAACAGCTACTAACATTCCTCTACTAATTATCGCATAAATGATATTTTTGATTGGTTTATTCTCTGGATCGGGTCAGAGTGAAATTGGGATAATTTATTGAAGAAAGCCATAAATGAGTCCAAGGGTGTGTACTGACCGTCGTCCCGCATGTGGTGGTGCTGGGAGGCGGGCGGCAGCGCGGCGCGGAGCAGCGTGAGCTCGTCGGCGAGGTCTCGCTCGCGCGCCTCGGCCGAGCTGAGCATCGCGCGCAACTCCGAACGCTCGCGCGCCCACTCCCTGCGCGCTTGCTCGAGCTCCTCCTGGTTGAGTAATGTTTTATCACAATATTTAGATAGAACACCAGGACATTATGATGTTATTGGAAATAAAAGTATATCCAAATGAGTTGCTTGACTCTAAAATTAAACATACATACATTGAACTAAATTCAATAGATGTCATAATTATACTGCCTCGGTGGCGTAGTTGTATTACGGTATGACTGCAATGCTGAGGTCTTGGGTTCGATTCCCGGGTCGGGCAGTGATATTGGGTTTTTTAAAATTCAGTGTCAGCCCGGAGTCTGGAATTTGTGCCCGATATGGCGATAGGCTCGCCCCCTATCACATCATGGGACGGAATAACGGCGAAAAGTGGGTGCACTAGTTGCGCCTCTGCCTACCCCTTCGGGGATTAAAGGCGTGAGTGTATATGTATATATATGTATGTCATAATTATAACTTTTTGGTCTACTAAATACCCACAAAACCAATAACCATTACTGTTGGTTAAAATTAATTGTAATGTTTATCTACAAAAATATTTTAATATTTTTTTTTCCTGAATCCTTCATTGTTATACATCTAATATTACTTTACTTACAGTAAGGGCATCGAGTCTGTCGTGCGCACATTCAGCCGCAGAGAGCTGTGAGCGCATTTCAGACAGTTGTTTCTCAGCATGGTCCCGTTGGCTTGCAGCCTTGGCTGCTTCTGCTTGCGCTGAACGGGCTACCGCTTGGGCTGCTGCTGCCTCCTCGCCTACAAAATCCTCTTTTATGATTTTGGAGTGAACCCAAAAAAATACTCACGCCTCTTTTTTTATCCCCGAAGGGGTAGGAAGAGGCGCAACTAGTGCACCCACTTTTTGGCGTGCGTATTCCGTCCCATGATGTGATAAGGGGCGAGTCAATTGCCATATCGGGCACAAATTCCAGACTCCGGGCTGATACTGAACACAAAAATTCAAATCACTTTGCCTGACCCAGGGATCGAACCCTTAGCATTGCATTCGTACCAACACGCCAACGAGGCAGTCAAAAAAATACCAAACCTAGTCACAATTGACTCAACCAATGGCGCCAAAGGTAATCAGAATAACTACGACTTTTATAACAAATACAGATTCCATTGGTATACAATAATTAAGAACTCAAACCCATCTACCATTACATATTATGAATAAAACATATACTAAAAAAAAAATATTTTAGTGAGTTGACTGCTTGTTCATTTAAAAAAAATGAAATTACTAACCTTGCACGGAAGCCAGTGATAGTTTCAACTCTTCAATCTTTTGCTGCCAATATGTGTCTCTCTCGTGCAGCTTATTCTCAAGCTGTGTTGAGTACTGTTGTTGTAAAGCTGCTTGGTCAATTCTACCTCCCGTACGGTCTGACAAATAGGTTTCCATCTGTGGCGATATTGACTGCAACAATATGGAAGTGCTTTGCTATTACCAGTTTACTTAATACAACAACTCATAATAATTAATGACGCAATAATTAATCAGTTCCATAATGGATCTTTAAAAATGTTTAGTACTGAAATAAGATGTTTATGTTCATATCAAATTGTAATTAAACAATTAATGTTTTTGATTTATAAACTGAAGAATACACTTGTCTAATCTAAATACAAGATTCAAACAATAAAGTGTATTATGTATGATTACATCAACATACATCTGAAGTAGAGTCCCCATTTCCTCCAGAACTGGTAGGGCTTGCTGTTGACTGAAAGTAAAGTAAACAATACAATTTTTTGTTCTTACAGGTATGGCGTGTTTGGAGTTGATTTTATGTTGTATATAAAACCCTGCATGACCCTATAAATTGGATTTTAATGACTTTATAGGCGGAAATATCCGATTTCAAAGGTTCTATTGCTATCTAATGTATTAAATATTATAAAACCATAACAAGAAAAATTTACCAACAAAGTAACAAATGTATAAAGTAAGTCTTATAAAGTTACTTATTACAAACATATAATATATTTTTTTATGTTTAAATAAACTGTAATAGCATACCGAATCATCCCTTAGCGTAATTCTACCCAAAAACGCACCGCTACGCCAACTACTGGTCAGTTTACTGATGTCACTTCCAGTTTCTTCTTTAATTTTACTTTTCAGACTAGCGAACATTGTAGCATGTAAAAGGCGCTACTGAAAACCAATAAAAAAAGTCAGCCGTTTGCTAATGCCTTAATGACCATGATAATATTCAACAACTTACCACTTAACAATTAGTTCAGGTTTCTTTTACAAAACAGAATTATTTCACTTTGACATTTGTATCCTAGCTTTTAATCGAAGATTAATGTAAAACATAGTTGCTTATTATAAGATATTAACAAAAATCTACGAAAAATAACAGAAACTCTTACAAGAAAAACCTCTCATCAATAGAAACAAGTTAACGTTTGACGTCCGACGATACGTCAAAATAATGTCAGCAGTCAGCTATATTTTTTTTTTTTTTTAATGGCATTTGTGTTCACATTTTGCCAATGTCAAGTTTGGTTTGTCCACAGAATAAATAACTTCATAGAAGTAATGCTATGACATTTGAGCGTACACTCTCATAGACATCAAGAAATTTAGTTGTGCTGTGACCCCTTGTGACAGTTTATCGATATCGATAGATACTGTTTGTTTATGGGCTATGATAAATTTACAGACGTGCTAAAATCAACACTTTTCGATTAATCAACTGCAAATACCTATCTATACAAATTGCTATTTTATATAAAGGGATAAAAAAAATAAAAGATATGAAATCCTTAATTTGGTATTAAAATACCAAATGAGGTCTGGGTGCATACAAGCTCTCGCTAAGAGGCTGTTACTTTATAAGAAACTTGGGGCATACCGGATTTCTCCAAAATGAAATTACGTCCGATTTTCGCTTGCTATTTACAGCGGTTTTCATACCTTTCTAAATTTCATTCACACTAAAATGGTTTGGCATTTATAATATTATTATTTTTTAGAAAATTGTTAGAAATTATGGAGCGAATGGAAACCACTGTAATTAGCAAATGAAAATCGACCGAAATTTCGTTTCGGAGAAAGCCAGTAATTCTCTGTTCTTTTCTGACTTCCTTAGCATTAAAGTAGATACCCAAGAGGTCTGGGTCTGACAGAGAGCTACTTAAAATGGGACATTAAAAATAAAACACGGCGGTATCATTCATGTTACATAAGTATGATCATTTAGCCACTATGGGGTTAATGGCAAAGCCCTTGAATTATTTAAATCATATTTAAGCAATAGGGTACAAAGTGTTGATGTGAATGGAAAACGATCTCCTGGTTCTATAGTTTTCCGTGTTAGTAAAACATTCAATATTGAAGTGTTTCGAGCAAACACGGTGCTGTTTTTTCCATTGCCAATTAGTACGAGCAAGAGCATCGATCCATTTTTGCCTTACGGTATCATCTGTGGGGAATCTGCAATATAACATATTGTATGAAACACACTATGAAAATATATACTAGTATTCCCGACTTAAGCCCTCACGCACGTTAACTGAGTGCCTTTTACCACTACAATACCATATTTTGAAAGTACAAGCCATTTTATGCAAAACAGTATACTACGTAATACTAACATTTATGTTATCGATAAAATATGCAGCACAACACCATTGAAAATTACTATGAAAATTGGTAATAATGAAAAATACTGAAAAATTACTGAATCGAATGGCCCACAGCCGATTATAATATGACTACAGCATAATAATAAGTATAATTACTGAGGCTTTTTGCACTTCTGTATAGGTTTTTAGCAAATATTATTGGTTTGTTGTCTACTCACCGATGGAAGCTGATGGTTTCATCTTGATTTTCTTTTCGGGAAGAATGGGATTTGCATCCTACAATAGCGCAGGACATAGTTTGTTTGCTGGGCTTTAACTCACTCACAATAGCAACTCGAAATTATTAAATTAATTCACAAAGAAATTACAAAATAGGCAAACAAATTTGACAAGCCCGCAAGGAAGTATAATGTAACCTAATTGTGTGGGCGCGTTGGCAACTTGTAACATTTGACATTCATTCGCTTTTTAATTCGGCATCGTAAAGGTAGCCAAAGGTAGCCAATTTGATGTTTGTATAGTGTACGCAAACCGTCCTTAACAACATAATATTTGTCTCTGTCTCTTCCATGCTTTTGCCCTATTTAAAAAAGAAGGATCAGTATATGAGTGTAATTTACACTCCTTCTATGAAGTTATTTATTCTGTGGGTTTGTCTATTTTATTATCTGTAGTATGTCGAAGTAAAGCAGTGGCTACCTTACCAAGACTTTATCGAGGAGTTTTGGCGGCAACAAAAAAACACTTGATTAGCACAATTATTTCAATTCACTTCATTTGAGCTCTTTAATAGAACTATATTGGATAATATACCACCATAATTATGCAATATAACACTAAGTATCACCAAAATAATGAATTAAAACAAGAGCACCTCATGACACTTCCAAGTTCCCGCCAAAACTCCCAGTCAGCTATATTATTTTGACATTCATCAAGTAACATTAGTAGATTTTTATTCTTTCCTTAGCATTAATCGATTATTAAAACTGGTGATTATAAATCGACTTTTATCAAAAATTAAGACTAATAATTTTATTTACTTGAAATAGTGCATGTGCATCCTTGATATGTAAAAAAAACCCAAGATGCACATTTCCTTGCAAATAAGACATCAATAAGTGTCGTCGATAAATCAAACTAAAAAATGAAACAAAAAATTACAAGTTTTGATTGACTAAACCCAAATTTGATCTTACGCCTACCACATAAAGTTGTTTCTTAATCGCGAGAAACGCCCATTTTATCTCGATTTTGATAAATGTCACAAATGCAATGCCCTCCATTATCCATATAACCACAGAAATATTGTTTAGTTATTGTTCTGTGCATATAAACAAAGTAGAACAATAGTTCCATGGAGTCGAATCGTTTTTCTATTTATTTTACACAGCGTGTCCCATAAATGGTACGACAAACAGGGAAGATAGCTTGAATGGTGCTACCAGACATGAAAAAATACCTGTATAAAATCACCATTTTCGAAATATTGAGGATTTTGTACTTTTATCGAAAAATCCCATTTTTTTATCTATGTTTTGTTGCTGCACGCGCACATAATCAGATATTTTCTTTATTTTTCTGCAGCAGACTCGGGAGTTGTGGTCTACCATAACCCATAATCATTTTATTAAATATCATACAAAAACCTTGAAAAAATTAACACTCTAGTAGTAGTAGTACTTCATATTTTTTTTTAGGAAAATTGTTTATACCACTTTGTTTATTTATTTTCTTTAGAGCAATGAATGAATAAAGCTCCTTAAACAGTTGTCGTAACAGATATGATATCACTAGAGGTTGATTGATTTTTTTTTAAGGCTTTGAATGACGAGACGAGCATGTCGTTCGCCTGATGGTAAGCGATACGACTACCTATAAACAGTAGCAACACCACAGAATAAATAACTTCAAACACCATCCAGCACCTTGAGTTACAAACATGGGTATCACCACCTCTTTTCTTAATAGGAATTCGCAGGGTGTTGTAAATATTTTTATCGTAAAAGTAGATTTTATTGTTTCAGGTAGGTACATCAGAGAAAATCATCAGCGTCACCACGACGCCGGGAACGGATTTCCGAACGTACCGCTAACCCAGCTAGAGTGTTCATTTGTATTGTTAATTGTAAGAACTGATTATCAAAATAAAACATTATGTTGGACATCGTTCTTTCTTGCAAAAAAAAAACGACTGTTACATTCGAACGTGAGACCCTGAAGATAACAATTACATCAGGCGCCGAGCGTGGGGCCCTAAAGAAAACAGAGTTACAATTTTTTTATTCTTTATTGTTAGTGCATGTAACACATTCAATTAAAAAATAGCGTAATTTAAATCGTAATCTGCACATTGTGAAATATTTCGTATAGAGGGAACGCAGGTTAGACGCTTGTATTTATTCTGTGGGTTAGACGACATGCTATGACGTCAGCTCGGTAGTAACCACTGATCTGTACTATTTACCACTGGATAGGCTGTTCCATACGTTTGACAGCAAATTCTTTGTGCCTATTTGAAGCGCCACTAGCGAGTGTACAGAGAAATAATTTTGACGTAAATTGCAAATGGCGCGTGAGCAGTGGTCAGTACTGTGAAGTATTTTTGCATTTTTAATTAATTTAGTTAGAATTCAGTGTTATTCTTGTTATAAGAATTATATAAAAGTTATTAAAAATGAGGTCATGTGTATATTGTAAGCGGCGCTACAATAAAGGCAGTGAAATATCATTCCACAGGTATGTACTTTATTTAGTCATATTTTTCATCCAAAATGTTCATATTACTTAGAATGTAATCATGTCATACTTTCAATCATGTCTTATTTTAAACTTAAAACGTGCATTTAATGAAATTCCGCTGAATAAAGTTTATTTTTATTTACAATTTTCAACTAGTGATCGCATCATATCCATAGTTTTATTATCGATAGGTGTAACTTGTAACACGTTTTTCCGTGATATTGACCTATTTCAGTTTGTGTAGTCAATTTATTTTCTCGAACACGATATTAACGCATATGAAATGTCCAACCTTAATTGGATACGCCAAATCAGAATTACGACATTAGAAATTTTCTTTTCCAGATTTCCAAAAGATTTAGAGGAGAGAAAAGTTTGGCTTCAGAATATGAAAACTAGCAACTGGACTCCTAAAATGTTTGCAACAACGAAAAATTACTCTTTGTCGATTACAGGTCAAAGTATACGACATTTTTTAACCCGTCAAATAATTTGGGCACGTCAGTAATTAAAAATATAAATAAAATATATAAAACGTGTATTATTTTACCTTTTTGACTTTGTTACTGTATTTATTATTCCACGGCTTCTCGAACCCAAACGTCAAAAATCTTTCGACATGTTAATCAAGGTTTCATCATTATCTAACATTGTGCCAAACAACTGAATTTAAATACCTAGTTAAAGAGTGGAAAAGTAACAAACATCCATCTAAACTATCGCATTTTAAAATCAATCTGATTGAGACAAAAGTTAATAAATAAATTAAATCATGTTTTTTTTTTATTGTAAGAAGCTACCAAGAGCTATCGATATAATATGTTTCACTGAGGTCGACATCACTAGTTTTAGTACCGAAGACACTCACTACGGCCGACAGCGCCAAAATGGCGAATATCAAACGGGCACAAAAGCACTGTTAACAGCCGCCAGTCCAGTGGTATATAGAGGTCAGTGGTAGTAACCAAAGAGAATGTAACCACTACGCCGCTACGTTAAGGTAACAAACACACTTTGAGTATTTAACAACCAAACACATAACAAACGAAGCTGTGAATTAGTACTTATAATAAACTAGACGTCTGCTCGCGGCTTCGCCCGCGTGAAAAAGTTGTTCCGAGATAAAAATATTTTCCCGGGATAAAAAGTAGCCTATGTGTTAATCAAGGACATGATCTACCCGTGTGCGAAATTTCATCGAAATCCGTTCAGTAGTTTTTGAGTTTATTCGTTACAAACATACTTTCATACAAATCTTTCCTCTTTATAATATTAGTATTGATATAGATAAGTACTTTTTTAAAACAATTTAATAAGTAGCATACATTACAAAAAGCTTATGTGTAAGGATAAGCCTTGCGCGTACAGGAGCCTCACGTGGAGCAGGACCCTCGTGCAGACAGTGAATTGTTTTTTTTAGCTCTCGCCTGCTGCCACCCTAGGGAAAATCCGTAGCTACGCCAATGAACTGTTTTTTTTTATTTCAGTCTCTTTTGCACACGAGTACAATATAAAATAAAGAATAAGATAATAAAAAGAAAAGTACAAATGGCGGTCTTATCGCTCTAAGCAATATCTTCCAGACAACCTTAGGTACCTAAGTATCTACAGGATTAAATCTTATGCAAAATACCAATTATAATGGCATTTGTGTTCACATTTTGCCAATGTCAAGTTTGGTTTGTCTATTTTATTATCTGTAGTATGTCGAAGTAAAGCAGTGGCTACCTTACCAAGACTTTATCGAGGAGTTTTGGCAGCAACAAAAAAACACTTGATTAGCACAATTATTTCAATTCACTTAATTTGAGCTCTTTAATAGAACTATATTGGATAATATACCACCATAATTATGCAATATAACACTAAATAACACCAAAATAATGAATTAAAACAAGAGCACCTCATGACACTTCCAAGTTCCGGCCAAAACTAAAAAAAAAAAAAAAACATTTAAAAATACTGGTGACTTTTTTTTTTATTGCCAGTTTAGGCAGACGAGCTTGCGGCCCGCCTGCTGGTAAGCGGCCACCGCTGCTCATGGACTCGGCGATGTCAGGGACACAGACAAGCCGCTGCCTACCGTAGGGACAATACTCTTTTTAAGCCTCGTTTGAAGAAGGACACGTCATAGCGCTCAGGGAACACCGACACAGGTACCTAGTTCATTCCAGAGCTTACACGTGCGTGGTAGTAAAGAACGCTGGAACCGTTCCGTTCGGGAACGGTACGTCTCCAGGTGGTACGAATGAACTCTACTGCGGTGCCGAGTGGTGCGATGGTAGAAAGGTGACGAAGGTACCATCTTAAACAATTCCTCGAAGCACTCCCCGTGGAACAAACGATAGAACACACCGAGAGACCCAAAGTCTCTCCGCAGTCCTAACGGCTCCAGTTTGTCCGTGAGATTGGCATCATCGACGATTCGAACAGCTCGGCGCTGTAAGGGGCCATGTGAGTCGAGCTGGTGTTTTGGAGCACCTGCCCAGAGATGAGAGCAGTACTCCACGTGGGGCCGGATTTGCGCTTTGTAGAGCGTTAACCTATGACCCGATGTGAAGTACCGCTTGGCTCTGTTCAGCATGCCCAACTTTTTACTTGCCAGTTTGGCTTCTAAGACCCTAAGTTTTAGAAAGATTTCACGCGATGCGACGCGTCGTGGGACCTGCCCAGATGAACGCTCCGTCTGAACAGGTCCCACGACTTTTTCTGTTAGGGCTGAGTCAAACAGTATTTTTGCCTCAGATCTAAGTTCAGAGAAGTGTATTTACCACAGGTATATAAATAGGTACCTACTATCGTCTATCAGATTGGCGCCGTGCATGTCCGTCATTCAGCTGTATTTTCGTAATGGCTATAGCCCAGTTTTTTAATTGGCAGATGATTTCTGCTAATTTGAGTCATGCTTTAGATGTTTTACGGATACATTTTAATTAATTTGGTAGACATTGCCTCGCGGCTTTCATCTAGGTACATAACTTCACTCCCCGCGTGGCTATCATTTACAGGTTTATGTGTGTGTGTTTTAACAATATATCATAGATCGATACTCTAAAGGAAGGATATTAATGTATAAGTATACAGAATATGAATTTAATAAAAATATTGCCTATGTATTTCGTATATCACTCGAGACTGTATATTATCCTTTTAAATGGTCTGTTATAACTGGTTTGTATAATTAAAGGCCAGTATAAACGAAATTCCGACTGTTTTGATGCAATTTATATGAGACGAGGTTATCCACTGCCAGCGTAGATAATTCAGTAGGTATTGCGTTACCTTTACATCCTAATTGTCTATACCTATTAATATTATAAAGAGGAAAGATTTGATTGTTTGTTTGTTTGCATTGAATAGGCACCAAAACTACTGGACCGATTTGAAAAATTCTTTCACCAATATAAAGCTAAATTATCAGCGTGGCTACTTTTTATCCTGGGGAAATATAAAGCGGGTCTTTTATCCCGGAAAAACTCATTCACGCGTGCGGAGCCGCGAGCAGAAGTCTAGTATAATATACAATTAATGTATTTAAAAGCACGTTTTTGCAAGAAGTAGATCCATGATGCAGACAGTTTTATTTGCAACACGAATGGGCCAGTTTGACTGAATTGGTATTACTGTTTCACAATAAAATCTTATTTTCTTTAAAATTTAGTAGGGTTAGAAATGCAGCATTCCTCATAAACCAGGCAGTGCAATCTCTGTAGGTAGGTAGTACTATTATTGTATTCTGTGGTCTAACCAAGACACACTCTGGCGCAGAACAGAAAAGCCTAGTTTGCGTAGTGCGCCTTAATTTGTGTATGTAAGGTAGTCTTAGGACTTACGAGATACTATGATGTGACATTGTAGTACATATCACTTTATAGTGTATTCAAAATTAAGTTTCGTGTTTCGAAAACTATCACAATACCTACTTAGTTAAAATAGCTAATAAGAAACTCGTCGTAAATATTTTACTCTCAAGTTTTCAATTTTAAAATATTATCTACTTAGTTTTGTCTCACAATTTCCTCACTTTAAAAACTTTATCATGATAGCAAGTGAAATTAGATCTTAATATATCTGCAAAAGTGTGTTTTTAAAGTGTATGGTGGCGTTCGCGTAATTAAGAGTGCAGTCTCCCAAACATAAACGGCATGTTTACGCTTGTTGAGGCGGCAGGTGTGCGTGGCGCCTGCTTGCCGCTTGACACTATTACCCACGGTTATATTTACAAATTATGTCAAGGCCCTATTAGGTCAAGGATTTCACTCCATCCGCCCACCGGTCTCCCCTTTCTGGGTCAAAGCTGTATCGCTCCACTACGTAGGAAGATATAAATGAAACAGACATGTCACATATTCAGTTGTTTATTATCTATACTGTACTCAAAATTGATCCGAAGATCACATCACATAGTAATTTCATAAATAATATTACAATGTCATGTACTTTCTGTGATTGTTCGTGAATAAAAAAATGTTCACAATATTATCAATACTTTGTTCACTGGACCGGTTTACCTTTAAGTAGATTGTAGGTACATACTACATAATAAGATACCGTTATTTAGGTATTCAAACAACTTACAATGTATTTGATGAGAGTTATAATAGTCAATTATTGTGTTGCAGTTCATTTTTTTGTCAATATATTTACAGTTTTACATTTTTTTTGTGATTTACAAATAAATTCTTGAATATTTTAATTAGGTCATCATTATTCCATTTGGATTTATAATAACAGTACTTTATAGTTAAAAATATCACAAAAATGAAATATATTATGTGTAAGACACACGCAACATTAAAAATACAACAAAAAGAAAAAATATAAAATCCACTAGAAACCTTGGGCCAGACGAGTCCCTTCTAAATAGGAAGGATACTTTCGATGTTCATCTTTCATAACGGCAATTTGATACCATAATTATTATTATCACACTAATTAATTATAAAAGTAATCGATTGTCTTACAATAAATGCGTCAGATCATAAAATTTTGATTATAAAAATTATAGGCAACAAATAATTCATGAAACGATAAATTTTAACAAAAAATAAAAATGACAACTTATACATTTAAGAGCCATAGTGCCGTATTGATAAAAGTGAACTGTTCACCTTAGCCACTAGCACGGACTGATATCCAATAACAATCAATCAACATAAACACAAACGCAACGAGCTACTAACGAGTTTAACTCCGCATCCGATATTCACCTTTTATCGATATGGCATTCCACTTACGTTACGACAATAAATATAACACGCTTACACATTAATCACTTCTTTAATTCCGACGCTAGGAATTATTTCATAATATATACCTAAAAATATAATCACGGCACAAGTATCCCTCCGACTAAATTACTAACGTAGTGTCACTTTATCAGGATTTAGAATCAAATATGTATTATGTATCTTAAATATTTCATTATTAATATATCATTATCAAAATATCCACTAAACGGGAGGAATAAATCAAATTATTAATATTTACTCTAACATTAATCGCATGACTGATCAACAAAAAGGATATGGACTAGGAATAATATCGGGCATCGTAGGCTTCCGTGCCCACGGGGTGTGCTGCCACGGCTGCGACACTCCCGCCTCTCTATCCGCACGCTGCATACGGATATACAGATACACACACCAACACCAACCACCTCCACGTACGCACTACATACGCACGCAAGCACGCACGCTGCCAGAGTACGTGCCACGGTGCCGAACGTTAATACTGCTTGTGTCCAAAACAATACTACCTCACGTCTGTACGGAGGTCTGTCTCGGCCCAGCGGCGTCGGACTCGATCGTCGGTTATGTTTTGTGCATCGATAGACGGGATCCGATCGGTAACAGAATGATATCTAGCAAAATCTATCCGGAATAAAAGCCGACGTTCTATCTTAAAATTAAGGTATATAGCTTGGAAGTATGCCTTCTTCGTTTTAATATTGTCCGATAACGTTCATTGTATTTCGATTTCTGTCCTCTATCACCACTCTACGAGTGTCGCGACCTACGCTAACGTGCGAGGGGGACGAGGCGGGGCGAGGCGACGCTGCCGACACCCGCGATGCCCCGCCGAACATGAATTGTGCTCCGGCGTCAAAAGTTTCGGTGCCGAAGGAGAGAAGCGGCTACTCTATTGGTGTTTCGTTACTGATTTGCTTAATCTAATCTAGTGTAAAACTTGACTTCTAGAAAAAAGTAATTTTATAAGTAAAAAAAAGTAACTTAAATCTCACAAAAATGCTCACATCGGGAGTGGGGTGATGCAACTTTTGACACCGGCGGAGACCGTAGCGGCGGCGCGTGTGTGGGCGGCACACACCGGGCGGCGGCCACACCCGCGCCGTCGCCGCGGCCTCGCACCACCCGTTAAATTAATTACATCGCTTATATACAACAAAGTTTCCGTGCGACGCCCGATGGCGACCGCGCCGGTATTTCAGGAACTTATATCGCATCTTAAAAAAAAAATATAATAGTAATAAAACATTTGAAACCTCACTAACTACTGTTCGACGATCTCGGTATGATCTCGATAAAATTACTCAAACGGCTCCGGCGTCTCGAAATCTATTCATATCACAATCGCATGACCGTGCCTGAGAATCATATCCCGCTACTTATGTACACACTCTTTCCAGAAAACTTACGCGCGTTCCAGGCGCGAGCGGGCCGACGCTCGTGTTGACTATGGGGCGGCGGACCGCTCCCGCCGATCTACTCTAACCGATATTCACTAAGATATCACCACCTCCGTCGCGGGAGCGACAGTGCGTTCCGGTCGAACCTGCCTTTCCCCGAGTGTGCCAGAGGCGCGATCGATATGGATAACGCGGGGCGCGGGCGATGCGGGGCCTGGGCGGGAGAGGGAACGAGTCGGGAGGTGGACGTTGCGGTATATGGGGGGGAGAGGGTGGGGGCCGCTAGGGAGGAACGGATGGAGAGGGTGAGGGTGCTGCGGTGGACGGGCGGCGACGGGTCAGGTTAAGGAGGACGAAGTGCTGGCGGTAATTGAACGGGGATGTGGTAGTAGCGGCAGGCGGCGCGGCGGCACGTGCCGGCGGCGGCGTCGCGACACACCACCACGCGACACCCCACCACCTGCAGCCCGCACCCTGCAACACACCACCGCGCCACGTTACTTACTATCCGCTCACGCCACTCACGCCGCTCACACACCTCTAGCAGTACCACTACATCACATCTCCACACTGCCACACTTGTCCACATCTGTATCGCGATGCGCGATGCGCGACGCGACATTCCAAGTGAACCTCGAATGGGCACGCATGTCGATGAACACACAACCAAACACGTCAAACAGAAACAATACGAAACATAACAAGGTATAAACTAACACGGTTACATCTAGTACAGCATTCGATTTCTACTTTATATGTATGACTACCACTAATAGTAACGAAAAGGAATATACGTAAAGATAGTAAAGGGTGTACTACGTGAACCTATACATTATCATAATCTATATAATAAATGTAAAAGAATACATTAAATAATGGAAAGTCCAACCACAGGATTATTATATTTTTATAGACATTTAATTTCACTTGAATAGTAGATATAGTTTATTATTGTGGTCAGACTTTTACACGTAACTAATCTAACGGCCTCTACACTACACTATGTGTTACAATATAGGGTCATGCATAATCACCAGGACGGGGAACAAAATACTGAGTGATCTAAACATGAATTCATTTTTATATTATCTCATACACAGGAAGTTTTATCATAAGTTTTAATCAATTTTAATCTCACTGAATGACATAGTACGTTGTTTATACAAAATAAGTTGATGAAACCAAGATGTAATGCGAATGAATTTTAAACAAACGACAGTTTGGATTGTTAAGTTTCATCTAAAATTTAATATTCGGATACATTACAAAATATTAAGGGAACATGTTGAAATGAATGACTAAATAGACGCCGTTGGAAAGTCCGGCGTCGCGTGTTCAAATTACAAGAAGTATATTAATGAAACTTTATTAGGGGTAAACAGGAAATATGAAGTAACAGACTTGCTTGCAATAAAGATGCGAGGGCTCACCTTCACGAATATGAACAAATCTGCATGTGGGTCTTGTACATCCTTGTCGATTAAAATCTTGGCACACCGGGAGGGTGTCCAGTAACTGAAATCACAACAGAATACATTCATTAGTATATATTGTCATTGTATTTAAAAAACACGCCTACTGCCGTTCCCACAAGGTGTGATTCGTATTTCGTATAAAAAACTTTGTACGTATTATCATCGAATGTGTCTCATTAAAATACTTGCGGCAGTCACCACGGAAACCTCAAATTGCAAATTGCAAGGCTCATTTCAATAAAGGAGATCTTGCAGCCAGATCTTGACCGCAGATGTTATACTTCAAGACTGAGACTTCAACGTTTCGATATTCTTAACTTAATTCTTACAAAATTAGGCTCAACTTTGTGGGATGACACGTAGGCATGCTCTGTTTAACTAATGTCTACTTCATAAACAGTCGATAAATATCATCCATATAGAAGAGAAACTAAATCATTCTTGTTTGTAAAGGTCTGTAGGTGTTTGTATTTGTTTGGTAGCGACGGTTTATGAATTTAATTTATGTTAATAGTGTTAATGCTATGTCTATTTCATCACTTTTGGACATTCATACATCTGACATTGAACGTTATCCTCATTGCACAGCCGTCTGAAAAATAACGCTGGAATAGTTTTTGTAATATCAAAGAGCAAAGAGAAACATAGAAGTTAGAGTAAGTATATAGAATATATATATTTTGATCAGCTGTAACGCATTGTCACGGACGTGTCTAACGGTTGAAGTAAGGATAGATGAAGTACTGCGTGTGTAGTTTCTCAGTCGCTACGTAAATTAACACAAACGGGACACACGAAAGGCAAAAGTTGCTCGAAATCAAATCTTGTTGCTGCTTCAATATTACAAGAACTTTACAAGATTCGTTGCACAATATGATTGGGGCTTCCAAGCATTCTTTGTTTGCGTGCGCGCCGATACAATTGTGTGTCACCTTTATATTGTACAAGTGTCGCGAGATAGACAATTTAATATATGGCCACTGGTAATATTCTCGTGGCTCGCGAGTGAGGTCCGAGGTTCCGTAACCGTCAGAGAGTTGTGTTAAAGTACGCTGCACTATGCGCATAGTAGGTATGAATATATAATATCTAAATGGCATGCAGAACGCTTGAAGTATAATCATTATTGCGCAGCCAATCTTATTTAAGCGTGACTATATTTTACAAAAAAGCTAAAGCATGATGCTAGACAACTTTTACCAGGGCGAAGGGCGTTCTAGAGGATTTGTAGCGTCCAAAGTGTACCCATAATAACCAACTGTTGCTATAATAAAGCTAAATAGGCTGTGTGGGGATAGTGGCAACACGTCGGCTGTGATCACTTTGTTATGAGTATCCGTGTTCTCAGCAGAGGAACGGAGGACGGTCATGCTCCTCGACGGCTCCACAGCGGAGCCGTGCGGCGTGCCCATGGATATAATGTAAATAGACAAATTAAATTTATACCTTTAGCTTACATGACAGTTCTGGACGTGACATGTTAGTGGTAGTACAAACTGCAACATAATGACCATTAGAGAGTGCGGTTACTGTACGACAAACAAAAGAAAACCAAGTAATATTATTAACTCTACGTGAACATTATAAATAAGCGTCAGAGGCCTCAACAAGTCGGAAGCGAGCAATTGAAGCCGCAACGGCGAAGCACTTTAAGCATCGTAGAAGAAAATTCGAAGTGTACGTACAGGGATCACAAGGGGCAGAGTTTAGCGCATACATTTGGTATTAAAACATGTCTAGCTTAGCGTATTAGGTGTGGGGATTCGTGTCATTACTTGTTCTGTGCACACAATAGCTGTTGCCACTTCGAGTTCTCTTCCTTCACCATTGTCATTTCAACTACCAACTACGCATATAATAATAATTGAATAGGTATATAAAGCGTCAAAATGAGTACAAATACAGAACCCCCTTGTTAGCGGTTGATAGTTGACACTGGCATAAGGTGAATTTTACTTACTGCCAGAAAGTAGACGTTGTAAAATTAGTTATTATTATTAAAATATTGAAAAAAAAATATGTTATATACCTAGTATCATGAGTCTACTTTCCGACAGACGGTAAATCAAAGGCTTCATTAAAGTTCAATTAATTATATCGCCCCTACTGAAACTTGCGCAAACCGTAACGTTATTATTAATTAAGCATTTGTATTAGCATTAAAGTCAATGTGACAATATTTGAACTCCATGCAAGTTAAAGCGGCATGTTTCAGTGTGGGCCACAAACAGGAAATCACTTATACTGAGGATATTATAGTAAGCTGTTTGTATCTTACCGGGTGTAAGCAAGGCAATACTGTAGAGTGACTTCTTCCACATTGTAAGCAAGTATGTTTCACTATACAAAAACTAAAAATCATCAACAAGTAAGTTGTAGCATCAACGGTTCATTACAATATAATCATAATAGTTACGGTTACAGCACAATGACTAAAATGATGTGGGTGATGACATATACATGAATCGTCTGATAAGCGATGCCATCAGATTGCAGGCCGCCATCAGCCGGCCCGCGCGAGGTGTCCCAATCCATTCATGTTCACAGTCATTGACTTTCTTATGTTTGTCTGTGGGATTGTAGCGTTTAGTAAGGGGGATAACACGTGTCCTTGCCACCTGTTCAGCAGTAAAGGAAGATTGAGCTCGTCCGTTCTAATGTTAACTGTTAACGCAACGCTCGTCTGAGATGTAGCGTCTTCCTTCGATGCATCTCGTCAGGTTAAGAAGCTCATTCAACCAAGCGTACCTTGACCCGTTGTTGAAACTGCCGCTACAATGGTGATCGTGGCCAATATCTGTATGTTGCTTTTAATAACAAGCGCTCAGTCTACTAAGCCCGCCGTAAGCGTAATGAACTAACACAACACTAAATATGTTTAACCTCTCTACTGAAGCGGCGTGATATATTACGCTCGACGTTTTTAGTCTGTTAATGTATAAGCTTGACTTTGCTCTGAAGCACTCTAGCTCTAGCGTCTTCGGCAACAAGATATGAATTTTACTATTTTTATTTCTATTATTTATGCCGATTCATGTTTTACTTGAAAACAATGGCATGTTAGCGAGAAGTGAGTATACAGTGAATAAAAAGCGTCATCAAACTGTTGATGGTAAAGGCGAGAAGGCTGGTAAGTCGAGACAGTATGCGGCGTTGGTTAGAGCGAGGTGTTGGGCCGGTGAGGCCGTGGGGGGACGCAAGCGTCGCAGTGTCACAAGCGACATGCTACCGACGGTGACGGGCAGTGAGGGGCAGTGAGAGGGCGGTGAGAGGCCAGTGAGGGGGGCAGTGAGAGGCGGCGAGGGGAGGGGAGGTGTGGGAGCGGTGCGGTGGCAGGTCGCGGCACGCGGCACTCGGCACTCGTTACCTGTCCGCGCTCGTCGGTGTACACCACATAGGGCGCGTTGGCCGGCGCACAGCCTGTCCGATCCGACACAAAAAGCGACAAAAGATTTGCAATGCGGCCGACAGCCGAAGCGGTCATTCGGAAGGCATGTAACAGAAAGCGTATAAATAAACAAAAATATGTGCAATCGAAAGAAACCGGCGGAAGCGACGCTCGTCGCCCCGGCGGCGCTACCGATGAACACGCCGGCACACATAGCACACACGAGGAGCACTAGAATAATGAGAGTAAATACCTGACGAGCCAAACGAACAGGGGTGGTGGATTCTATTCCATGCGAAAATTAGAAGGCGGCTGTGTTAGGTGCGGGCCTGCCGCCGCAAGCCTGTTACCACTAGTGGGTAGGTACGGGATCGACACATCGGCCAAAGCGCACCCGTGCGGAGCTCCTCCGAGAACAAGCGTGTACGTAGCGGGATCGACGGACCAAGCGCTCAACTCTCAGTACGACGAGGGTACTCACGGTAATGGCGATCGACAAGATGTAATAAAAAACGTACAGTCATGCATCTCAAGCGTTATTATTACCGGGATCGTAGACACGAGAAATATACACGCACAGGATGACGACGATAAGTGAGCGGATATACAATAGAATAGATACAGCGTAAAACTACAGAGACATCCGCGAGGGCGAGGGCCGCTCGCTTCGTCCTCACAATAATACAATACAAATGTGACAACACGCCTAGCTCTAAACGCCCCGACAGGCCGGGGCGCGCCACTCGGTCGCACACATACGAGTCTCTACGCGGAGACCCCGCGCTCGCGCCCCGCCGGCCGCGGGCTCGGCCGCGCGCCTCTCTACGTCGTCTTCATCTTCTTGTACGGGTTGACGGCCGCAGCCGCCGCCGCCGCCGCCGCGGCCGCGGCTGCCGAGGGCGGCGCCGGCGGAGGCATCGCGTACATGTACGGCTGCTGGTAGAACGTGGGCATGGGCATGGGCGGCGCGGGCCAGCCCGGCCGCATCATCAGTGGGGCTCGCAGCATCGTCGGCATCGCGGCGCGCGCCTTCAGCGCGTGCTGGGTGTATGCGGCGGCGGCTTGTGCCATCGCAGACTGCTGCGCGGCGAATGCCAGTGCGGCTACGTAGTTCTTCTGCGCCACCTCCTTGGCGATTGCGGCGGGGTCCGGCGCGGAGCCGTCGGCCTGTGCCGTCGGCGAGGGGGCCGGGGCCGGCTGCTGCACGGACTGTTGCACGGGCGTCGCCTGGGGCGTGGGTTGCGGGGCGGGCGCGGGAGTGTGTGCGGATGGGAGTGCGTTCGCGGGCGCGGGCGAGGCGGGCGGCAGCGCGACGGGCGCGGCCGCGGCCGGCGGGGCGGACGTGGCGGGCGCGGGGTACTCACATGACACGGGCACGAACGGCTGCTGGAGCTGCATCAGCTGCTGGTAAGTCGTCGCCGGCTGGTACACGGGCACGCCGGCTTTGTCGGCGGCCGGTCGCTTGTACGGCACGACGCCGGGGAAAGCCTGCGAATTATAATAACATCATTTGAATATTGAACCAAGCGTTCACGGTTGGCCGCGGTTTTGTGAACTGATACTTACGAAGTTATCGTAATAGAAGGATCCGACGCTCTTCATGTCCATCTGAAACGAGAAACAGACGGTTGAGCGGAGGTGTGTGGGCGCACGGGGGCACGGCGGCGGGAGCGCGCGGGGCGCGGCGCGAGGGGCGGGGGCGGCCCGTCGCGCCGCGCCGCGCCCGCCCCGCGGCGGGAGGGAGAGGCGCGCGGAGGGATCGTGCGGGCGGGATCGGGAGCGGAAGTGAAGCGTGCGAAGCTGTCGGCTGTACCGGTGGCGGCTCGAGCTCGGCGGGCGCCGGCCGTTTCTTGCCCGACTCCGAAGTCGCGCTCGCTGCCGGCGGCTGGGCTGCGGCGGCCGTCTACGTGAAGCGAAGCGTCGCAGGACGGGACGGAAACAGTAACGATGTAGTAGATGCACAGTATACACCTAAAGCTCGGCACGAGGTGATATTATGCGATAGATAAAAAAATAAAAGTGAAGCGTGAGTGCGACGGAAGCGTGGCGCGAGCCGGCGCGAACGTAACAAAACAAGCTGCGCGAGCGGAAGCGGCGTCGCGGCGAGCCAGACAAGCGGAAGAATGAAGCGAGCGCGAGCGAGCGAGGCGAGAGCGTGCAGCCTGGTGGCGTACCGCGCCGCGCGCCTGCGCCTTAAGGTGCGCCTGCAGGTGCAGGGGAGGGTGGAAATAGCGGCAGGGGTCGCGGACGCAGCGGCCCTTGACGGCGTCCATGCACACCGTGACACAGCCGTCGTCGTGCGCGACGACAGACGGCGGGGGGTGCGCGAAGCGACACTCGGCCTCGGCCCGCTTGCACGCGCCGCGCTGGAACTCCCGGCACACCTGCACCACCACACACCAGCCATGCCCGCCGCTCGCGCCCCGCGACTTCACACTGCCCGTGCCTATCTACCCTCGCCTTTTCACTTCATCATATTACTCGCCGCTGACTATCATACTATAACACCGACTTGACACGCGATTATATTTTTGTCTTCATTTGCGCAATCAAGTTGTGTATGTTCTAGATTTAAATGCCAGAAAAGGATTACGAAAATCTGAAGCTTGATAGTTAATTAAACTCGACCGGACGCCGCTTACTGAATAATTTTCGGCGAAATCTATGTTTTAATTTTAAATCAAACGGTATACGCATCCGTCGCATTTTTTTTTTTGAATATGATTTTTTTTTTTATAATTTGGATTCTTTTATAAATAATTTAAGAATTTTTATTAATCTGTTCAGTAAGTATAAGTATTAACGGACTTGAAGCATTTGGTATCTCCACTGTGGGCGCAACTCCAGTGCCATCCGAAGTCGTTAAAAGTTCTTTCAAAGGCAAGAGGAGGAGTTGCAGCCACAGTGCAGGTCCATCACCACAGGAATTAAGCGAGTGCTGCTCGCGAAGCGCACACGCAGACGCACAGGGCCAGTGCGGCCGCGCGCCTCATACACACGGGACGGGCATAGGGCTCATGGGCCGAACTTTGCATCGGGAACCGACGAATACAAATACGTCTGGAACGCTGTTAGCGAACGATCGTGCATTTTATTTGGTTCTTTAAACATGTGGTGCATCCACTGCTACAAAAGGTATATGCGATCGCGTCGGTCCCCGGAGTAAATGGAAACAACAGAAAGCGCTCGCTATTTGGGTGGAGACGACGAGAACGGTTGCAATATACGTGAGAGAGTGTTTGCTTACCTCAAGGCGATCACTGCGAGGCAATTTCTGCTGCAGCACGGGCTGCTGCATGACGCCGAGCGGCGAGGCGGCGGCGGACGGGTCGTGGCCCAGCATCGCGGGCACCAGTTGCGGCGCGTAGTACTGCGCGTATGTCGAACCCACGCCGGGCACGCCTGACAGGTACGGCGATGTTGCCTGTCATCACACACTTTACTTTTAAGACTACCCTCACAACAAAATATACATATTGCACTCATATATCACATTACATATCAGCTTACATATGTTAGGTACTTCACAAGTGTTAATTTATATTATCAAAACGAGCATTTAGATGAAATCTTATAAAAGCGATAAATACACCTACAAAAAGTTACAAAACATTAGAGACGTAAATTTATGAAAATACCGTTAGCCAAACAAGCTTCCACATGCATTAATAGAAACGAATTGAAGTATTAAACAAGCATACGGTTTGTCCGGTAAAGCTATCCACCGGCCACCAGAACTAGGACAAGGGTAACAAAAGGTAAGGAGCTGAAGAATGGAAAATTCAATCTATCAACAACGTATATGCTGCGATAGATAGATATGACAAACAGAATGGTGTTGAGGGAAACTGTATGAGGAGACGGCGGGGCGGGGCCGGTGGTGGTACGTCGTATTCAGCGGTGGCGGCGGCATTTACCTGCGGGGCGAGCAGAGCGAGACTGATCGGATCCAGCGCGGCAAGGTGGCCCGCGGCTGCGCCCGCGCCGCTCACGCCGCCCACCTCGACACAAAACCACACAAACACGCTACTCATCGTGCGAGGACAAGCGCGCCCGTGCGCCTGTGCGCCCGCCACTCTCCGCGCCTCCACACCTCGACACCTCCGCGTCACTCCGCACACTATCTCACACTACTGGCTCAGCGACAGGAAGCACAGTCACAGTTAGTCAATTACGAGTACAAGTCTACGACCACCAAAAGGCTACGAAATGCAGTAGCGGTGCGAACAGAGGCGCCGAGGAGTGTAGGGCCGCCGCATTTGCGACGCCGCGTTGTGAACGGTGAAGTGAGGCGCTGTTCCAGTGATTAAATCTGCATACCGCTTATCCCAAGTTCAAACACATGTGAGTAAGTTAAGAGAATAGTCATGCCACTTAAGGAACGAATGGTACAAACATGCGCAAGCAAGTGAGGAGCGATCGGCCACCGAGCGGCAACGTTTAAGTTGTGCCTGAGTATATTAACTACCTACTAACGAATACAAATATGTGGATCCCTGACTTTGTTTGGTAGATTCGCACGCATTCGTAGCAGAACTTTAAATTAAAGCATGGAACTCCATGCACAAGCGGTAGTACCGCTTTGTAGAAAGTAAATTACCATTTACTTTCAACGTGCACATGATTAAGTTTCTGAGCAAACTTTATGAGCGAATAAAGTTAATTTACTTACGGAAGAAGTATGCCAAATACTTCTAAAAATACAATTTAACTAAAATTTACTTAACTAGCTACTTACGCACTAACGAGGCACAACTTAAACTTGAGCACATTTTTGTCTACGTGTTTCAATAACAATGCCTAATAATAAGGTAGCGAATACACCGAAAGCTGCGTGTTACGTGCAAAAAGTGCCTAAATCTGAGGACCGATCGCTCGAAGCATTTCCGTGTGAACATTATGAAGGTGGTAGTGCACTCACCACAGTGGGAACTTGGCCAGGCAGCACCTGGCCCGGCGTGAGACCCATTTGCTGCATTAGAGCGTTTTTCAGTGCAAGGTGATTCCGACCGTTGATCAGCAACTGGTCCTTCAGATGCTGCGGTGGGTGGAAGTACTTGCACGGCGGCTTTTCACGGTTACACCGGCCCTGAAACGCACACAGTTTGTTCATTAGACTGGGGATACAATAGGATGTAATATGTAGTACAAGTATTCATATAATATTTAGTAACAGTTCCCGCTACAAAGAAATACGAGGGAAAAAATAATGAGACCCATTTCATCTGTCCGCATTCATTCAATATCATTTCGATAAGCCTTTCATGTAGCTGGGTGTAGGGTGGCCGCGGTTTAGGCTCGATATAGGGCCAGTATATGAGAATCCCTCTATGCATCATAATTGCCGTGGGCCGGGCACGTAGCCACCAGAAATCCTCAACTCGATTTTTCCTTATAACCGCGTCTTAGGTGATGTCAAATATTTCAGAAGCGTGTCGGGGGCGCGGGACGGCGCGATTCTTCACTGTGCTCATTTTCGACGTCAATGAGGCGCGAGATAATTGCCTTTCGGATCTAAAGCCCTCTGCCGCACCCGTCTATGATGATTTATTTACATCCGCGTAATTAACTGTCGTTCTACGTGACGGGAAGAGCTCCACGGGCGTTTTATCGCCGCACGCCGAGCCTCTATGCCATATTTTATTCAGTGAAAAAAAAAATACGGAACAACGCTTATCGGTGTTTCAAAGAAAATACGTATACAAACAAACGCCATCTGAATATTTAGCATTCCAACAGGGGACTCGCTCGCTGATAATGTCTGCGGAACAGCTTTGAAGTGATTTACAGAGTAAGTTTTGTAAAGCCGAGCCGATGATATCACGTTAGTTCCCTCGGCCATGCAGGGTGCGGTGCGGCGCGATACAGGCGGGCACATCGCGCGCAAACATTTCTAAGTGTGAATCTTTGGTTCTGAGCGAAATCCGATGCAAACATGCTCAAAATTTTCCCAGTTATTAAACTTCGGCGATGCATGCTACAACTAGCTAGTGGAACAGTCGGCTGCATTTAGATTAACTTGTTACTGGCAGGCATAATGTTAGTTGGACGGTCCTCTCACGGTTAAGCTCGGGATAAAGTTATTATTTCCTGTTATCCCGTGCCCGTCTACTTTAGCCGAGTTTCGATTCGAACCAAGCCGTTTGTGAAACTTGAATGGATTATCACGTTTCATCATTAAGCACTGAGATAATTCTATCGATTCTATTAAACTTGTGTTTATTGGTTGGTTTAGTTTTGACTCTATTATTACGTGAGAACTAGCATTTTAACACCTAAGTGTGTTATTTCAACGCTATTTGTTATATGAAAGTTAATAACAATTACTTGCTGTTACAACGGAATATTGGTACTACATTGTAATTATTTTTACTGTGTTTAAAATCACATTCATATTACACTACACGAGCTCTACATACTATACCAGCCCTGTATTATATACTGCCCAATGCTGAGCACGGACCTCCTCTATTACTGAGAAGGTTTAGGCTTTATTAGTATGCAGGTTTCCTCACAATGTTTTCCTTCACCGTTAAAGCGAACGATATTTGATAAACAATACACACATAACTTCGAAAAGTCACAGAAACACTATATGAGAATGTACTTGTAGATTCAGTATTCTAAATCTTCAGATTAGATTCACAGTCAAATATATTAAAACTACAATCACGCCCAAACAATTCCGAGGCAATATATCAATGCCGCATGCATTACGCGACCGTTGCAATTCTCATCTAGAACGTCGTTATTATTAGAGACTAGAGTAAACCTAATTTTCGGTTAGCAACAAGAGCTGGCTGCTGGCTGCAAGTGTATGCAGGTGGAACGCAGCAGCGATTAGCGTGACTGATGCCCGGCGTGATATAAATGGCCGCGTCGCCTGAGACGAATGGCCCGTGCCGCGCCGTCCCGTCGGGGCATTACGATGTTAATTGCCATCCGATCACCTCTATCTAGTCGATACATCTACTATGGGGCATGCTCTTTTTCTATTTTATCACGTGCTTAAATCTAAGGCACTAGAGGATAGCATATGACGATTCAACGAGTCTTGAATTTAAAAAACTACAAGAGATTGAACTGATACAATTTTCAGAATCTATACTTCTATCTATATACTATTATATAAAGCTGAAGAGTTTGTGTGATTGTATGTTTGTTTGTTTGAACGCGCTAATCTCAGAAACTACTGGACCGATTTTGAAAATTCTTTCACTAATAGAAAGCTACATTACTCCTGAATGCTATAGGCTACTTTTTATCCCGGAAAAACTCTTCCACGCAGGTGGAGCCGCGCGCAATGCTATTCATTATAATTTATGCTTATATACAAACTTCGATGTTAAATTTAAAGTTACAGTCTATCACTATTCTCATCATACTCTATGCCTTAATCTAAAAAACTAGGACGTTATCCAAACTACCAACTAAAACACAACAATGCAATAAATGCGATAGTGTAATGAGCAGTTAAACAAATGTTATTGTACAACGCACCAGAATTAAAACTGCCAATATGCCTTATTCGATCGAGATGGGCAACGGAGGGTCGGACGCGTACGACCCGGCCAATAACCGCCCAAAACTAATAACATTTTGTGTGATTTCGGAGGAGCAAACCAACTGGGGGTACCTCTTGCGAATCCTTTATTAAACAACGTTGTGCACTTGCGATACAATAAGGTGGCGGCTTTATCACCTTCCTGTTATTCCTTTCACGTGTTTTATTTATTCAAGTAAAACGGAAAGATTTTATTATTAAGGAATGAAAGTAAAAGGGAACATAATTATCAAAGCTGTTGGACTTGGCACTAGTGCTCGATTAAGGCAAAAACGACATCAATGAACGGAGGCACTTGTATCTCGTTACTATGAGTGCCGTAAGACGAGCGAGTGCACTCAGAAACTATGACGTGTATAACGAACGAGGCTCGAGTGCAGCGACGGCCGCCAGCCACCTGGCACGTGCCGACATCCTCATTTACTGCCATCACCTGCTCTGCTCCAACTTTTGATCTTACCAGATAAATTGTACTCCGGCCAACGCTGCCTCTTAATTATCATGCCCCGAAATGGCAACGATTTAACTTGATCATTAGTTTTGGAGCCATCAAAACGACAACGAAATATTCATTTGTAAATTAAAATTGCAAGGCGGAACCTCTTCCAGGTTTTGCTACTCTGACATTTTTTTATGTTTTGGTATAGACAAGCACATGTAACAAGTGTAACGGAATGTCACTAGACTGTTTTTTTCTTCGTTGTATAACCTCGTTCGGGACAAGTAAAAAACTGCATTTTATGTTGGTGGTAAAGTCGCGTTGTAGCGTCTAGTCTAGTTGCCAACGTATTTATTACAGTATGATTCGAGATGTAATAAATATACCTGTTAGAATGAGTAAGGATATTGCTGTCTTATAGAACATTGAAGTACATAGGATGAACTAATCTTCATCACTGTTCTAATCTCTGTCTTTTTCCGTAAACTTTGGCAATCCACGCAATATTTCTTTGGCATTATTGGTGTTCATGGGCGCTCAAAAAAATATTAAGCCGTTACATTACGGTCTAATTTAGTCAAAGTACATTAATTTAATTAAACAAATGCATGTTAGTTACGGTTTGATAGGTTTCATTATCGTCGCGCGCTCGAGATACGTGTCGTATTTAAACAAACGAGGAGCCAAGGAGGATGTCAAGAGTGCGTGTCGGCGCGCCGGTACGCGAGACACGCGCTCGTTAATCGATTAGAACGTTCGATCACGATTGATGGATTGGCGACACGCCGTCGGTGGTGCGCGGCAGACCGTGCGCGGAGGACACACGCCAGATCGCCACTCATCTATTTCACTATCGGCAGACACGCGTCCCGGCGAATCGACACGAGGAAAACAATGAGCTAACGAGCCGATGAATGACATGATCCCGCCGCGATCCGACCTACAGTCCACTTGTACGCACCGAAGTGGGTGCCAGGAATATTTGGGGACAGACGGAAATAGAACCCGCCGGTGCGTCATGCCAACCACCGCGGTGAGTGTTCCATGGCACGTGGCCACGCATGCTACTGGACATTTTCATATAACCAATTTTTATGTCTTATAATGCACTAAAAGTATCAATTATTACCAGTTTCATAATTATTCTGAGCATATACAATTATTACTTTATATATTCTGCTTACACGCTCAATACTAGTTTTTAATTATGTGTATTAATAATAAAACTGATATTAATAAATTCTTTGTGTTCGAAATGCTGAGCTACTGGAATTCGAGTTATTCCTTTAAACTACATTCGTAACATCAACATATTCTACTGTGAGTACAATTATTAATATTGCGTCAAAAGAATGAACACATACTCAAATTAATGTGAACTTGAGAATATGAAGGGAAAATATTTCATGGAGGACTAGTCAAAGGATCATCACAAATACAGAGAACATATTCTACGGAGTTTATTAAAGGATTTCGCAGGTACGAAACGAGCAATAGTAGGTAATACGATCATAAGGCGAGATTCGGTTCCGGATGCCGCAATTATTATTTTTTTTCCCGACAAGCCTCGGCGAGGGAAAGGTGAAAATCTAATTTGCAAAATTTTGTGGCTGAGAATTAGGTAAGCAAAGTCAATTCTGAAAGTAAGTAGAATTTGAATTTAAAATGATTTATAGAGGCGCTGGGAGTGGCTAATGAGGCGTCATGCGAGAGGGGCGCGTGTTTACCGCGTGAGGTGTTCGGTGCCCGCGCTCGACCGACGCGACGCGACAGCAACGCGGATTTTTTTATCGCGGCCTCTGGGCGGCGCGGAGCGCGCGGCGTGGCTTACGTAATGCCGAACACGCCTACCATCCAAATAATTAGCTATCTAATTGATTTGGAAGATCAAATAATAACATGCGTACGTACCATTAAAACGGGACCAGTTCACACCCCCTTTCTGTTTTGTATCCAACTAATTAATCGTAAATTAATTACACACATATTTGGGCGACGGCTTAGGAAAAACAACACGCCTTCGTTTTGGAAACTTACTAATCGATAGACGAAATAGGGACTATCGAGTTATTATTAGTTCAATTTCAGGCTATTTCTAGCGTATCTATCCGCAGGATCGAATAGTGATACTGTCACAAGGACTATGTCCATTGATGAACTTCCATTTTAGAGTGCATCTCACATTGAATTGCTAATTGACCATTACAGTTTTGTAACTTCTAAAATCGTGTTCTAAAATTATAGTGTTGCAAAATAATTTATTTTTATTGTCGACACTCAATCACGAAGAAACTGCCCTGACGTCCTTTGACCTTATACATTTCGTTTATTAGGTGGCGCTCATTTATTTCCATTAGCATACAGCAGCCTGCCCGGCTAAAGAAAAAATAAACTTTTTGGGAACCTTAAAGAAGAATTATTCACTCTCGTAGAATTCCCCAACAAGTTTGCAACGCTATGCCGTAGCTTAACGTTAAAATATGCATTCGTGCACGAAGTTATCTCGGCCACTTTTGCCATAGCCCGTGGCGTCGAGTGCAGAACGCCCGACTGGCCGTTGTTTATTCCAGATTTTACATTGCTGGGGAAAATTTCGAAAAACATAACCGCTTTTTGTTTGTCTATCTGAACCAATAGAGTTCTCTTAATGTGTATAATATTGCTGTTGATGTATTAAGAGTGTATTAGGTCGAAGCCGGTCGCGAGAGGCACGAGGTGCGAGATTAATGCAACGGAAGCGGGCGCGACCTCTCCAGGTGTTTCATTAAATTGCGCGCGGCGCCTCGGCCGGCTCGTACGGCCATTATGAACGCTGCAAGCTCGAGGGCCATTCGCTTTAAGAACGCCCGCGCCACTTTGTAACAGCCTTAATGAATCTTGTTACTTATAGGCTCGCGTAAATTGCCTATTTTACTAACTTAGGGAGGAAAAAAAAACATTAGGTGAGTGAAAGCTTTCACAAAGCCTTCTACCGGAGAGCGGTCCGGTCTGCACTCACCACATGATTAAAAGGGGGAATACTATTGGGAGTCTCTATCGTTTACATCTTTAGTAAAACATAGAGGTGATTTGTTATAAAGGAATGTTGTTTAATTCGATTGCGGAAAAAAAATATAGTTACCCTGGATTTTATATATTATTATTAAGTAGATAGTGTAAATGGGCATGAATTTATTCATAAATATGCGGCTACAAATAAAATAAAACCTGTAAACATTCATTGAGAAACATTGTCTAATAATATTATTAGAATAATATTATTTAGAAACTACTTATCTGTCGTTTAATTATCGAATCCTTTACACTCCTAAATACTCTACTATACAGTTTTGAGAAGAAACCCTTAATTTAATTGATTATCTTTACTTTTCTTTTTTAAATTAAGAAAAACGAAGATATTTAATGTATTCGACATCATTTTATCTATAGGTAGCCACTACTTGATTGAATAACAAATGGCCGGGAACATGACCTTTTCCATTTGTATTACCGTGCTCATTTATTAGTGACGCGGGACCATCTGGTATCCATCGTATGCTGTGAATGAATGACGAGCAAACACACGTGTGTACGTGTATGCGATGTAGTGAAATAATCGCACAGAGAGTAAAGTTGGTGTATGTAATTTGAAACGATATGGAGCGACGTCAGTGAGCGTCGCCGCTCCGCCGCTCCCGCTAACCAGTTTAGCCCCGCTGCACCAGTAATTAGTCTAAGCATCTAGATGGAGCGTCCGATTCCACGTGCCTCCTCGCTCACTTTGAATTTCTTGCCGGCTTGAGAGGCTTACACGGGCTCTGATTTCACGGGTTCAAACTGTAAAGCTTAGCCGCCTTGGCCACATTTCAAATGAGAAGGACCCGGCTGGAGGTTTATCGCGCCGAGTTGCCTAATTACACGCCTGCGTCCTGGTGATCAGTGCTAATTAATGTATTGACACAATCTAGACTTTAGTGAGATATGGTAACTACCTTTAACTGGTATAATATTCTAAATTTATATCGATATAAAGACGAAGACATTACAAAATATAGTGAAAGTTATAGCTTTGTATTAATTTCGTAACTGGCTCCCCCGTATTGTCAAAATTGACTAAACGGGAAACCATCCGGCATTTTCAAAGAAGCGGAAAATCAGGCAGTTTAAAGGAAAATTAAGAATTTTGCTAAGCGCAATAGTCGTTAAGCAGAAAATCTTTCGACTTTCGACGGCATTTATCTGCAATATCTGTTATACAGATAACAATGGCTGTATCACAACAATGGTTTCTGGCACGTTTCCGTAACAGTATTTTCTTTGCTTTTGTACAGAAGTTAATAGAAAACATTGAGCTATATCGGATCCTTTCACAAACCGTAGCGACTGCTACGATCTGGATAGTTAGTGGCTATCTTGTACGTATCTACTAACATGCAGCTTATTTTCTCTGTTCACTTTTGTCTATTTCTTTGTGATTTTAGTCGTGGATAATTTTATCTGGCTCTTTGTATTTGTGAAATGATGAAATTTTTAAACTCTACATTGCGGCGTCGGTAAACAACAACTTCGAAGATAAAAGGTGATAACTGCGAACCGGGCTAACTACAAAATAAAGAGCCTTTAGTACGTACGATAAGGGAAGTTTAAGAGGAGTTTTCGGGCGGGGGTCGCACCGATAAATTGGGCGGCACTTAATTATGATCTCGGGCGGCATCTTGCAGGCGGCTAATGTCCCGGACTCGTTTAATGCGCGAACTTGTAGTCTCGGCTCCGGCGGGCGCGATAAATCTCCATCTGCGACCTGTGGGCCGAGCAGCGACCCTGGCCACCTTGCCGCGCCACGTCGCGCCGTGCGACTCCGACCCGGCCGCTAGTCTCGCCAGCGAACCGTGTACACAAACCACGTGCAGTCTCAAACGTTATGCATGAACCGTCTAGTATATAATGTCGAGCAGTCATAATCGCTCTCAAGTCTCATACATGTCTGCGTGCAACTAGTACGGCATTGCATTCACATAGATTACTGTACAGTCTGGATACCTAATATAAATTTAAAAGTAACAAGCTAACTTATTTATAATTATGTATAATTTTCTCAAGTTAATGTTGCAGCTTACAACATATAAAATTAATTAATTAATCTCGTAACACGAAAAAATATAACTTTGCCATACAGCACAAACAAATCGCCCCAATAAACAAAGTTATCAATCAGAAATATTTTATGGGGGAAAAGTGTATAGATTCGTAGGGCGAGCACTGCGTAGTGAGCGATGAGAGGGGTGGAGAGTTCGTATGGGGCGGCGTGCGAGTGCGCGAGTGCGAGTTGAGTACATTAGGGAGAGTGCGACAATGTTATTGCATCGTGTTGTGTTAATGTGCCCGAGGTCGATGCCAAGCGACAATGTGGGGCGCTGCGCACTCGGCGGCGCATTATCTACGTATAATTAAAGCGGGCAAGACGATGTCGAGACGTTACCCCGCTCTTAACGACTTTTATGGCGTATGTAACATTGCCGGCACATAAAATAAATGTGCCGCCTCTATCTTCGCGATATAGCACTGTACTTCCAGATTAATCGGCAGAATGTTTGCTCTCTCGCCCTGCGACCGACAGTTATTCACACCATACTTCCATCTGATGAGACATATTGGAATGTATTTCGTATTTTTTGCCAGCTATAGGCACAACCTCTTTTATATGTATTCGATATTCATGAATAAATAACATTAGCGATTTCGCAGCACGCTGGCAGGAAAGTTTTCTTGATAAATATAGTCACAGTTTCTGTAATAAATTATTAACAACCCAAAGCAACTTTAAAAGAAGGAATTTGTTTGTTTTTATATTTTGTAGAAACGGAAGTTAAAATGGCACTAACATCAAAAATATATTCAGGTAACATAAAGATTCATAAAATACTGGCTAGTATATATTTTTGCGTGCCAACAACAGTTTATTTCTTGGTCCATGTTGTTTCAGTCAGTATAACTTCTAATTTTCTTCTTTATTATTGTAAGAATCAATAAATCAGCCTGTTTATACAGATTACGGACCTATAAAGCAGTTAATATAGTCCGATATTCGAAATTGGCAACGGAGCTTGCGTTAAGTTTCTTTTTTATAACACATATTACCGCAACACGGATCGTATAGGAAATCATGAACCAGCTATATTAATTCAATACTGTTACTAGAGTAAGCCGGAAAAAGTATTTTGTAGGTACTATTATTGTACATGACATACACACACACATACACTCACGCCTTTTATTCCCCAAGGGGTAGGCAGAAGCGAAACTAGTGCACCCACTTTTCGCCGCGCGTATTCCGTCCCATGATGTGATAAGGGGCGAGCCTATCGCCATATCAGGCACAAATTCCAGCCTCCAGACTGATACTAAATAGAAAAATTCAATATCACTTTGCCCGACCTGAGGATGGAACCCGAGACGTCAGCTATGCAGTCATACTGTAATACAACTACGCCACCAAGGCAGATTGTACACAAAATAATACACTAAATAACTTAGAACATGGAAAATCAAGCTTTGTATTTTAAAAAGGAATTAATCATTCCCCACGATTTGCGTAGACGAAAATTTGTACTGTGGTTGACTCTACAAGCGTTTCGGGTGCTATTCTGAAACGAATTAAAGGTGTTCGAGATAATAGGGAACTTCAAAGATTATGTCATTTATCACAATAATATTTACAGAAACGCGAAGAATTTGAGAGTTAAATGATACGCAATTATAAGTAATGCGTGTATAATATGAAGGGCTGAAGTTGTATCACAGCGGTAGCTTAGTAATTCTGTATTCTAAACCAACAAAAATTTTGAGCTAGTGTGAACATATAAGTCTGTCTGTATTTTAAACAGGAAAACTTTTTTAACAACTCCATAGATTACACAGTCTAAGCAGCAAAGGGACGGTTCGAATTTTGGGAATAGCCACCAAGACTCGTTTATTTGAATCCTTATACGTCCACATTAGCTTTATAGGCGCCGGGGAGCTTTCTCCAACATTAGCGGCTCCAGAGTGCACTTTTATTGAGGATGAAATACCGTAATTGCCACTCGGCCGGCGGGCCGTGACTGACGAGTTTTGTACGTGCTAATTGTGCCATCTCACCCGTGGTCGCACGGCCGCCGTAAAAGGTTATATTTTATTCATGTTCAAAGGTCGCCATACTCTAATTTTGATTAATTTCGTTCAGACGCCTCTTATCACTCGCCGAACAACAATGGACATTCAATTGTTCGCAAAGATTCCGGGTGTCACGAATGAAACAAATTGTAACGATATTTACATTAACAACCGACGAAACGCAATACGGCGTCCTGTATAAAAACGAGGAAATATTCAAAACAATAACCGCTTTTCATATCTCAATCCCCAAACAGCCATAATCTTGACAAATGACGGTCTTTCAAGTGTAGTCGGCATCACGGGCCGCATTGACTAAACCCCAAATAAACTGACGCGGACACATAAATAAGCATGCCTATTCGATGTTTTATAGAGTACAGGAAATACATAGGAAATAGTTTCCTGGGTCATTACGCGAGGCATCAATCAAAGGAGCGACGTGGCGGCGCGGATTTGGAAAACTTACACCCAGATCGATTTATATGGCGGTCGATTTCAGCTAACGAAAATTCGTAAGTTTTACGTGTAAAATGAGTTTAGCGTGGTTGTAAACGGCTATAAACGGGTAAGGCGTGAGGGCCGTAAGTATTGTGGAACGTGGCCGAATGCACGATATCTGCATTGTGGGGTGGCGTCACGGCGCCGACGGGTCTAGGCGTTGCGGCGGCGCGGCGGTGGCGGCGGCGCATACATCAGGCACGCGAGCTCCGCCACCGCCGCGCCGCCACTTACTCACCCCTGCAGAACCATGCACCAGTTATCATGGCTCTTGTTTTATTTTAGATTGCAGATACGGTTTTCGCACAATTTTCAGACATAAGCACAATGGTTTACTGCACGGACCGCCGTATTATATGTAGCGTGCGCGGAACAATAACAATTATTTTAATATTAAGCTTTACAAATATTGTACGTTTAGTACACTAAACATTGACAAATTGTTACCGTCTATTTTCACAGGGGAATGATCAATAAATGCGTTTGTTTGGACAGTTAAGCATTGCTTGGCGTGTGCACATATTTATATAATAAACATTCAATGCAGCGTGTGTTGAAACATCGCTAAAGATTTTCAACGAAGAGTTATTTGAATATAATAAAGCCGCTTGATTTCATTATAATGTCGAACTCAGGTCGCGTAACAGGAAATATGAGTTCAAATAACAACATGAATGCATGAGCATGAGGAAAACCGACATTGAAGTCTATTTTTAGACATTCGCGGAATTTTTGTCCTGAAAATGAAGGATAAAGCATGATTTTTTATGTAACAAAGCCTTTGTCGATTACCCGTACAATAATGACACAGTAGAATTCATTTTAAATTTAAAAGACACTCTACGAAGCCAATGCATTAATGTCTCAAAATCGAATCGAAACCAAAAGATTTACGTAGGTATAGCCGCCAACAAAATCTAGTAACATAAAATAAATATCAAGACTTCTTCGATTCATTACTGAATAACGTTTGTTGATTTAATAAAACCCAATGGAGATACGTCGCATGGCAAATTGAATAATTTGAAATCAACACGTTACTAAAACAAATGATGATATTAAAATATCTCTCAATGGATGCATTTTTAATTACGTACCTGGATAAGTTATAATACGGCTTGGGAATCCTCAACATATTACGAGATGTAATATCAAGACCGATCCGTTATAATTGCTTAATTGCGAGGAATAGATCACGAATTCACGACACACGATGATTAACTTTGATTATAACCTCAATAGCAAATAATAATGTCTAATGTACATTGTGGACCAATTTCGGATTAATCATAATATCGTTTGTAATCATTAATATAGCACGTCGTGCATTAATACCTTAATATACTGAGCACGCAATAGCAATATTGATTGATCTGGCATTCACTTACGTACTTTGTGTAATAAACCAGATTAAAGATACCGAAAAAATAACTAACCGGCGGATAAAGTTCGTGTTCGGTGATATACGGTCTCAAAATAATTGGTTGAGACCCTTCTATCGCATTTTCGCAAAACGAAGATTCGTGCAGACTTAATACATATTAAATAGTATGTCACGCGCAACGGACGACGAATCGGCCACGAAACGAGCGGCTGCGGGTTCGAATCCCTGCATTGCGACAAATGTTTGTGTAATCCATAAATATTCGAATATGGGTGTTGTGGGACTGAAAGCCCTCGTAATTTCTGATACCTACGATGCAAGATTTTAATCATACAATCAAGTGTGGGATTAGTACTGTGTGTGTGACTGTCCAGTGTTATACATGCAAATCTTATGTCAAATTATACCTAGTAAGAGCATGGTTCTCATTTAATTTAGTGAATACAAAATTGCGTAACACACTATTTGTGGTAGTTTCATTCTTGGATGTTACGCGACTATATTGTGTTGTGTTAAGTACTGTAGCTAGTGTAACTACTGGACATAATGAGACTTAACATCTTATGTCTCAGGATGACGAGCGCAGTGGAATGCCACACAGTACTTTGTAACTCAAGGTGCTGGATGGTGTTGCTACTGTTTATGGGCGGTCGTATCGCTGACCATCAGGCGAACGGCATGCTCGTCGCGTCATTCTATGCCATAAAAAAAAACTTCGTAAAATGACAGCGGACGTTTACCCTAAAACTCCTCTAGGTTAAAAGATGTTGACCCAAGTACGATTGTAAAGAAATAAACCAATAAAATGAAAACAAATAAATTTGCCATTTAAGTATGACACAAAAGGACACACTTATCACGGTGTTCGGGTCGCATATAGATAATGAATGTTTTAAAAATTGCATAATCTAATTTAAAACAAAACTTTTCATAGCTATAATAGCTGTTGTACGGCGACATTAAATATTTATCTACGTGAGAATGTATGCGGGCTCTTGCAACATCTCTGTGTAAGTAGCAAGACGTTCAAACATTAAAAGATCTGCTCAGTGATTATAATGAGTCAACACAAGATGAGTCCGCTTAGTTCGTATCTGCCGTTGCCATTTCAGTAGCATAGTGATTACTATAATCAAATAACACATAAACTAAAATAAAGTTCCAGAAATATTGATGGTGAAATTTAAAAAATAATATAAATGACTAGCTTTTGCGCGCGGCTCCGCCCGCGAGGAAAAGTTTTTCCGGGATAAGAGTAGCCTATAGCGCTCAGGAGTAATGTAGCTTCCTATTAGTGAAAGAATTTTCAAAATCGGTCCAGTAGTTCCTGAGATTAGCGCGTTCAAACAAACAAAAAAACTCTTCAGCTTTATAATATTAGTATAGATTCAGCGTTGCACAAGCAAGACAGCCGGAAGGTGTTTTTTTCTCCTATTTCGTTAGAATGACGTTACTTTCAACTTACTCGATACACCTTTTATCTAATCTTTGGTTTGTTTATTTAAGAATTATAATCGTGGATAAATATGTTTTTGAGGTCGTGCAATTCGATTTTTTAAATGGAAAAAATGCCAAATAACCTTTGTAACAAAGCAATGACTCGAAAAACGATGAGTTTGTTATTAGTCTAAGCTTGTGAGTCAAGTTTAATAGCGATGATATAATTATGTCTGTCTGTTAATTGCACATCCTTGAGTGATTTGCATTCATGACTCATGGATTGGATGCGACAATCTTTTTAAATACTTATTGCGTCAATATTTGTGTTGTAAAAGTTATCAACATGAACAAAGGAGCATAATACGAAGAACAAAAATAGGGCTTCGCCACATTGCGACGTGAAAACATCAACATTGTCATCAATTATATTTATTGTATGTAAATTACGCGGCGGATATCAGAAGTGTACGGATATTTTTGTACCGTTACTGGGCCGAGGATTCGCGAGATAATTACGACATAGGAGCACTGGAGTATGTCTTTATCAGGATATTTTTCTCCTCGTACCTATTTATAGAGTAGACAAGGATATCGCTGGGTCATACGAGACTATCCCGCCCTCACACCCGCCACTGCAACTCCTGTAAGCCAGGATCAGCAGTGGCACGCATTTTATGACACCGAGCGGTGAAGCTCGGCGAGTCTCTGGGAACGCTAATTAGTCTTAACCCGCAACGAAGTTAATCAAATAGAAGAATAGGGAGGAGTTAGAAATATATTTTTTCCACTTCCCTCCATAGCAAAGCGGGAGACAAAATAATGAACTAAAAAGGTATTTAACCTTAATTATTGAGACTTTTACAACTGGAAAAGCCAGATGTAAAGCACCACGGATAAAATTTTAAAGGGTCCTATCATTTGAGCTGTTAGATTTGATTCCAATAGTAGGTATGGCAAAAACGCCGGAAAGCACGGAAATTCTGCCTAGTTTCCACAAGGTCCATGTAGTATACAACTCCAGATGTTATTTGCATACTATCCAACATAATGTTGCGCTCATTTTGCCAAAGACTACACTCCCAAAGTATGTGATGCGCAGATTGTTCGTAGTTGCAGTCAGTAGGCGAACATGGACACGCAGGCGAATCAACCAACCTAAATGAGAATAATTTGCACTTAAAATTACCATGGCCTGTAAGGAATTGCGAGACACAATGATCAATTTCGAGCCAAGATTTTGTAAGACGATCCTGAATCGAAGGAAAAAATTGATACAAATGCCGCCCTTTCGTAGACATATCCCATCTACACTGCCATATCGCTGGGTCAGTGGCAATAAAGATTTTGATTTATTTGCATCATTATATTGCAACTCACGCCATTAGTTCAGCAAGTATTCATAATAGACGTGCGAAACCTCGATAATATTCATCTATAAGATGTGTCATTGAAATTTGCAAATATAGATTTCGTCCTTGTGTAGGTATTTATGAAGTTAAAAGATTCCAACGCCACCTCAAAAAATGTTGATTGGAGGATCTGACTTAGCAGTAAATTTTGGAATTTATTTGGCGGCCAGTTTAGCAAGAACCGCGTTGCACTAGTTTAGCAAGCGCGACGGGTGGCACTGGTTCCAGCTAGTTACAAATGCAGAGTCCATCGAGGGCGGGCAGAGTGCACGAGGCGCGTCCACATTGTGAGTTGCACCGGCGCTCTCCCATTATCCTATGCAAATCCGGATTTCCCAAATATCGTGCTCCGCCCGCGGGCCACCTCACTATCGCGGCTATTAATAACCCGCCGTGTTACAAATACGAGACTCAGAGCTGAGCCGTTTAGTCCGCCGACGAAATACACTGCCCATATGTTACATTGTGTGCTCCGGCTTTATGGAAATATTAAGTTCAAATTGTGCATGATACGCTATATTCAGGTATTTTTGGACTTTGTTTGAGTCTATTAACGTAATCTATACAAATAAGCCAGTTCGTTTTAGTGCTGTTAATAAACGTACTTTATAAATTCAAAGTATTTTGTTCAATAATAAGATGACTCACCGCTATTACATTAAACGCTTCCCGGGGGACTATTGCCCCACCTACAGAAACCTTGAGCGAACAATACCACTTTTCATTTGAATTTTCTGTTAAAACTCAAGGATCGTTAAAGTAATTAAGCACTTGCAAGAATATTCGTGAAGGCGGAAACTGTCTCGAACTGTCAGTAATACGCGTATAGCCGCGCTTCACGCCGCTCTTCACTTTGTTATACACGGTGATGTAAGTAATTTTCGTACAATAGCTGTGCACACTTACATAGTAACTTCGTTTAATATTCAAGTAGGCTAAATGTTTATCGTGTTAATCTCATAAAACAGGTTAGTCTAATGAAGGGTGCTGTAGATGATCGCGTCGAGGTCAAAGGATGGGGTTAGGTCGGCGCGGGTCATCCACTGAAAACGTTCGTTCACCGCGGGGCGGGCTGCGGACTCCTTTGCCGTGAACGCGTCTCCATCATACACGTGTCATTACGGTTCACACGTAAAGAAATAGGGACAAGGACAAACTTTATTGTACTTTTTTATTATTTAAGTTCTAAGAGTCAATACTGTATAAAAAATGTGTCTAATTTTTCACTAAACGCATAATTAAATTTACACGATCTTTGCCGCGGCCGTCAGAGTCGCGTCACGCGTGGCATGGCGAAGAGTAGAGGGGCGACATAAAGTCCCATAACTCACATTTTAATTTAATTTTCAATATTTTTTATTATATAATTATTAGTGCTCTCTTAGGTAAATTATGTAGAATGCAAGGCGCTCTTATCTATACTACTATATAAAGCTGAAGAGTTTGTTTGAACGCGCTAATCTTAGGAACCACTGGACCGATTTTGAACATTCTTTCACTAATAGGAAGCTACATTACTCCTGAGTGCTATAGGCTAATTTTTATCCCGGGAAATTATTTTTATTCCGGGAAAAACTTTACCACGCGGGCGGAGCCGCGCGCAAAAGCTAGTGCAAAATATAATACTTCTAGACCCACAAATTGTGCGCATTATTCAGTTTTAAGTATTTAATAATGTGTTATATACAATTTCAGTAACTAAACAATAGACTGAACAAAGAAGAAGTTAGCTACCTACATTCCACCTCGTATGTGCAAATACTTCTCGTACTCCATGCTTACACGGATACTCTGAGGCGGTGCTTACAAGTTAATAGGCAATGAATGAAGGAAACTGCTTGCACTCACCGCTCCTTACAAGTTTTTTGAAGAGCGCACCGGATAATTAGATTAGATGCCTGCGCAGACTACGCGCAAACCGAGAAAGCTGGCTTCGTTTTTTGTTATTTATAAAGTGAACTCGCGTCTAAGTTAACATCGGGGGAAGGCAATTACAAGTTTTAGACTAAAATTGAAAATTTATGTTCGCAATAACTCCACATTACTACGTTATTTGTAATGCACTTTAGTATTTACGTAAATTTCAATTAAGATACGGGTAAAATTTCACGAAGATATTTCTTTTTTTAATCACCGTTATTTATAAAGTTTTATAAATATACAAGAAATAATATGGCGTAAATGAGGTTTAAATAAGCGATTGTGTAGTTAACTCACCTGTCCTCATGGGTCCGGATTGAAGATCCGTTAAACTGAACACCAACGATGATTGAGCGCTACGAAGAGTCCTCACTAGGAGGCGATTATCTACGGAATGACCCGCGGCGGCGTCCCTACCCGGACAATTTAATTAAATATGGCTTCGGATTAACTCGATGAGGCTTCACACAAACTATTCTGTTTCATATTTTCCAACCCTCCAATAAGCGCTCGCCTCTAATAACACCGCTATATTATTGTAAAGTATAACTTGTCATACCTTCATACATACATATCGGGTAATTTCATGGAAACACTCTCAGCAAATTACCTGCAACAAAAAGATTACACAATTAGATTTTAGGATTTGTTTACGCCAAAGTCAATTAGTTTAAACAATGTCGCTCATAATAACAATGGCAGCAGAAGTGACGAACCGAAGTTACTTCGGTGTAAAGTCTTGACTTTGATAATAATGGGTTTCGTTGGAGCGGGCGGGCAGGGCGGTGGGGTGCGATTGTATCAGATGATAAACATCGGCCGCCCGTCGCTCGCCGCGCCATCCAAGAGTCGGCGCTAATTAAACAACAACGGAGAAAATTAATTTGATTGTTACGGAATTGCGCCTCTTTGTTCAGGCCTATACACTACGGACGGGTTACCTCGGAAAAATATCATATTGTAAAGAGTAACAACGGCAAGCCGCGATCAATTTTCACGCGTTCCGTGTAAATAAACTGTTTATACAGTTTTGTCGGCGGCGGCAGCGGTGCACCACACGAGTGGCGGCGCGGCGCGGGGCGGCGGACACCACTGTACTGAATTAACGCTCGACACCTTCCCGACTACTTACAAGTGCTATCGATCGAAGTTAGCGCGGATGTGACGTGTACGCATGTTACCTATACCAGAGATTGAGTTTGAAGCGACGACGGCAAGGAGAAAAGAAACATAGAATATAGGAATTTGGGGTGGTAATGTTTGATACCTAATACTGTAACTTTCCAAAAATGACCAAAAATTAGGTTCCTAGACTCTAACTTAACGTTGTTTACGCTATTTTACGATAATACTGTAGGATGGAGTGATATTGTGCGTTAACATTATTTCGCATTTGTTCTAGATTGTCATAGAGAACTACAATTTATCGCTTCCAGTAGGATCGCAAGCTTAGCTAGGGCCCACAGCTAACTGGTTATCAATATGCGTCCATTGCACTGAACTGACGGGGCTTCAAAACTGTGATGGGATTGGCTATTTTTAATTAATATGAATTTTTAACATATAGAGTTCTTTAAACTTGCGACTTTTCATTACGCAAATTCAATAATATTCGATTCAAAAAAAATCTACACAAAAAATTGTAAATCTATCACAACGGCCTTTTTTTCGCGTGGAAAAAACGCGTTATCGATACCACTACTGGGGGGTGAGTGGAACGGTTATGTTGGTTTCACTCGGGAGTATGGCATCATCCGAGCGAGCATTGGACCGAGTCCCTAATACTATGTAGGTACACCCTACACCGGCATACCAACCAAAACCCGCGGTGGCCTTCTTCGGCGCATACGAGAATGACTGAAACATTGACAAGTGACAGTTACATACTCCACGATACTGGGTTACGATAACGGCTGTCAGCGTACACCACCAGTTTCAAATCCAGACACGACAGCACACACCAGAAGCACGACCAACAAAATCATTACTTTACAATCTCCTTCGCTTTCCTCAACTCTCATAATGACATCATTAATTACCCTGACACTTTGAGCAACGCAGCGACGTAACACGAGTTAACAACAACCAATATTATTGGATGTAACAACACCATGACACAATAATACGGCTAATGTATACCGCCGAAGATAACAAGCATATCGTTATATGACGTGCCATTTTATTAATTTGTATACGAAACAATAAACCATTCCCAGAGGGTATTAGTTTTGTACAAAATAGCATAAAATAAATATCGATGTAAAAATGCAGAATTACATGCGGTCGTGGAATGGGCCAACTTATATCCGAGGGTGAATTATTTACGCAAGCTCGGATGCGGGCGGGAGGGGTCGCGCGCTCCAAGAAAGATCGAAGCAACGCGACTCTCCAACAAATAACTAGATTGAATTTCATTTGACCGGAGACTAAAACTGTCGAAAATTTTATTCAACATTTAACTACAGCTTACTGAGTATGCTATCATAATAATCATAAGCAATGTCTTATAAAGGAACATTTTATTTATGTAATATTTCATGTTATATTGTGTTCGGAATAAAACCGGCCGACCGTAGGCGAGTCGTAAGTCGTAACGGTAAAACTATTTAAATTAACAAAGTAAATAATACGTAAACATTTTACTATTACTCTGACGAAACTTTAAACGCTACAAAACTAATTAGGACCGGACCTGGAGTGCATAAAACATAATAGACAGTGGGAAGGGTTGATTTAGAGACGCGTAGAGAATGTGGTGAACTACTCATTAAAGGACGCGCGGTTCATTTCATTCAGAGCCGAACAAAAACGTGCGACTGTCCGTTACGGCGTCGATCGCAATTAAACACGAAAACCGAACGAGACCCGTGCGCCCCGTGCGGACGACTAGAAAATCGCAGAACCAATGAACAATACAACAGTCATCTAATTACTTCGTGCCTGTGCGCCTCCCTTGTTTCTACAATGTTACATCGTGGTGCAAAGTTATTTCCGGTTTTTGCCAAACACACTCACCCCGCACTAACTTTCGCCGTACAAAATGTGTCCCACCAGAAGAGTTAAATTAGCAGTGTACGTAGCATGTTGATATAATGTCAAAAACTTCGCTCACACAACAGTACATTACTGTACAGAGTGTCATGCGAGACTTTCCGTCGGTAGAAGCAATTTAGCGGACCGAATTATTGAGAGACCTTTGGGTCATTAATTGGAGACGAAGTGGGGTTTAATACAATCGAAATCAAATTAAGTACATTCAGTTGCGGTAGGGCGAATCGGGTTGAGTTGATTCAGCGAGATAGGCGACACGTGCGCCGCGCCGGCCCGCGCCCGGGTCCCGACCTGCATAATAAGAATAAGAACTATCTTTTAATGACAATATAAAACTACTATGTAGCAAAAACTTTTGTCATTCTTTTATTAACTGTAAAATATAATTTAATTTCATACTACTAAGTATATAAGTTATAAGTTCAGTTTCGGAGCAAAATACATTTTCATTTGTCTGCAGTTATTTTCCTAAAGTTACGGTTGAGCCACTTGTAAAGTATATTGCTAACGAGCTGTTGTAAAACACGGTGTCGATGACGCGGCGTCAGTCCATATGACATCAGAAAGTGTCAAAATCTCTTAGGGCATGTCATTACGTATACCACATGGAACGAGGCTCTAAAAAGATTTTGCTACAACACAAAAAGCAAGGAAGTATAAAATTTTGCACAGAAACCGCGTTTTTTCGCAACTCACAATGTGGCGCCTCAAGTAGAGTGTGCCGTGACATAGCTATCTGATTGAAAGCGACACGGCGTCCTGGCGGGGTTATGAGCTAAGCGGCGCGTAGTTTCACGTCGGGAATGGATGGTCGAATTAATTGAAATATAGCGTCGCGCCGGTGTGCGGTCGTGCGGTAGCGGATTGGGAGATTAAAGTTGCAGTAGTTGAGCGCGGGAGCAGGTGCGGGCCGTGAGGGGCGCGGGCGCGGGGGCCGGGCGGCGGCGGCCGGCTGCACTGCGGCGGGCTACATCGGCTTGCTGAACACGAAGTCGAAACGTTGAAAAATTGCACTGAACGTCTTGATGCCGCCCCTCGCATCGGCGCCGAGCTGAGCTACATACAAATAAACCCTGATGTTCGTGTTGCCAACGCTCCGTTCCGGTATCTCGCATGGCAACACATCGATAATGCACGTAATCGAGGTCCTATACTAATATCGCAACGACCTGACAATAATGTTTTTGTGGTATTAATAATATTGAGATTAAAATAAAGTACGATATTGTTTTGATTTAAAAAAGCATCTACCTACTTCGACTGATGGAAAACATTTCCAACACTCTTGTTCATTGTCAACTCTTGAATAAAACAGTTCTTTAATATAAGTTGAAAGTTGCAGATATAAGTGCAAGATCAATAGATATGAAGAAACAATTTGTGGAAACAATAAATGATATCTTGAAGTTCCCCGCGTCTGAAAGGTCACAGTGAAAAATATTGCAGCAATGCTCTTTTGCAATGATTGCGATTCTGCAACTTTTCAATATAAAAAGTTTATATTTTTGTTTTATCTGCCCCTGATACAGTATGATTAAATTTCAATAATATTTTACGATCTATTCGATACAGACTACAAGTCTGTATTATTTTTTTATGTTTATAAATATTAAACTGGGAAAATCGCGGTTTAATACGTAAGTGGGGGTATTAAGCGAATGGAACGTTATTAGAGGTCCGAACAGCGTCAAGGGCCGGGACGGTCGACCTTCATAAAACAAAGTTTATGACAAACAATAACATTTATTACATAGTTGAGTATTAATGCGTACTCCATTTACAGCTGGATGGGCGCCGTCGCGGCGCCACGCCGCGCCGCAGACATCCCTCTACTTGCACGACTTGGGGTGCGAGTTGCGACCGCTTTAGTCCATAAGATAGAGACGGATTATTGTACGATTCATTTTGATAAGCCGCAGCGCATAAAACACACGATAATTTTAGTATCAGTAACCGTGGTTCTAGCCTTGCTCGATTTTATTTTACTGCATCGCATTTTTGAATCCCCCAGTGTTTGCTGTGTCGTGATTTTTGCAATTCTTGTTACGTTTGCAATATAACGCGTCCGTTTATCGAACATCCAAACAGCGACTCGAATCTAGATCTACGATACAACGTTTACATAGCCCGTATAAAGTACGTACAGTAGGAAAACTAAGAAGTCGAAAATACGACCGTTTTAAGTCGAAACTATTCGTTACCATCATTGTATCAGACTCGATTAACGCGCCTATCTCTGCCTCGTAGATCAATTTGCACGAGAAATTATGATGCAAATCAGTCGACGACTGAATGAGTCTCCGAGAGTCACCGCAAGCTGCGTCGTATAAACGAACTATTCAATACAGAATTAGCTAGTAACTCAAGATAAAATAAAAATATATTCTATGGTTTATGCCATAATTTCTATACACACACCAAAGACATTATAAAAAGGAGTCTCGAAATTTTAAATTTGTAAGATTATAGTATACGGAGAAGCTATAGTTGTCAAATGTAGCAACACCACTATTCTCGTTACGTGCAATCGTGACTATATTGCTCTACAAAATGCAATCATTTATCGAAAACACTACGGGTTATTGTTTCGAAAATCCATTACCGTGTCTGTATGCACTTAATAAGGGTAATAAAAGAGAGTTACATTTAATATAAATATGAAACGTCCAGCGGCGAGGGGTCGCACAGTTACGCGCGTCTGGGGTTTTCTTGTTCTAGACTCAAATAAAATTTTATATAGAACATTATACGTGACAAACGACGTAAACGACACGAATATCCTCTTTCGGCTAATGCGTTTGGTAGCCTTTCTTATTGTGCACATCTGTCGTCTTACAATAAATACTTTCTTTGGCTTGGGGACGAGCGGTGGCCTAAAAACACTAGCCGTCTCCACTCACCCATCCCATGAGAGTAGTTTGAGTCGACAAGGGTTTAGGAGCTATCATCACCTAACCTTGTGATATTCATGACGTATTTTAATAGCTCTAGAAGCACATATCCAAGTTTGGTCGCATGCACACAGGCTGTTAATAAAATAACACACTATCTAAATACCATAAACTGTAAATATACTCCGTTTGCAGTAACAAGAGTAATAAACGTCAAGAAATCTTTGTACTATGAAATTAACTTGTTTACCGAGCGTTATACCGCGAGCTTTACTGCAAAATACTGATTGTATGCCCTAACAATAGCCGAGAATGCGAGCACATACTTATTTTTCTAACTATGAATGTTTGGGCAGTAGATAAGAATTTAACATGTCATGGATAGCGCGGATGTTGGACGAGAGGATTGCATAAAGCCACTGGAAGACATGTGTCATGCTAGTTTTAGCTTAGGGAACGGTTTTTGTAACGTGGGACTAAGGGATTCAAAACCGACGCGAGGCATCAATTTATGAGCGCGGTTCAACTTAATATTATATTTAATTAAATATATTTTTTATAAACGTCTGAGATAATGAAGGTTCGCCATTTGAATAATAACATTTATTATCGGTAATTGGCGTTTTTTCCACATGACACATTTATTTATTAATAGGTAAAATCACAGAATACTGAATAGTACTAAGTGTAAAACACTGTATATTCGATTGATTCAAATACATGTCATCATCATTTTGGTGTGTGCAATCGTAACATCGATCAATCTAGTCCGACAGCAAAAACGAAGACAATACAAAAATACACAACGTGGACATCCTATTCATAACGAGTTCGAAGAAACAATCGCTGAATAAAAACCGCACGGTACAAAAAAAAATCATCGGATGCAGACATGTGACGGATTTTAGCGCCTGTCCACCTACTCGTGTTGCGACAACTGCTCGACGTTTAGAAAAATACGTGTCATTTAATTTAGTAATATAATATTGGAGGCCATGGCTACTGATTATGTGAAGCTATGACATAACTATTACTGGTTACTCATCAGTTTTGTTTTGTTGATTAGGTGTTGATACTGTTTATGGTTTCTTACTAGATTTTAGGTGACGCTGCTTATCTGTTTAACAGGGCGTGCGATGCTTGAATTCTTTGAATTTAGGGATTTTTCTACTTTCTTTCATCCACAATACTTATAACAAGTATGTATCTACAAACGCATGTCTTTACTTGTTAATTTGTCGAACATGGACAACCTTCAGGCCAATGTTAAAGGCAGCTTCCTACTAAATATTCTTTTCAAATTGGCTCAGTAGGTATTTAAAACTAATTCTTCCATCCATCCCTATTCAGACATGGCCAAGTACGACCAAAAACGGCAAGGCAATATCTCCATTAACATGTTCTACCGCAACGTACAAAAACTTGCCTTGCGATGGTGAGCAATAATCAATTTAGGTGTAATGTATACGCGCAATCACGAGGTTTGATGGTCGGCACTTGTCGATGCTCATTTGCGTATCTAAGTGGGCCCGCGTTGGCCATTAGCCTGCGATCGAAGGCATCATTACTCGCGTAGTGGCGCGCGATAAGGAGCCGACCGCCACTATACCCCTAACGACATCGCTGACGATAGAAGTGGACAACTACGTGCCTCCCACTTTCCTATATTAAGATGAAAAAAAAACAGCAACGCAATGCCGACAAAAAAAATTCGCGTGAAATATCTAAAAAAATATCCGACCGTATTGAAATTTGTGATCAATTTGAATTGAGGTTTTGGTTTTATGTGTTCGATGTAGATCGGTTATGTTTAAATATTCGCATGAATACTATATAAAATCGCAATTAAATATAATTAATGTTGTGATCATAACCTTTCGACAGTTCTAAAAACATATAATGGTTATGATGTTCGTTTGGATGCAGCTTCTATTCATGTATTTTTTTAAAGAGCAAGAAAGTCAGGGCTTTATTATGGGAGCAACACATATAGCGGTCTACCAATAAATAAGTGAGATTTGAATAAAAGTGCAAAAATGTCTTGCGCCCGGGTACGGTAAGCATAAAACACTAATAACATAAATAATGATAACGGTTTCAGAATGGCTATATGTTCGGCGCAGGCACCGGTAGAGCTAAACTAACACGTGTAACCAACTACTTACGGCCATATTAGCCGTAGCATGTGATTTCATAAATGGTCGTGAAACGCCATTGCGGAGTTTCGTCGTAGATTTTAACGAGATTGCCGCCAGTCGCCGGTGGCTGTAGCATCGAACTTGCGGCGAAAACCCTCCAACACGAGTTTACAACTTATTATAAGGAGATCTCCCCGATTTGATATTAAAACTCGGGGAAAATACTTTCCATTTCTTACTCCTCCGTCCAGCTTCAACTTTTTAATGTCCCTTTTCTGCGCAAAATTATTATTAATCAGCAATTTATATTTAGTCTCACATTTTTAAAAAGTTCGCCCTAACTGACTAAGTTAACTGCCGTGTGTCATATTATCAAGTATTTATTAGAATAGCTGGGAAGTTGTTATAAGGTTAATACAAGTTCTTTTACTAGCTGCTTTATCAGAGCGTAAAATGTGGTTACCCGAAACTTAAATTTGAAAATGTTTTATAATATTCGAGCCCGCGCACGCGTATTGATATATGGTGAAATAAAAAGCGATAGCTCGATGGTTAGGTGTCTCGATATACTCTACTCCTCAGTGATTAACACTAGTCCTCTCCAAGTTCTAATAAGAGTTACGTACGACAGAACTTCTGTAACTATTGTTGTTGAAATCAACTTACTACGTTTGATGAATCTTGCAAACTGCGAATTATATAACATAACACGTAAATCGAATATATCTAATAAATCATCATAATAACAAAGGATAATAGAATTAACAAGGATCGTGAAAAATTCTTATATTGGCTTAAGGAAAGGAGACTCCAGAATAAATCTTCAGCGTTTACGTGGAAAATTAGATTGCATAAATTTTAAGATCGCTCAAGTCACTTTCGACACAGATACGCTTACGTAATCAAAGTCATTTTGGTATCGAGCGAATGATCGAAATGTTATTTATATTCCGCGAAAACGAGGCCAATCTTTTGTGACCAAAAAAACAACAATCTATTCGTTGGCGCTAACAGGCCCGTTTTGTGACTTCGTCTATGCTATGTTTTGTGAGCGTAAATAAAAACGGTTTAGGTTAATATTTGAGACCTAAGTGATTAAGCGAAATTTGGGTGTTTGAATTGAAATAACAATATCTTCAGCTAAACTTGGCAGCTATCAATAATAGTTGGATTGTTCCGATTGGTGCTGGTCAGTTAGCTCGGGCAGTGTAGTCGGAGATCGCAAGCGTGGCGGCTCTTCTCGTGGCTGGTATCAGGGTGCATGTATTATTCAGTCGCAGGCAAGATCCCGTGCAGCCTAGGCCACTCATTACAATAGGACCGGCGCCGGCTTGGCGGCCAACTTCGGCGATGGCAGACAACGCGACCGATTAAAATTTCATCTCTCTTTGTTCGGGAGCAGAGATAACGGATCGATGTGCGCCGCTAATGCTCTAGCACTGTTGCCGTCGATCTAAATTGAATTCATCGATTCCGTACATACACACTCGGTAAATATTTTAAACGGATCAAGTCTTTTCGGTCGTTTCCAATTACGGGAGTAAACATGTTTATGTTTAGTTGTCAATTGTTTTTTTCCGTGCGGATTGCAGTTGGAAAAACGGCCCAGACTATTCATAATTGGTGCCAAGCGCATTTATCTCGCAGTGGTTTTCCATTAATTCACGGCGAGCAAAGCTTTTAAGTGATATATGAGATGACATTTTCATTCATTACACGTGCAACATGAATCTTATTATCCTTGGAGATTTTGCTATAATACTGCTATTTTCGGAGAGAGATTTCTTGAAATTACGTAAAGCTCATGTATAAGCTTCATAAAAAGGGTTGAACAAAATATCACGGAGCAGCATAAAACCGCTGCGGAGCGCACGCAGCATCTCCGAAACATAACTCACGTATCTAAAATAAAATGTGCGACAAAGGAGGCCATTTGTTTTGGTATTACGCTATCGGCTCGCTACATGGCGAGGGCACCGTCGGCGGCTGTCACGGCGGCTCGGCGCGGCGTTTTCCCTGTTCCTTCGATTTTTCAGCAGACTCATAGCGGTTAAAGTCGTATTTGTAGAAAATTTTAGACGTTTACAACTTTAATAGCGCAATATTGCATGTACATTGACATTGCTGCGCGATCGAGCGTTCCTCTATAGTACTTCAACCATAACTTTCTTGTAAAATGATGCGCTTAATTTGTAGGAATAAATCAGGCACGCTTTATATTCCCGTCACAACCGACAACGGAGCCTTGGAAGCTATTACAGTAGCCGTAATGAGATTTAGAGCGCTCATATAAAGTTATTTATGTGCAGAGCGCGGTTACTGTGCGCCATGGTGCCTCCCACCGCCACTGTCTCAAAAAGCTCAACAAAGCACACGGCGGCTCTATTACATAGCTTATCGTTATGACGGCAAAACTATCCTTTGTATACCAGCTTGTTATTGTATAATAAAATTGTAGGGAAAACATGCCACCGAGTACGTAGCGATTTTTCTTTTTAGTACGTTCCGGCGCGGGTCAAACGGTGCGGTTTGGTACTCCACAATGTTGACCAAAGACGGAATGGTGATATTGTCATGTTACAAAGGTTGCTTTTAATCTAAAGTTATGTTGAGACGATATTATGATAAGTTAATTTAGGATAAACTATGGATCAATCAAGAACATGGATCAATATTGATGTATGTGTATTTATAAGTTTATATTATTTCAAATTATCTACCTCTGATGCACCCACCTTGTTAATCTCTGCACCACCCTAAGGTTGACTGGGAGAGAACGCCTACGGCATTAAGTCCGCCTTTATACATTTGTATATGAAGTGCTTAAATAAATAAATAAAACAAATGTAAAAATATTGACTAGTATTCATTATATATATTCGACTGTTATGCGTCGAAAACTATGTGAATGATAGAAATGTTTTTAATACATTATACCGGCATTAAAATATTGGGTGAATTGTAATCTGATTAATGATCGATAGCAAATGTTTAAAACGCGAACTCGTTGCTAATGACAATCAATATTTTATCAGATGTGATTAATATCCGATACACGAAATGAGAATGAAATCATTCAATAATTCGCGTGATGCATTTTATAATCGATAGATATAAACTTCGATTACAATAAAAATAAATTTGATAAACTATTTATGACTAAACGATGAATGTGTGTATTGTTTATCAATCATCGTTCACTTTAACGGCGAAGGAAACATCGTAAGGAAACCTACATATCTGAGAATTCTCTATACGAAATTTCGAGGGTGTGTGAAGTCTGCCAACCCGCACTAGCCCAGCGTGGTGGACTAAGGCCTAACCCCTCTCAGTAGTAGAGGAGGCCCGTGCTCAGTGTATAATAGTGGGCAGTATATAATACAGGGCTGATTGCATTGCATAAACTATGATAGTTGAGATTTCGGGATAACAACTATTATACCTGCCACTTACATAAAATCGCGCCTGTGCTATTGTTTTCACTTTCATTGCCTAAACCGATTCAATAAAAACGTTTGAGGAAAGTGCGTAAACACAGATACATAATTGAAACCACGTAGTGATTTAACATACGTCATACAAACGAAGTATTCTAGTGGAATAATTAAGCGATCGGACGACAGATGGGCAATGATTACATTAACGCGACCTTGAGTCCCGTGCGAGTAAACAAAGAGGTACAGCTAACTAGAAAGGTGGTAAACTCCCACCACCGCACGCCATAATATTGTTAAGTCAGTCTATATTACATGGAATAGGTAAAACTATCGTAGACACGCACGGCTCGTTTGGACAATGGCGCCGGCCCCTTTATTTATGATTATTTTTATTCGAGGAGGTGAATGATCGATAGCTGTATGGGGCTCGCGGAAACGGACTCCTTTGTTCGAGACGAGATTAATCACACGCACTTTGTGCGATGGCGGCGTTATGAAGATATTCATTAACACAAACCGAACGGCAAGTCTGCGCCAATGTTCTACAAACTTCATAGATAAAGCCAACAAAATGGGCACCGACAAGGGAACTATGATTATGGCGTACTCGACTCGTTAAACAGACTCAAGTATCAAACGAACGTTATCCTTCTCTCATACATAATTCATTAAGAGTACTAAATTAATAGAAATAAACATAAGAGCTAGCATGCGTATTGTGTTACTTGCAACGAAGGTTTTAGAATTCCAAATGCAACTTACCTATACTTTGCCATAGTCAATGCAGCGTTTAAAATGTTTATAGTTATAATTATTCTGGAGAGGTCTCGATGTATTCCGAGCCGTACCTACATGTCTCATCGCTGACTCAGCGTTGTAGGTACCGTTTCTGCACAAATCCGCAATGACGCCGACGCAGCGCTGTCGCTTCATTGTAAAATGCAATAGAATATACTTAGACAATTTTCATACGGATATATTTTTTTTGCCTAATTCACTTTAATATCGCTATACTAGTTGTTACCAAGAGTCAACGTAACCCATATAAATGTCATAACAAAAAAAAAGTCAACGTAACTGGCTATATTTATTTTCAGTAAATGTACTGTGGGATTGAGAGTATGGAAAAGATTCCACACATATCTTTGTTTAACGTGACACAATGGATGATACAGATTTAATCCTTTTGAAATACAGGTAGCCGGTGAACGTGGAGGGCAGCGGGGCGGCGACGGTTTGGCGGGCGTAGTAACGCGATATCGCAAACAAACGCTTGGACACCACGCCTCGCGATGTCAATTAAGCTAATTAAACACACAGCGGGGGAGAGAATGGCCGTCCCAACCCCATCGCCACCCCCACGTCCTTAAACTGACGCATCATTTTAACAACATACGTTTTCACAAAACTACAATACAATGGCCTGTTGGCCAGCTAGCCAATCACACCAAAACCGGAACGTATAACAGAATGCAAATGCTGAATTACACATTCACGGCGAAACGCGATCCATATCGATAACAATTGCAAATATATATACATTTGCAATGAATCGCATTCGTCATCTGGAATTAATTCTATTTAGACAAACTTCCATAATGCAAACGACTAAAGGCAAAATATGCAAACACAATGAGAAATGCTCTGCGTTAGTAGTAAGTAATTACTCGCCGATGAAATTATGGAAATGAGCGGTGAAAAGACAAATAATAGAATGAGTGCTAACAAGAGATAAGACACGGCTTAATTAATAAAGTTGGCGCGCTTGTCTTGGGGCGGCGTGCGGTAGAGACGCTCTCGAAACTGGATCCGAATCGGATAATCGCATTCAGCTAATTGAGCGTTAGATTGACGCTATCGGGCCAGGGAGCGTCGGCCGACAGACGGCGAACGATGCGCGCACCCCGCTCGATCTCTGATCCTCCGCTAATGCGACCAAATCACAGGATCAACTACAAAGGAACACTGCGCCGATAGAAAACGCGAACAGAACATTTCCACGCAAAACGGTACAAAGCTTGCGCTGATTTAAACAAAAAACGACAGAAATGTAACACAGGATGCAATTGAAGACAGTGGCCAGCCCAGTAATGGGTGCCTTTAAAAAATAACAGAAAGGGTTGCAAACGTGCGTCATATTTCCGAAAGTTTTAACGAGAAGGGCTAACGGCGACGAGGGGGAGCCGGGTGCGAGTCACGCGAGTTTACATCGATGCTTTCAACTGTCACCGTTTGTACGATACCGCACGAAACGGTATTAAGGTTTATAAATAGATTAAAGCGAATTGACGATTGATTACTGGCCGTATTTAGCATGAATGTACCGTGGTTTATTGTAATTTGATTTAAACGTACAGAGAACACGTATGCTCAGTAGTATGTGATGCACGTAAGGAGACAATAGGTGCAAAGGCAACGTTGCGTCGTCCGAGCCAAGGTCATATTGTTTGCTTACACAGGTGTGTGGTCGACACCGCGACCCATGTGCTGGCACAAATGACGCATACATACGACGCACACACGTACATAGAAACATTGGGTCCGTATTTGTAATACTACTGGGTTCGCCACTGTTGACATCCTAGGTCATACATGTATTAAGTTGGTGCTAATTTATAATGTTAAACTACTCTACTACTGAAACTATGAATGAATTCTTAATCTAGCTAGATTGAACTATCTAATGAATTAATTCTAAATCTAGTTAGAATTCATAGGTCTATTCCTTAAAATAATATGTTCGAGTAGGTTTCCTAATTTAATGAATACCTACGCTTATAGCTCCGGACGAAATGGAACAGGCAGATGGTCCTATCCGCATTGTTAGATTAAAAGGTTCTTTATTAAAAGAAGTCCTTTTTGGAGGGAGCGACAGAGTGACTTAATACATTATAAAAAGTGTATTTACACTCGACCTCACGCGGCGGACAGCAAAACTTTCGTTTCGGGTGGTTTATGGACGGAAAAATTGAGAAAAGTTGGAGCGTAACGGTCGGTGGCGACTGGCGGCTACGTACGGCGACACGAGCGGCGCGGCGCGGGCGGCTCGGGCGGCGGCGACTTTAATATAATATGTAAATCGAACGGCAACATCGCGAGCTCACGTTCTTCGGCGTAGATACAGGCCCAACTCATATAGCGGCCTGGACGTATTACATGGGGGAGTCGTAAATTGTCGTGCAAAGGCAGGGCAGCAAGTTTTACCGGCTGCATAAGCGAACGAAGACCGAGCAAGGGTTACGAGCCTATGAATGCAAATGAGCGTCGCCGCGCGGGCGAAGGTCGGTTTATCGGCTGATATTTACATAAAACCGCAGAAAGCCGGCCGCCGGGAACACTTACTCGCCTAGTGCTATCATAATTATGCTGATCATAAGAACCTGTAATGTACTAATGCTACTGTTCGGTGTAATATGACCGAACACCTTAGTTAGCATAAATGCACGCAGCGCATTTACTTAAAATTGTAATGTTTTGTGAGTAGCGTAGTAGTTGTAACACAGTCTGTTCCGAGGCAGTCGGGTTCAGTCCTCGCTACCATAACATTTAACATTAAGTGATATCAAACATTAACATTGAACATTTGTAACATTTGTGACGAACATTAAATCCATGAACATTACTGCTCATTCTATCATTCAACAACCACTGCACCCCCGCTCTATACTCGTACATTAATTTTTTGGTCCTTCGAGGGGGCCTCGCGTGGCGTGTAACTACGTATAGCCGTAAGAGCGAGGTGGTGAACTGAACAGTTAACTAACAATCTGTGCTAGTGAAGTGTGAGGTGTGCAGTGTTAACAACTGGTGAGCAATCGCAGTAAAGTCGAGGATCAACAGATACGCAAGTAAAAATTTTCCTTTTATTACTCAACAACACTTCTAACAAGCAAGTATCATGGCAGACATTGTGGACATCCAGGCATTGATCCATGAAAACATTGTAAAACTTGGTATTAACGTTAAGAAAGACAGCGCCGATAGAAAAACATTAGATTACTTCAAGAAACGTTTGAATACTTTGGACGAATACTGGAAAGAGTATCAATTCAACCATGATCGTATTCGCATGGAGGTAAGTCAAACCCACCCTTACTTTGTACAACGAGAGTATGAAAAAGCAATAAAGGCGTACGAAGAAGTGAAAGCTATAATTAACCAGCAACACAAGAAATTGTTGGCAAGAACAAGCGACCAGGTAACAGGTGAACAGCCAAGAACCCCTACAGGAGTAATATCCGATGCGGAACCGGTACCCGGAGACATCAATGCGGAAGCAGGACCTAGTGACACTAGACCGGGGGTTAGCAACACAGGTACAAATAGTAAGATAGACGACCTATTGCGGCGTCAATATGCGAATTTTAAAGCCTTTTTGCGAACAACATCAAACATAGACGTGGAATCAATTACGGAAAAATGGGAATTTAAAGATACTTTAAAAACTCTGCAGTCGAGATGGTCAGCTATAGATAGCCTACATTGGGAAATTGAGAGCGAGCTAGATGGAGACAATGAAACATACAGTATGATGTTCGACAGGTACGAAAAACAATTTTACAATTTAAAAAAGGCCATCAACACAGGCATGTGGTCTGTCGCGCATAGAGATAATACAACTCCCCAGCTTGACATTCCTGTATTTAGTGGCAACTACGACAAGTGGGTATCGTTCAAAGATTTATTCACCGAAGCTATTCACAACAATCCATCTATGTCAAAAGCCCAAAAAATGCAACATTTAAAAAGTAAGGTGCGGGGAGAGGCTGAACGACTTATACAACATCTGCAAATTAGTTCCGACAACTACTTGGTGAGTTGGGAAATTCTGAATAATCGTTACGACAACAAATACCGCATATTTTCCTCCTACTTAAACATTCTGTTAAACATTCCTATCAAGCAACAAAAATCATTATCTCACATCAAAACAATGCATGATACTACGCGGGAATCTCTTTATGGAATAAAAAATCTAGGAGTTGACATAACATCATGGGACCCGATGATAGTCCATATTTTAGGTCAGAAACTAGATTCGGAAACATACGATGACTACCTCAACACATTAAAGAATTCCAAAGACCTTCCAATTCTAAATGAGTTTCTAAGCTTCTTGGAAAAGAAGTTTACAAACTTAGAGACAGCCCAGAAAAAGCCAGATAACGGGGCATTGAAACTTACATTTCAAGCAAGAAATAACCATCAACCACTTTCAAGTTTAAAGAAACATTTTAATTCGTATAACAAACCCAGAAATTATAATAATTGGAACATCAACAACCCTATTGCGAAAGCGATGCACGCGTCAAATTTTAATTGCCCGCTTTGCAATAACCAACATGGCATTTATAATTGCAAAAGGTTTTTAACCCTAGACGACGATCAAAAATTAAAAACAGTCAACAAATTGAAACTTTGTACCAATTGTTTATTTAGCCACGATGGAAATAAATGTACATCGACCCGAACATGTCGAAAGTGTTTATCAGCACATAATACGATTCTTCATGACGCATTTATGAAATCTACGAATTTATCGACCCAAATAAACAACAATACCCGTAATCCAACTACTCAGCAACAAGAAAGGCGCAATGAACTCATAGCCGGTACATCACACGTGTCGCAAGAAGACAATTCGGAGATATTACTTGCTACAGCTTTGGTAAAGGTAAAGGCTTCTGATGGCTCATATTATAATTTGCGAGCTTTGGTTGACCAAGGTTCACAAATATCGCTAATCACAGAAAGAGCAGCCCAGTTGTTGAACATAAAGAGACAAAGATGTAAGGGTGTCATTTTCGGCGTAGGTCACAAGGAGAACAACTGCAAGGGGGTAATTTCTATAGAGTGTGGTTCAATGTACAACAACTTTATGTTCGAGTCAGAAGTTTTCATCATGAAAGATCTTATTAAGTGCCTTCCTAATAAAAGTTTCACGAAACCTGCATGGTCGTTTATTAATACCGTACAGTTAGCTGATCCAGAGTTTTACATCAGCCGCCCCGTGGACTTGCTACTTGGAGCTGACGTCTATGCAAACATTGTTTTGAGTGGAATGATTAAGGCGGATAACGCCTATGAACCTTTGGTTCAACAAACACAATTGGGATGGTTGTTGTGTGGTAACGTGAAAACATACCATTGCAACGTAGTTGTAAATAACGTCGAAGATATCCAGAGATTTTGGCAAGTTGAAGAAATTAGTGAATCGACCAGTCTCTCGGTAGAAGATCAAGAATGTATTCAGTTGTATAATGATACCACAAAGCGTATAGAAGGTGGGCGATATGAAGTCCGAATACCACTAAAAAACGAATTAAAACACAAACTGGGATTATCGAAATCAATGGCAATTGCACAATTAAAAAATTTGGAACAACGATTTAAAGGACAAGAACAACTGTCACAAAAATACAAAACCTTCATGAGTGAATATCTAGAATTAGAACATATGAAACCAGAAGAAACTAATAGTACAATAGCTATTGAATGCTACCTACCGCATCACGGCGTGCAGCGAGAGGACTCATCAACTACCAAATATAGAGTTGTGTTTAATGCATCGGCCAAAACGTCAACAAAATTTAGCCTCAACGATATAATGTATAAGGGACCAAATTTACAAAAGGACTTACAAACCTTGTTATTGCAATGGAGGCAATATCCCTATGCATTTACAGCTGATATTGAAAAAATGTATCGCCAAATTCTCGTCAACAGTACTGATCAACATCTCCAAAAAATAGTATGGAGGCAATCACCAGAGGAACCTATACAGACTTTCCAGCTTACTACTGTCACCTATGGGACAAAGGCAGCACCCTTTCTAGCAATCATGACGTTAAAACGACTGGCGTCGGACGAACGAAGCAAATATCCGGAAGCAGCAGCTGTTTTAGAAAATTCTTTCTTCATGGATGACCTTCTACATGGGTGCTACAACATTAACCAAGGAAAACGTCTAATAAGTCAATTAACACAGTTATTGAAATCAGGTGGATTCAATTTAAGGAAGTGGACCTCGAATAATCACGAATTATTAGAAAACATAATTTTAAATACCGGCGACTCCATGTATAATTTTAAAGATGAAGAAACATCCAAAACTTTAGGATTGTGCTGGAGGCCAAACGAGGACCATTTTACATTCAACTGCGAATTCACAAAGACCACATCAAAATTAACAAAACGCAAATTATTATCGGAGATTTCGAAATTATTTGACCCGTTAGGGTGGTTAACACCTTTATCTACGAAAATAAAATTACTTTTTCAAAAATTATGGAAAACTGATCTACAATGGGACGATACAGTGTCAGACGAAATCTATAATGAGTGGTCTAAGTTAATCGCAGATATCGAAAACATAAAAAGTTGTGCGATACCAAGATGGATTTTAACCCAAGAAAATGACGTCATTGAACTTCACGGTTTCTGTGATGCATCCATTGAAGCTTATGCGTGCGTGGTATACGTGCGTACCAAAGGGACAAACAAAACCGTAATAGTCGCCGCCAAATCAAAACTGGTACCATACAAAAAGGCGATCACATTACCGAGAATTGAGCTTTGCGGTGCATATTTATTGTCGAAACTAATGGCAAAAATTACAACAAGCATCAATTGTGGCCACGAAATCTACGGATGGTGTGACTCTATGGTCGTATTGGGTTGGCTGCAAGGTGACTCGACTCGCTGGAAGCCATTTGTGGCAAATAGAGTTAATACAATAAAGCAGAATATGCCAAGTTACGTTTGGCGTTATGTAAAATCAGCTGAAAATCCAGCAGATTGCGCTAGCAGAGGTATAACAGCGACCCAGCTGGTAGGAAATCAGTTATGGTGGCAAGGACCAGTATGGCTGTCAACATACAATGCTAACAAGGATCACGAACAACATATTTACAAAACAGAAGAGGAAACAAGAGTTATAAAACAGGTCAACATTGTGCAACATCATAACGTAATTATAGAGGACTTATTACAAACTCATAATTCGTTTAGAAAAATCGTACGTATACTCGCATGGATACATAGGGCATTGACACCAACTCTGCGACGTAAACATTTACCAGGCTATTTAACATTATTAGAATTACGTAACGCTAAGTCAGCAATTATAAAATACGTGCAAAGGAATGAATTTGCAGACGATATTGAGAAATTACTTCGAGATGGAAAGGTTAGCCCACGCAGTAAACTATTAAATTTGAATTGTTTCATTGACAAGGAAGGCCTATTGAGAGTGGGAGGACGCTTAAGGCACGCGAATATAAGTGTCGAAATGAAGCACCCGAAGATCATTCCTGCTAAAAGCCGGTTAGCGGAACTTCTGATACTAGAATCTCATTTGTTAACATTTCACGGTGGGCCAAAACTAACTTTGGCAACACTCAGGCAACAGTATTGGATACCTGGAGGAATCAACAGCACTAAAGCTCAATTAAGAAACTGCATTACTTGTCGAAAATATGAAGCAAGAAAACAGTACCAACTAATGGGTGATCTTCCTGCGGCCAGAATAAATCAGGCCCCTCCATTTTATCATACAGGAGTAGACTATACAGGTTTCTTGGAAGTTAAACTGAGCAAAGGAAGAAGCGTGAGAGCAACAAAGGGATACGTAGCTGTATTTATATGTATGGTAACAAAGGCCGTACATTTAGAAATAGTGTCTGACCTGACTAGTTCGGGATTTTTAGCTGCACTTAAAAGGATGGCGGCGAGAAGAGGAACACCACGACATCTGTATAGCGACCAAGGAACCAATTTCATCGGAGCAAATAGAGCCTTGCAAGAAGAATATAGGCTATTGAAACAAATCCACGATGACAAATTACAAGCCGAAGTAGCGGAACTAAACATATCATGGCACTTTAACGCGCCAGCTTGGCCAAATGCCGGAGGATTGTGGGAGAGAGCGGTTCGAAGTTTGAAATACCATCTAAAAAGGGTAATTGGAGAACAAAGACTAACTTTCGAAGAATATGCAACAATCCTTGCCCAAGTGGAAGCCTGCTTAAACTCAAGACCCTTATGTTCGCTTACTGAAGATATAGAGGACTTGGAATATCTAACACCCGCTCATTTCTTGACAGGAAGATCTGGCTTAACTATAATTGAGACTAAAACGGATGCTCGAACAAGATGGCACTTAACAAACAGTATATTTCAGCAAATCTGGAAGAAATGGAAACTGGAATACCTAACCCAGCTAACCTCGAGAGACAAATGGCTGAAACCTCAACGAAATTTGAAGATTGGGGACATGGTTGTGATACATGAAGACAATATTCCAGCAGGAAAATGGTTGATGGGCAGAGTGATTGGCTTACACCCAGGGAGCGACGGATACATTCGAGTGGTGACGTTAAAAACCCGAAATGGCGTAATTAAAAGGCCAATCGTGAAACTTTCTGTCCTACCTCTAGAAACTACCGAACAACAATCAACTTCATCGGTAACGAATCCAACAGAAACAAGAAGAAACAACCTAACTAAAGAAAACAAAGAACATACCGGAACAAAAAAATCTGCTCACGTTACCTTTTCGTACATAGCATTGGCGCTAACATTTCTCATGAGTCTGTGTAGCAGTGTTAACGGCTCCTACAATATCACGCAGTTCGGAAAGGAACAGTCTTTGTACTTTGATCCGATTGCGAGTCTAAGTTTAACCAAAGATATTTGGACCTTAGTTATTTTCTATGACATGTCTCCATACTGGGAAGGAGTACAAGCACTCAACAAAATAACGAATTACTTAGACATAACATGTAAAACGATAAGTGATGAGCACTGTAACATGATAGTAACACAGCTGTTTCACGAGTCCAATGAACTGAAATATTATAATAAACTTTTGATGACACAACAGTCGCGCGAACACGCCAGACAGCGGCGCGGCTTAATCAACGGAGTTGGCTATTTAGCAAATTCCTTGTTCGGCGTATTGGACGAACGGTTCGCAGAAAAATACACTCAAGATATCGAATTGCTCAGACGGAATGAAAAACACATCGTCGACTTATGGAGAAATCAAACTTCAATAATTGAATCAGAGTATAACCTTCTCAAACGAACGGAAGACATCATGAAACAACAGCATAAGATTATTAATCAACATTTAATTAATCTGGATAAAGTGTCAAACAGACTACAACAAAAAATTAACAACATATCTTTACTCCAGGATTTTACTTTAATGTCACTTACCGCAACCAATTTGTTACTAAACCTAAAAGGAAACCAAGACACTATCCTAGATATACTCACCAATATTCATCATGGCCAGGCCAACATTCATTTAATCACACCTGCTCAACTTCAGACTGAGCTGACTACGATCTCTGCGCATCTATCGGATGATACTATGTTGCCAGTTGAACCTCATAACGTTAAGAATTTGTATCAACTTTTAAATTTGAAATCAAGATTCACTGAAAAATATTTTATATTTGAAATTACATTCCCACTTATTAGCCGAGATCGCTTCAAATTGTATAAAATAATACCTGTTCCTCATCAAATCGGGAACACAATGAATGAATTTATTCCACTGTCAGAATACATCGCAACAGATTTGAAAAGAGACACGTACATAACCATTACCAAGGAAGAACTGTCCCTGTGTACTAAACATGAACTATGGATATGCGATTTGAAAAAGCCAGTTTACCACCAGAACAACGGTAATAACTTTTGTGAAATAAATAGCAGAACTAAATTATGCAAAGTCAAAAGGTCAAGATGTAAAAACCAATTGATACCATTAACAAACCCGTCTCTCTATTTGTACCACTACTGTAAAAGCTACCCCATAAACATAATATGTCAAGATCAAATCCAATTGGATCAGCTATCCAAAACTGGAATAATGTACCTAGAACCTGGTTGTTTATTAAGGGGTCAAGACTTCACTCTCCATGCTCAAAGAAAAATAGAGAATAAAATCAACATTAAAAACAATGTTTTCGTACCAAAATTAGACCAATTGAACTACGTACTTAATAGTTCCATGCCGTTTGACAACCTTCCTAACATTACGGAATCCAATGAGCTAGAACTAGAGTTAAACAAACTCCACAAACGCATAGAAGCGATGAAGACCAGCCAAGCAGAATTAGGAACGTCATTATCTCCTCACGATGTTCACCTATACTCGGTGAGCTACATCATGGTGGGCGCGAGTGTGCTGGCAGCAGGCGCCCTGTGGTGCCGTCGCTGGCAGCGAATGCGGGTGCGCAGCGCCCGTATCTCTCCGAACATCGAGCTCCAGCCTACCTCCAGTCGTATTGAGAATAGTGTGCGAGTGCAAATGAGGGCTGACGAGCGGCTTAGTGTTAAATGTTCTAGTGAAAGTGTGGGTCCAAAAGGAGCTAGTGTCCTAGACAATAGTGATAGCGCGCAACGGCCAATAGTTAACTGTGGATCGAGTGAACATGTTTATGATAAGATAAACAAACCTACATTACTAAACAAATCGTGCTCGCCTATACCGAGGCAACGATTTTAGATAAAAATAATTTTACATAGTATAAAGTATAATTGATGTCCAATGTTTCAAATAATATATTAGCTTTAAGTTCTATTTCGTCTTTATCTTTTCGGCGCCCGGAATATGTTCGGTGTAATATGACCGAACACCTTAGTTAGCATAAATGCACGCAGCGCATTTACTTAAAATTGTAATGTTTTGTGAGTAGCGTAGTAGTTGTAACACAGTCTGTTCCGAGGCAGTCGGGTTCAGTCCTCGCTACCATAACATTTAACATTAAGTGATATCAAACATTAACATTGAACATTTGTAACATTTGTGACGAACATTAAATCCATGAACATTACTGCTCATTCTATCATTCAACAACCACTGCACCCCCGCTCTATACTCGTACAGCTACCTTAATCACAAACTCATTTGTTTATAGCGTTAGTTGTTACGAAGGTTGAAGATGGTATTTACAACATTTTGAACGTTGTCTTAATAAATTTCATCAAGTAATATGAATTGCGGCAAGTTTGATAACAAAAGTATAATATAAATCTAGCCCGTACAAATTACAATATGCATCATGCTTTACAGATTGTGCGTTTGGTAAAGACTAGATGAATCTATATATACCTCCACTTATTGTGGCATTCGAATATTGTGTAATTATTACGTTGTGTTATGAACGTGACTGCGGGACGATCGTAAGGCGTCAGTACTAGCCGCCAGCACACGTGGTCGCGGCTCAACGCTCGCTGTCTGCTGCTAGTCTCTACGGCGGCCGCGAACGCGCACGTCCATCCATCCGTACATTATAATTGCATCGGCATTCATCGAGCGCGGGTTAACATAATGTGTCGATTGAAAAACGTTCTTTGTCTAGACAATTAATACGTTGGCGCGCTTAAACACGTCATGTTTATAAAATTAACTATTTTGTTCTAGGAGATTTACTTGTGTAACTTTTTGTTTTGTTAAAATTCATTATACATATTCGAAAATTAAATTATGCTACAATAAAAACAAGGACCACTTTTTGAACGATTACATGTAAAACGCGGCGCGGACAGTTTCGAAAAGCTTTCAAAGGCCTTTTAATCGTGCCCGAATATCTGAAACGTCGGACAGGTGACCCAAAACTTCCCTGTAGCGATGTTTACAAGGCATCCAACTCTACAAAAACAACGATACATCAAAAGTGAGTTACAAGTTAACTGGCGCTATCCGTCGCGGCCCACGGCAAAATTTCGATTTAAGTTGACACGGGTACAGAGTACAGACCAACTGCGCTCGAGCTCTCTGTTCGCTTTTTACAGCGACGTGTTGAAACTCGTCCACTCAATAAAAGTAGTCTCGTAGATAATGTCAAACATTGAGGGAGTCGGTACTTGGTGTTGTGTCGCGGTAAATAGAGCGCGCGTCAAGACGGTGACACTGAAGGTGAGCGGCGAATCACACAGGGCGTGATTCATGAGCATTTTAAACCTCTATTCAACAAGTAGAGCAATGAAAAAAGCAAAGGGAGGAGCGTCGAGAGAGGACAGACGAAGGGCGGAGCTTTCTGAAAAACCAGCGGCGCGTCATCAACACACAAGAGACGTAAGGGTCGCTCTCTTGTTGCTAGGAGATTATGAGCAGATGTTTCGCAGCGGTGCAGCACAAGGAAACCGTTCCTAAGCTCTTTGTGTCCAGTGCACGTACATTATGTGAAAACTTCAAAGCGCTGAAGTTTACACGCTGCGATTTGTTGCGAAAAGTAGATGTTTAAATTTTACGCAGATAAACGAGCCCCGCGAAGACAATAAAGAACATAAAGTGTACAGTTTAAAACTTTTCGCGGGGCGAATCACTCCGACGATCCGCTTTGAAAGTTGAAAGACGAAGCCGGCGGCGCGGTGGCGGGCTCGGAGGCGGCGGCGCGCGCTTACTGCCGCGATCATACTGTCAATGTAAGAAATATTGCCCGGTGAAAATCACCACCGCCAATTTTGCGAACCACTTTAAAATAAATATCAACTTGTGCAATACGTTTTGTGTATTCAACACTTGTGAACTATGAGAATCGTTTGTGGATGAGTTGAAAAATATGTATCATTCGTTTTACTGGTTACTCACTTTACGTTTCACATCGTAATTGAAATTTCTGCAAGATAATAAGAATTATGCAATACAATATGTGCTGAATTATATTATTATTGATATTTATAGAAATTAATGGCAACGTCAAATTAATTTAATGATGATAAACATTAAAGAAATATTTTTTCTGCATAAAATGTAATGCAGTTTTGTTTACACAAACATTTGTTACAGTAAAGTATGAACCTAATATTTTAGCTATTGGTTCTTCAGACTTTTTAGATACATAAGATTTTTTTAATACATGCGTAGATATGTAATTAATGTGTATTTAACACATTTCCAATACAAGAACGAAGTTTATTTGACAAGCATCACTAATGAGTATGACCGAGGAAACGGAAAGAACACGAGAATATTATCAACTAGAAAAAGAGAAGATAAAAGCATTCTTAGTTATGTGGGCATATAAAAACACTAATGACAAGCCATGACAAGGTAGAAGAGTATAATTATAATTTACAGATGTACAAACTCAATTAAACAGTCTCAAACTATTTCCATACGAAATCGTAATCGGTTCATTGGTTCAGCCACGAAAGCGTAACAGCTATCTGTTATATTACGAAAGTAACTCTGTCTGTATAGACAGACAGAGTTACTCTCAGATTTATAATATATAAGCATGGATGTAAGTATAGAGGAATGACAATCAACAGTACGCACTACATGCACCGTCGCGTTGGCGCGGTGCGATGCGTCACGGTGGCGCGGCAGCGCAGTTTGTCGGCCGCGCCGTGCTAATCCTATTTCTGCGACAAATTAATATGCTCATCGGCAGGCGCGCGGCAGTGTCAGCCGCATCACTAGATTACAGCGCGTTCGTGGCGCGATTGTATTTTAAGTGTATTATCCAATTTGGTGGATATTGTGCGTGTGGTAATCCGCGGTCGTCGCCCATGTACCGACGTTTAGTCGCGAGCCGCACGATAAACGCCGCACACTGGCGTACTAGTGGCATTATCGCGCGGCGCGGATGAAGCGAGCTGCCGCACTTAATAGATTTTGTTGGTGGTGCGTCCGACGCGGTCAGCCTATTGCAAACTAACGGGATTATCGCTCGAATATGATTTTAGTTCGATGCCGGCAAAATGACCGTGCCGCGTGTGCCTAATCTGATAACATTATAATGTAACGACGCCGACCGTGTAAATCTAAACGTTCGTACATATTTAAACGAACAAGCTTTACGTGTCTTCGTCAAACAACAATTTAGGTATTAAACTCATTTCCAAGATAATGTGTCGCGGGAATCTCTTTTTACAGTTTAGAATTAAGTTTATAATATAAAGTGGCAACAAATTTTTAGAGGTAAACAAAGATATGAAAACAACAACTAATTTAAATTAAATTGAACATTAAACACGATGAAATTCAAAAGCATTTCAATGTTCCTCTATCTAAAGTCTGTAATTACAAAGTTGTGCTGAAATTTTGCAAGAGAAATAAGATCGCACCAAAACTGCGAAAATAATTAAAATCGACGCAAACCATTAAAAGCGCAGTTTATAATAGGAGAGTGCATCGTGGAGTGTCCTTCATGTAGGCAGTTAAAGAGTTGGAGGAGCGCACTCGAGCACGAGTATGCACTGTCGAGCCGCCACCTCGCGCTGACTAACGAACCTTCCGACAAAAACTCTACTGCACTCTACACCGCTCTACCATGCACCGCGTGCTCTGCCGCGCTCCGTCCGCGCCTCGCGGCACCGCGATTAAACTTCCTATACGTACTCGCATGCTACTAATAATCCTTACAGAGTTAATTACATGTAAACGGTGAGTGTACATTTCTATCGTGTTGCTTTTTAAAACGCTTCCAAGAAAAAAGTTCGTCTCGATCGCGGTGAGCCGCCAAGGCGCAATCTTTACGCGCTTATTTTTATATACGTTCAAACCGGTTTATGCGTAATTCCAGTTTGATTTATTTTTATTTTATGGACATTCCGTGCCCGAGAGCGACTGCCAATCATTTGGAAATGAATTTAGGACTTTTTGATGGCAATAAAGTCGAATAAAATAAATAATGCGAGAGAATTACAAAAGATCTATTAATTTAACATCCTTCCACAAGAACCGTAAAAGACAAATGATCAATAGCGCGCGAACCGATCGGGGTCTAGATTTTAATATCGAGATTGCGCAACGATCGCGATGTCATTAAACTGACTCCATTTGAAACGAGGTAAGCTTAAGCTGGTTATCAACTTGAAATGATATACCGAGAAGAACGGGGGCGGAGTCGTTTTATTTTTAAAACGACGGCTAAACAATGGCGTGCTATTCACAATATTTTGTGTGCTATGAGCGGAAACAACAGGTATGCATAAGTCAGAGATGGCGAAGCTTGGCAATATTTTCACAAAAAACTAGACGGTCTAATGAGCAGTTAAGGCGCTAAGTTATGGAGATTTACTTAGAGATCTACAGTTTGAACTGAATGCAATATTATGACGAAGGAATTATGTTACACTTTTAAGTTTTACTATTGCTAAGCATTTTTGATCCAATATATTATGTAATGGTCTTACCATTCAGGTTTATGAACTTTTATTGAATGCCGCTTGTAGAAAGAATGCCAATAGTTAGATATCAATAACATCAACTAATTATAGTTATGATAGATTTTTTTATGATTCACGTGTACCCCTAAAATTATAGATCCAATTAAACTTGAAAGCTTAGTAAGATGAATCAATGAAAAGATTATTTAAAATAAGTCTTATTAATACCGTGCATTCGGCGAGAGACAAAATGAAAGTTCACATAAAGAATGTTTTGATAAAATTCGCAATACGCCGTCAAAATTATTTTCGAGAGCCGCGATATGTGCATTGCCAATTTAAATTTTATTCATAATGAAAGCGTGGAACGTTTCCAATTTTTTTTTATTAATGCTTTTAATCCGATGAATAGAATTATAAGTGTCTGTTCGTTTGTCATAGCTAGATAGTATATGTTGTATTATTGCTAGGATGTCTTTAGAGACAATGGAGTATGCAATATAAGATAAACGGAATGAGTATAAATATAATGTAGTAGCGTCAAACTATAACACAGTACTTCGCGACATGAATGATAGTTTGTTGACACTTATAAAGGCATCCACATGGCGTATCGAACAGCATTAGTTGACGTCAAGCGGTCATCAATCAATGTACAAAGCTTTCTACATTATATCATACATACTGTACAATATGAGCTAAATTTAATTGTTATTCAATTCCCGCGGTCGGGACAAGTACTTGCAAACTCCGTACATATTTGATGCGTAGTGCGTAGTGAACCCAAACTATGTAATTGTAAAGGCTTTTTATTTGGAAAAACAAATGAAGCGAATTTTATAATACGGAACATACATATTTTTAAATGAATAAACTGAAAAACTTACATGAAAAATGCTACACAAATCAAACACCTTAAGTGACGCCGATTTTTAATACTAGTCAAGCCATATTTCTATTTTGAAAAACTTTTCGACACTCATATACAACAAGGACACGTATTACGAGAATAAAAGATCACACGTCTATTTTCATTAGCAGCGTTATAGCAGTTACGTCACACTTTGAATCACATAGTAACGTAATCGGAGGAATAAAATATTATTCGTTGAGAGTTTTATACTGTAATTTTGTTATGACTGGCGTGATGATTTTTAGCCAATTTTAGCGAACAATTCGATTCGTTGAGTTAAATCTTGCTATGGAATACGAGGTTGTGACAAAATAGGTACACGTTGTTTTAAGTATAGTTTTTACCGAATTTAGTAAGCAGAGATAGAAAAATCTTTGTAGTTTTAATTAGAATAGAAAAGGGTTAATATTTAACGTTTGTACAAGGTTCAATTTCAATAGAAATAATTACAATATTTTTTGACAGTTTACTTAACAATTACACATCTCTATTGTAATTTGTTACATAAACACAGTCGCAATTATCTGACACATATGCTTCTTACACACATTCACCATCGCTTTCCTAAGACTTATTGGCACGTCGCGCGCGTTTTTACCCCGCGATTTTCACATGCTTAATGCAACAATGGACGGATTGCACACCGACGAGGAGCAATCGGTTCGATGGAGGTCGTTATAGATAATACCAGTATAACGCACTGGACAGTTTGTAGATCGGTGGTGATACATCACGGCCGTCAGGATATATATGGGCGTTGCCTTCTATCGGTCGTTGCAGTTAACGTAACACATTGTCCGCTGCGTCGCGTTCGGCTTTTTGCGGTGTAAATAATGACTATGCTGCGGTAAAATGCCATATGCTGCTTTTTGTCCCCCGTTTGTTTAGTTTAATATCTTACGAAGTGCGTGCCGTGTTTGAAAATTTAGTAATACTAATTTTAGTGTCTTATGTAATAATGTTCGATAGCGTACCTTTTACTGCCCCGGTGGCGTAGTTGTATTACGCTATGACTGCAATGCTGATGTCTCGGGTTCGATTCCCGGGTCGGGCAAAGTGATATTGGGTTTTAAATTCAGTATCAGCCCGGAGTCTGGAATTTGTGCCCGATACGGCGATAGGCTCGCCATATCACATCATGGGACGGAATACGCACGGCGAAAAGTGGGTGCACTAGTTGCGCCACTGCCTACGCCTTCGGGGATAAAAGGCGTGAGTGTAATTGTGTGTGTGCGTACCTTTTACGTACTTTGAGAATAATCGATTAGAAAATTGTTACTGCACTTTAGAATGATGTTTTATAGTATTTCCTCATAGCCAGATAGTTCTGTTTAAATAAAGTATATTAATATAGAGCTACATATAGCATTACGAGCTCCACAAGCGATCGACCGTGTTGCTGTCCGCAACAATCATGTCAGACATAGTTAATTAAACGCACATTTAAATAACTTAAACTCAGTGTCCGTTGAATATCATTATAGCTTACATTTTCATCCTTTTAAATGTTCATAGCTAGAATATTATTAGAACAAAATGTTTTAGCGTCTAAATTATCCCAGGAATGTTAATATCCAACCCGTCTGGGCTTGCCTGTCATTTACTGCTGAAAAGAATCGTAAATACCAGACTAAAAATATAACCAGTGTGTTTTTCATGTGTCTGCAATTTTCGTGCAAGATATTTTTAACGCCACCGTGTGATGTTTTGATTCTTTGCTTTTAAACATTGGAAATGTGCTATTGATACCGCTAGTATGATTATTCAACTGACTGCAGTTAAATAATCCCACTGATGGAGTAAAAATATATCTATTAACGAACGATTCAATAGTAAGCTAAGGAAACCATGTCCCTGTAGTATTTATGCAGATACAACGTCAGAAAGCATCTATTTCAAAATAACATTGTGAGTATCTTGGGAAATGCAAAATTATGCAACCTTTTAAAATGGCAAACGTCCGTTACGCGAGGCGGGTTAGAGAAGTGATCGGCGCACACAGAGATACCGGCACGTACACACGGCACAGTCGTCTTGAACGAGGCAATGGTCCCGACGCAAATCCGATTTACCATCGGATCTGCGATACATAAATATGCTGAATATACAAGTCGCAAAATATCAGTTGAGAAAAGGCTGCCTCTGATTTCAAATGGGCAAAGCGCACAATGCGAACCTAACCGGTTATGCTTGTTTATTTTGCACGCATTCCAGCCGAGTGGCCGGGAGCGAGCGAGACCCATTCCCGGACGGATCAGGAACTCGATTCCTGCACGGCTCGGCCGCCCTTGAAACCAGACGTTTCATCGTCGCTGGTAAAAATATTGTTAAGACGTGAAACATTTATGTGCCAAAAAATGTAAACAACCACCATCCGAATCTGCGTCATTCGCGTTCTTCTACAAACAGGTACACCGAGGTGTCTATAATTTATTTTGTTAGACAAAATCTTTTAGTCTGAATTAATTTTATTGTATACTGTGTGAATACTATGCTATCGGTTGCCAAGAATAATATTCAGTTTAGGTATGTATCAATATCGGCGTGTCCGTAACGGATATTTGCTGGAGCGGCACCGCAGCTGCCGATGTCAATTATTTGAATAACACTGCGTAAAACACACGTGTTAATTTCCTTTGCATATGCCAAACCAATAACAACCGACCTAAATGAATAGATATGTGCATTTAATTACGTTGTAAATAAAATGTTCGGTAATTATTGTCACCAAAATTGTTAACATTAATTAGATTTAGCGGCTTGTTTCGTATGAAAATACGTTTGTCGTATCGTGATTTATGAGTATTAATCATGTGTACGGCTCATTATTTATAGACAGCGCGTCATCACCGTAAGTTTTGTTTATGCAGTGGCGTGTAAATCCATTAGTCGGAAGTACGTCACTGGCGCCCGTTGACACGCGCCTCAAGCGGACACGGCCGGTTTCACCCAGCGAACTGTGACGACACATGTTTTGTTCACACAATACACCACTATATACACAATAATTAATATAGTTCCCAAAACACTTCTTTCCTCCACCCATACCGGTTTCGCATCACGTTCGCTATGAGAATTCACTTTAATTGGCAAATAATACGCAGGCCAATTAAGGATGCTAAGTCGGGTGGAGGCGCGCGTGATGCGACTACTAAACCTATTCAATTATGCAAACGTTGTCACAAAAGAATATCTCCAACTCGCACACTTCGTTTATTTGACCGTGCCGATGTAGAAAGGGCTGTAGTAAAGCGTATCGCTTGTTTTCAGTCAAGTGACTATTGTTATAATACATGTTCGTACTATATCGCTAACTTTCACACTTTTCACTTACTCGAGCGTTAAAAACTTATTATATCCACACAAAAGTACTTTCACTGAGGCCGTCGGCAAAAGGTTCGTATATAAATAGCTATCGATGGTTGGTATTTAAATAAAACACTCGATATCGAATGAGGTAGTGAAATGGTGAGATATCGACGCCGCAGAGACGCCGGAGTCGCGACGCCCGCCGACGCCCGCCCGGGGGACATGGCAATTGTCATGTAAAGCGTCGTCAGAGCTAAAGCGTGGCACATCTAGCGAGAGTATTGCCTCTGGCGGAAAATGCACTTTTGCGAAGCGATTGCCTGTCGATCTAAGTTCAGATTCAAAGAAACGGCGCGGCGGGTCGCAACCCAACAACGAAACGGCGATATCTCGCTGAGTAACAATTACTATCGGTCGACGCTCCTACGACTGAATTCGTTAACACACAATTACCGAAGTTTTGTGCCTACTCGGTAAATAGAATGGCGTCGTGTTTTCGTTTTTGTTATTACAGAGATAATTAGTTTTTATAGTATTCCTACATATTTATGTTTATTTCGAAACACCATTAGATAATACACAGTACACAACGGTTTTATACATAGTTTTAGGCTATAGAGCATTGCGTTTACATCTTAAATGTATGAATTACGTTTTATTGTAGAGCGGTTATAAATGATTTATATGTACCCGCGAGAATCATAATCATACACTCTGTGCCTTTCACTCACAAGCCCATAGAGCAAAAAGTTTCATCAAATGAATTTTAATATATAGAAACGGCAAGTGTATTTACCTTTCTAAACCTTACAATATACGCATATTGCATGTCATGCAGTAACAACGAGTGAAAACATCTCGAGGAAATCAGCGCGTCATTAGAATGTGAGTTAAACACGTGTGCGTGTTGTTCCCAGGCGCGATTATTAATGGAGAACATATTAAGCCTGAGAAACAGATCTGCCGCTGCCTCGCTGTCTATACAATGTTATTACAAGCGTATTGTGTACATATATTCGTGTCCGCACACGTCGAAAAGTGATTTTCGTGGATTCTAATTGTGCCCGCATCGGTAAATGCAAAATCCGTCTTAATAGTAATTTCATCATTTTAAAGTATATTATGAAGCTTGAAACTGACTAAACAGATAGAATCTACGTTATCAGATAAGTAAAATGACAAATAATAACAAAGAGTCATTTTTATATTATAACTAGCTGTTGCCCGCGGCTCCGTCCGCGTGAATGAGTTTTCTCGGGATAAAAGTCCCGCTTTATATTTTCCCGGGATAAAAAGTAGCCTAAGTTACTCCTTATTACATCAGCTACCTGCCAATAAAAGTCCCGTCAAAATCGGTCCAGCCATTTCAGAGATTAGCCGGAACAAACAGACAGACAGACAGACAAATATTGTAAAAGATGTTATTTTGGTGTATGTACCATATATATATTCATATACATGTAGTAAAAAACGGTTATTTCAATATTACAAACAGACACTCCAATTTTATTTATATGTATAGAAGATGTATAGATTATTGTCCAAACAATTTTGACAGTTCTTCGAACTATATGCCCTGCCTACTGCCACTTCAGCTTGCTAATCCGCTGGGCTATATCAGTGACTTTCGTTCTTCTACGGATCGCCTCATTTCTGATCGATCGTGTAGAGAAACACCTAGCATATCCGACTCCATAGTGCGCTGAGTGACCGTGAGCCGTCTTAGGCGGCCCATAGTCAGAGGCCACCTCTCAGTGCCGTATGTCATCACTGGTAACACACACAAGAAGCAACGTAAGTGGTGCAAAATATTTTTAAATCGATAGAAAAAAGGAAATAGCATTTCTAAAGCACCAAAGTCGTTTGCACAGCGTACTAATTCTTGTGTTCTTTATTACAAATTTCGATCTGTGTTCTTGACTTATAATAATAGATATGTTTTGTACATATCTTTTGTTAATTTTAAAAACATTGTGAAAAATATTCATGACAAATATGATCGTTGTTTATTAAATATTTACAATGACTTTTTAATTCGTAGAGTTAACAAGTTCTATAAACTTACAATTTTTTAAGTAAATCCTTAATATTGAGTAGTTCGTAGACATTTATTGGCTCTAAAAATTTTTTACTGCTTTATCGTGGATTATTTACCTTAGGTTATAGTTGCGAATGTGGAACTCGAAACAATATCATTAGAATTTGACAAAAATTACAATAGATTGCTAGTCACAAAATATTGGGCAACATACATAAGTGGTAAAAATTGAGGTTTCCTATAGACTTGCTTCCTTTGATCCACCAACCATGTTCCACTGTACTGTAAATACGTAAAAGCACTCTAACCATCGATTTCCTAGAACTGTACAGTGTACACCAACGCAGCGCTCGCGTTTCCTAGAATTAAGCTTTCAGCCAATAGAGAGATAACCGAGCGTGGGCGAAGTTGCAAGCCAGTATATATGTGTGGGTATTAACCAGTTTCGTTCAATACACCCATAAAAGGGACACAGACTTTCGCTATCGCGTAATGGTCTACGAGCGGGTGACGTAACCGGCGGCGGCGCGGTCAGCGCGGCGCGAACACGCGGGCGTCTCCGTCGAATTGGGCACGCACTGTATCGTGATGCAAGCGAGGTGCCAAGGTCGAGGCTCGTGATACTCCGCATGCAAATGAGCGAAGATAACTCGTGCTCATTACACTCCGTATAACACACCCTGTATACCCGGCGCCGGTGCCGTTGAGACCCCGCTGCTGTCATTATGAGCCCTGTCGGAGCTGACTTTATTTTATTACGCGGATGTGTCGAGAAAGGAGGTTAATGTCGTCGAATTACACGCATTGTTTCACCTAGCCATTGCCATGGTAACGACTTTGCGACGGTATTCTACGCCCAAAAAACGTTGATATCTAGGTTATTGCTTCTGGTGGTGTTTTGATTTATGGATGAATTGCGCACTATTATAGCGAGGTGACAAGCAGACCTAGGACAGCGACTGCCATATATATAGTAAAAAACCTAATCATGGTGACTCATTCCCGAAGTTGCGTTTGAGCTACCGTATCTACTATCTACAATAGTTACTGATTAGGCTGGCCGGGCGGTTTGGGTCTCTAAGAGTCAATAGTTTTTTGATCGTCATTAAACCGGTAAACTCGGAGGAAATATAAACGTTTGTCATTTTTTTAGATGTTGAAGTGAAATGAAAAAAATTCTGCGCCAGTGAAGACGGAAATCGTAAAATTTAATTTTGTGGCCAGTTTACGGAGTAGCTTTAAAGTTAACTTTACGTGATTTCTACGATGCTGGAGTAGACGTGTCTCTCGGGCCTCACCGTTTAATTAAAGGGCGACGGGGTGAGGTCCACGGGGCGGGAGTCGAGAAGCATGGCATAATGGCGGCGCAATATCGGATGGAAATGCGCGGCATGTAGGAATGCGCCGCACTCCGCCCTTTCTCATTCGCGAACGATTTGTGGTATTTTTTATTGACGACTCCAACACTGCCCTATGGCAGTGTTGGAGTTCATTCTATTGATACGCTTCGTCGTCTTGAAATGACCACACATTACAATCAATTGAGCCAAGTATTTCTGCGAACTTAATTAATTTCGAAAACTTCAAATTGTTTATAGAGAGGCCAATCCAAGAATACACTTCACTTAATGCGTCACGAAAGTATTTCTTATTTCACTATGCGCTGGCGAGAAGATTAACTTTGGAGAGATATTTTTAGAAAACTCGGGATTCAGAATTTGTACGTGCTTACTCACGAATACCTCTCCAAGAGCCACTAGCTAATGTTAGAAAATGAAATGTTGACATTAAAACTTGAATATAATGCCATTTATATATCAGATTCGTATGAATTTAATTATTTCATGGCACCTTCGAGGTGTCGTAATATCGAGTTGTCGGGTGAGTGCACGGAGTGCGCACGAACGCCACACGAAGTGCAATTTGAACAGCGCGAGTGGCGAAATCCGAGAGCGAACGGAACGTGATACCCCACTTATCACGCAAAGTGAAAGTTCTAGTCCGTATTATAAATCCTTATATTTGTAAGTGCGTAGTATGTCTGAGTTTAGATGCTGCGAAAGGGAACACTGATTGTGCACATCGCAGCGATGGCATTCTTAACATCTGTAGATTTTATGAACAGCTTCCAATTCGAGTACATAAACGAGTTGTCAAATATTGATGATATTTAACATTTACAACACGCAATCAGAGAGTGAATATATGCATTAAATATTAATGCAACCAATAGCTGGCACAATTAAAATTGAGAACGACAATTTATGCAGCAATTACTTGAAGCAGGCTGCCGTTCAATCCAGGTCAGATTAAGTGATTTTTAAAACTAATGCAAACGATAGTACGCGACGAGTGCGCTCACAACGCTCTCGCCGCTGCACAAAGTTAATGAACGCTCGCTTGCAAAACACCGTGTTCCCAATGGCTTGTGTATTTAGAGACTAGTGTCTGCTATACAATTAAATCAAGTGTATTTTTAACAAAATAAATGTACGAATCGAACTTGGAGGAAATCGGAAAATTGTGTTACACAGTTAACTCGTCATGATTGTGGTTGAAAAGTCATAGACAACGGTCAGATTAACCGCTAGATTTATGTACCAGTATGTAGCTATATTAAATCACGTAACGGTGGCTGAGTATTGGAATGGAGCGCGCCCGTCTCGGCCGCGTCTACTGCTCTATCTCTACAAGTATATGCGTTAAGGCTTACAGGCGGTCTCGGTATTGAGACTGTTGACCTTGTTTGATGTATGCTTCATATTATATTACACTTTATTGCATTCATTGGACAAGCATGGAGTTATGTTTGATGAATCCCAGCCAATAGTGGGTCGTTTTTTAAAAAGGAATCTCTATGAAATCGAATGGCTACATAGTAAGAAGAGTAAATACATTTGTGACGGTCACATTCGTCACATTTTATTTGAATTTCAAATAGAAGCATGACAAGTATGTATTCGTTTTTGTATAACGTAGATACCTTAATTATAGCTATTGATTGCTTTAGTTTTACTACGTAGTACTATTCAGTATTCTGTATCTTACTTGCATGAACCAATCGATTAAAGGCTCATTTAGCATGCGATGAGACAGCATGCTGTAAATATACTTCGACAATCAATAAACTTGTATCTATACTAATATTATAAAGCTGAAGAGTTTGTTTGTTTGAACGCGCTAATCTCAGGAACTACTGGACCGATTTTGAAAATTCTTTCACTAATAGGAAGCTACAATACTCCTGAGTGCTAAAGGCTACTTTTTATCAAGTAAAACTTTTCCACGCGGGCGGAGCCGCGCGCAAAAGCTAGTATATCATAAAGCTAAAAAGATTATAATTTATTTGAACGAGCTAATATCTAAAACTAAAACGATCTTTTAGTGGTATAGCATATTTTTTCTCCTGGAAATACGACCTACAATTTGTATTCGTATTTATGTCAAAGAATATTTTTTTAAGTTGAGGTTTTTCTTGTTAATACAATTTATTTCTCGTTTTTATATGAATATAAAGCTAAAACAGAATCGTTTAAAAGAACCCTTAGAGATGCAATGTTGTTTCGCATAAAGCATTCCGGTTCATAGTTGGTCAAAGTCACGGCACAGAAACCACACATGCCGCGACACAGCATTCTCGGCGTGTCGATCGCAAGGATAGATAATGTATTGCATGTAATTATAACTTACAACAAAAACGAATTGCAAAAATTACACATAAAATGTTATTTTAAACATCTAACAGATACCGACAGGTAAACAGCGTTTTGTTCTCAGAAATTCGCAAAATAAATACCGAGGTAAAGAAAACATTAGCGATCTGATTCGGTCATTAAGGACAACTAGCTCTTTATAATTTAAACATTAAATTGCACCGGTCTCGAACGCGGCTTTTAAAGCCATTATACCAAACTTAAGCAACGGTCTATGCTTTAGATTTATAAGCATCACTTTTGCTCATTTGCGATCCGACAAAGTTGAAGAGTTCAAACGATTGAAGTTTATTAAAGGCGGTATTTATTCTTGTGGGAGAGTAAAGCAATGAACTCTTGCGATCACAGAATTAATATTTTAGAGGGCACAGGATAAAGCAGCATTCACAGGATTAGCATACGTTTTGTAAACTGTATATTATGGGTTGTTATCAGCTTTTTCATCATAGTGAATGTTGTGCGAATACATTCGAGAACTGATCGCTGGAAGCGATTTATATTTTCCAAGAAGCAAGAGACCGCGTCCCACTTCGGACGCTAATTTTAGCCTTCAGATATATTCTCTACAGTTTACATGTTTGCGTTTCACGTAGTCATTAATATTAAGAGTGCTCGTGTTACCGAATAAAGATGGCATAAGGTTGCGATTGGCTCGTCCTCACAGTTTCGATATCAAATATAAATCTTCAGGTTTTTAATATTTACGCACGCACTCCAAGCTGGGATTATACCTATTTTAAATTTAAAAGCGAGCCGTCGACGGCGGCCGCTGGTGCATTTATATATCACCACCCACGTCTGACACTGCAGATTCAGAGCCCGGTACAGTGGCGCCCACACGTACTTTCACTCTGACGGACAGACCCTATACATTGTAACATAATGAGCACACATTAAATTATCAAGTCGTCGTCGCTAATATTAAACAACAGTGCGTTGAACATAAATGAATGATATGCATAAATGGCATTATAATTTTGTCCAGTATTTATATTTCTGTACACTCAACACGTGCCTGTCGCTAATTAATTGTATTTAAAATTAGGGCAAATCCAATGTGACACACGCGAACGTTGCCGACACGCAAGTGTTACTAAAGCATACGAGTGTATGTACTTGCAGTCGTAACGCAGCTTATTATCTATTAAATTGTTATAACATAGTCATTAACAAAAACACTTAACAAACAGCCACTATGTAATAATCTATACTAATATATAAAGCTGAAGAGTTTGTTTGTTTGAACGCGCTAATCTCAGGAACTACTGGACCGATTTCGAAAATTCTTTCACTAATAGGAAGCTACATTACTCCTGAGTGCTATAGGCTATTTTTTTAACCTGGAAAAAAAAATCCACGCGGGCGGAGCCACGCGCAATGCTAGTACATAGATAAATATACGATGTTTATGCCTTTGGCACTCGTGACATCACAAAACGGCCCAACGGAACACCAGCGCTAGTTTTTTTTTACCAGCTTATGCTGAGTTGGGGTCGTTTTTGTAACGAGCAAATTTAATTTAAGTGTGTGATTACCTTGTAATCTTGCTTGCTTACAAATAAATATGTTCCTTTCTTTCTTTCAAATGTTCTTGATGAAGGAACCTCACTTTGACTAAAAATTTTACTTATGCCTTTGTTTACATTAGGGCTAGAGTCTGTAGTTTCAATGGCAAAAAGCTAAGCAGTACCTTTCTATGAACAATGTCCTTCCTATATACCTACAAGGACAAAAGTTAAATATCGGAATTCTTAGTATTGTGAAGCACGTCTATATAAAAAGTATGACATAATAATGATGATGTTCGCCCGAGCAAATTGGCACAAACGTGTTGTTTTTAAGATACATCATAATGATAATTCAGAACCGAGTAGGTGTATAGAGCGTGTTCGCGTATATTCAGAACTGTTTCATGGTCATTTTAATGTCATCAAATTATTATGTAGTTTTGGTTGAAATCCGGTTCGTCGATGCCAAACATCGTTCGCAGGTAGATGTCACGCGAGTCGGCGAGGTTAAGTGTATTAAGGCAATAAGCTCGGTTTAATCAACACAACACGTAGCCTAATCAAATATAACCCCCTCTACATATCGCGTAATTGAAGGCTTAATCACGGTAGACGTTCCGCGAAAAGCGTTGCGGTGCAGGGAAGGAGCGGGGACGGAGAGGGACGCGTCGCGGGTTTGTTTGATCAGACCTCGATTACCGTGCCGGTGACAATTTCACCAACGCCATAAAGGAAACCGCCGCCCGCAATAATTGTGACGAGATGACATTTACTCTTCCGCGGGGTCACGTAACTCGTATTAACTTCTAAATGTATATGTGTGAATATGCAACATGAAACGTTTTATGTGCTTTTGTAGATATGTTTATTATATTTAACATATGACACGGTCGCACGAGTTCAGCTTTAAATGTCAACATTATATTGAATAATTTTGGTAAGTTGCAAAGCAATACAATTCGTTTAACATACACCGAAAAACTGTTCCCTAAACCTCTCCTCCAAATACACAATTGAATGGAACGACAAGAAAGTCTCTCGATTTATTTCATCCACTATATATCTTTCAAAGGATTGGTAAAAACGTTCTGACAAAGCTGTTATTTTTTTTTTATTTCCAGTTAAATATCTGGAGAGTCCATCGCCGGTCAATAGTATAAGCGTCGCGTCCCGGAGCACGCCCTCGCCTTGATGCTTTTTATCGCACGGATTACAGTCGGAGCTACGTACATTTCACAATTTTCTATTCTCCAGCGAGTTATTTAAAATTTTCTTAAACCACCGAGATGCCAGTGTGTAGCTCTATTTAGAGTGAAGTCCCAAAGATTAAACCACTCAAAGAACACTGTGTTTAATGGAAGCTTTAGAGCTTAGATGTTATGTTACAGTTTTTGTCGATGAATACTGGTTGATTTACTCTCTTGTTTATTCTTTGAGTTGGGAGTAATTAATGGTCAATTTGGAGTCTGAATAACGAAGCCAACCGTGGTATGTTTCTAGTCTTTATTAAACTTAAAAAAAAATAGCATGTTTTCATTTGAGTAACAAGGTTATTTTTAAATTATTTTATATACCTAGCACATAAGGCTTTCGATGTATAAATCAATTCAAGTAAATCAAAGCCGTCCGGTGGTAATGAGATGAGATAAGACGCGAACCCGTCAAGTGCTTGTGGCTGGTGGTGTCGGCCGGCCTGCACGGCACACTACGGTTCGACGACGCGATGCGCGATGGTGCGATACCACCGAGCACAAAGCCCGCACACTGTACATCCATTGTTTCTCATATCGGACTAAAACATAAATCCTAGCGTTAGCCGTTACCATTTTGGTATGTAAGTCATCCAAGCGTACCTAAATTTGTCTTAACGAGACTTACTACTCTCGAGCATTCTGATTGGTAATTGCATTGGATATGTTTACTGGGACACACGGTGAGATGGAAAGTTGCCAAATCTGATTTGATGAAAGCAATAGTGATTTATTGCAAACGAAGTGTCGGACTGATACTGCGTGTCACAGCAAAATTAAGATATAAGGAACTTTCAGAGAGATCAGTCATTCTTAGGAAATTACAATTAGAAAACACAATCAGAAAATAAACTAATAAATGTTCCTCACCTTCCCGAAATGTATAATGGAATAAAATTTCACTACATTTTGTAGTGAAGTGATTACATCGGTGGTTTTATCCGATATCATCAAGAATATAGTGGTATCGCTAGGAGTTTCATAAAATCCCTGGTTTAGCTATCCCCTGCGACATGCACACAAACTAGTTCAGACAGTTGTTGGCGAGGCAGGGCGTGTCTAATGCCGCCCACGACGATTGGCGTGGTGTGGCGGCATGCCGCGAAATTGCGACCAACTTGAAACATGCCCGCGTTCATATTTTTTTTTTTTTTTTTTTTTTTTTAATGCATTTAATGACGAGACGAGCATGCCGTTCGCCTGATGGTAAGCGATACGACCACCCATAAACAGTAGCAACACCATCCAGCACCTTGACTAACAAAGTACTGTGTGGCATTCCACTGCGCTCGTCACCCTGAGACATAAGATGTTAAGTCTCATTATGTCCAGTAGTTATACTGGCTACAATGTCCTTCAAACCGAAACACAACAGTGCATGCACACTGTTGCTTGGCGGTAGAAATAGACATTGCGGTGGTACCCACCCAGACGGCCTCTTACATAATGAGAGACCTACCACCAGTATCCAACATATCCAACAGTACAAGCGAGAGTCGCGAGACGCGACACACCAGTGGAAATGTTTGCCGGCAGAGCGGGACGTGCCCAATCCCGCTGCGTTTTATCTCTGGATCGCATTATTCAGCCGAGCATCAAAGGAAAATGAGAGAGTACCTTTTATTCATCTCAATTTCTTTGTATTTATAACGATTTGTTGTAATACATTTTATTTGAGAAGAGTTTTTGGTGATTCTGTCGCGCGTAATAGATCATGAACACGTCGTCGCGTTTTTACAAAATCAACGAGTACACATAGGCGATAAGTCGTCTGACCTCGAAATGCAGCGGTGGAGGTGCCCGTTTATATCGGTGTTAATTTTAATTGCGCGTCCATACGGCCGAAATAACAATGTTTTATCGCATCATTCGGTCATGCTGATAATAAAGTGTTACGTAATAGGCGAAAAATCTTAACTTAATATTATTATCATTTATTCATGGAAATGTTTAACTAATAATGTGTCTATTTGAAAATGAAATAATTTCTTTATACGCTCTACCTTTCATCAAAGTGATAAAAAAACAAACCGAAAAGGAGAGTTAACCACGATCCAACTCAGAGATAAAATGTGTTTGCTTGTTATCCTGCCGATGTTTTAGTTCGATGCCAATTTCTATGCAATAGTGGACGAATACTGGCGGCGGTGCGGATGACGTCACCCCAAGCTAGCCTTGGGATTGAGGTCGGCGAGCGGAATGGCGGCGGTGAAATGTCGCCTTGAGGGGTTGTTTTTCGCTCAACCGGAAAATCGCAGCTGCATACGTTTTTAAGAAGTCTCACAAGAGATTATTGTTTTACTTGTTTATACGTACGTATGATAACTTATGCATGTAGTATATAATGCAGGCATTAGAACTTACCTTGATACTGTCGTAGCAGGCGGTGACTCTTCCATTCTGCACCTCGACGGTGGCCGGGGGATGCGCGAACTTGCATTCAGTATCAGGCCGCGAGCACTTATTCCGTTGAAATTCACGGCACACTTCCAGCTGCAGCCAGCGTGAGTCTTTGCCGTTTAGCAGGCTATTCATATTCACCATGGTGGCCATTGTTGGCACTGACGTTAAAGGTGGTAGAAGCGCTCGCAGTTACGCGCAGCGAGTGCGTCGCATAGGCGGCAACGGGGAGCGAGCGCGCCCGCGCGCTCTTGTCATGCACTTCTCTCACTAGCAGGCGAGCAGACGTGCGGTCGCTGCACAGGCTTGCGCCACGCACACCCTCACTGGCACTCACTGCTCACACGCGCGACCACTACCACGACCACTCGACCCGGCTCCGCGGCGATACGGCAGTGCGGTGATTCACGCGCGGATACCACGGCTATTACTTATTTATTAATCTTACAATTAAGTTAGAATTAAAGACACCGACGTTGCAAGCTTATTTAGGCGAGTATTAAATATTAATATTATCACACGCGTTTTTATCGATGTTGACGGTTGAGTTTAGTAGAGGGCGAGCGGTGCTTGGTGCGCGAGCATTGCGGCGGCCGGTGCGGGTCTGGGCGGGCGACGGTGGGGCGCGTAAAAAGCTATATTAGCGGCTCGGCGGACAGCGAGCAAGCCGGTGCGGTGCGGGGCTCAACTCTGCGAACAACAAAACACACTGGTTACTCTCCGGGCGTTCCGCCCCGGAGCCAAGCACAAGCGGCTACCGGGTTAGCAAGCGCGCGCGGCGACCGCTCCCAGGGCCGCGCTCAATGCGGCGACCATACTCCTAGCCTCGCTACACACACTTAGCCATATCATCAGGTTTTGTTCTGCTTTAATGTTATTGGCTAGCAACAGATGCAATATCAACTATTCAAAGTGCGTATCAGGTCATTAATTAGCTGTTAATTTTCATACTGTTTGTAAACAAGGTTTAACATACTTAAAAATAAAATAAGTCCCTGTACAATAATATATTTGACTTTAGATTCACATACAAAATATTTAAGAGTATCAGGATGAAAACTACCGAAGCTGGGCTAAAGTGTGTAGTTTACTTATAATTAATATTTGGACAAAAGCTAAATTTTATATAACTTAAAATAGGCTAGTTAACATCGAATACCGTAATGACATGTCTTTGTGTGAATAATGAAACATCCAATTCAGTATTACAATCAGTCTAATATGTATATTCTGTATTAGTTAATTAGTAAATGGATCTGAGACAGATGCTTGTTTGTTCTGTTCGGAGGCACGACACTACCGAGACGTGTTTCCACACGTACGATACAAAACGCGTCAGGAAATATTTGTACATTGAATATGAATATTAAAATGTTAGTGACATACACAAATATTATTTTTATAGTTGTTTAAGACAATAGCTGGTGATATTAGAACCCATGAAAAGATTCAGCAGTTGAGAATCAAAAGATGTTATAAAATCGGAGACATAAAATTTTATAAAGATGTATTTGAACGATCTATCTGTAAACGGTATGATATAGCAAAACATTAACAATGTATTGATTTTATAGACGTGTGTACTGAGTGTACTACTTGTATGACTACGGCACAATATTTAAGATATTTATAAATCCAAAAGGTGTACAATGGCCGCCAATTTTCTCGATAAACGACGTTGAGGATGGATATCACCACGGCACCGTCAATAAGTGTCAGAGTAATCATCTCGAGAGAAAAAATCTGTGTGGGTGCCGTCAGAACGCAACGGTTGCGAACAGGGAAAAATATCGTGAAACCAAATCCTATCGTAATGCGCTATTTAAAGCATTACCCGGTCGAAAATAGCTCGTGTGCGACTACGGAGCGACGCGTTTCTCTACCGTGCATATAAATCTTCAAATTTTATTTTCGACATAGATGCAGTCGCGTTTTTGTTGGATGCGCCGCGCCGCGGTCAGACGTCAGCGCTCACTTATAAATACGGCGATTCCCCATCTGTTTTTCAATTAAATTGTTTTCACAATCACACTTTTTTGTAACCTATTAATGAAGTTGTTAAGTAGCAACAGCTATGACGTCATCTCACCGTAACACGCATAGAAAAAAGTGAAAATAGAGTGTGTTGTTTCCTCAAAAGTTCTAGAAAGCATATTATATTTTCCAGTTGAAACATCGAAATCCTTTTTAAATATATCTCAACTTATTTAAATTTAATAATATCTTGGATAAACAACACTAGCCAATTAAGGCGCGACGAAGCCGAAAAGAGACTAAGTAGACGGAGTAATAGTTTTTATTACAGTGGATGACTGGACGGGACCGCCGGTTGCCTGCTGTGCAAATTAGCTGCCGTGAAATTAGATTGAACATTGTAACAAGGAAACAGGTAACCACGATTACTAAGTGCTGCGGTCGACCAAATGCACGAACAGTGGGGATGTCACAATTCCAAGTGGCATTAGTATAAAAAAGTCTAAACATTGTTGTTGAAAAAAGAAAAAGAAACATTCGAAAACGGCTGATGTTACCGAAGGCATGGAAAAACAAGTATTTTTATTAATTTAACCTTTTTACGTAAGTATGGTATCTAATTACTTAATGTAGTATTGAACAGGTAATTTATTCCGATAATTTAAACTACAAAACAGAACTTTAAATAACGCCGAATTTATCATCAGATATATTATTATACACACACACGCCCTTTATCTCCGAAGGAGTAGGCAGAGGTGCAACTAGTGCACCCACTTTGCGCCGTGCGTATTCCGTCCCATGATGTGATAGGGGGCGAGCCTATGGCCATGTCGGGCACAAATTCCAGATTCCAGGCTGATACCGAGTTGAAAAACCCAGTATCACTTTACTCGACCCGGGGATCCAACGCGAAACCTCAGCATTGCAGTCGTACCGTAATACAAGTACGCCACCGTGGCAGTAAAGATGTAAGTAATGCAAATAAAATGCCATGAATTCGTTGGTAAAAAATTATTAATTCTTTCGCAAAACAACACATGTCACATAGCTCTTTTTAGCATAAAACAATTAAACAGCGATTCGCTGTTTCTTAAATAAAATCATAGTGTTTGGATTCTAAGGATATTGACGGCGTGTTAAATATAAATAGTGTTTAGCTGTACGCCGTGGTGAAGTAGAGCCGATAGTATGAAGTTTCTCCGATGCTCGACACGCACGGGGAAGACATTCAATAACCCAGTGAAAAGATTACGAAGAGCAATCAGACGGAAGCGAATCTAAATAAGAATCTCTTGGGAGCGGACGGGGGGAGGGTGGAGGAAGACGGGTGAAAAAACAGTCGAGCGCGCGAGCCCTTTGTCAGTGCGGCTATTCGATCAACTCACTATTGAGGAATTTATCGTGTAGATTTAATAAGGTACCGAAAAGCGCGTTAAAGTATTAAAATTTGTTAGCGCTTTTAATTTAAACGGCCAGACCGTTCGTCCGCATCCACGGTCTTGACCGGGATTCGAACCTGGATCTCCCACCGCGGCCCGGAGGGCGCTCTTACCACTAAGCTATCAAGACAATGAGAATGCGACGAGCTCGCCTGGCTAACTAAAAAACTTTCAGGTAATGATAATGAAACGTTATAATTACTTCAACGCACTTTTCTGCCGGCACGAAAGCAAGAAAAGGCTTGTAACTAAAATATTAAACTGCATAATATACACATGATAATTAAGCGTGCTGAAATACGAAGTGAACGTATATCTTGAAACGTTCGAAGGTTTTGTAACATGCGATCAAATTCAGCGTAACAGAAATCGGAGTAAGGTCGCGATCGTGGTGCGGTCGATCGAAAGGAGTCGTTGTTGTCTGCTTTGTTACCTTCACCGATAAACGTCTGTCACTTTGTAACGTGACATTCGATTTTTTGCTCCACACTTTAATGACACGTACACGCGACTATTAATCACGTCCACCCGTGCTGGTCAATATTTACATGTAGCATACGGAATAATAAATAGGTTCATTAACATGTCATGAACTGCCCAACGGGTTGATGTTTGGTTATCGTGGGCCGACTCTACCTGTATCGGGGATGTGGGCAAATAGAGCGTCAAGCTGACGATGATTGATAAAAACGCCGAAAAGACAAGGTCAGTGTGTAGCTTAGACAGGCGGAAACGGAGCAGGCACGATTGCAGTGACCTTGGTTTGCGGTGTCGCGCTCCGCCGCGGCCGCAGACTTGGATATAAAAACCACCACAGCATTTATCTTTGATATGCTTCAACGGACCGACCGACTCACAATTAATGCATTCTTTACACAGCAGGGCAATATCACACGTATTTTACACGCAATTTATTTTGTTACATTTCAGTTCCGTAATAGCTTTACCGATAAAGATATCTCTCGCTGATTTGTTGTCCTACTGGCTATAAATAGCAACACGAAATACAAATGTTTATATTTTTGTTCGTTAACCCATATTTTTTTTTACTGATTAGATTTATTGTCCATTTTAATGTTAACCACTGCGAGATAAATGTGTTGCCAAAACGATACGAAACTCAAAACTCATTATTATTTTTTGCAATTTTTTTGTTTTGCAACCATTAAAAGTGTTGCAGTATTCTTATATTATGTGATAAATGTTCTCGCAACACGATTTTGACAAATTCGACGCATGCATGTTACTTACAATGATATTCAAGGACGTTTTCCAAACGAACGGCGACCGTAGCGAATGTCATTCATAACATGTTAAGACGATGGTTGAATATTGGCAAGTTATCGCGGGTGTCGTTTCGCATGTGTTTAACAGTCTCGTAGTGATGTCACTATTTGTTATTCCTCACACACTGCTCAGCAGTCGGCATTCATTGGTCAGCGTGCGCAAATGTAGACACGTCTCGTTAGGGAAAAAGTGTTATCAATTACAAGAATATTTACTGAGGCAATTTCATGGCATCGAAACGGACTTGTAATATTACGTCATCGTTGCTGCAAATACCGAGTAAATATTGTGTAACTAACATTTAATATGTTCACGGAGCTTGGTATGAACTTGGATAATAAATCTGGTATCAGAATGCAATAGGACAATACAATATGCAGCTCCGGTTAAATGATTAGTTGAGCACGTAGGTAAACCATTGCAGCCAAAACAAAGACTATTGTTCAACGTGTGCGGAGCGAAGCAGCTCGCAACTATAGAGCTACTTTCGCATTCGGGACGTGCACAAGGCACATTTAGCAGTCCTCCGGGACGATGGCCGACTGGTAATTAGCAAGAGAAGCGAAAAATTTGCGAGGGCTTAAATTTACGAGGCGCAAATTGCACGATTCCTACGCTATCGCTGAAGTGCGCCCGTTAATGTGCAGGCCTTATCGAACACGCTGCCTACGAGCAGGGGTCCCCTTATGTCCCAATGTTCTCGCTCGCTATTTTTTTCCAGCACACAAATATCGCTGCTAACCAAAATATATGTACACAATGGGAGCTGATTTTTCTTTGGGAATGGGCGACATTCAAGAATAATTTTACATATCCAGCAATATCAGCAAATGCGTTGTTACAACTAATGTTTACCGATCTATTTATTCAAATGCACAAAATGTGAGAGCAAAATTGTTCTGCACAAAATTGAAGAACTGGGAAAAACCAGTTTTGCTTTTTACAAAATACCATTGTGGTGTCAGAATTTCTTTTGTTAACAAACGTATGACTTTCTGTGACGTTAGAATGGCTTATCAATGATTAATTTGGTGGAGTAATCATCATTTACTTTGGCTGAACTGGGCTGTTTAATTCTGCTCAGATAAGATAATCCTGATAAAGAGCCGGCTTATCATCGCTCGTTCTGGTCTTGCTCGATAACTTAACCCGAGTTGCTTTCAAATATGTTTACAGTATCTCCTGGGATATAAATCCCGGACAGTGATTTAATTCAAAATTCTCAACACTTTACATCTCTTTAAAAGCTTTTAGCTAATAGAATTAAATAAAAAAAAAGCGTTTTGAGGATAAAACTGTGTGAATAGGTAGTGAGATTTTTGAACATTGACGTAAAATTAAATGAATGTAACAACACTTTATCCGTTTAGGTTGCCTACCTTATAAAAATACCTAAGTTATAGTAGAGTCGTTTTTATTTTATTTGTTAAGGATTGCCAATGAAATTAACAATACTACATACGATTACAAATAAACAGAATAAAACAGTTTTGCATTAATTGCAATTTGAATAACAGGCAATCACAACATACTTGAAGGATTAATAACAAAGATCAAATTCAAACAATAAAGTGCAAATAGTATAAGATAAAAAAAAGAGATCTATCGATATATCTAATTCTATAAATACAAATAAATTATTAGTGTTGTATTATTAGAATGATATGTTATATTTATTACATAAATATTTTCTAAAATAGCTTGAATGAAGATTTCGCTCGGGTATATTTAAAAATTCCGAAATACATGGGCCTAAAGTAGGTTATTCATTCAACATTTAAAATTACCACGGCACAACAAGAATAATACAACGAACTCCCTATTGACAGACATTTTTATTGTTGCGAGCAGGTAGCGACCCAGCTTATACCCTCCTAGAAACATTGCAAACAGTCCATTTTAAATTTAAACATTTCATTCTGTTTAATATGTAGATATTTAAAATGACACGCTTACGTGTTTGGATCTCTTTTTGGTTTCATTCTACCTGATGTAACCTTTAGGCACAAAATTTAGAATTTTCTGAGCAAACGTGAACACAAAATTTGAATTCATTCGGTCAGTGAGCATTAAAATTATAAATGACATCATTCCAGTAGTCCAAGTTTTGAATCACTCGGGGAAATAATATTCAGCGAGTAGGCACCAACCAGGTGGGAGGTTTGTGTTCAAATATTTGTTATCGCTTCAGTCGTTCAACGTAAATCTGCTTTCTCTGCTACAACAAATGCATTTATCAAGCAACTGGGGTGCTCATACGGTGATGTAGCGTGGAATATTTTTGTGCATGTCACCTTATCTTCTAATCAAAGTGTTCGTAATATTTTGGCGATAAGATTAAGAGGCCACGCAACCTTTTTATTTAGATATGATAACTGATTGTAGTTTTTTGCTTATCTGACAATGCAACTGATATGATTTTTTCCCGTAATATAACAGATTTACTCAACATGATTGAACAAATCAAATTCTCTCCCGTAATCGAATATTATATTGTGTAATACTTACATTTTCAAAAAATTCCAAATTAAGCTTCTTTATATAATAATAATATGAAACACTTACAATAATCCCAACAATATGATATATAGCACAATTATTGCCTTCGACGCACATGAAAGTAACAAAGAAAATATTGTCCGAATACACAAATCTACTAATGTAATTTCTGAAGAAGACAAGTAATAAGGGAAGAAAGTTTCGGCATGGGATTAGGGAAGAGTTCTACTTAGGGTAACTTTTACATTATAGGCAATAATGGCAATATCGATGAAAGCTCAAGTCGGGGCATGTGGTGCGAGTAGCGCGGTCCGCTTTGCACCGAGCGGTCCCACCGAGGCGAAAGCTCTCATGCGGCCTAGCGACATCCACGGAGCGAGCGGAACGAGCGCTACCAGAGCGGCTAACGACATACCGCCCGCTCCTAAAGTTGGAAACTTTTCCGTCGAATTTCGGAAATCGCAGATGACTCCACGTCCACAAACAAAGAACACTAGCAAAACGGATATTCAGCACGACCGCAAAAATTCACAACGTTTCATTCACAAACTTCCACGATGAACACTTTTGACGCGAGTTCCGAATTTCGACGAGGTGATGCCGCATTTAATAGAATGAGCGTAACACTTACATGATGAGGGGTAAACAAGCCGGGTAAAGGGAGTGTAAAATGTCCGTATGTTAAAACATAGCAAGTTGCACGTAAATTAGGAGAAGTATTTCGCCGATAGCGTAGAGGTCGCGTTCGCGGCCACAGCGGGGCGGCACGCGTCGTGTTCGGGGCACGAGTGCGGAGCACGGAGCGGCGCGAATCACACAAGCACAAGCAGAGTCGGCGGGCGACTGACGGGTGGTGACTGGTGAGCCGCGCGGCGTGGGGCGCGGGGACCGCCGCTGCGCGCGCACCCCTCGCATCGTCGCCACCCCGCCCGCCCCGCACTGCCTACCCTCGCCCCGCGACTGACGCCAGCCGGTCGCCTTATCACATCGCACGGCGCGCCGCCGCTTCCTTTCTCCTCATGCAGTTGCGAGCTTTTCGCCACTGCCACACTTCCGCCCACCCCGTCGATTGTCTAGTGTTTTAACCGGTCAATGTGTTGCACCGATTATTTTTGCTTCTTGAGCATGATACAATGCTATAAAATCAATCTGATGGTGTATATTTTTTTATTTTAATAAAAAAAACACATACAGGCACACACTGACCGGCAAGTACGTCATGTAAGAAATCTTCGTCCGATCTAAGGAGAAGATACTGTCAGAAGTTAAGCCGTATAAGATAGAGCCGAGGGCCGTCGAGGCGAGAGAATAAGTAAAGTACGATTTATTTAAGTTTTTCGAGAAAACAAAGGACGCTTTCGATTTTGGCAGTTTAGTGTTGCAAGTTGCAGTTTGCAACATGGCCATTAACCTGTCTTTGGGTCGGGTTGATCAGAGGGAGAGAGGCGAGTGGTGCGGCACGACGATCGAGCGCAAGCGAGCAGGCAACATGATCACGGGCGCTGGCGAAGAGCGGCGAAAGTACGCTGCAAAACGAGTTTGCGTGCGGCGCGTGACCCGCCCGAGGACATGCTTACTTAGGCCAGTTCCCAAAGCAATATACACTCTAATGCAACCACTTTAATTATAATATGCACATTTAAATAGACAACAGATTACTTGAACATCGCACAAAGCCCATTGTGAAGTTTTAAAGTGGCGAGTCTAAGTTTAACTTCGGTCAAGATACGTAGAAGAAGGAACTCTACTTCTTTTCTAGTATAGAACATTAATGGATACGTCCTCAGTAGGGTAAGGATAACTGGGCCATATTGTTAAAAAAATATCGCGATTTCTACGTTCAAAAAACCGCTACGTATGTCCGACGTTGAGCAAAAACAATAATTAAGCTCTATAATCATTTTGATTATAGAGAATCAATAGAGCTCAGCCTACACGGAGATAATTCTAATCGAAATTAAGGATGACGCATAAATTTGAAAGTAGAAGAAATATATAATGGTAGTCGCACATAACTCTATTTTTTAGGCTGCACACGAATTGTTGGTGCTTTAACTCTACAAGAATATTTTGCGAATATTTTCAATAATATTTGACCTCAATTCCCGAAGCGGTTATATGAATAGACCGACCGATTGACTAGCCCCATATTGGTTCTATTACATATAAAAATTGGTTTAGTGTGTTAGTTTAATAAAATACGTTAATCCACCGAGCTAGAGCTCAAATGTGACGAAAAACCCGTTATAGTGATTCATGCAAGTGAATCACTTTCGGGAACGGACGAGTGACTCGGCCGTCAAGAAAATGGAGACAGTAAAGATTCACTTTAATGAATCGTCGTCAGTTCATTACTGTATTTTAACTCGGTAGACGTAGAGTCGCAGTCGATTTAATGACGAGAAAATATTTAAGAATCGTAAGCGTATTATTGGTTTTACTAAAATTGTGTGCGGTGGACACCCTGATATTTTAATAAATATAGCCGTTGGTTGCGCATGCAGCAGAGCGAGCGCGCAGACAGGAGTCACGAATGGGACGTGTGCTCGTTTTTGCGCCGCGCACGCCACAGAGCGTGACGTCTAAAAGCTCGTTTATACGCTTCTTATAGCCATTTGACTCAGATACCTAGCCGTTTTTACCAACTACCATCTTAATAATGCAGAGTTGCAAACAATTTGTTGTGATGGTCAACGCCCAAGACAAGGCCAGCGCATTATTGCCTATTATACTGTTCTTTTTCGACAATGGAATTTGAGATTTTGCGCGCACACATGGCTTGTTTAGAAATAAAGCTTTGATTACAAATGTATCTTATAAAAAAAAATCAACCGAATAATACGTCCCCACGTGGGTGCTAATTTCTGTTTGTTTAAAATCAAAATGAGATATTTATCTGTCTTCAAAATGATTGTCGCCATTTTAAATTATATATTATGCTAATTTCACACAAGTTTTTGTGTGCTAAAGAAATTATGAGCGCATGGTTAAAATACTTGTACTGTGAATCACCCCCTTACATTTAATGAGTAATTAGCACATTGCAATAAACGCAATAGTTGTATCGTACGTATTGCGTTCGGAGTATCGTTCTGAATTTATATCATACATTCTCTTAGCCTGTGGCGGCCGGTTTCTTCATACTTTATAATAATATAGACATGTTGAGTTTTCGCGCTTCGTGAAGTTATAAAGAAGCGGCCGCCACACATTGTTCTTAGACGAGACAGGAAACAAGCACGGCAACGTTGCTAATTAATTGTTTATGAACGTTTTTTTTACATTTAATGAGTGGTCAATGATACCGACAGCTGTTTCGAGTTGGTGCTCGCCTGCTCACGAAGCGTGCTGGCGCGGCTGGCTCGGCTGGCGCGCATTCTGAGCGACACGCGACGCAACACTATTACCGTATCGGCCGGCCCGACATCGATTTATTTTTATTGCAGCATGTTCTCGTTGAATATCCTTTGTTTCCCCTTTTTAGGAAGAATGCATCCGCGGGTGTGTACACTGACCGTAATCTAATAAAATACGCCGTTTAGAAGCAAGATGAGCTCCGTTGGCGAAATTCGGCGCCCGAGACACGCGAAAGGGTTCAATGGCCTCGCGTTCATCTCGCGCCCGCAAAAAATGCACTGCCCGTCCCCGCCGAACGCAGTTCTCACACACACGTACGTATTATCTTTATACTTAGTACATTTACAGGGTACACTGAGTAACAACACGGTTACCAATCACTACATTTGCAATCGCACGCCGCGATTCTTTTCGGTTGGCATACCTACTTGAAAACGTTTAATGTTCCATAGTTTTCATTAAAGATGATTTTAAAACAACTGGTGTATGTAATCCTTGAACTTTGTGCAGTGAACAAAACAAGTTAGCAATTTTATCAATTAGCTTTTGTCTTATCGCAGTTTGAGTATAACATAAACAAAATACAATAAGATAACACAATTTCAGCTATAAAGGTTAAAGGTATTGCATAATTATTTATGTTGTTAAAGTTCGCAACTATGTAGCGAAAAGATACCGAAGATATATAAAATGCAGATGAAGATTAAGGGTTTTATAAGCACCACCCGACGCACCAGAGTAAATTATGCCAAATGTTAGTTGATCTCTACATATGGCGTTAACAAGATACACTTTTTATTGCAACGTAGTGGAAATCTCTGCAATATGTTGCACAGCTAGATGCTCCGCGGAAGGTAAATAATATATGAAACAGCCGTTTTTCATTTGTCGCGAACATCAAGCCAACTATAGTCGAGCTAAGTAGTCGCCAAAATTATGTGAAAAGTGTCATCTTAAGATGCTACGGAGTTGTCCCAATTTTTATGTCAGTGACCCTTATTCCGTGTAACATGTCATTCGCAATCTTATGTTACGACCGTGCTCGGGAAGCCAATTGTCGGCCGAATGAAGTGGCGGGGGTGCGCCCACGCGCTCATCTCCACATCACTTTAGTGCGCACGCGCCGTATTTCCTGCTACATTCATATCATTACAATTTGAGCACCCACAAACACGACTATCCTTCCTTTTGTGCCTTAAAGACGCTGTTTGTCATAATTTAAAGGACCGGTTGACATAATTTCAAAATTATTTAAACTTACTGAGGGTTAGAATGCTAACTTTAACATTGTATTCTTCAAATATGTGAGATATGTTCCTTAAATTTTTATGCAGATAATAATTATCCTAAAAGTATATTGTCAATTTTGATCATATACCGTAGTTAAAATACAGGGTTTGACATTGCGTTAATAAATTACACTACATACTTATATCCTTGAAAATAACACTTTCCATTAAGTTATTTTAACCATAAATGTAATATAAAAAACGTTTAAGTTCCGTTTTGCGTTGGACACGCCATATTCGCACTAAACTACAAAAAGACAGAAAAATATGGAAAGTAAAATTGAGATTCTTGGTGAACATATTAGATTTTCATGGATGATTTTTGGCATAATGTTAACAGAGACAAAGACGAGTATGTGGTTTCATTCATTAACGCTAAGTCAAAATAACCCTGTCTAATGGTTCTATAATTTTCGTAGAATAAACAACAATTTAAGAAAAGCCAGAACAGTATTTTCACTAGTTCCAGTATTAGAGGATTAACACGAGGCAATAGTCACAGTGTTTTAACGGGTCGTGAATTTGACCCCGGTGCCCATTCCGAAACAATACAAATTGCTTTAAGTAACTGTCCCTAATTTAATAACTACAGTTGTACTATTATTATAAACATGTTTTTCATCGTTGTATATCGCTCAAAACGATGTTTAGAGGGAAATAACAGATTATAAACAAATCTTAATAAAATGGACCTCTATGCCTTCATGGTTTTTTTTTCTTAGTCGGGTTTAAGTATTTTATCCAATTCAACGTTTTTAAATAATGATTTTGATATAAAATGAATTTACGAAACTAATATATATTATATGTTATTAAGATTCCATTACATGCTGTTTGGCTAACTGTTGAGAATTGAGACGCAAACCAATGAATACAAGAGGCAATTTAAGAACAGCGTTAGAACAGTCGCTTACAAGTATACACTGATGAAAAAATAAACCACCTTTGACTTCACCGTAATCCGATAAAACCATGTTATAACAATGAATAAACGTGTCGTAAAATAAGCGTACAACTCAATCGTATAGTAGCTAAAGGGTGTATTATAATTCGCTTGGATAGCGTTTCGAGCTCCGTATCGCACAACAAAGACGCTCCAATTCTCGGTCGAATGCCTCAGAACTCAGCCGCCGTGTATCCACACACCAATTAAGCTAAATTAAATATACGAAGAATTTAGAAACTGGTTAACTTCCTTGAAGCGCAACGCGGTAATTGGCTAACCCCCGCTAAGAGTACCGACGCATCACTTGTGATTTATTGACTGCTTTTTCTCACAGATAGGCCCGATGCTTACAATTCGATTGGACGGCTAATGGATTGGCGATTGTTTCGTATCTTTAGCAAATGCACTTTTATTGTTTCTTCGATTGATTAAGCGAAACGTTATACTTGAATAAAAAGAAATCATTTTATATCTGTGTACGCTTTACTAGTTTCTCGAATAGAATAGTTTATACGCATAATTCTGAAATAATAGTCATTTAAACCATAATTTAATAAAATCGTGAGTCGAGACTACAACGCATTTAAAAAATACTTGGGATATCACTAGAAATGTTGTGGCACAATGTGTGTCTAATGACCCGTAAAGAAAATCCTTTCTCTATTTCGGTACAAAATACGTATAGACCTTTTTTCGTGACGGCGAGTTTTACTTAAATTAAATTCTTCACATTGTACGTAACATGGTTGAATTATGTGGGATGAGATGACTCATTACAATGTATTAATATATTTAAGATGAGATATTGCGTTCTATATATAGAAAATAGACACATGCGTCGTTTTTGATTAGGTGGTTTGAGGTAAAGGATTTCAAGTGGTAAGTAGATTGTTGGTGACTTCTTAGCATCGCGGGACCAAGGTTTAATTAAAACCGGCGGAGCGGAGTCGCGCTCGTGGGCCTCTTCTGAAACCAACGAGCTCACGCTTGCTTGATGACTCCGCATAAACGTTAATTAACTCGCTCTATCCAACTTAAAGTCGCTCAACGATCTATAGAAAGAGCTATACTCGGAGTTTCTCTGTGGGACGTACGTGCCACTATACACTTATACACAGTCTGCTTGTACCCGCAGTGGTTGTCATACATGCCATATTACGCTATGATAAGCGAGCTTATCGCCGTATTCAATTCGTAGATGTTTTTCAAGTCAAAAACGATGCGCATTCCGAGGATCGAAATCGTCACCTTAAAGTTCAAATGACGTCATTATACCTATGAGAGTCGACTCTGCGAGCCGACATTCGAAATCAACTCTAGCAACCGGAGTAGATAAACCTTTGAACTTTTGATCACATCTGTCGCTGAACAGACAGCAGATGGAAAAGCCATTCTTGAGTCGAGATCACGACTGACTACGTGCAGATCCAATTTGCTTAAAGCGGTTGGCAAATGTAGCTTTCGAATGTCCAAATTACCAGACGAGAGGTACGTTATGAATTACTTTTTCATTATTTTTTGGGACTCCTCTACAACTATACTCGTGTAATGATCCTTAACAAAAAAAAATGCGATAAGAAAAATATCTTTTGTTTTGCAGTTTTCCCGTTAGTAGAATAGAAAACGGATAGCTCTTTCGACAACATTTTGTCAGCGATTTCCGACTTTTCGGCATTCGCTTGCACATCTTTGGCTGATCCGAGTCCCGAAATGGGTTCCGGAACCATGACGTAGGCGCGGAAATGAAAAACTTCTTTTGGCATTTATTGATATCAGGTTGTATCGACGTGAAAATGCACCAGGTAGCGGAGTTATCCTATACAAAAAAGTGATACATTTCTATACCTACAACATAGGATTAATTATATTAAGTGCATTAAATCCACTATTTATTTTTAAATAGAACCTAACAAGAACAAAGAGCAGCAAATATCTTGTATTATTTAACTTCGAAATATAACATTTTACGGGTGATAGTAGTCCTTAGACGCCCGCTGTGGACACCGGTGTCCATTTATATAAGGAAATTAGCTTATAGCTATATATAAGCGGGCGTTGACACATCAAAAATATAAACTGTACAGAATATCAGGAAACAATCATAACTATTTAATTAAATAATTTCCAAATCGGTCTTCCTCGTGTTAAGAATTCCAACAGAAATATGCTGCAGGAAGTTTCATTACCGAACCACAAATATTAAAGCTACATATACCACGAGCGTTACATGTGAATAACGATGCGTTATTAGCCGAATTATACCGCTAAGGAATAAGAAACGCATAGAGAGGCGGCGCGTCGAAGCGCAGTGTGCTAAGTGGCTTTTAAGGTCGCTTACCTCATCTCATCGCCTATAGTCGTTTTTCTGAATGTACTTTGATGTTTGTTTGTTTGACTTGCAATGAGTCAATGTTGAGTGCACAAATCACGCTCCTTTCCTTGTCAAAACACCTAAGCACATAACTTACAAAATACTTGTGGAATACACAATTTTAATGTATCTTGTTATCTATATAAATAAAAGCGAAAGGTCACTCATTCACTCACTCACTCATCACGAAATCTCAGATACTGCAAGTGCTAGTTGTCTCAAATTTTGCATGGGGGTTCCTTTTAGGAAGTAGGTGCTCACTGAGACGTGATTTAGCGAAATTCAACCCATAAGGAGGTAAAAAGGGGTGGCAAAGTTTGTATGAAACTTCTATAGTTTTAATAGTAGGTTTTACTAGAAAATACTCATTATTTAAAGAAATTAAAATGTAGTTATGTAATTATTTTTCTAAACAACCCTTACAAAGGGGGAAATAGGGGCTGTAAGTTTGTATGGAATATCTTTTATTTTTAAAACTATCGACTCCAAACTCACATAATACGTTCTTTACTAAAATTAATTAGGTATCATTATTGTTATATTCAGAAACTACCTTCTTTAAGTGAAAAATAGGGGTTGCACATTATTATAATAAAGAGGAAAAGTTTGTGAGAACTTTGGAACTAATGAACCGATTTTGAAAATTCTTTCACTGATAGGAAGGGCCAACTCCAAAGTGCCAGAGTTTTTATCCTGGGAAAATATTTATCCTGGAAAAACTCTTACACGACGGCGGAGCCGCGGGCAAATGCTAGTATAAGATATTTGTGATGTTTAGCTCGGAATAAAAAACAGTGAGTCATAACATTATAAACGTGAGCATAAAAGATTCTTTGTGTCGAAATAAAACGCCAATCATTGAGTCTCGGAGTTTACCATCTTAGGAATAAAAGCAAGCAGACATTAAATTGAAATCGAGTCACGCACGTTCCGCTGATACCGCTTCTAGTCATCGTAATAAGTGTTACTATCGGTAGTAAAATTGAGAACAAACGTTAAGATAATGACACTGTAAGCGCAATAATCATCAGCGCTTAACATGAATATCGATCGCGAGCGAACCCGAGCGCGCCGAAACGACAATAGCTCGTTTATAAACGGAACGTGTGACCAAAAATGTATCGGCTCACCATATAAGAGCAGATATACAAGGCGCTAATGAGATCAAGCCAAAGATGTGGCTGTTCATTTGGCTTGATGATTGTCGACGTCTACTGCACGTTGAGTAAAAATACGTACAATAATGTATATTTTATGGATGCGCCGACTGCTGAACGCACTTATGTAGAGACGAATTCGAGTTTATTAAGGATATATCTGAGCATTCCAGGTGAGGAACTAAAAGCATAACGTTGTGTGCGACGCGGTTAGAGTGTACTGGCAGAGCTCGTAAATAAGGGCGTCTCATTGCGGGCCATTATTAATGAATCTGCCACCCCCGCTTCCCGCTCTCCATTCCGGCACCGCACCCGTTCGAAAGCCAAATAACAGGTGCGTCTAACCCCGTTCGCACAATCTATTTTCGATGTCTTATAGCCGTGCAGAGAAACGCTCGATGCGTTCTCCTGCTCTAAATATTCATACCATATGCCAGATATTGAGATTTGTTTGGGCGTCATCTGCTCGACATCGCAGTCTCTAAATAAGCGCGGTCTCGTGTTGGCTTTGTGAACTTTCATTAGCCGTCTGCGAACACTTATTTAGGATATCATGTTGCCTGGCTTTTCATACGCTACGAAAGCAGTTTGCGCAAATGAAACTGATAACGAGTTTTATACACAACAGGAAAGTAGGTAAACGTTAAGCCTCATGGTATTTGGAAGAATAATATAAGGAAGGAAAATTAGGACTACGTAATTGGTATGTAGGTATGTAGGCACGCTCGGTTTTATGAGATCGCTGAAATAATTAGATTGTTTAGCTCGTCGCGCCAACATTGACTATCTACGGCAATTGGATAGTTTAGTAGATAATAACCATGGCTATTTGAGAGATGATTAGCATTTGCAGGAAAGCCAACATTGGTTCACGAAAGCCCGAAATGCTCTAATCCATAATCTTGTTTTCAAGAATTTTAAATAAGGAGAAATATTCTCAAAAGAAATGTTTTTGTACTTACTATTAACGCTTTTATAAAGCCAATGTACCAGAGCAGTACAAATATTTACTCCACATAACACTAGTCATCAACCAAAATGGAAGGTTACGAAAATACTTTTCAAAACGATAACTTAAAGGGGAACTAACTACCTAAGTTGCATTAAGTAGTAGTGAACGAGTGGGACTCTTCCTACGAGCCCTTCTGTCTCCGGCTCTATTATTTACTCCTTTAAAAACGCTTTTCACATCATGAGCAGCGGGCCACGAAACAGTTGCACAACGAGCCACCCCGCGCCCTCCTCCCACAAATGCACTTTATGAATGACGTCATCATAATGTGTTCCGCTAGGATTCGTGCACATGCTCCTCCGCAATCACCTTTGTTCAAACGGTACGGAACCTGACAACTTTATATTGTTTCTCTACAACGCAGCGCAAGATTAGCACAATGAAGCTGTCTCGTCACACGATTGAATTAATTCACAAGCAAAAACGTAACGCCATACATCGTATACAATGATCGGCACTCGAGTAGTTCATATGTCAATTTTAGTTTGGCAAGGACGCGGCCGCGCCGGCTAGTCGGGCGAGGTCACAGTTGAACTCTACCAAAGTTTAAATCTTGTGGACCAAATTGCGTGAATCACACAATGACGTAATGAAGGAAGTTACCACTTGCCAGGAGACGGCCTACGCTCCTCGCGCCATATCGACCGTACCATAATAATGTTGGAAAAATATTGCTTTGATCCGGTACATTTATTACTTAAACTGGTTATATCTTCGCAACGGAGACCGAAGATTAACATAATCATTTCGTACATTAATTTTCGCAGTCGCCTGTTAAGATTATGGTAAAGATGTTCGAAATTTAACATTTGCTTGATACTGTTCCATTGTTATTGATCGAAACGCATTGGTAAACTAGATACAAGTACATTTTTAAAAGAGCTCCAAATGTATAATACCCTTTATACCTTAGTTGTTTAGCTTAAGAGAGATGGACTACAGTACCATACATCCTCGATCGATGTTTAGATCGCCTTTAGTGTTAATTAGCATATTAGTGTCGGAGTACATGACGTCACACATCTAATTTGATTACATCGGGCAAGGCCACGACGCACGAGAGCATTCACAACATATTTCTATAAAAAACATAAATTCTCAGAAATGCTTACATGTTAAATCAATTTTGCAAAATATGCTACATTTATATTGACTGGAAATGTGAGTTAAAATATCAGAAATATATTACATAATAATAAAACATATTCAAACTTAAATAGCCGGTAAAAATCTACGTTACAATTTCTCACATTTTCTCGAATTCACCCCTGTGTATGGATCATTTGAATTATAAAGTGAGAAGTGAGTGCATGCGCCGTGCATAAGATACCCAAGCTATGTAAATGAAGTGTCGAAGCTAGAGAGTAAGGGCGGGTCTACATCTACAATTTGCGCGAAGTGGCTTTTCTAGAGTACTCCAGTCGCGCCCCGAACATATAAAGGTGCTAATTGATTGATTGACTGTTCCATCATTGTCGGGCGGGGGTGCGATTCTCGGATGCGATAAATTTGTAGCTGTGGATTTCCTCATTGTGTACAGGAGGAAAATTTGGTAATTACCAGCGTTTATAGTCAACGTACGACTGAACTACTGAACGGATTTCGATGAATTTCGCACACGGGTAGATTGTGTCCTGGATTAACACATAGGCTACTTTTTGTCCCTGGAAAATATAAAGGGGGACTTTTATCCCGGGAAAACTCATTCACGCGGGCGGAGCCGCGGGCAAAAGCTCGTAATTCATATTTTAAAAATGTTCCGACATCATTTATTGATGAAATGGTTGTGATGCAATTTTTCAGAAGACATAAACTTATAATAGTTTACATTTATTATATTTTATTGTGCTTGAAATGTTTTCAGTAGTAAATTAAGAGCTTGCAACAAAGTTAATACTATGCAAATTGAAAACGAACTCATAAAAATGCGAAATGGCAATTTATTACCTATTAAGGTGCCACTGTAGATTTCTTTTACATACTGCATCGTGTATTAGTCTATTATGATTTTATAATGTACTGTTTTCTATTTTATTCTATATTGAATCGTATTTGCTGCAACTTTTCTATACGATTTATGCTTTTGTAAATGAGCGAAACAATAAAATGTCAATACAATGATATCTTTGTAATTATATAAGGCGCATACATCTGAAAAATAGCTCGAAGTGTCATTGTCAATAACACAACCACATGTTTTGTTTAGTCTATAATAACGGCGCGTCTATTAGATAACCAGAAAGCATTCAACAATGGTTTAGTTAAACAAAACAACAAGACGGATTCCAGCAAAGCACTTTAACAGATAGAGGGAATAAGTTTAACTCTTACAACGATCCTGTGACCGTTACTCAAAACTTTGAACCGGCTTTGTTCCCAAACACGAAACTAATTTATTCGTATCTCGCCGTACCATTCCACTATACTAAATAATCGAAAAAGCAAATTATAAATGCGTAATAACGGTCAAGTCATAGTTCAAAGATTAGGGCAGAGGGTAACCCTTTAACGAGTAATGCTCGCGAGGTGAAGAAGTTTTAAATCAAATCGGATCACCCCACAGCGGACGCGATGCACGGTCAATTTTGATATTTTCATAAAAGCGTTTCGACCCTTACCGTTCTGATTGACGTCAAGACTCACAGTTCACAATACACGCGTATTGTACAGCTACTGTGTTGCATTATAAATCTTACGCGGTTACTAACATTGTTTATACGATTCGTAAATAATCGAATGTTTTTATAGTATGGCGACGGAATTATTACTAAAAACATTCTTGTTTTTACTTCTACATAACTATTGTTTAAAGTTTAAATGATACCATTGTTAAGGTTGCAGCACTACGGTTTATTTATTAGGGAATAATAATACTACTTTATTAAAAAGGGTTCCACCAGCACACATGGCATGTGTTCGCGTAATTGATTCACTTCCGTTCGTACAACCCAACGGTCAATCAGGGAAGTGCAAACCCTTATCGCAAATCGGTCGGAGAGTACGTATCGATAATCAGCACATGCGGCCAGTGAGGACGGCGACGTCGGCGAGGCGGCGCGGCGCGGTGGCGCGACGTGGCTCGACGCGGCCTCAGCGCCGACGAGCGTCGCGTGCGGCGCCGTTAATGGATATTGATGGCTATGGCGCGACTAATTAGCCCCCTTCTACCACCTTTCTGCCATCCCTGGTGGGCCGCGTTTTTTTCCAATAGATACAACACGCTCGGATGGGCGTTCATCAATCTAGCTGACCGTATCTCGGAGGAGCACTCAAAACGAATCGGCGGATCAGTGTCATGCGATGACATCACCCGCGTGTGTACGGACAGATTAGATTCCGCCCGTCGCCGTGACGTGGACGCGCTTCCAAATAATATCACAATCGAATTAGAAGCTGGCTCGATCTGGGCGGTATCAATCACCGTGGGCGGGCTGCGCGACATTGGACTTCAATTAGGCGGGCGGCGCGTGTGATTGCTCTCACTCCTTTACAAGCCAAAGGGTTGCCTGACCCAGTTAATAAGCTTGACGTCCGTTAATGCTATTGTTGTTAACTTATCTTTATATCAACTGCACATTAAGATAAAGGTGACGAATAAGTTACAGAATACATATCAACGTTTGTTAATTAAAATTGTAAATAACAAAACATCGATGAAAGGCGATGCATAGTTTAAATATAAGACTATTAGTACGGAACTACATAATTAACTGTACACAATTTAATTACGAAAATATAAATGAAAGCCAACAACCGCGACGAGAAGGAAGATTAGGGTAATGATCGTTAATTAAAAATTGTTAATTATATCAAGAAAATTTAGAACATGCATATATAACAAGAAGTGAAAAATCGCGATATGCTTGTTAATACAAATCGGTGATATAAATTATAGCAATATAATACAGCGCACACACAGAGCGTGCGAACAGGTTTGGTAGAACACGACTCCAGCAGAGCGGTTAAGACGGTCTAAGAGAACGATTGACCGCAAATAGGTCGCGGATTGAATAACGTATCGACCTGTGCAGGTTTCTAAATATGTACATAGCAATATTATTATAACCACAGAGGATATTTCGCAACGAATATATCAGTTGTGTGTAAACGTTAGCGATATTGAAGCGTCGCGCGACGCGGCCGCGTGTCCTCGTGTATAACATTTCTTATTGCAACACACTTGCATAATCGCTGTGTAACCTATTCGTGATTGTGTTCCAATCCTTGTTCCTAATAATTTTTTTGTCATGTATTAAAAAAAATGCAATATTACAACGTTATCCCCGCGTATGGAACATTTTTGTGAAGAATATTTTCCTTATTTTTATCTACATAGAATGTGGTGTTTAATATCACAGAGTACCTATATTACAAACTAGCTTTTGCTCGCGGCTCCGCTCGCGTGAAAAAGTTTTTCCGGAATAAAAGATCCTCTTTATATTTTCCCGGGATAAAAAGTAGCCTGTGTGTTAATCCAGGACATGATCTATCCGTGGGCCAAATTTCATTGAAATCCGTTTAGTAATTTTGGACATGTGCAGTAACAAAGAAACAGACAGAAAAAAATTACAAAAATCCCTAATTTGGGTTCCATTACTCTTCTTTAGCCACCCCTTTCTTTTTTATCACATATTCTTTAAATGTACAGACACACTGGTTCTACTGCTTTATTATATGTATAGATACATTTTCAGTAATAACCAATTACTACATATTAAATAAGTTTTTTTCGCAGCGAATGCCTATTCTCAACAATGTCATTTAAACCGGAATACAAGTGCTTGCACACCGCTGCTTGGAACAGAGATATCGAACAAGCAAACAATAATGAAATAATAAAGAGTTTTATAAACTTTTCTTACCCGATTTTAATAGTTTTAATGAAAATACCGATAAGGTATAAATAAAACACTGTGCATCGAAATAAAAAATTAAATCAACAAAATTTTCTATCAACGCAACAACAGAACTTTACTTCCTTAAAACTCAATTTGACATGGTTATTTTAAGTCTATCCACGCGACCAGAACTCATACGCTTCTAAAATAGTACAGAAGATGCAAGTGCGAAAGGCGCGAGTCATCCGCCGCATAAGGTCATCGAGAACTTAAAACGGGAATAGCAATAATTTAGCGATTTCGTCAATGTGTCATGTCGTAAGATTCAGACGGCGTTGCATGACTGACGTGAATGCACTAAATAGCATGCATTACCAACGTGTCGACACATTTTGTATACACTGGTTTTATTGCTTTAAAATATTGTGCGAGCTACATTTTATTTCGAATACACAAGTCGAACAACAACATAAGAGCGCGTATGATTTATTGACATTTTGATATCAAGCCCTAAGAGTCATTCACCATCAATCAATCAAGATGTCGGTGTGTCTATGCAAACGACTCTACAACATCCACACTGCGTTATATACGCATCACATTGTTACTGGTTGCACTCAGTTACTAGCCGCTATAAAGCACATTTATAAACCCCTTTGTTCTAAATATATTTTTGAATATACGTTTTGTCTTTTTGAATTTGTGTTTTTCTCATTATTCACGTTGCAATACGTGACCAAATCATCAAGTCTACAGCTTCTGTTGTCTCAAGGTTCATCATCATCATCATCAGCCTGTTGCCGTTCACTGCTGGACATAGGTCTCTCCCAAGATACGCCACAGAGCCCGGTCTGCTGCTTTATGCATCCAATCGCTGCGGGCCCTCTTGTGCAAGTCGTCCCGCCATCTGACCAGAGGGCGTCCCACGCTACGTTTGCCAAGACGCGGTCTCCACTCCAGAACACGCTTACTCCAGCGGTTATCTGTTCTGCGACATATGTGGCCAGCCCATTGCCACTTCAACCTACTAACTCTCAGAGCTATGTCGGTTACTTTGGTTCTCTGACGGATCACTTCGTTCCGAATTTTGTCCTTCAGAGAGACTCCGAGCATAGCTCTTTCCATAGCACGTTGAGCGACTTTAAGCTTATGGATTAGCCCCACAGTCAGTGTCCACGTCTCGGCTCCGTACTTCATTACGGCGAGGACGCACTGGTTGAACACTTCCGTCTTCAGGCTCTGTGGTATATCCGACGAAAATATGTGGCACAACTTCCTAAACGCTGCCCAGCCCAACTGAATCCTCCTATCGGCCTCCTTTTCGAAGTTGTATCTACCCAACTGCATTATTTGCCTTTGTCTCAAGCTTGCCACTTTGCATTTTATTTTTGCTAGTGCGTTCCATTGTGGCGGCGACAGCCTAGTTGGGAGTGGAACGGACTGCCGAGACGAATGTCCGCAGGTTCAAAACCCAAGGGCACGCACCGCTGACTTTTCTAAAAAAGTTATGTGTGTATTCTTTGTGAATTATCGCTCGCTTTAACGGTGAAGGAAAACATCGTGAGGAAACCTGCATACCTGAGAAGTTCTCTATAAGAATTTCGAAGATATGTGAAGTCTGCCAACCCGCACTAGGCCAGCGTGGTGGACTAAGGCCTAAACCCTCAGTTGTAGAGGAGGCCCGTGCTCAGCAGTGGGCAGTATATAATACAGGGCCGGTATGGTATGGTATGGTTCCATTGTGTACCTATTTTATGCTGCTTGTATTTTGTGTAAGATACAGTTAGCTATAAAGAAGAAGCTAGTGTTATTTTACAATCCTACATTAGTTATTTCGCTCCTTTATAAAGCTCATTTAACGTTATATAGCTTTTATACAGAGGAAATAATGCTTACGCGCAACATAAATTTTTATTTAGCTTTTATATAGCTCATATGTACACTTATAAAAGTAATGTATACTTATTTATGAATTTATTTTTGAGAAGTTACTGAGGTAAATTGAAAGGTTGTTTTTAATGAGCTAGTCGACATATAAAATGCAGTCTAGGAGATTGTAATGTCGACATTATAACTGACAGGGCTGGGTCAACAGATAATATACAAGACTTGTTGCTAGAGTATGCGGACTATCCGTCGGCTTACTCGTTCTATTCAGGGGACGTTCCACACTTTGACATTAATTGACATTCACCTGAAAGCCCACGAAGTTTGCGTGTTAATTGATAGATTCTGATGGCTAAACGTGAATCTTAAATTATTGTTGAAGGATCATCGTCTGTACGTATAGCAAACTTAGTTTTCAACCTTAATATTATGACGAAAAATCAAGTTTTTAAATAGATATAACAATGATCATTCCAAAAATTCGGAAAGCGTTAAACGTGCGATCAGATAAACGAATTTGATTAAAATTTTAACGTGTTCTAAGATTAGAGCGGACTTTTTAATCAGTTGAGAACACAGCTTCATTTTTACGAGCGCCGTCTTAACAGTTCTTTTTTAATTGCCCCTCAACGGCTCCGGGCTGTGTAATGCGCAATTTAATGATCCTTCAAAATGTAAAATGCATTACTGCATCATATTTGTTTTTACTGTTGGTTAAGATAAAATCGCATTGGAAACGGGTGTCACGCTCTGCATAATGCACACACGTAGCCATAATGCAATGCAATCAGCCCTGTACTATATACTGCCCACTACTGAGCACGGGCCTCCTCTACTACTGAGAAGGGTTAGGCCTTAGTCCACCACGCTGGCCTAGTGCGGGTTGGCAGACTTCACATACCCTCGAAATTCTTATGGAGAATTCTCAAGTATGTAGGTTTCCTCACGATGTTTTCCTTCACCGTTAAAGCGAACGATAATTGATATACATACGTAGCCATAAGTGTGAATATAATTCATAGGTACAGCTGGCCCAAACTTGCACATGGCCGCAAATAAGTTTCTCGAGGTAAAATAAAAATATCATCTCTCTTGGAACAAATAATAAGCTTAATAATTAATTATAACTCGAATTTAAAAAATTATACTTTATTTTGTTTATTTTGCGAATCACCTGACGGTGACACATAAATGAATAAATATTTCGAGATTCATCACCTAACGACATGAAATTTGAATAACTACATAAACTTGTGAAGATTATAATTTTCGCCTTACTGAAAATTAGAGATAGAATGTATGTATATATGGGCGCACCTTTGTACCGCCATCTATTTTCACGAAAGATAACTAAAATATTCTATAAATCCGGAACTGTACAAAATGATTTATTTTATGTAATTTCAAGAGCTTCTTAATATGTTTTGCATTTATTGCTGATTTACCTGAATGCTATTTTATTTATTTCTTTCTTTCTTTTTTAAGCGTGATGCTCTTAATATTATAAGAATAGCACATATTTATTGTAAGATAAAACAAATTTAGTCTGAAATTCTTAATTAATTAATAAGTTTATACTGAAATAATTATGTAAGTATAAACTGTGCATTTGTATGATTTTAATGTGTTTAATTTGCCATTTTGGTTTGTAAGTTATCCGTAAGCATTTCTTTATCATAATTTCCGCCATAATTAAGGATTTGTATTGTTATCTTGTTATTCAGTCATTCCCTATTTGTAGTTTAAAATATTGTAATTAATTAATTATTTATTATGAGAACTGTTTAATCTTCCATAACAGCAAACTATTGTTAATTTGAATTATATTCAGACAAGTTATTGAAAGTCTAAACATTGTAACGGTAAACTGAGTATATATAAATGGAGGAAGTTGAGTTTTGCGACACAGTCGTTTTCTATACCTCGGGATATTAATTATAAATAGTAAAAGTGAACATTGTTGTTTCTATTTGCCATGGATCTGGGGGAAACCTCTGGTCCTGCGCCGACATATACTATGTCGGAAACAAGTTTATCCGCAGTTAGATTAATTAGAAATTGGTCTGGAAATATTTTATACTACTACTTACATATATAACAAGCTTTTCCACATATATAAGAAACGCAACTATTCGAATATTGTCTATACCTACATATAAAAGGCTTTGTCCTGAGTGACTGACGGATCAACGCACAGCCTAAACCGCTGATCGTAGAGACCTGAAACTTGGAGGGTGTGTTTTTTGTATGACGTAGGCGTCCGATAAAAAAGGACTTTCCGAAATTCTACTCTTAAGGGGATGAAAAAGGGGGGCAAAGTTTGTATGGGACAACGTGATTCCTTGGTCCAATCTACTTCAAATTTTGCATAAACTCTTTTTAACAGAATTGATGGAAGACGTGTTTCGTATTTTATTGTACTTAATCCCCTAACGGGGTTAAAAGGGGGTAGAAAGTTATTTTGGCCTTTGATTAATTATATACCTAGATAGACACTGAACGTTTCAAACGCGTCAAAAAAAAATAGAGGCCAACTGTTGCCCGCTAAATGAGTTCGAGTGAATAATTTTTTGTTGTTTTTCATGGATATAATTATCTCCCCGTTTTAATAGAAACCATGTAATAACTGGTATCATTATGCGCGCACACAAGGATACGCAGCATGATGCAGCGATAGCGTATGACACAGCTGTCACGCATACTAGCTTAAGAAAAGTTGGGCTGTTTGTTTTAGTTTCATTATAGCGCGTCACTCTATCTAGGTATATAATTAATCAAAGATTTTGGCATTGATTTGCTTCGAAGTTGATATCAATACTCCTTAGTGCTTTTGATTTCAAACACATTCAATTAATTTCTTCAATTGATTCAAACACATGTTTGAAAACACAACAAAGGGTTCTAGCTGCTTAATCTATATTATTATCTAATATATAAAATTCTCGTGTCACGGTGTTTGTAGTTAAACTCCTCCGAAACGGCTCAACCGATTCTCATGAAATTTTGTGTGCATATCGGGTAGGTCTGAGAATCGAACAACATCTATTTTTCAAATACTACAGAACGGATTTCGATGAAATTTAGTACGGAGATATTTCGAGACCATGGGAAGGTTTTAGACTACTTTGTATCCCGGGAAAATGTATAGCGGGACTTTTATCCAGGAAAGACTCTTTCGTGCAGGCGAAGCCGCGGGCAAAAGCTAGCGCATAATATGAGAATGAATATTCAAATTTACGCGGACCACCAAACCGGTAAGCTATCAATTTCCGGGAATATAAATCTTTTAAACTTCATTCAAATAATTCAAATCGACAAAGGGTGCTAATAACTAACCGAGATTTTAATATTTTCAACTCTGTAATGTATGTGATAAAATATACATTGTAATTCAATAGGTACCTAATATAAACCTGCTGTGATGTAAATCAATTTAAAGTTTGTTGGCTACAATTAAAAGTAAAACATTCAAAAAGTTTTGTTCCGGTCCAAAGAAGACATTGAACGGATTCGTTACGCGGCCGCCGCGTTGGCGAGACTTCTATAGTAAATCATGACCAAATCGCATTTATTGATGACGAAAATTGGTTATAAATAGAATACTTTGTTTGCAAGTATTTGCGTGGTCAGATAAAAAGAAATAAAAAAACATGCTATCTATAGGTATTCGAGTACAAAAGACACTGTACGGGGCCGTAAAAAATTCGTACGTGTAATGGTCCAAGTTATTATTTTGTCACCTACAGTGTTTCCGGGGGTCTAAAAATGATGTCATAACATTTCGTGCTAAGAAAACCGTACATTCGAATTACGCATGCACCCTCACGGGCCGCTGTCGCTGGCACCTAATTAGAATATAAATGTCTAGCAGCAGCGTTTAACAACTGACCCTGGCTTTTGTAAACTTAATAACCCGACGCTTCGCAATAAAAGCGATGCGATGTGAATTCGCCAAAATACTGTTGTTTTTCTCGCACCCCGGTAGAGATACGTGCGAAATGAAATGGTACAAAATATAATGCCGTGCGCTCGAGACTCTAGTGCACAAATGTGACAACTACACAAAGGGATTCATTCTGTTAGGTGCCTATGGCAAAATGATTCAGATTTTGGTTACACATAAAATTGATGAAGCATAAAAGGTTAGATATTAGGACAATAACGTGGTGGGGCGCGGTGTGGCAACTGGCAAGCGCGGCCGAGACGCGCAGTGTTGCTATGATCGCCGCGCCAGCCATGTGGGCATATGCAACAATGAGTTCACACAACCGGTCGCAGGACAGGACCGTTACAGATGAGTCGCCGATGGCTGCACCATGAATATGCATGAGCTGAGACTTGACCTCGCGTTATTAGACGACGCTCGTGGAGCGTGGGACCCGCTCCGCAACAATCGACATTTGACATTTGCGTGTGATGATTACTTACCTTTCCAAAGTTCAAGACAAATGTCGTTTATCAACAAAATGTGAACATCGGCGTTATTAATTTTGTACATCAGGTTTGAGTGCGGTTGTCAGGGATTGTAATCTAGGTATATTGACATTTCTGATTCCATTAATATCCACAACGGTTTTGGCCAATAATACCTTAAATAAATAAAACGGCTAAGTCATTTGATTATAAGACACTGGCTTGTTTAGGACATGACTTGAAATAATATCCAATGCGCAAAAATAAGTTTGTTGCTTACTCGGATTTCTTTTTAAAGAAAACGTAGCTATGGTGTAAAGTGCTGACACAAGAAGTAGAGACAGAACGTGACTGAGGCAGAGCCATCAATCAGAGCAAAGGCCGCGGGTCAGGTCTGCCGGCGCCGAGCCCCGCTCCCCGACCACCTGTCGCACCCGCACACCAATTGCTAATCAGTCACTAAGTTGCGCTAAATCTCAGCTTGACAGGGGGACCTCGCACCGTAAGGGTAATGGAATTTTGACGAACAAGAGTATTAGCGAGCACGACCCTGCTATTGCTTACAAAAATACAGATTACAGATTGAATTCTGTGGAAATTTGCCAAATAAACATTTGCTTCGTAATAAGGCTCTTTGATGTACGAGTAGTAGGCGCGCCCGAGTGAGATGAACGTTAAATATTTTTCAGAGATCTCAACAGGCATAACATCTTTACATAACCCTGTTTAATAAAAGTAATTCCATGGTACTTCTACGATGGACAAAAGATCTACTGCTCATCGACCGTGTGGGCATTCTCGTGTAAAATAGCAGACATTTTTGAAATAGCGGTAGCTTGTCATTTGAAGCGGCGGTATCGGAGTCCGGCGGGCGACGAGCCGCGGCGATCGCTGTAAATTTCATCGCAATAGTGAATGTACACGCGAGACTAAAAATAAACATGGCGGCAACAACGGGAGTAGTGAGCCGATACTGAGATAACTGCTTCGGCGTGTATCGCCTACAACAGATCCGGCGCTGCGCCACACCGCGCCACATCACGCCGCGCCGCGCCACACAGCCCCGTGTCACAACACTCACAAGCGAATGTGCGTCACCTAGCGTATACCGTGTTTAATTAATCGAGCTAAATATAACACGGTTTTGTCTTTTGTGTGGGTTGAAACATTATTCAGATTAATAGATAGCGTCAGTTATTCGTCACTGATTCAACCAATATATTGTATTGTGTTTATTTTACTCTGTAGCAACTCGAAATATATTATTACGTTCCAAAAATAGTTATTATTAGATACTTATTTATAGTTATTATAGATAGTTCGCAAACAAATTAGAATGAAACAAAACGAACAAAATAAAAAAAAAACGGAATATGCGATAAAAATCTCAGAAATTGCATGAATAGTTATATAATTAATCTATTATATTTATCATATTATAATTAATTTGACATCAACTCAAACACCTGCTCAAAATACAAACAGTGTAAATAGAAAATAACAATCATCACATGGCATGCTGTGTGATAAGAGGAGGTGAGCAGTGTGACAAGGAGCATCAGAGCCGATCGGAAAACGCAGAGGAACGAAGCAATAACGTCGGTGAGCTTCATCTCGGCCAGATCACGTTCGTGGAACAAAAGGAGGCGAGGCGAGCCGACATTCACAAAGCGATCTAAAAAACTTACGTTCAAATGGAGCTTTTCATACTTAACAAACTCTGTGCACTTATAGAGCGCTCGCAAACGACACTGCCGCGCACTGTCACGTTAATAACCATTACGATTCAAACATTTATACGTGTTTAACGCACCAGCGCATTCACATATTGAACTTTGGGATCCAATACAAAACTGGAAACACTTGCACGGACATTTCACGTCATACGCTTTCAGCGAATATGGCAAAGCGAAATGTTCGAACTTCACTTGCGAATGTGCATAGTGACAAGTCGATGCCGCATTAAGAAGACATTAGGTGTCGGGGTTATTGCCATGGCAGTCCACATTATTTAGCAATTAATCATCCATCCGCATATGCGAATCATACACATTTCATAAACACATTGAAGTCTGAAGAGCAACATGTACTCGCGAACACAGCTGAACAGAAAACAAACGTTGTGAATTGAAATATTTGTCGCTCGTCGGGTCACATGACGCGAAGCCAATGCATGAACCTTTCATCGCGCGTCGCTACGAGCTTTCAAAAAGCTTTCAGTTGTCGATCGCGCGCGCTATGATTATGAGTATACTGATACACACACTGCGATTGGAATTATGGTAAATGCGAACGTTGAAATCATCGGTCATTTGACGCGCTCGTCTGCTGCGTGAACCTTCGAATTCGTTTGGGTGATTGTGGCTCGCCGCTAAGTGCGGTTGCCAAGCGGCCGCAGTGGAAAATTTGGCGGAAACCGATCGACACCGCGGCCGAAAACTATGCATTTTAAGTCAAATCAATCGATAAGCGGTCGCACCGGCACGTGTGCGCTGTTGTTTATGTGCCACAAAAACCGCAAAGTTTTGCGTGACTGCCAAATGTGGCATTACATACTTTGCATGAAGCACTCGTTGCTTTTAGGGTATCCCATGAGAGGAGTTAGCGTTACGTTAGTGGACGAATGGGGCACAACTCACGCGGCGTCATTATCGTTACAGTTCAGTGGTCGCCGCCAATTTGAGCGGGTATGTAACGAGCAGCGCGCCCGTCGCGCTCCCAGGACTTCATTAATTGAGCTCTCTGGATAGTCGATTTCTTTATATGAAACTTACTGCCACCATTCAGACAATATTCCAAGCGATTAACCATCAGTGCATTAAACTATCTTATACACCCACAAGATTCAGCGTGAACCGAACCGTACCTACACCGGATACCTACTCTTAAATATATTAGAGAGCAGACTTTTATGCGATCTTATTAGTGGCGACTACATTTTCTGAAATAGATTTAGATTTAAATAGCTGTTCGTAGGGATAGGTTGCAGGGATGTGGTCGCGTAGATTCGACTGCTATAATATTTGGTGGACACATACTGTCGCCAGTTATAGTTTGACTCAAATGCAACAAACTTAAAAAAAACCCCGTGTAGTTTTTTGATTGGTGACTTATCAGACAACTTGTTTGCTCATTTGCTATTAAAAACTTAGTATCCAAGCTCAATGAAAATGAATTTGCAATGCATATGATGAGCGTTATGTTTTATTTATATCCTTTGGTTATAATACATGTCAATCGATTTACACGTGCCTACCAACGGTAATAAAGTGTTTTATATTCTTAACCCTTGGCGCGGAACGTGGGGTTTTATAACTTTAACCCTTTTGTCTGTCTGTCTGTGGTTTTTAAACAAATGAACCAATTTCAATGTGGCTTTTCATTTTATGCTAGTTTAATCAAGATAGTTTAAGCTAAATAAAAGATGAAGAAAATTTATTCAGTCGTTTAAAACTATCAGCTATTTGGTTTCAAATAGAGGATACTTCATTTGAATTCCATTTTTTGGATCGACTTGTTTGTACTTGATGCTCTATTCTTGTCCTTTTACCACTCCTATATAATACGCAGCTCTAATTTATCAAGATAATATTTTAACAGATAATAATTGCACTTGAGCTTAAGTTAACTCATGCAGATTGGTCTTATTGGCTTACTCTCGACGAACAGTCCTATCGTCAAATTGTATTTCTATTAGAATTTTAGAAAGTTAGCGTTAGCTTAGAAAATCAGCTCATAAAGACAAGCTTTTAAGTTTTAAATCATTTGCATATCATTAACGCCCTAATAATTATATTTGTTTTATTGTCGTTGAACCTCAAAGTCGTTGCGGGATCTCTAAGTGAATAAACAAAATGTAAGGTTAAAACTAACCAACACAAAACAGACCCGGTAGCTAGCCGTTTAGGCGAGTAATAACCAAGTCCCTAACGCCTTTAAGCGTCAACTACAATTTAACAACATTACGACAATTATTAAATGTAGAATATTATTTTTTTGTGGCTTAGGGATTGTGTTTTGTGCAGCTATTTTGGATTATTAAATGCATTTTAGAATTTTCTAATAGAATGTTTCCTACCGGTATTGTATACAATACATAGCACTCTACATACGTATAATTACAAGATCACTGACAATCAATAAAATGGTTCGATTGTGATTTTTTGAGATTGCTCTACATGTATGTATTTGATAGCAAGTGAGCAGATGGTATGCCGGTTATATTGTCTGGTGCATGTAGTGTAGGTAATTGTGCGAAGGCGAACATAACCGGTACGGCGTACGCGATCGGTGTACAGTGTACACGGTGTCGAGAAGGGGAAGTGGTAAGGTCGCGTTACGCCGTTTGAAAGTGAGATGCGAGGCGCCAGGAGAGCAACAAATTAAGTCCCCGCGGGGAGCGCGCCCCCACCCACGTCCGCGCCGAGAGCCGCCCGCGATAGCGCCGCGCCGAAGGGAAAACTTGAATATTTCCAACGAATTACGTAACCAAATTCGCTGAATAAAAGTTCGCGTACGTGCCCCGACAACTGGCAAAGTATTATTGAAGTTTCCTTTACATTCTAATTAGGAGTTTAGAAGCGTTTAATCGTTGAATATGTCGCCTTCGAGAATTCATTTCATGTACAAACTTTATATTGAATATCCACCATTAATTTGTGTAACAGTCGTAAAGTTTAAAGAGCGTATTTAAAGTTTTCGGTTGATAGAGGCAATTTATTATTGCAATTAAAATAGTTTGTGATGTCATAAATATATTTATTTCAGTTAATACATCATTTTCCTGGAGGGATAAGCACAAATTCCTTCGTTTATGTTACACAACAAACGAGTGAATTATATGAAGAAAAAAATACAGTTTTATTGGTCAATATACTCCGCATTTCATATTACGTTATTCGAAATATGATATAGGCGTTTCAGGAGAGAAATAAAACTCTTACCGCAACATAAAGTTTATCACACAACGTCATAAATATTTTGTACCAATATCACTTCCCTCGCTTGAGGTGCGCCCGTGCCGTGTGCTTTGGATTGTGAACTTTAAACTTTATTGCCGCCAAATGTTTTATTTTTCTTTTATAGATTCATAACACGACCTTAATAACCATCCCCAACACGAGACTTTCAGATAGTACTTACCAGTCTTCAGACGCAATATAAAATATCAAGAAATGTGCTCTCAATGTTTGCCTGTAGAAATAAAGATAAAAGTCTATATTTTTAAACGTTAAAAAAAAAGAACAGTACTATCAGTGCCAGTACTTCTAACAAAATTAACGAGCAGATTAAACAAGCGCAAAATAATAGGCGTTAATGACGGGCACATAAAAAAGAAGGAAGAAATCTGCCAATAGCAAAGCTTAAGCTAGCTGGAGTATAAAATTAAATGGGTAGAAGGCGTTTTTACAAGTTTATCGAGCGTTGTACAACCGGCAGACGTCTAATGGGTTCGCAGGCGCCGCGCACGCTGCCTGTCTGTCTCGATGGCCGGTGACGTGCGCCCCGCTCGGCTCGGCCGACCGCCAGACCGAACCAAACTGACACTTAGACCTAACCAATTTCCGATCGATACTTAATGAGAATGTTACACTTATTTCTTGTCGCAATACGTCGTATATGGGCTGAACGGTAATAAAGAGTTCCAAGTGCTGAGGTGTTGCCCTAAACAAGAACAAAAAGGACGGAATGGCAGCTACTTACACAGAGAGGCACGGCTGGCTGCCCCCTGGGCCCGCTTTTAATGCGGATTTATCGACTCAAATTAATCGTGTAAGTAGAGAGTCGGCTGAGGAAACTTGCGTGAAACGCGATAAAGTACCTCGATTCGTTCGAAAAGCCGTTTACTCCGATTAAACCAAATTGACTTTCGTTTACTGCAAACCTCTAAATGGAACGAAAACACACATATCTAATTAGATCCTGTGGTTTAGAAATACGCTTTTAGAGATATACCCGATTGTTCTTTTTTTTTGTACGACAACAAAGAAAATGGCTGTGGCTTATTGGAAAACTGTTTGTGATCCCAATAAGAATGTCTCTATTAACTAACTTGTGTCGAATCGAAGAAATTGCTCAATAGATTTCGTGATGCAGATGTAAACATAAAGGAACTACTAATTCATTAAGAACATATTTACAAAAGGAAAAACGTTAAAAAGTTAACATTATTTTGCTCAAGGGTCAAAATAAATTTAAATTAATTGTTTAAATATAACATAATGTCCAATATTATGACTTATTGAATTTTCATTCATATTTCTTCTAGTACATTAGTTTATATTGTAAATAGAATATACTACTTACTTGTTATTATAAAAATAAATCGTTCTTGAAACATGATAATTCTAAAAGGAAATGTCTTTCAAGTTTTTCAGCTGGGCTTGTGAGGCCTTTGGCAATCTCGCTGAAATTTTTAATCACGACTGTAAAATGCTAGTTAATTCTACCGTTAAAAATCATCACGAGAAACTGGTGAAATAAGGTAGGAAGCGAAACGAATATCGACATGTAATTGCGATACACAAACTTATATAAATGAACTAGTTTTCTAAACAATATAGGTGAACATCCGTGTTTTGTAAGCCAGTGGGGGTTCAGCGTGCGATGCCGAATGCGACTGGGTCTCCGGAACGACACGTCAGGCCACAATCTCATTTGTGCTTCCCACTACAACGAGCGACACGCAGGAAATGAGATGCGATTAGCTCACCCAGCCGGGTTACATTCACTGCTTGCATACGTGAGATATTCATACAAATCAGCAACAAAACGATACTGCTCAACGTCTAGTTATATGTAGAGTACATGTGTGTGTAGGTAAGGGTTCGTAGGGAGATAATATGACGATTGCGATCGATATATTGCGATATTTGCGCGCAACGTCGACGTTTTAAATTCTAGAACATTTTACCATGATAAGGAAGTCGGTTAAAAACTGGGATTTCTGCTTCGTAAATGAAACAATGCTTTTTTTTCAATAAATAAAAAAATGAATTCATTATGCACACATCCTTGCCCAAACTTAGCACAGTATCAACGTTGCAAGCAGTGCAATAAGTTACTGTGATTAGAAATGTAGGAAGTAATTCTCAAAAGTATTGCGAAGCGGAATCGTCACAAACTTTTTGAATATATAAAATTTTCAAGGAATGGCAGCGTGTTTGTCACTGGGGAGGAGTGATTCCGAGCCGCTTACAGTAGCACCGCGTCGGGACTGCATAATACATTTCGGCGAATGCACCGCAGTTTGATCCCTTTCTAGACAAGGTAAGCATGAATCTACCCCGAGTGGAAAGTTCTCTTGATGTTACCTCCACTTTTCTGCCAAGTAAAGACATCAACAGTAAGGAGCTTTATGGTCTCAACGTAAATTGACAAAGTTTCAAGTGTGACATCTCTTTGTCTTCTTACAATAGAATATCGAACATATTCAATTATTTATGACTAATTGTTCGTTCAAGTTTGCGAGTGTAAAGTTTGGACGGTGGTATTAAACGGTTAGATTCGCGCTTGTGTGTCAAAATAATACACATTATAGCAATTGTGTGATAACTTATTCATATGGCACGTAATGAAAGTGGCGCACTGTGGGAGAATCGGGAACCTATATTGTATGACTGTGAGTGGAGATTATAGTTAGCAGAGAGCTATTTAAGGTCACATCAAACGGGTGATAGGGCTGAGGCTCTATCTCATACATTAAGCCATTTAAAAGGTTTTCAAATGCTTGTACGCGGCGATCCACGACGGATCATAGTTCTATGTACTGGAAGATTGTTTTTTGGATGTACTTTTGTTCACGATATCCGTGACACCTTATAACATAGTACTGGGATGTATGATAATACCTCCCAGTACCTGTTTCTATAGTAAAGGTTTTTTTTAAATTAGTGTAAACTGATGCAATATTCATTCTTATCAATATAAAACACCTATTTTATTATGATAGGAATCTGTAATCCTCCTAGCCAGTTTCGGCCACGGCGGCCAATTTCAGCGGAGATCAGTCAGGTACGCAGGAGATATTATAGTGCACATGTGTGTGCGCAATACACAGGTGCACTCGCTATTCCATCACTCTCATAGTTCGGTGAGACGGCAATCCGACATGACCGGACAGGAGGCGCTGGAGCAACGGCTTTACGCGCTTTCCGAGGCACGGGGGTATCACACCGCCAACTTCCTGACTCCGAGCTGCGACTGAGTAATTTTTAAGATGGAAAAACCCAGTCACAATATTTTTTTGGCTCAACTCGGGATCCGAACCCAAGACCTCAGGGCGCAAATCGTACTCTTAACGCGTACTCAATACAACTACGCCACCGAGGCAGTCAAATCTAAAAAAACTAATAAGAAGAAGATTTAGACCTGAAGGACGTAAAAAGATAGATAAAGTTTTACTGTAGCAATTTGGCCCTTACGCATCGTACGAACAAGAAAAAGAATATAGTATGTGCAAAGTCCGTTTATTTTGTAGATAATAAATACGATGCTTTTAGCCGCCTAGAGGAGATGCACTCAAACGTATAACGAACCCGTGAATAATTGCTATAACATCTATTATAAAAGCATTTCATCATTATAGCCCGTGGGTGCAAAGCTGTATTGTTCGCTGAAATATTTGTATAGTAGTAAAACCCAAACACGACTCAACATGTTATTTTTGATTTTATTTACAGACATCAGACACGCAATACGGTGCAACACTGGCTTAATTAAATTCCATATTAATTTTAAAAAAAACTGCTGATTATTTTAATGAACACAAGATAAAATATTGTATAGTCAGCCTAGAATTAGTTTCGGTAGGTATATACTATACACAGCGGGTAACGAACCAAGATATAAGAGCAAACAATTTGATCGTCGGTACCGCTTTTTAGGTATTTCGTAGTCGGACGAAATTCAAATGTTTTATGCAAGAAATTTCAAGTTTCTATTTACTTATTTGTTATCAGATTTTGTTAGCTATTTATGCCAAGCTACCTGCCTCAGCAATATAAGTGGAGGTAGCTTTATTTTAAGTACATATAATATGAAATATACTGATTACTGAGTTTTATTTCGACGTTGCTATTCGATTACGATGTTTAGTAAGCTTTTGACGTTTGAAAATCATTTTTTTAGAGTATTTGACGTCATTTAATCCCCAAATCATACAAATATGATATAATATCATTAAACCTCTAGTCCATTAGCTTTCCGAGTATCCAGATGACATACAATCATTTGGAGGAGGCCTATGTCCAGCAGTGGACCAAAATATAGGCTGATGATACAATCATATGCAGACTCAGGTAATAGACACATTAATAATGCAGCATTTTAAGCAACTGCGTCGTGATTGCGATCGTGTTTTAGCCCAGTCGTGCAAGGCCAACGTCTGTGTCCGCGTTTGACAAAAATATCATGTTGAAACGGTCTTACAATTAATGTCAAATTATAAAACATTTATCCTGTTGTGCGCATTTGGCATAATAAAGTTTATCGTTTCCTATGACATTATGAAAAAACTTCTTGACCGAAATATCTATCGCAGTAAATTATTGTTCGCAGCCATATTATTCGATTTTAATGGTATCATACAACCAAATATTAAGATATTGATTGATGTACGTTATTTACTTAAACATGACAATATAATATAGTCATTGATGTATTAAAAAACCCAATATAGTACTTTTAATTCAAGGCAGACGCAAGAGCGATTGCAAAATTTTTCTATTTTACTAAGCCACGAATAATTTAATGCATGTAACGAAATGTTTTCACATTTCTCTACCCTATATCGAGCAAAAACATGACTCTCAAAGAAAGTATTATGCCAATGCAATAAAAAAAAAATATGGGCCTAAATCCGAACCATACTCATATAAGTGTCTTGGGCCAAAAGTCTACGCAGTATTTAAATAGAATTCAATGAATCACATCGATTTACACGTGTAATAAAGGCGTTAACGCACAAACTTTTTGTTTTTATTACATACGACACAACCGTATGTTCATACACAGCATTTATATTTTCTATTCTTAAGAAGCAAAGAAGGCATTCTTAAATAACAAGGTTATAATATATTCTGATACACGCCTTTTTATCCATCTGTAAGGCAAGTTATTACTTAGGTAGATATTTTTTTTTAAATTAGGCAACGTAATTTAAAATTTAGACTCGATTTCAAAGAATTCATTCATACGAGATACATCATTGTAAATATATTAAAACTTTTTATAAAGTTGATGTTTTTAAGTTATGACTTTATTAAATTCGGTATGCCATATAACATGCACGTAAATAGTACTAGTTATGATTTTGTTTTTGAAAATTGACCGCGTGTATCTACTCACAGGGTTGGAAAACGAAGTTATTATGGGAGTCGCTTTGTTGTTTGTCTGTTTGTCTATTTTCAAATTGGCCAGATTAAAGTGTAATTTCAATTGACTAATCATCAAATCCATGATGCACTTTTATGTGAACATAATATTATGACGTTACGAAAGGCTGCATGGCGCAAGAAAAAAAAGGACATTCAAATAGCTATTTTATAGACTGAAGAATGCAATAAAGAAAAAAAACTTTCCGATTACGGCTGATAATTGTTATTAATTGTATTGTGTGCAGATAAATCGGGGTCATTGCTACAATTTGGACACGTAGACAATTTTATGCACGTTACGTGCGTGTCCAATCGAGCTATAGAAATATATAAATTACTTTTGCGCGTTATTAACTAATTCGCACACTGTAATTTCAAACCTCTCTGTCTTGTCTGCCTGTAAGAAAATACCGATTTATTATTCTGTAAATTTTCTTTCACGGAACACCAATCTTATTTGCCGTATCGATAGGAATCAGTGAAATGAATAAAATCGAAATAAAAACAAAAGTGAAAATAAAGGAAATTCCAAGAAATATATCCAGAACTTCAACAATTTTGCTGAGCAAAAGTTGCGAAAGATAAGCGACTAAGATCTTGGTATTTTGCCAAGAGAGTAATCATGAAAAATATGACAGGGAGACACAGCACGATATTAAAATACGAAGTAAATTTTCAGCTAGACAAAATATTAAGTTTTATACCAACCTATGGCGGGACTCGGGAGTATACGATGTCATTGCGGTATTCGAATCACTACTCTAAAATATATTCTAAACATAAATGATTATAATCTACTCACTTAAAAGACAGCTCTTATACTATGAAATGTGACTCCGGATCAAAATCTGAAACAAAAACATACAAAAAATCAGTATAAATATCAATAAGTACTTTAGTTTTGGCTATGGAAGTTATCTCAATAATTCCACCAGTACCATAAATCACATTATACTTTTTCTTGCAAATTCTATACTGTGGGTATTCTTGTTGTTAAAACTGTAGAGCGTAAAGAAAAACTACTTACAAATATTTCCTAGTAATGCTTTAGGATCCTGCCAACCATGAAATAATCTTAACAATGAGCGGTTTTGTTACGTTACAAATAAATGTTACGATGTAATACTGGACTTGCTTGCAAAACACAGGTATACACATCCATTAATTAATTAACTACACTTTTTGGAGCAAATTAAAGTCTCACAGGCATGACTTTTCGATTAGAAAATTACTTCAAGAACATTCATAACAGTTTAAACTATCATATTGTACAAAGTTTTACTTAAGACTTTGTACCCGAGAGTACAAAGTCTATCAATATTTGGAACTAACTCTAAGGAAATTTCACTTCAATATTATTTCACAAGTGAATATTATTTGTCAAAGACATCCCACTAGGAATATTAATTAGGATCTCTTAGATTAAATGAACATTACACGAGATGGAAAGCACGTGCTTGTGCGCAAATGCTTAAGTCGAGTTGAGACAATAAATCTGGTACGGGACTCCCGTAGTGCTAGCCTTGACATCACGTCGCAATTCTAGTTACGTAATTCCCTTTAACCGTGCGCGGAACAAAAAGCTGTGTTTTAAAAACTCCATTACTGGGCGGCATTCGCTTCGCCGTGACACAATACGCGTTAACCGACAAAATGAAAGCGTCGCAGCTAGTTACGGAAATAAAAGCCGTTATTATGATTCGTGCGGTGGCGATGGCGCGGTCGGAGGCGCGGGCGCCGAGCTCGAAGCCGAACCGAGCGCCGCCCCGGCTCAGGTAAACATTATTTGCATTATACGCCCGGCCCTTGGCTAGGATTTGTGACATCCGCCGGTAAGCTCGCCGAGCGTTCTCTCTCACGGCAACTCTCATTATTGTTGAATTCATTACGGACTCTGCGACATGTACTAGATTGTACAAACATCTTTACGGGGAACATCAACCGTGCGACACCGGCTGATTCCTTTCCTACTCCGCCCCATACTAATGTTACGTTACACCCACCACGTGTTATTTTACGACGTTATCCTAATTAATCTGCAGAGGTGTCGATTTAGGCTCGAGGAACGTTGTTACTTTGGTTCAGTAAAAGCCTGAACAATTCCGATCGAGGACAATAATAATTTTACTGCAAATGTTCGAAATTTAACTTACTCGCAACTAAAAACAAGACAGTGCACTTTTTTAAACCAGAGAGCAATCGTAGGCGTAAACTCGACTTAATAATTAAAGTATAATATGCTATATAAAGGTTTACTTATAATTTATATTTCTGATGAAGGGCAATGCTTTTAAAGCCATAGTATATTAATTACATTTTAATACTCTTGTAATTAATAAAAAGAGTGTTTTATTTTTCTTCTTCAGGATTAGTTACACAACCAGGTTATGTCGGACGTGGGAAAAGAACATCGTATATAATGTAAGACTATGTGCTTTTAATAAGGATCATAAAAGCTCTAGTTTTATTTAGCCGTTGACAGCTCCTGGTGGCGGTCGCCCCTTGAACGTCTCAAAAACAGCCTAAGTAACCATGCTAATACGGATCCTGTCACAGAATGTTCACGTGTATGGGCTACAAAAGGTAAACTGTTATCTTGGAAGAAGGGCATTTGAGTAACTTACTACAGGTTTACTCTTTTTTTCAGCGAATCTCGTACAAAACATAATACTCGTTTTGGTGAAATTATATGATTTAAAGTTTTTTGCCGGAATAAGCACAGCAGGCAAAAGAACAATCACTGCTGGGCAAGTTTGGCTTAGATTGGTAGTTGGCGAACTATGAACAGCTTTCGACATATTATTATAATACCTACCATACCATACCATCCCTGTATTATATACTGCCACTGTATTATATACTTACATTAGTTTAAGAACTTAGTTATTAAGGATAAATAAAAAATGTATATTATTTTTTGCTTTTAATTTTATTGTTAAAAAGTTTTTATTTTATATTTTTTTGTGGCTATAAACTACATGCTTAATTTTTATTAATACACAACTGAACATTAAAATCTGAGAGTAAACAATAACCACCCTTAGAGTAGATTTTTTTCCAAATTTACATGGGACCAATTTCGTGGTATACCCTATCCAATATATTTTGTTTATTAAAATCGGGCTACTCTGTACAAAGTTATGCGTGGTCATACATAAAAAAAATATACAAGTCGACTTGAGAACCTTCCTCCGTTTTTTTTTCGTCGGTTTAAAAATAGATAGTATAGAATGTGCAAAACTTGTAAAGTTATAGAATTCTCTGAGTGCACTTCTCTACATATTTAAAAAAATGTAATACGTGTGGAATACGTCGCCGTGGAACATATTTCCTCTACTATAAAAGGACAATAGCAAAGTCAACCATTGTTTAAATTTAATAAACTGTCAGTCAACATTCACTTTGGCTTAAAATGTGCAATCAATATTCCAGAAAGGCAACGTAAAAATCTCTCTTTTATCGTAGCGTATTACCGCATAATCTTAAATGAGCTTCGCAAAGATGACACATAAGCGGAGGTACTCTTACAGTTTTCTCATAAAACCTTAGTAATAGTTTTTACAAGATTACCCGATATTGGAGTAAGTAGGTGTATTAGCATAAATGGGAGGGCCAAACTTTCGTATTTCAGAAAAAAAAACTTTAAAACAAGAATTTTATTAGTAAAGTTATATAACGCGCTTTCAAAAGTCAATTGAAGTGCGCGGCACGTCGTACGTAAAACTCGACGAAAGTATGACTATGACAAAAGCACGTGCGCGCCCGAACCTTCCAAACTTCCCGAAGGACACCGCGACGTTATTTAGGGGCGTTTCTGAAAGGCAAGGTGTGTCGTCTCAGGCCCGAGGGAATTCACTACGCTTTAAAGCTGGTAATTTGATGTGAGTCTTTCGAGATTTTTCCATCTTCCCGGATCGTTCGGGGAGCGGGCAGATTAGGCCACGCACGGCATGGGCGAGGGCCGCGACGCGCCAGATTAATGTCGCGAGCTTTGCGCCAAATTTAAAATGTCACGTACCATTTTTCCAGCCAACAGAGCCCGTCAGCGGCCTGGACGTTTAATACTTTCGATTGTTGCGCATTCTTTAAATAAGAACAAATGAAAAGGGTCGGGTATGGAGATTTAAACTTGCTGGATCTATTTCGCAGCACCTTATAAATATTTCAACAATATTTTGGGCCGGTTTCAAGTAAATTTTATTTGACAGTTATCGTATTAAACAGCTTATATAGACAGTACCCTTTTTATAACCATTTATTAAGCAGTATCGATTAGAGTGTGACTTTTGTATTTGGTCGACTTATATATTTATGTGACGAGTAGCATTTATCAGCAAGCAGTGAAACTAGTCCTTAACCTTTTTTTACGAATGTATGATATTGCTTTTATTTATGCATTCTAATCATCAAATAAAGCCATCAATTTGTCACCAGACTTCTATTTGAATCCCACAACGGAGCAGCAGATGTAATTGGCATGCATGGGATAAGGAGCTACAGCAACGTGTGCATTGCTAATTTAGTCTCAAGATACTAGTTATGTATAGCTACTATGTAGATGAATAATCAATAATCTAGGGAATGGGATGGTGTAGCTCTGCTCAGTCAAGTTATGCTATCATAATTCTACCATACAATATCGTTCTATTTTTCTTTTATTGGAGCAAAATGTAAAAGAACTAATATATGCATGGAACAATAACAGTTTGAGTTATATATGCATTACTTAACAACTCTGTTATCTCACAGTACAATTCTGGATTCTGAGACGTCCTTGAGACAATATTATGACAAAAGAGAAAAACTGATCCGAGGTCGGTTCCTCCGTGCCTATAGCACACATGTATGAAAACGTATTACCTAAAGTGTAGTCAACATTGAAACGCGGCGTAGGAAAAAGGCAAAGTCGTAAAACTGGCGCCCACCAATCGCCAAATAAGGCCGGCGCGGCACCGACGAGCCACGTGGACTCGTCCTTGACTCCCGTCCAAATGACATAAGTTGGCCCATAGGCGCGGATTCTTGACTAATCGATAAACAAGACAGAATGGATGAACATCGAGCCGAATCGCCGCGCCCACGCTCAGCAATTAAGTTGTCGACCGCTATGGTCATGACCCATAAAAATCTTGGATCAGACACAACCACGCCAACAATGACGCCGACCTCTACCAAAATTATCATAAAACTGAAGCCAGTGTCTAAAAACTAGTTCGTGTTATCTATGCTGCTTGTCTGCGGTACCTTTTGTTTTATTAAGCACAACTTAAATGTGAGCAGTCAAGGTGGATATTAGTCGACATAACGTCTGTGGAATTCAAGCAACATATTTACGAATGTTTGGTTTTCAAAATAAATCTTTCTTTATTATACCCCAGTCTAGTGAGAAGTGGAAAGTATAATAGAAATGGGTGTTGCGGGTTCGATCTCATTGACCCCAGGACATGCACCTCTGACTTTAGAACTTCGCCTGTATTCATTATAAAACTTCAAAGGTGAAATAAACATCGCGAGAAAACCTACCTATCTAAAGATCATTCATTAGAATATTGAAAGTGTCTTATAGAAACCGTAGTGTTCAGCAGTGGGATAGTAAAGAGAGGGCGGATTTCATAATTGTATTGTACATAATAATATCTGACGTTATGGAGACACGGAGCACATAAGTCTAAAACTTTTCCAATTTTCCTATTCCCCAGAAGTCAACGTTCAGAAAGAGCCTTAATTTTTATAATTTCCCATTTATAGTGTATGAAGTGCGTGTCTGTAACGACTGTAAAATGTGCGTGCCGGTGGAAATTGATGCGTAGGGATATGGTGTAAATTTTGGCCTTATTACCGCAGCCTTGAATTTCGGTGGCGGTAATAGGCTCTAAGCTGGCACAATTTTCAAATGTTTACCGTTTAGTTTGTTTTAATAACACGATAATGTAAAACAAAATATATTTTAAAATTCCCAATTTCGTTACGTATTTCATTTCAAATAAATTCTCCATGACAGCTATTGAGTTGTATAGGAGGATATTAGTCACAAGACTAGATTCTAATAAGGACAGTCAATGTTTTGTTGTGGTGTTACGTCATCGTTGAAATTAAAGCGAAGTGCATGGTCTTATAGAGGACATTACTGATTATTTATAGGTGCATAATGAATGGTGGCGCTAAAACTAAGTAATATTATTCGCTGCAATTGTGCAGAAGGGATGAGAAGATTAGGTAATGAAGAAAAACGTACTTTGAATTGATACGGCCAAACGCATATTCATTTCTCATCAAGGACGGTAGAGGATCCATGTTTCTCCTTCACTCCGTCGTCCATGCGTTTATAGGTGGTGGACATAAATTAACATCAGGTGAAGCACTTGCTTATTTACCGGTATATGCTTTGAAATACGCTTAAGTATATACGTTAGAATGGACTTTTTGCTTATTCTTTGAGTGGATAAATGTGCAAGAACTTGGTGTCTGTAAATATTTAATCAACGTTCACTGCCACTAAACCAAGAATATGCGAAAAATCAGCTACAAATTCTATCAGCACTAACTATAATCGAAAATATAACCGTAAAAATTCACAACTACTGTTTTCTGCGTAACAGAAACTATTTTTATAACTATCCCACATATTTCCGCAGAGGCAGCAGTTCATATAAATGCTTACCTCAAATTGATATCGCGTTTGCGATAATGAATTTTCACTACCCAATTTTAGCATCGACAGCTTAATGTCATTTAGAATTTCCCGTATTGTATAGATATAATCGTATGGCAATATTCAATGGATACTGTTACTCGTTAATGTGCTACTTAGTTACTACTGGTTATGCAAGGTTATCGATGCATAAATAAACGCTATTTAACTTAGATTTCGTTTCGTCCTATAATGTGATTGTTACAAGTGTATTACAGGTCCACTTGTATTTTTTCTAGGTTCTAAATATCTCGCCGCTAGGCAATGAACCTCTCAAGTTATCATTATTTTTAGAGAAGTCTGAACCATAGTCCATAACCTACTAATTCAATGCAGATTGGAGGTCAGAGGCTCTCCTGTAAGCCACGTATAATTACGTCTAAAATAACGTACGCCTCGATCTTGACGATGTTGCACTTCACATTAAATACAATTATTAATTATTTTTTTGCAAGTGCCGCCCAATCCTATAACAGCTCAACTGAAGAGTTGTAGGCGTTAGTTCATTGTCTGAGCATGTGGTGGCGATCTGCAATTATTCGCTAAAGGCCATGCCAATAACAGGATTAGCATGCGGGGCTGGTGCCGTTGGTGTCAAGTTCATTGGCAAGTGCCCACGTGTTCGCCCCCGTGGCTGCGGCGAGGTGACTGACTTCGCCATATAGCACCGAGTACTGACGACGTGTATGGCTATGTAATTAGCCGTCTATGTAGGTAATGCCGCTGGCCATTCAGTTTATCTAATATCGATTACAATAGACACCGGTAAGTGACATTAGTGTCAGCTAATTCGAAATTGAACTATCGATTGATGAATAGATGTCAGATAAGCATACAAATATCCGTTACGTTCGACGTATTTCATTCACGATTAATATATTTACCCTGAACATAAATCAGTTCATCTAAGACTTTTTCGTCGAAATGACATTCCAAGTTAAAATTTCACCGTTTTTGTAATTGAAGATGTTTTTTGAATCAAGTATTGCATTAATTATACTCAGCATTCGGTACTATTCGGTAGGCAAAGGCTTAGCTGTTCCTTTAGCATTGCTACAGCCCCTGGTGGCCCATGGTCGCTTAACATCAGGCGCGATGCTTGTACGTTTGCCTACTAAAAAAAATGTTTTGTTCAAATGGGTGATATCACAATAACTATTACATTCTCGATATAAGCATTCATTGTAATATATAATTTACTAGCTGACCCGGCAAACGTTGTTTTGCCATATAAGATCTTTTTAGATATTATTTTAGTAGAAAAAAATGAATAATTGATCAGTTACCGACCGGGGTTAAAAGTTATTAGCCCGTCAACGCCCGCGTATATATAGCTATAAGCTAATCTATACTTAATAGCTTTTGCCCGCGGCTCCGCCCGCGTGAATGAGTTTTCCCGGTATAAAAGTCCCGCTTAAAATGTAGCTTATATGACACGTTCGTAGATTTACCATAGCAGCGCCATCTATTGATTACTTACTCAACCCAGTCGAAAGGTATCGACATCTGTTAGAATGATTCATAGCAGCGCCATCTATTGATTACTTACTCGACCCAGTCGAAAGGTATCGACAGGTTTTGGCGGGAACTTGGTAGTGTCATGAGGTGCTCTTGTTTTAATTCATTATTTTGGTGATACTTAGTGTTATATTGCATAATTATGGTGGTATATTATCCAATATAGTTCTATTAAAGGGCTCAAATGAAGTGAATTGAAATAACTGTGCTAGTCAAGTGTTTGTTTTGTTGCCGCCAAAACTCCTCGATAGAGTCTTGGTAAGGTAGCCACTGCTTTACTTCGACATAGTACTACTACTACTGAGGATAACAAAGAAACAATATTATATAGTATGTAACTTCTAAAAACTGACACTGGCAGATGCGCAAACCGCGCCTTGCCAAAGAGAAAAAAAAAAAAAAAAAAAAAGGTATCGACATCTGTTAGAATCAGTTGGAGTTAAGATAATTGTGACTGTCAAATAATAACAGACAAATAATTAGCAATAAATTAAAATTGCGACTATAATTTGAGATTTAAACTATCCTATCTCTCAAGTTGGATCGAACTGCACATGGTGTGCGAATTTTATTATAATCGGTTAAGTGGTTTAGGAGTCCATTGAGCACAAACATTGTGACATGAGATTTATATATATTAAGATTGGCCAAGGAAAGACCTTCCTTAAATCTAATATATCAATTACAAGGCGTAGTTTTGAAAGAAGAAAATGTTTCTCTATAGTGATCCTTTTAAAGCGAAACAATTTATAATGATAGTTTTTTATCGTGTGAACCGTGAAATATTTGTGGTATACCCCCACTTATTGATTTTTCTGAAGACTGCAGTGATATTTGCTCAATATTTAAAGACAAACTGTTAGTTTAAGTACAACGTATATGTCTGAAGTCCATCCTTATATAGCATTCTCCTGTGCGCAATGCATCCTTGCGCTCTGGACGTAATGATTCGGCCTAAATTTTCTCCATACCCGACAATTGCTTCTAATTCATTGATACGCGTGCTCTTCACTGCCTAATCAATGATTCATCAATCGATAATCGGACAAAGCGCATTAGTGAAGCGATCGTTAAACATACACTTCGCCGGCGCCGGCTGGTAAACACCGAATACGAAGGCGTAATCCGTAGGGCGGCACTTAGTGCGCGCCACAAGCCCCGTACTCTAATTGCACGCCACCTAATCTGTTTGGGTTGCCAATGCATCGTTGCATTACAGGTTCCGCTGCCGAATCTGATCTGATAAAAAAAAACACTCGTAGTTTAGGCAACCGATAACCGAGATCGCAATTGCGAACTTCGAAAGGCGGTATACATAATTATACAGGTAAAACGTTGCTTCACGATAAATGTGTGAGTTTAGGTTTAGTTAGAACATAAATTAAAATTAGATTACTAATCTATAAATCACGATAAATTGTACTGTTATCTTGAAATATTCTATACAATAGTCTTACATTAAATATAGTGCAAAAACAATTTTTGTATTCACAAAATTCAATTACAGACGTAGAAATTTGATTCGCTTGGCAATGCCATTGAATTGTTGGGTGATGCGCTTGCGCATCTGTTCCGTCCATGGCGCGGTCATTGCTCTTATGACATCATCGTAATCTACCTTAAAATAAAATCCTTCAGATTTTGACTAACATAAACAATGGCGCGAAAATATTCTTCATCTTCAACACAGACAATTTGCAAGGTCGTTTATATGACATAGACGTAAAACAATCACCTTCAAGAAGAATAATGATTTCTTTTAATTTATTACAAGAATAAAGCAACCAATGGAGTCGAATTTTGGAAGTTATTGCAGAAACAAGAACAATCACTGATCCAGTAACCTTGTCTATCGATGACGGTGAAGGAACACCAACGAAGAAATAGGATTATTTAAACGTAAGATATTGACACAAATTGTAATCATACCTCAAGAATACTAGTTTTCTCCTTGTGTAAAAAGCACAAATACAAAACACAATGCATACCTTCTCAAATTTGAGGGGATCTCTTGAGTGGTTACATTGTTGATGATTGCTGCTTTATGATTTTAAGAGTTATAAATGGCAATCTGTACAACCCAAGCATGCTTAAAAGGAGGGCCAAATTTAGGTTCCACATGTTTTATTTATATTCTAAATAAAAACTCTTGAACGTTTCAAGCAGATTTTTGGTCTAAAACAAGTGAAAAAGTCTATAGTAATAGGTACAATTTTAGTTTCGTTAATAGTTTTAACGCTTGTTATGAAGATTTTAATACTCTGATTAAAATAACCTTAAATTAGGTACGGACGACTTGATAAAGGTAGCAGGAACACGCTGGATGCAGGCCGCTTTTGACAGGTCCGTCTGGAAATCTTTGGGGGAGGCCTATGTTCAGCAGTGGACGTCATGTGGCTGATGATGATGATTACTTTAGTCAACTATCTACCGATTGTTGTGTTTACAAAAAGAAAGCATAAAAATAGTGCTTGGCACAGACTCCAGTCTCAAAATATTATGATCCATTATGTGTTTTTTTTTTGTTTGTACGTCACCTATAAGATTAGTCGGGTTACGACTTTATATCTTGCTATTAATATTATCGAGCATCTGCATGGCTTCGTATTGGTCTCGTGTTATGTGCATTTTTAACGACAAACGTCCTAAGTTTTTTGCTAGACACCATTATATTAACCGTGGAACTATATCACAGGAAAGTATGATCACATTTAGCCTACGATGCAATAACATAAAATACGCAGTCTGTCGAGACAATGCGGACGCCTTAGTGTAACACTTGTCACTTACATAAGTATATTGTTAATAGATTTTTGAGTAATACATATTAAGAGCCTCTTTATGAGAAGAATAGTGAAGTTTTCTCGCGGATGAAACCGCTGGCTAATAAAATAAGCTTATAAACATACAAAATTCGTAACAAACGCAGAGGGTGTAAAATAGCCATAGTGTGTTTTTTCATATAGTAATTTAGAGCAGAACATAACTATTCCCAAAAGCTTTGACCTCAGGCAGATAATTAAATTAAAAGCTAAAAACTTTTGCACTATTATCGACATCAAGTTCTGCTAACTCCATGTAATAAGATAAGGATAAAGTAATATTAAAACAAATAAAACAACTAAACTGCTGAAATATACTATTCCATGAGACTCCTAACAACGAGTTCTTTGCATATGACTAACCCGACCGTATTTAGATACAAATTACAATTAGGTTGGTCATATGCAAGACAGAGACTATAACAGTCAATAAAAGCAATATATCTTGTGTTTGAAGTTTTAACGTTGCATTGTGTGCAATGTGGCGTATCGTCTGACAGTCTTTCTGTAAATATTTATTGATAGGTTAATTCCCGATGCTGCCGAGCCCCATCTACGCAACGACAAAATTACACGCTGAGTAATCGGGTGAGTCTGCCGCTCGTCTCGCTTGATGGTTTCGTTTTATGGGCGATATTTTTTATTCTTCATCCAAGTGACTGATTCTCTAATTTAAGTCCGGTGCAGTGTATTTAGGCACAGTTATGTTATAGTGCATTGACTTATTCAACGGCAAGACGAGGCAATTATACGTTAAGAAAAACCTAAAATATAACTTAGGACCTTTTAGCACTCAGTCGTTTTATTGTTCAATGAAATTTAACTGCGGGTGTAGAGTTAAAAGTTGTTTCTTTTAAACATTGACAACCAAATAAATTGAATGTACTTGTAAACAGGTTATTGCATAAAATTTATATTTATTGGGAGTGTCAAACGTCCTTTTAGAGACGCCTACGTGTGAACGGACCAATCTGTGTGCCTAATGGGGCAGAGTTTTTTTTTTTTTTTTTTTTTTTTTTTTTTTTTTTTTTTTTTTTTTGTTATGGACATTACGGTCAGTAGCCTGACGCGAGTCGGCTTTTCTGACCACACCGGACTTTCGGGCGAACGCTTTAGACGCTCCAACCCTTTACATTTAAACGACCACGCTGAGGGCACCCCCTAAGTGGGGTACGAGCCTCGGCTCAGGGCAGTCGTTGGAAGATGATTGAGACATCAGCGATTAGGGGATTTTAGCGGTGTAATACACCAATCTATCCATTGTTTTCATCAGCACGCGGGCCGGAACTGCTAACTGGGTCGGGACATCGGGGGACACGGCGAGGTCCTCGACGGCGAGGACGGTACAGCGGTCTTGAGGAAGGGGGGGGCAGAGTGATTGCAATGGAAACTATTGGAGTCTATCGATATTGCATTACATCTCGGTTGGCCTTCGAGACTGTAATAGCCAAAAGTATGACTCAGTAAGATTGTTGCAATCTCAACTTCGCTGCGCCACGACATTGTGCTTTTCTTAGAAACGAACGTGTCTACGTCAAATACCAGTTTCTCTTTTTGTGATTATTATTTTTATGTACCTACTTACATTTATACAAATATTGTTATAAATCCTAAAATTATTTTATTAGGTAATTTTTATTATTTAAGCATGCATTTAATTCGTGTTACATAGATATTAGGTACAGAGATTTAATTTCAGAAAAAATAAATAACCAGCGAGAGGCAGCATCTTCTAAAAGGCATAATACACAAATTGTATACGTGCAAAGGGCATATAATAAATATAAAGGTAAAACGTAATGGTGTTAGTAACATTCCTCCTGACATTATACATAATCGTAAGACTGTTTTAACGAAAATTACTTTAATTACATTCGATAAATAAGAGGCCGGTAACAATGGGGCCCGCTAACTAGAAAGTGAATCGAGTTGGTGGCGGGAATGGTCTTTCCGATTGTATCGATCTCGGGTTCGTTACCCCGTTCATTATACTCTCAATCACAATAAGGCAATTTTACTTTAAGTAGCTAAAGATGTATCTCGCGCCCTAAGCACAACTTTCGCCTATTAAACAGAAATAAAAAATGTTCGAACAAATAATTAGCAAGATAAATATTCGGTGCTTTTAAATGTGTTTATGATGTATTTTTACAGATAAGAAGAGATTAAAATGTTATTCGTCGAAACGTAAACTTAGACATATAAGAACATTCACCTTGCTGTTAACAAATAACTCAGTCAATAATAACAAAAAATAGCACCGACTTTAAAAACCACTATAAGGTCAAAATATCTTGTGCTTTGCTTATGGGTTATAAGGAAATTTGAATAATACCAATATTATATACACTGCCATTCGTGTGATTATATTTTTTTTTTTTTTTTTTATTGCATTGAATGACGAGACGAGCATGCCGTCCGCCTGATGGTAAGCGATACGACCACCCATAAACAGTAGCAACACCATCCAGCACCTTGACTTACAAAGTACTGTGTGGCATTCCACTGCGCTCAATGGCTACAATGTCCTTCAAACCGAAACACAACAGTGCATGCACACTGTTGCTTGGCGGTAGAAATAGACATTGCGGTGGTACCCACCCAGACGGCCTCTTACATAATGAGAGACCTACCACCAGTATATTATATACTCACGCCCTTTATCCCCGAAGGGGAAGGGGTAGGTAGAGACGCTACTAGTGCACCCACTTTTCGCCGTGCATATTCCGTCCCATGATGTGATAGGGGGCGAGCCTATTTCCATATCGGGCACAAATTCCAGACCCCGGGCCGATACTGAATAGAAAAACCCAATATCACTTTATAAATATGTGATACATAAACAAATACTAAAAGTTTCAATTGAAATGTCTAACTTTGTTGTTTCTCTTTGTAAAAATAGTGTATAATTTTTCTGATCCAATTTCTTGAAGCACGAAGAGGTCAACGCACACGTTTTGGGCAATGTGTTTTAATTCAAAGACTTCTTTTATGGCCTATGCCGCAACATGCAATAAATTAGCCCTTTACGGAAAAATGGACATCTGCTCCTTTGGAAAAATTCCTCCTTGGAAGTAAAAGGACAAAATTTACGACCCGTGTAAACGTGGACCTCGCCCACGAATCGCATGCAAATGGCTCCATTGGTGCGGAGCATAGTGGCTGGTGGGCATGGGGAAGATTAAAATCGAAACACCTCGCGACCCGGAGCCCGTTTGCGGCGCGCTGCGCGGGGCACCGTGTCCACTTCAAACTGTCCGCTTTCACACCAACTCTTTCATTTATGCAATATCATTCACAATAATTGCATTAAATAAACAAATTCTTTGATTAATATTCGCATGAATGCAAATAGATGCAATGTGTATAGTGTAGAGATAAAAGGACAGATACTTCATATCAATAAATATTTACACTTGTAGCATAGATTTATAGGTTTTATTTTAATAAATCAATGAATAGTAGGTAACATTATTCATTACAAAATAAACAATCAGTTATTGTTTTTTGGCCCAAAATGGGTATCCGTATTACATTTAAGTTAAATATGTATTTAACTCACCCACATGCTCTATGCCAAAATTCTAAAACTGGCACGGAGCATAGAGAACTTGAGACACAACTTAAAAAATGATTGTTGGCTTTACATTTAATGTCAAAAAGGTATTTAATAAATACTTGGCTGCTTTTTTATAAACTTTAATTCCAAAATAAATGCTAGTGTATTATTTTTTTCACTTTGTGCATTAAAAAGCCGTATCAACATCATTTAAAATTTTATTAAATAAAATAATTTCACATACATTTTGATAATATGGCCCAAAATGTTAATTCACAAGCGTATTTCAGAAAGTTACAATAAAGGCTGACAAAAATATTGAATTGAATATTTTTGACGTGACGCTTTAAAGAGCTTTTTTGACACTGTACACAAAAGCGTGGTTTTTTTGCAACATTAATACCTATTAATATTCTGAAAGCATGCCATTACAAAAAAGGTTTATACTTGATGTAAAATAATATTTAAAATATCAATTCAAAAATTTATTCATAATCTTTGGAAATAATACTCGATTAGACAGACAGACGACGAGATGATCTAATCAGTATGTCGTATTTTATGTATATACCATAATGCTAAAAAATAAAACAAGAATGTGTTACTAAGTCGTAATCCAATTAATGCAAAGTGAAACCACTCTTATCGTTAGTTTTATTAGAATGAATGCGAAATGACATCCTTTATGGATGCCATTATATCAGAATACTAAACTTCTGCTCGCAGCTCCGCCCGCGTGAAATAGTATTTCCGGGATAAAAAAAAGCCTATAGCACTCAGGAGTAATGTAGCTTTCTATTAGTAAAAGAATTTTCAAAATCGGTCCAGTAATTTTTGAGCTTATCCATTATACACAAACAAACAATCAAATCTTTCCTCTTTATAATATTAGTACAGATACAACAAGCCGGGCTCTCTTAAGAGGTTTATTTACCAGACAAATATGTGATATTTAATAAAAACTCAAAATGGATTAAAACATTTTATTAGAAAGTGTTTAGACTGTGTTAATAACGTGAATTCAAGTTTTTATAACTCAACCGACGTCCTTGACATATCAGATTTGAATTTTAATATGTTTAGTCAGACTGACACAGTGTCTAGATTTAAATCGTCGATTTTGCATACAGGAGAAGTGCATAAGGTTAATATAAATCACGATTTTTTAGAAACTTTATAAACATAATATAAAATTGCCTATTTGGAAGTTAAGCACTAAAGTTTTCCTTATTTATCTGTAAGCACCTATTTTTTTGTATAAAATATTGTGATACTATTTATCAGTACATTAGTCGTTATCCGGGCCAACAAAACATAATAAAACCATGTCACTAAGCCGAGCAGTTTTTGAGTCTTCGTGTTGGTCTCTCCTTGGAATATGAACGTGTGAACAGCTAATTGGAATTTTCAGGCCATTAACCCAAAGCAAAAAATGGAATGCGCAAGAAACGTATCGGATATTAATCTAGACTGATGGCAAAGCAGTCCATATCGGTGTATTCAACAGACCGTAACCAAGGAAATCAACATTATCTTGTAACACATAATACGCAATGTATTAAGTTACAAAAATATTTTCTTAGTAATTTGCAATTCAGTTGTAAACTTTAACTCATGTCCGAGTATAATTTATGTGTCCATATTGTTTTAGTACAACAATAATTTTAATAATTTAAGACAAAAATCTACATAAGCTACTTTATCTTTTTTAACATAATTTATCTAAACTGTGGCCATGCAGAATGCCGTCAATGTAATGTGTTTTATGTAATGCACTACATGACACATATAGCGACTTGGAAAAGCGGGTTCTACTTTAAATTGTCAGGTTTTAAAAGTTACATGACGAAATAAATTAGGCAATTGAATTTTCGGTTCACTGTCAGAACACAATGTGTATTTTCCAAATCAGGTTATACAGCAATTACATCAGCCTTATATAACAACTGTAACTGCATTCACGCCTTTTTGAGCGTTTTACAGAGAATTTATACTTCCAATCCGGGGTTTTCAAGGTTCAGTGAGCAACTCGTAGACGTTGTAACTTATGTTGACTTTCATTTCAGCAATGCGTTCTCATCTAAAACCGGCATTAAAGTTATTAACTATACTACGTCGTGTGTCTGAAGTGGAAAGTAGAGCAACAGTTGCACTTTCTCTTGCCAGAAAGCCGGCGGCTGTGCACAGGCCGTGCAAATCACATTGTACAGAGACAACAATGTGTGACCATTTGACTACTCTTAACCCTTTTGAGTCGACCAGTTATCTCATCAACGGGACAAGTACAAAAATCAAAATTAGTCACGTAAAACGCTTCAAACGCTCAGCCCACAGACTACAGCTGAACATATGGTAAACGTTTTGTCAAACGTAATAAGAAAATGAATGCAAATTTTGCGTAAAGACTGTTGGAGATACCTTTTGAGTTCATTGACAGGTAATCAAAAGAAGTACTAGTCAAAATGACCGCAGAACAGACGGGTGTCAATATATGTATTGCAATTTGCAAATGCAATATTCTTTCTAGCGAAAATATAGCGCACTTTATCGCCGAGCAGACGTTTTCTATTATATAATTAGTAAAACCACTCGGAACGATGGCAAGGAGATTGTCATGATACCATCTGCTTATATAAAGCCTTTCTTTTTTGAACCAGTGCAGCTGCACTTCTTAATGAGCAGTTAGAAAATTATTTATGCGCGTACTTTGGATTTAATATTACCGAAAACAAGTATTACAAGGATGTATGCAAAATGCGATAAAGTTGAACTGAAATATTTGCTTGTTATTTTAACTATGATAATTTAAACGTTAGTAAGAAAACCACTTTTCCACAATTGAGTTGTTAAGGGGTTTTAACTTTGTTAGCTACACGCAATTTCATACAGTATTTACGCTGTTCTCGTGATGTCGATCCAAATGTCATAGAAGCTAATACGGTACTTAGTTAGAATTAAACAGTTTTACTCCTTGGCGAGCACGTTGGGTGGCTTTTTTTCTTAATTGCTATTGATAAGCACGTCACAAACATTATTGTTTGCCTAAATAACTTAATACTTAACTACTCACAAAAAGTGAATGAAATTGCCTTAGTTAAAAATGTGACGTAGTTTAGCTATTTTAATCGATATTTCATCAATGGAAAATGTTATACCAATGTACCTGCCTTTTCAAGTAAACTAACATTTAATTGTCAGAATAGTAGTTAGACGAAATCCAATTATAATACCTTCAATAATATCAAAAGCAAACAAATTCGCTTTCGTAATTCCCATGCAAATGGCCGGGCTTTGTGCGTGGGATGCACTTCAAGTACTTATATATCAAAGGTCTTATGGGGAGATTAAACTTAGCCTTAAACATGCAGATCATGACTGGTGGGGACCAACGTAGCACGGTATCAAAAACCTGTTTGCGAAAGAGCCCTTCTGTTGTCGGTCGCCGATAGCTATCCACGAGCCTGTGTTATACTCGGGTCATCTTGCATTTGGTTTAACATTACCCGGCCATAAAACAACGCCCACGGCAGGAGCATGTCTAGCCAAGATAGTTATAGATGTTGACCGTGAACCTATGTTGTCACCAGCCGGCGTTTGTTACTGAATTTAGTGAATGAGATATACTCGATATGTTACTGATAAAGCTCTTACTGTGTAATAATTATTAACGGATCAATTATTGCATCGAAATAATTTTCATCCGTAATAGAGTAAAAGTGTGAATTGAGAATAATGTGGTAGTTTCGGTTCTTTATTTGATTGGTGCCATATTTTATTCAATGTCATTATAGTATCTGTAAATGTTTTAAAACCGCACATATATAATATACACATTCGGAAAGGGGCAAGCTGACAGCATTGTTTTACAGCGGAACCAGTTTTGCGCAGGCGATGTGCCACAAAGCAGTCTTATTGCTCTATTTGTTATGAAGCCGGTATTTTATGTTGCAGGAAATGAGCTCATACAGACGGCGGAACGTTTTTCTACTCTAATCTGATTTTGTTGGAGAAATATTATGGTTTTTTTTTCAACACGTAAAATATGATAATTTCCCGAAATAAAAGATGGTTAAGTAGTTCAAAAGCTCCACAAAGCCCTTCATTAACTTCCATTATTCACGGGTAAGTTCTTCTCGAGAATCACGAATAAAATGAATGGAAAAGAAGAAATCATTTTTCACCTTAAAATATGAAACAAAGGGGTTAAGCTCGTAATTTACATAGCCATTTATTTATTTATCAGATTATGCTTGTTGATTGGGGGAAGCAGATTTGGCGAGGGCCTCATTACCGTTTTAAAATATTATTTACTAAATGCGTTAGAATCATCACATTCTAACCATCACGTTATATTTTTCGCAGAATCACTGTAACCGTGCAAGGCTGTATCCGTGTGCAACAAACAGGCCTGAATAGTGGCTAGGCACTTTCGAAGTATTCATTGGCGGATGCAGAGTTATAATATCACTGAATCACCTTGCGTGGGCCAAGGTGGCTGGCGGAGTGAATGTAAAATGGCGATTGTTATCTGTTTATCGAATGTAACGTCACTTGCGAGGGGCAGCGCGAGGGGACCCAACCGGTAACACACACCGCTATCAATACAGCTTATGTGCCCGAATAAAAATTGTCGCTAATACTTACTTATAATATTGTTTTTATATTTTAAATAATGGAACGCTGACTGTGGGGTTCTAATAAAATATTTTTTAAACATATATACTCATTTAATTATATTTTATTCGGTGTAAGTAACTGTACTTTCGGCCCAAGCAATATTGAAAAAGAATATTTTAATTTGTTAATTTTCGGTTTTTCCCTTTCCTGAATATGGTATGGAAAATCATTTAAAACCTTGTTTACATCAAGTTGAATATCTCGAATCCTTTTGGATATAAAAGTATTTTTGTTCTTCTAAAGCTTTCTTTCGAGGAATGGTAAGTATTATCATTTAGAGTGCAACAATATGCTATGTTAGTTGAAACAATGTTGTGTATCGATAAAAGGGCTGTACAATATTAACAATAAATTTATCTCGGCCTGTCGTTCGGTTAAACACAGTACAAACGCATTATAATCAGCATTTCTAATCAATGCATCCATAGCAGCTACAATAAATGAACTACTAAACAGAGAATCTCATTACGGTTGTAGACATGTACTTTCTTGACGGCATCTAGATAATTCCGAACAAGCTTAGATACATGAGCGTATGCCTAATGGTTCGATAAAGTAATGTATTCGCAGCGCTATAAACTTAAGCAAAAAGGGAACCACATTCGAAACTGGAGCACTGATGCACAAACGATGCCATAAACCAATGCAACGCATAAACTTTATTCAAACATACAATGACTCAAGTCAAAGTTTATTTTTACTCTTTTGAGGCCTTCAAGTGAGATACAAAAGGGTATGAATCACTAAGATAAACGTATATAAATAAGATTATTGTTAGGAAAATTCAAATAGGGAATAATTTTGGCCAAGTCTTGTTAAAGTTTAAAAATCACAGACAGCTTTATGGCAATGCTTTTAAAATATGGGAAATTGATGATTTTACGTAGCGATATCGCGTTAAAACTAACCCTTCGACGGATATGACTCATTACGCGACTACCAGGAAAAGTCATTAAATTTTCACGATGGCGTTTCATGTTACTCGCGCCGATGGTTTCGCCACTTCATGCATATTTATCAAAATAACGTTGCCGATTGAAAGCTGCATATAAACACGCACTGAATTGCAGAATGGTGCCGTCGGGTTCGCCGATTTGGAGTTTAGTGTTATGGTTTAGAGGGTATAATATTGAACACAGCGTCGGGTGCATTGTGAAGGACGGTGGTTGTCCGGCGGTCATTAGCGAAAGCAACCCCTGCCGGAGGGTTAAGGGAGTTCCGCGAATCGTACGACGGTGACTCAGACAGCCGCTGTGGAACACTGTAGGGAAAAATACCGATTGTGCGCTTGATAACCAGTTTTTGATATAGCATGATTGCACCGCCTGCACGCTGTAGATCAATATAATCAACTTATGCTGATCTTGTCCACAGATAAAAGTAAAAGTGGACAGTGCGGTTTCGTGTTTGGATATACAACTTTTTTAGATAATTAATGTTTATATAGCGACCGGGTGGGGTCATTAGGGTGAATGTGCTAAACCTATATTTTGTAATTGCATATTTTGTCATGCAAATTACTTATATAATTCAACGAAGCATTATGCGTAATAAAAAGCCCTTTATATGATAAGCACACATAGTTAATTGTACGGATAGCGCGCCATTCATAAGCACATTATGTTATTTCGGTGACTGGAAAGCGACCCTTGTCTTGATAAATGTCCCAATCCCACCTCAGCTGATGGCTGACATTTTAACTAAAAGCGGCACATGGCTAAGGAAATTTTGTAGTTTTCGACAAAGTTTCATTATACGAATGAATATAATAAACAAATTGCAGGTAAGAGTAACTAAATTTTCCCATTTGAAGTAAGAGTGAAAATGGTTTCTTTCTTCTCGAAAAAAGCTTCAAAATAATAACGCGGCTTAAAAAAGTTAGTGGAATGTGTTCGCGGCAGGTGGTGCGCGATACTCGCAAATTTCCATGACTCGAAAAAAAAAAACACAACAAAATATCCGCATACCATACAACAATTTTTGTTCATTGTGTCACGGCTCCCAGGGGTCTGAATAAAACAGAGACTCGGAGCGATGCGAGTTTTCGCTAATTTCCACCGACAACGAATCGCCCGGCGAGAGATGACAGTGTTGTACCGTGCCTAGGGTTGTCATCTTTGAATTCGCGATAATGTAAATGCAGTATGTATTGGTTTCAAAACCGTCTCTCAATTAATTGTTAATTATATTATGATAAACACTCACTATCGTTATATTCGCAAGCTTATGGTTCATTTGCCCTAATAATGTGCATTTGTAGTCTGTAATCACTTCTTGATTTATGTGTTACTAGTGGGCTCGGCAGACGTGGTCCTACTACAGTCCGCCTTATGCTTGACCGCATTTTATACAAACTATTTTTCATCTTTTAAGATCTCGACAATAGCACAAGTTTCAGAGATATAGCTTGTATTAAAAAATAATTTTAAACAAAAATATCATGCGGATTTTCAACTACTCCCATCTTTTCCCGTCGATTTGACAATTTTTATTCTTTGACACAAACCTTATCCTGACAATTACGGATACTAAAGAAAAGTAATCCACCATCGGTCGAGCCGTTCTCAAGTGATGTTCTTATCGCAATACAATACTAACCTGCGACAATTGATTTTACAAACGGATACAATATATACAAAACTTACATACTTAATATTTAGGCCCTAAAATACTAAAACACTATACCTAAATTATTGCATAGCCAACCCTATAGCAACTTCTACATTTTAGCCGGTATTTAGAATATTTTTAGCGCATTTACATTCACTGGAATTATCATACGTTTGCAGTATTTAGCCGTACATACCAATGGGCTTATCCTAGATCAATTCGACGTACTGTAGGATCAAGCATACACGGACCGGACAGATGTCGAAGTCAGGATGACTCTAAGACCATTGAGCCGTCTCAAGCATTGCAGTTTGGTTCTAGTTAATTTATGAGATATGGTTTAATGCAATGATTTATCTCAACAGTGTTAAAAAGACAATAAATATTTTTAAACGATAAAGGAATACAAAGGTACTACTATTTACGTTACATTTCCAAATAGCAGAAATACATTAACCTGGATTCGTGATGGATGCAAAGTATTTAAATAAAGATTAATACACAAACGGATCTGGGTAAAAACGTAGCGGAATATAGCAGGATTAAATTAAAATGCATATTTGAAAAATCATGCGAAATATCACATCGGTAAAGCATTGTTTTGTTCAATGAATACGGCGCCGGGCGCTCGTTTGGCTTCATTGACAGTTGTTATATTTCCACTCACTTGACTGTGGCTTTGGGATTCGATTAATTTGGTGTTTTGCGTTTAAATTTTGTTGAAGGAAAGTATCATTTCAATTTAATTATTCAACCACAATTAAACTAAGTTATTTGAAGATGTTGAAAATATAAATAAAATTTATTTATTCCCCTCGTACATAATAATATTGTTGATTTATGTTATTAGTTGAACATGTATAATATGTCATATCCTTCACTGTGATAAAACCAAGAATATTTGGTGAAGGTATGTTTAATTCTCCATATTTTTACGATTCGCGTTTTATTCAAATATTCGCGGCGTCAGGGTACTAAAAGACCAAATAAAAACAAACTTTTCTAATCCAATTTGTCGCAGTTCATACTTTTATTGTATTACCTCGGATACACTCGGTCGTATTATTCTGCAGTGTAGACCGAAAAGTAAGAAAATTGTTTGATCCGCGCCATTGTAAAAGTCGCCCACTCTCATAAAATTCCCACATATTTCATGACAAATAAACTTCTCATCCTATGAAATTTCTTCTCAGGAAGCGGTTCAGTGCAGGTAATATTTCAAAACATGTGTCATTCATAACTTTCGCCTTCGCAATGTCTGTCGATGGAGCCCAGGTGGAAAGGTCTCTATAATAAATTTTTTGTGAGCCCGCTCCGTTATCCTCGCTACCGCCCAGGTACGTTTTACGGCCGCGCAAGGGAAAATAAACGAAAAATAAAATAAAAGTCAAAATGGTCGACATAAAACTATTTGCCCGAATATACGGAGCACAAAAAGTTTTCAAAACGTAAATAGACTGATATTGCTCATGTTGCCGGGAAAAATGAAATTGTCATTTTGCGCAAGTTCGGAGATATTCAGTTTCACGATCAAATTTACAAACATAACCGTGAACAAACCTGTTACCTAATAAATGATAATATTATTGCAAAACTACTCAACTCGACGTCTTTGGTCAAACTTTACTTAAGGTTTTATAGTTAAACTATAAAATAGGAGCGGGGAATAATGTAGCATGTAATACGTAGTTCCATAGACTCGGAGGGGCGACTTAGTGATTTAGCGTATCGTCAAGGCATTAGAGTTTTACGATACGTGCGAACGTTACGACAACAATGAGGAGTGCTACCTCATAAAATAGTAAACAACTTTTGTAACAACCCCTTCGGTGGCCGTATGAAATCTCAATCACGTCACAATACGACTACTATGTTATTACTTACCGCTGAGGTACAATGTTATCGCAATTGTAACTATTGTTGGATTGGTAGTAATCTACACGTTACTTATGTACTAATTCGCATTATCCGAAAAAGGTAAGAGGATTAGGTAATACTTTTGTATTACTACGTGTAAATCATGCGTTTGTTAACGTAAAGTAGGTGTTTAACTAAGATATTAATTGAACAGAAAATCGAATTCTGTACTGTACTGGTAAGTCAAATAAATTTACAAAAAATAGCGTATATATAATCTATACTTATATATAATATAATATTATAAAGCTGAAGAGTTTGTTTGTTTGTATGTTTGAACGCTCTAATCTCAGGAACTACTGGACCGATTTTGAAAATTCTTTCACTAATAGGAAGCTACATTACTCCTGAGTATAGGCTACCTTTTATCCCGGAAAAACTTTTCTACGCGGGCGGAGCTGCGCGCAATGCTAGTTTAATAGAAAAAGAGTATTTGTAACTAAAGGAAAAATGTAAGGGGTTTTCAATTCAATACGCAATAGTTTTTGTTATATGCTTTTATGTATATGTTACAGAATTTAAAAAGATGAAAAGATATTTTTTTCATTCAAAAACGTTTAATCTTATTACCATTTAAATTGGAGAAAACGATTTCACCGCAGGAGTAAGAAAAGTCGGTGCATTTACGGTGTCAAATCATTGATTTACAGCACCACCTCAAAATAAGTACAAGTAGACCAAGAAATTGGTTAACATTAATTCCTCTTTTGGAATTGATTTAAAACAGTTTGTGTCCATGTAGGATTTAAGCTATTTACATGAGAAAAATAATCGTTACATTTTGATGTATTATTTCACCACCTCAGGGGTTGATTTAAAAATAAGTATTCCTGATCTCTTCTCAAGTTTAATTTACTCTATAAACCTTTCCATTAATATCGAATATCTACGGAATAAAATGCCACGTAAAAACAGAGAGACGCTATCATTTTTATAATAAATTAGAAAATAAGTCTCGTCACTATTCATGCCTTTAAAGTAAATCGTTAGTCGTACAGCTAAATTATGTTTCATAAAACTTGTAAGAGAACAGTTACCATAATTCAGTTTCGTAACCTTCATAATTCAAATGAACGAATAGCATAACGTACGTGGTCTAGAAAAATCAACGGAGCTTTAAGCGAGACCGCCATTGGCTTAAATAATAAAAAAAAAATAAGTTTGAGAATTGTAAAATTTTAAAACGGGGTGGTGGTGGTGTTAAGCAGAGGCTGTAAACAAACTTAAAGTTACAAATAAATTTCTCAAAGGCGGCGGTGTGTCGCGTGATGGAGCACATTATGGCGCCGAGCACGTCACCGGCGGGCTCCGTCCGCCGACCCGCTTCGCACGTGATATACTGCCTCATAATACTAGGCCGTTTTCCAGATATAGGCACTATGTCAACACAGATTAGCATAAATAAAAAAATAAATCGCGCTCTACTTTATGCTAATGTGGTAGACTCCATTGTCTAACAAGATTTGACACAAAAAGATACCATGTCGCAGTTGCGTATTACTTAACACGGACTGGGAATAATAAAATAGAATATTAAAATTATTCTTTTTATTAACATATTTTGTTAGTGGAAAAACTATTAAACTGAATTCGGCAGTCCAAGAAACCATCACGGACATATTGTTGTTTTTAATACAAAATTTTCATTATTTCCTATTTTAGTAATTAAAAAACCTGTTGGCAACACTATTTATAGTATGGGAATAGTTTCATAAATCCGAATGAGCTAGTGGCGTGGCTCAGCTCACAGCTGCTTTCCAGACCGTGACGACAAACTCGGTAACGGTATTTTTTAAGTTTTATATGTAAATATGTTGTCTCGGTGGCGTAGTTGTATTATGGTACAACTGCAATGCTGAGGTATTGGGTTCGATCCCCGGGTCGGACAAAGTGATATTGGATTTATCTATTCAGTAGCAGCCCAGAGTCTGGAATTAGTGCCCGATATGGCGATAGGCTCGCCCCCTATAACATCATAGGACGGAATACGCACGGCGAAAAGTGGGTGCATTAGTTGCGCCTCTGCCTACCTCTTCGGGGATAAAAGGCGTGAGTGTATGTATGTATGTTTATTGTTTTCTGTTGTCTTATGGGGTGAATTATCTTAGCAACGATACATGCCATTTGATCGCGCGGCATCATGCAATTAACGCATATTTAAATTGAAAATTCCTTGCGCCATAAATTCCATTATACACGTACCATTTCAATTCACATATTTAGGAATTGGTTTATAACACGCAGGGCGTTTAATATGAGGTCAATATAGTTGGTGGAGCTTTTAACCTTAATGAATAAAACGCTAAGTAAATAAGTAACTGATAAATAATAAGCTAAGCTCATTTTTCAATACTTTACGATCGCTCGGTTATAATTTGTTCACATATGTTGGTAATGCATGATCAAGGGCGGCAGTGGTCGCTTACGAGTAGCCAGTGGGTGACGGCATGCTTATTTATACCCATAAACATTACGTTCTAAGGTTTTGGTTGGTACAATGCTGCTGAGCCTGTGTGTCTTTTCTCGAAAGAAAAACCTTAAAGTTTGTCTCGTATGTTGTAAGACGTAGGTGATTGCTGAAATCAGACTTTAGAAGATTGGAAGTAGGGTTGATTGAAAAGTTAAGAATTTGCTTTTGGGCTTCAATTCTTGGGTAACTTTTTTCATATGCGCGTGCGCAGTTGTAGAACAAAGTATACTATAGTTGTAAACTATCCTTCATTCTGCTACACTTGTATGGCCATGTCAAAGGCTAATATGAACAGCTATTATTCTATTTGCGAGAATCTAGCCCACTTATCTCGATTACCACCTTTTATACAATTTGCCTACGTAGGAATCTTGGTATCCTTACACTTATGTTTTTAAAATATTATTAAATGTATAAAATACTGTTATTCATTATTCAGAAGACGTACAAGAAAGTCGCAGACGCAACACACGCCTATTTATCTGTCATACAACTCTCAAAAATATTAAGTCTATAACCAGAATCAAGATATAAATATTAATTTATTTTAGCGATATAATTCAAGGATATTTAACGTTAATTAATTTCACGCAAGAATATTATTGATATAAATAAACATTCATTATAGTGACCGCCATACATCATAAATTGAAAATCTTTATATATTATGAAACGTCCTTGCCGCATCTGTGTGTCTAAAGGGGATTAACTCAAAAACTACTGAACGGATTTCGATGAAATTTGGTATGGAGATAGTTTGAGACCCTGGGAAGGATATAGACTTTTACTTCACGAAAATATATAGTGGCACATTTATCCATGAAAACCTTCATCACGCCGCGCTGGCGAAGCCGCGAGGGACATGATGTGTATGCTAATATGTAATCTCGCTATTCGTCACGTATCACGTTTGTCGGACATCAGTTTACAATTTAAGCTGTAAGAAATATGTTAGCGAAAGCGCAATTAATATAGAAATATAATAATAAATAATAATAATAATATATATATATATATTTATATATTATATTAATAGCCTTTAAGAACTTCAACGAATTTCACGGGGAGGGGTAAATAATGCATATGTGAACGGAAACATGGGCACAGCTACTAGGTTCTAAGGGCCGTAGCCAACACCCCTTTCTGCAATCGTTAAGGCCAATAGAAAATAAAAGTATTTAGGGGAATGACGTATTCGTGCGAAAGACTTACCGATCGGATATGTAATTTGCATAAATTTTTGTTTTCTATCAGCGTTAACGCTTGTACAAAAGCATCTTGGCTACAGCTCTAGCTGTATTTTCGTCTTCAGCCGCATGCATCTTTGATAGTCAGACATTAACTATTGAACTGTAAGACACCGCAAGTAAACCTTCCAATATAATAACGATTGTATTAATTACATGTCACTCATAAGAATATATTCATAATGACCATAGTACGTTAACGTATTACCGTTTAAACTTAATCACTTGTGCTCTAGATTACGCGGATTAATGTGTGGTGTGTGCCAGCGCGATATGTAGGTCCAACATGGTGTCAGAGCGTACGTCGGAAGCGACCGTGGTGCACTACACTCTACAGAAAGCAGGCAAGCGTCAACCCGCCCCGAGTGACACGTCCTTCCGCCGCCGAGCTTTCTATACGTACCCACGGCCACTATCCAGTTACACTGTGATCGTGTCGCACGCCCTGTCAAAACTATAAAAAACCTCTCGATCCCAGTTAAAGTATTTATCCTGAAGAAAGGTAATGTTCGCCTTCATTTTTTAACACGTTCTACTCGTATAAAATGAAAGTCGCGTTGAACAGTACGCTCTAATAAATATGGAGCTCGAATGCGACCCTAATCGAGAAGGTAAAATGGTAACAATGCAAACAGGCGTGGTATCAATTGTCGAGCGTGCAAACACATTAAAGGGCGCCGAGTAAACGATGCCTAATGATTATCTATACATTGGTTGCGCACGGGGAAAAAAAGAAACGCGGCAAATGTAAATAAATGAGATATATTTCACTTTTCTTTGTTTTAGGAGGGCCGAGTGGCAGCTGGACGGCGGGAAATGTTGCTTATCTGTGGCCGCACCTTTTGTTGGTAGGCGTTGACCCAATTCTAGTGCGCTCGGTCGCGGTGGCGGTGTCAACATCGTGTTAATTCATATAATTTGATTTGAATGGCAAGCAAGACAACTTTTAAATTGTTATAAATAACACAAAAACAAAACAGATAAAAACCTAAATGTCACTTTTAAATATCTCCTTCTTAAACCTGATATGAATACAATGACTGTGCTGACATTATGATTATGTATGTATTATAATGACTAATAAACTACAATATAATATACATGTTTGCAAATAGTGTGGCGCATTGATGCGGTTAAACCGGCAAGTTGTTGTCGAGGCCGATCGCCGGAGCGATAGGTCGCGGGGTCAAAAATAGCGAGGCCCGTACCTGGCGCCGCCCCGCGCCGTTCAATGTCAACTTTCAATCAGGGCGGGCGGAAGGAAACGGCCGAGCTCGTGCGCCGATGCGGTGCCGACAAACCCTAGCGAGCACACTGCCGCCATTATTGCTTTGCCCTTTTTACGACAACACGCCTTGCGTTTACGTTTTTTGTGTTAAGCATCTCTGTTACAAGTGCATTCCGAAACAGCCGCATGGCGCTCTGATACTCCTAACATTCGACATGATTATAGCCAATAATTAATGTTAAAACCGTAAGCCGCACCGCTACAATAGAGTCTAGACGTAAAATTAATTACCTAGATAAACATACCGGTGAAATTAACGGCACTGTTGAAAGTTTTAATCTGCTGCCGCAATAAATTAAAAGCACGAGCCTGTCAAGGCTGCTATTATTGACATTGTAATTGTCCTCTTAAACTCTAAACTGCAACATAAACATAACTTTTATTACTTTTTGCCTCAACCTTTTTGCCTTGTTCGTTTACATAGCAGCGAGCAAAGCCTCTCCATACCAAGAATCGCTTTGTCAAGCGTCGAGTGAGTAGTGACATTAGCTCGACCCACCGTCAGACAATTTGGAAAATAAATAAGTATATTCTGTACTCTATTAATCTCTGCGCGGATATAAGTTATCCTCCGTAATGCTACTGACCGTAAATTATTCTGGCAAATGTAAATTTATACATCAAAATATCAACATGTAACTACTATTTGTTAACATATTTAACACAAAAGTGTTATGATATGAATGATTTTTTAGCAAAACGTCATTTAGGAATTTCAGATACACCAAAAAGAATCAATGGAAGTATTTTGTACAAGAGCCGTTTGCAGGCTCATTAAGCAAACAACGAGTCCGCAGGATAAAGTTGGAGGCAGTAAAGTTTATTAATGGCTCGATTACAAGCTCGGCCCGAGGTGGAAAGAAGTGCTATCAATCAGTCAGGTGCGCGACGTTAAACGCACCTACCCCTTCAGTAACGCTAATAACAAAATTCCTACGCTACTGTTTCTTTAGATAGGGGCGAAGATGAATATCTCGGTGTGTCTCGGTGCCGGTTACGCGTTGCCGACGTTCGCCACGACAAACGGACCGTTTTTAATTGTGAACAAATTCCATATGAACAATGTTAACTTGTGTTGTTCCCAATACGTAAAGGTGTACGAAGAGTGTTGTCGAAGCGAGGAAACTGTGGAGGCAGTAGAGCGAGGCTTGCCGCTGTCCGAATGGCTCAATTACAGTTAATTCGCAGCGCACACACATTTGAAGCTAGGCGCATGCATGTGCATCGTCCGCATTAATGTATGTAAATGCATGCGACCGGCCGCGGCTGCCCGCCGATGCTCACGATATTGCGACATTAAACCGAATATGGCCGACGAGGTGGACATTTTTGACAAAAGTCAACATTTGCAATGGTTACATTGGTACTAATCTGAATTTTTGTTGCGTTTTGGAGCTATTTTTAGTTTTAATGGATATTGGTGCTGAAATATCCATTAGGTAAAGAGTTATTTTGATTATGATAATTTTACGTTTAGCTACCTTTCCCTTCCCAACCCCGTGATATCCAGTGATTCCAGCGTAATTCCAAACATTAGCTATTTATCGACTGATTTATATCATTAAATACGTATAAAGAAATAAATATACACGTAAAAAACGTTACCTATAGTCCTATATCCTGATTTTACGAACTGGATCAAATTCACGACTTGCATAAATACGAATGTTTAATTATGCATATGAAACGTTTAGGCACAAAGCCACGATGTCCATAACCTCTTAATTAATATGCATTTCGATATTTCTGAGCACAACCATTAGATTCGTCTCAGACAGACTTTATTTCTTTCGAAAGCTTATTAGTGCACCTATCGAATCTATAGGTTTTTTTTGGCATTAAATACTAAAACAAAAAAAAATCTAAGTGTCTAAGCTGAAATATAATAATAGCTAAATTAATGCATTTCGAAATTTTTGAGCACAATTATTAGATACGACTCAGACCGACTTCTTAATGTATACAGTGTTTTTAAACTGTAAATAATAACTGCTTTTACTTAAAAATAAACTTAAATTTTTACCTATAAATCATGAAAGGTTCTATTCAGTGTTTTAACTAATCGCAGTTTACTTTTAGCCTAAAATCATCTGGAAAATTATTTTGAAAAATGCCAACTCTAGGTTATCTGCTTGCCTCGACCCTTTATTTTTTATAGTATAAACTTAGGAGAGCTTTAGGAGGTCTTACCCGGTCGGATTGAGCGCCTGCAGGTTGTCCAGAATAAATTTCTACGACAAATACTCGATGCCCCGTGGTACGTGCGTAATCGCAACCTCCACGTGGACACCGACATGCCGACCATCAGGCACTTTATTCAGACGCTTAGCAGGCGCTACTTCGATCGCGCGGTTAATCATCATAATCCGCTCATCCGAAACTCATCCATTTATACTCCATTTGACCGCGCGAAATGGAGACGTCCCCGTTCAGTTCTGACCGATCCAGATGATGCCATCACTCTGGCCATCCAAAGAAAGCACGAGTTATTGAAACTCTCACACTCCTCAAGACCGCTGTACCGTCCTCGCCGTCGAGGACCTCGCCGTGTCCCCCGATGTCCCGACCCAGTTAGCAGTTCCGGCCCGCGTGCCGATGAAAACAATGGATAGATTGGTGTATTACACCGCTAAAATCCCCTAATCGCTGATGTCTCAATCATCTTCCAACGACTGCCCTGAGCCGAGGCTCGTACCCCACTTAGGGGGTGCCCTCAGCGTGGTCGTTTAAATGTAAAGGGTTGGAGCGTCTAAAGCGTTCGCCCGAAAGTCCGGTGTGGTCAGAAAAGCCGACTCGCGTCAGGCTACTGACCGTAATGTCCATAACAAAAAAAAAAAAAAAATTTAGGAGGTCTCAAATATGACAAACTACTTAAAATTCAAAGACTTTATATTATTTTTTGACAGGTCTGTCTGGAAATCTTTAAGGTGTGTATAGCAGTGGAATTCATGTGACTGATGATGATGAAATTAATTTTAAACGACGTTGCTACATAGTAGTATAGGTACATCGAACACCACGAAGAAGTAATGCCGCAAGAATTTTCCGGAAAACTCATACATGTGCGTAAACCATTTTTCTATGGAACTGGCAGATAGTTTTTCCGGAAACATCACAAGTTTAAATAGAACGACTTAAAAGCGCTATTCTTCGGAATTGGCAATGTTGGGTGTACATTTCATACCAGAATAGGGTAGTGACTACTTTTTTAAAAACATGTATCAAAAATGTATGTCATCCGAAATTCAGAAAGCGAATTTTCAAAATCCACGCAATAATAAATAAGTTATAAAGATTTCAAATTCGGTGGAAGTGGTAGCTGTCAAATAACGGAAACCGCATACTGTGACGTCACCGAGTGTCACCGGCCAGAGGTCTGCGTGCGTGCGAAAAAGATAGCACGATAACCCCACTACACTCCCACTTTGGCTCACAAAAATATTTCAAATATGAATAACTGTTTTATTTCTTTATTAAATTTGATGCTGATTGCAGAAGTTTTTTTTCGTGATATTATTTTTTGTTACTTGTATGTATATAAAATAATGTACAAAATCAAACACAGGAAACTACCCTATTATGATTTATGCTGTTCGGCATGTATATTGTTTACGTGAATTAAAACATTTATTGATGCTTAATAAAATTGTAAATGAGTAAAAATGATTGTTTACACCGTATGCAAAATTATATTGAAAAATACTTTAAAATGAAATAATTTTCAAATATACAAATACACAACACACTTTATTATTAATTAATGTAATTGTTTTTAACGAAAAAATCACAAAAACTAATGTAAATAATTGCAAGCAAAATCTAGTGCCTACGGTTCAAAGGAATTTTAATATAGCCCTTAAGTAGCATAAAGAGTGTCGATGCAAAGTGAAAACGTATCCCTTTGTGTCCCCAAAGGACCTGTTTTTATTTGACTTATCCATAAAAGACAAAGGCTATTTGGCCCAACCGAAATGTACGCAAAAACAGCCTATTTAACCTACATAAAATAAATTACTTAAGTCGTTGTACACAAATGTGAATAATTATTTATTACTAACATTGTCTCGCGGCCCCGCCCGCGTGAAAAAGTTTTTCCGGGATAAAAGACCCGCTTTATATTTTCCCGGGATAAAAGTATCCTATGTGTTAATCCAGGATATGATCTACCCGTGTGCCAAATTTCAACGAAATCCGTTCAGTATTTTCGGAGACGTACAGTATAACAAAGAAACAGAAAAACAGACAGAAAGACAGTTTTTTTTATAATAATCGCTGATTTGTTTTCCATTACTCTTCTTTAGTCACCCCCCTTTCTTTTTTACCACATTTCTTTTAATGTACAGACACACCGGTTCTACTGCTTTATTATATGTATATATTACCTAAATTATTTTTCGTATATTATCTAATACATAATTACATATAATTTTTTTTTATAAAGTTTAGTTTTTTTAAATACTCCACCGAAGTTACCATTTCCGGTTATCTTTGTTTGGGTCAACATAGTATCGTCGTAGCGCGTTTTATTAGACACGAATCATTTCGCTTAAAAGCCTATCTTCAGCCTAAGTGCAATGTCGGAAAAATATCATCAAAATATGTTTCCAATATAAGGTTAACACTTACCTTGAGTAGGTACGGAACTGCTTACATGTTATATGATTACTTTTTCGTGTCGTTGCGGAACCCTACAGAGAGTGACTCGACGTGCTCTTGGCTGGGTAATTCAATTTTAAACTAAAATTGTAAAACTTAATACTTCATTAGTACTGAGTCTAAACATCTCCTGGTCTAGAGTTCTTTAGTAGTTCCACTATTAACAGAGTTCATTAATTTATGGAAAAAGACCAATAAATGGCAAGTGAGCACCTGCCATCTGATGGCAAGGCGTGATTATTCTGTGAGCCAGTCGTAAATAGCAATTGACCACCCCAGTCGAACGTGCCAACTGCCAAGTTGTATTGTAGACAGGAGTTAAACTGTGTACAGCATGGCTCTACCATATTGAAAAATCATTGGATCTTACAGACATGCCAGGCAGGCTGGCTTTAAAAACAGATCCTATTGGTTATTGGACTAGACTACCCTTGGAAGCGTTACGATTAGTCAACTAGGTACCTACCTACCTATGTTATAAATAGTAGGCTCTTGTAATGTAATAATAATAATATAAAAGGTATATCTTACAAGCTACAAGATAAAGAATCATATTTAAAAAGTTGCGCCAAAGTTGATTAGCGATGGATCGATTAGAAACTAATTACAAAATGCAACACTAATTACCGTGGGAAGTTGCGGTTTCATTGGATTTCAATTTCATAATAGTATCAAACGCCTGGAAACACGGGTTGAAATGTATAAAAATACAATTCTCTTATATGACTACTAACGCCCCCTACACTACGGTCATTGTTTAGCTTACCAATAAGGCGAGTATTGTCATGGTGATTCACTTTGTGAAAACATTTTGAACATATCGACAAACAATCAAGGATATAACAATATAAAGCACTGAATATTTAGTTAACATTTACATTTTCATACTAAGTTTATCAATGTATAAACATGTTTTTTATAAAATGTCGGATTTTCATCCCTCATGCGTTCGTGGAAGTGTAAATCGATACTATGCACCAATAAAGATGGATATCACCACATATTCCCATATACAAGGTCGCATTTGGTTCAACATTTCATGTTTCAAGCCAAACATGACGGAAATTGAGCATCGTAAGTGATTCCAGAGAGGTTATGTTCGCGACAAACAAAAATAAAGGCGTTTACCTGATACAGCTTGCAATCCGGAGACAAATATCACTAATGTTATACACAGCTTCATTCACACTAAAGTAAGGATATAAATACTAGTTAAAAAATTGGTTTGCATCACATAAATAACAAAATAAAACGGAAAACATTGAAAGCGGACAAGAAGCGCGACACGAAACGGCAAGCTAAGCAGCAGCTGACTATGAGCGTCTGAGTGACGTGTCTTTGTAGCGGCGCATGACGTAAGTAAAGCCTGCACTGTTTCATTGAAATTGTGAAATATACACATTTTTACTGATATTTCTCCGGAGTATAATTCGTTGCATTTATGTATTTATGTATCCTATAAATTGAACTAGAAAAATGTGTCCAAATAATTACTAGAAAAATTAAACATTGCGACAGGATTCAATCATAAAATTCATCATTTATATCGATATCTGAAAGCAAGAAAAAAAAACCAACGAAAAAAATAAATTTAAAATTTATTATTTTTGTAGGCTTGGTACGTCATGACAAGGTTCAATGCGTGGATGCGCAACGTGGAGGAGTGGTGTGGGCGCGCACCGGCGTCGACGGCGTTGCCCTCTAGCGAGTATATTGTAAATTATCGATTCTCCGCGTGCCGCCAACTGCCATTGGCTCTGCTCGGTAATTGGTTTATGTAGCCCGTTCGTAACATGAATTCAAATTTAGCGCGCTGTGCTCTCGAATGAAACGCGAGTGTTTGTACAGAGGAAATTACCCGTTTCAGATAATAAAATCTAGTAAAATAAAATTCAAACTTTGTTTTACTCTCAGGCCGGTGCTTCAAACAAATAAATACTTCATACATAGCTATTTTATGTTTTTCAGTTGTTTTTTATAATTCAAGGGGTTGAGATATCAAGGTATTAAATTCCCTTACTTAGGTTAATAAAATGTCGACTGAAAAATTATAAACTTCGTCTTTTGAGCTTTTTTTTAATACTTAAAGCCTGTATTTTGCGGATTTCTACTTTCTAGCCACAATCTAAAGTGACTGTTAGAGAATGCCTCAGGCACTAAGTCTACCTGTATACTTTTACATAGGGACCGTATTATAGTATATAATATAATTATATATACATATATAATTCGCCCCCTATCACATCATGGGACGGAATACGCTTGGCGAAAAGTGGGTGCACTAGTTGCGCCTCTGCCTACCCCTTTGGGGATAAAAGGCGTGAGCATGCGTATAATGCAACGTTCAAAAAAAAACTGCACAATATCTTGCGCTGTGCCCTGTGGTTTATCATAATGCTCTAATTTAAACTTCTTTTTGCATTGAATGACGAGATGAGCGTGCCTTTCGTTTGAGTTTAGCGATACGACCACCCATAAACAGTAGCAACACCATCCAGCACCTTGAGTTACAAAGTACTGTGTGGCATTCCACTGCGCTCGTCATCCTGAGACGTAAGATGTTAAGTCACATTATGTCCAGTAGTTACACTGGCTACAATGTCCTTCAAACCGAAACACAACAGTGCATGCACACTGCTGCTTGGCGGTAGAAATAGACATTGCGGTGGTACGCACCCAGACGGACTCTTACATATGAGAGACCTTAATGTAGACAGTTAGACTGCATAGTGCACGTATATATGGATAATATAATTATGTCATCTGTGGGGGTGTGCTGTATTTATTACTTTATTATGTTCCTCTTCATAACATTACTATGAATTATTGAGATAGCTACAATTGCAGATAAGTACAGTATTTTGGACTCTACAAAAACAGAATTTAATATTGTGAGTTTTCATGAATGTTGATGATCACAATATACCTACTGTAAGATGAGCATAATTTCAAAGAACCTAATCATGGTTTATCCGGGTATGTTATTTTGAAAATAAAGTACAAACAAGCCAAGCAAATATAAAAATCACGCTCTTATCTATGCTCCTAGATTAGAGTGTACCTACCAGTGTGGTTGGTTGGCTGATACATTTATGTGACAAATAGCGTTATCAGCAAGCAGTGAAATCGACCCTTAAACTAATTTAGGAGCATAATATTTTCCTCTTGAAGTTACTTGCTCTACAAAAATAATTTTAATTATAAAAAAACGATTTTCCGCGTACACATTTGGATGCGGCCAAATACCATCCGTTAGTAAAAATTTTAGTGCTTATTGTCACACCAAATTAAGAAAAAGATTTATACCTATTGTATTTATTCAGACAATACAGTAAAGACACAATAAAGTACAAAATTCTCTAATGATTATTAAAATTAAAAAAAAAACCGACGGTTCGTCTATAAATCATTTTAAAGACCGTTGCTATTAAATTAATCGAAGGAGTGGAGAAAAAAATGGAAAATAATGAAATGCAAATGTATGGGTTTAGTACAGGCATTCTTATCTGGAGCGTTCGCCTCCGTCGATAAATTGGGAGGTAGGCGGCAGGGGACTGATATTTATGCACGTTAATAAGAAGCCAAGCTCCAGACAAAGCCTGTACTTTGCCACATCTGTATTACAGAGGTACCAACACAATAACTTATTATGAAAACGTATTGAATCTCAGCAATATGCGTTTTGAATTTAGTGTGGGGGGCAAAATAATGTGCTTAGTTCAATTGAATGTTTCGTAATGTAATACTTTGATGTAAATTATTGTTTATATTGCAGAATTTGCTTTTTTATTTGGACACGTGTATACTGTATAGTATGTTATAAGTAAGTAGTAGTTAGATGTCACATTACAGGGTCAAAAATATAAAGGGTTAACGACAAATGCGTTTCGGACAGTTTGCGTGTCTTTGTAGTCGAAAGATGCAATAAATTTGTATACGAATTATTCATCGGGCTTTACATTTTGAACCGTAATAGATAGCGAGCTGAAATTTGTATAGAGTGTCTGCATTTTTGGCTTTAAATTGAACTATTTATTTATTTATACTGAGCTTATGAGTTTTTAGTAGCATTTTTTTTTCATGGGAGTCTTAGTAAATTTCTTCAACAGTTATATGGATTGTCAAGATGAAATAAATTTTAAATAAATTTTTAGACATCATGCTTTTATGAAAGCGGAGTGATTTATAGTTCGTGTATAACAGCCTCGAAGATTATAGAATACCTATCTCAGTATATCCTATAATAAAAAAACATAAGACGTCATACAGATAACGGGTATAACCAACTTAAGATATCATTTTATTAAAAAAATAGACATCACTGGGAGATAAACTATTTTTAGGAAAGCAAAATCGGATGACAAAGCATAAAACGACAAAAATCGAAAATAAGAACGTTAGCCATTGAATACCTTTACGCATAACGCTTTTTGTTTCACAAATCTTCCAAGATAATAACTCTGAAAGAAGCGGGCGGATCAGATGCTACGCGCATTGACAGAAGTCTCGAGATTGTTCGCAAAGTTTTAGAATAAATAACGGCACGTTGGTGTGGACAAAAGGTATGAAAGTCCAAACTACAAAAGGCATTGTTGTTTTAGCACTATAATGAATAAATAGATTAAAACTATCTCTACGCGATTGATATCTTTTGTTATTTGTCACTGAAAAATTGTAGTACCTAGCTTTGTCAAATTACAATTTGATGCATTCAAAGACCTTACGTACCACAGCTCCCCAGCGCTACAACACACGTGCGTTTATTTAAGGAATCATTATTTAGATTAAGATTTTCAAAGTGAAAAAGTTAGTGGAGGATGGTTCGCGCTCGCATGCATCGCATGCCTCGAGACCCGACCCCGACACATCAGTGCGCGTATAAAACTTTTGCACTTTGCAAAATTTATAAGAAGTTCGAAACAGTTGGTATGAAACTGGCGAGTTCACAGGATTCTACAGAATCTCCTTGTAGATAAATTAAACGCGTATAAACAAACCGGTTGCTCATCACTGATTCTGTAAACGATGTCGTGAGATCATTACGCCGACAACAAAGTTTCCAGTCGCAGTTTTCGCGAATTAGAGTAAATAAGATAGAAGTAGCAAATTTATTTTGCTGCGGAGTACATAGTTGTGAATTTTGCACGTGACGTTGCATTATGCGATGCACGTAGGATGCTGTCTGCACACTGGGGCGGCGTGGGAGAGGGTCGAAGCTAGTATTCAGGCGGCAACACTGCCGCGCCGAGCAGGCTACTCCTGTGCTCTTCTAACACTCAACCTTATTTATTATTTAAAACTTGAGTTTCTGAAAACCCGCCGCATTCCAACTCTATTCTCTCACTTTTATGTTGATCCTGCTGAAGAATACACTCATTGTCAACGGTAATGCATAAAAATTTAAATATACTGCGTGCGGATCCAATTTACATATACGTCAAGCGCTTTCGATATTCACTAACCACGTAACTTTGCAGACAGCTATTTTGAAATCTATATATGTTTGAACGTCGGGGTTTAAAAATGCTTCTGCTGAAATTGTTTAATCCGAAAAAGCAATCTCCAAAGAGGCAATAGGAAGAGGATTCCGTGCATATTTATTACCGGTCTCTAAACCGTTTCTCGGGTAATTCGGTACAAGCAAAGCGACATTATTTTTGTAGTAATTTCGGCGAATGTCCTTTAAAATATTCAGAGCGCTGTAGCTGTGCCCATTAACGTGCCCGGGCGCAATTCAGAGCGAGGTCTCGTCCGCAAATGGCGGCGATATCATTAACTTGACCCCCGCAACTATCCAACACCCCGCAAGTTTTTCCCAATATTACACAGGAGAGGTTTTCGCCCCGACGCGACGGTACACATACACAGCCTTCTGAAATTTGTTTACTGACGGTATCCTCCCCGTACCTCGTATTGTACATACATCTCAAACGACACAAGGGTAACGTAATTTAGCGAGCCGCAGTGGATAAAAGTCTACAAATTTCTTCGATTGTAAAAGTTTCATTTTTAATTACTTTGTTACTCTTTATTACCACGGCAATTGCGTAAATTGTTTTAGTTGAAAATTAAAGGCTTGCCAGGAAAATCAACGGGTTCCGTTTGTATTTTCATTTAAGAAAGTCATCTACTCCAGTAATTAAATCCGTTGGTTTCTATCATTTTGATTCTAATTACTTGGCTTGTAAAAATGGGAAATGTTAACGCGAGTTTATCTTGGAATTTTTATTGTTTTAGTGCGAAATACTTAAAGTGCTTGCTGTTCTTTCTTGTAAAATATGAGCCATAGTACGAAGATGAGTGTACAAAATTATAAAATTAATATTTAAAGGCGAAATTCAATATAAAAATAATACTAAAATAAAAAACGACTACCTCGGTGGCGTAGTTGACTGCCTCGGTGGCGTAGTTGTATTACGGTACGACTACAATGCTGAGATCTCAGGTTCGATCCCCGGGTCGGGCAAAGTGATATTGGATTTTTCTATTCAGTATCAGCCGGAGTCTGGAATTTGTGCCCGATATGGCGATAGGCTCGCCTATCACATCATGGGATGGAATACGCACGGCGAGAAGTGGGTGCACTAGTTGCGCCTCTGCCTACCCCTTCGGGGATAAAAAAGGCGTGAGTATGCGTAGTATGCGTAAAATAAAAAACAAATTATAATAAAATAATAAAAATAAAGAATAAAAAACATTATAAATAAAACTCTATATCCCTAAAAGATATGTTTAAAATGCACCCATAATATGTGTAGGTATATGGTACACAGTCTGTGTATACCTAGTTTGTGTTACTTATAAATGAAAGAAGGGAAAACAATATGAATAAAATATTGTTTTTTTTTGTTTGTAGCAACCATGTGCCGGCTAGTTAATTTTAAATAGTTATAAAATAAAAACATTGGGAATGGTTTTCTTGTATGAAATATGCAATTGTAGATATTTTACGCTTTATTTTATGGCTCTATTTTTACCTTTTAAATTTAATTAGAAATTTTAATGAGTACCATAAAACATTCTACACTTTCAGGACTAAAAACAATGGCTTTAACTTATTTGATCTCAGATGCTATTTATTATATAATAATGTGCTGCAATTTGTTTTTAAAGTTTCAACAACATTATTCAAGTAAATTAAAAAATATAACAACCATAACATTAGAATAAGTATTACTTAATATGTAAAATCAAATACGATTTATGTTTTATTTAAGTACTTAAAATGTATTCAAACTATGGAACAAATATTAAATGAAAACTTAAAGGCTACGATTTATAATATCAACGAGCTATAAAAATATGAAAAGTTGTAACTGCTAATTAATTCTCGCAAACAATGCACCGTCTTAGTCAGACGTCGAGTTAAAATGCACAGAGCTGGACCATCTTTGCTCTCGACCCTTGCCTGTTTTCTAAGGAGCAATTGCTTGCCTGCAGCGGTGGCGTTCTTAATATGAAAATATGGCTAACTAGAAAGAATCTTTTAATTTGTTACGCCACGGGACCGTCTACCTAAGTAAAATGCAACCCCGTACATTTCTCACCGACATAAACGTTCTTACGTTTTTAAATGTAAAACCAAAACGTGCTCACATTGCTCACAATAAATTTCACTTGTGCCATTTTTTAAATTCGTCCCGTTCTATTTTACTGTCGTTATAAGTTTTATTACAGTTTACGTCGAAGTATTAGATTTGTCAGAAAATATGGCCCGTACTTGAGAGTTGTAGGGGATACAGGTGGATCGGGGAAGCGGGTCGTGAGCTTACAACTCTAAGTCACGTTATATATTAGTCTCAACAATTTAAAGTTACTTGTGGGCTTGCAAATAACCGACGGCCCCCGCAAGTTGCTCTGGCCGAGCTGAATTACAGACTGTCAACTCGACTCAAGTAACCTGTTGACACTACGTTAAGTAACGATTTGAGGAGCAGATTTGTCGTGGCTGTTGTCTTGACTTTCTTTGTAACGACCAAAGGCACAATTAAAAAGAACTAAAGTCGAAATTTTTTAATGAAATACTGGCTGACCCGGCGAACTTTGGAACCGCCATTTTTTTTCCAGTTGCGGTGTGAGGAAATGTAGAACTTCCGGTAAATTCAAATCAGTTGGATTATATCAATAATTTCATATATTTTTGATGTATCGAAAGTGATTAAACCGTCAAAATTTTCTTATCAATAACGATAAAGAACACGACGATAAACTTCTAAACACACATCAAAACACACGAAACACCGTTTTGCTGTCACGAAAGAAGCGGTAATTATACTTGAATTTTTTTTTAAATGTCGAATTGTATATGAATTAAGCTAAACTGAACAACTGAATGTCAATCTTTCAATCGTCAATCTGTCAATATGTTGAAGAGCTCCATAGGATTACCTATTTAGAGAGCATTAGCTCTCTGACCAATGAAGATCTCTCACAATCTTCTGTCTCATTCACTCACTCACTTTTCATATTACGAGATCTAAAAAAATTTATCGAAATTTGAACATTTTCTTTTATACAAACCTTGTCCTGACAATAACAAACACAAAAAGAATTATCCAATTTGGTGCAGCCGCTCTAGAGTTATGCGCTTACATACATTTGTATTTATATACATTTGTCTGATCTTTCACTTATGATATTCAACTAAAAGAAAACTACGTAATATTATGGCGATTGGATTCCTAATTTTTCTAAAGCGTTGTAATTTATAAACAGTTAAAAATGCTACGACCAGACGATATGCTATTGGAGATTAGATTCTAGACGATTCCAATGTGGAATCCAAACCCAATTTCGAGAAAGTTCATGTGATACATCAGTGTTTTTTTTTTAAAAGCATGCATCCTGAAGTCGTTTCGTTGGCACGAGGATGCTAGTGCCGATGCGGTGCCAGTTCACTTTGAAATTTCATTCTTTTCGAACACATATCTCGAATTCGCCCGGGAATCTACTTTACATTTCTCATCCTAATGGCCATTGAGAGAAAATTGGAAAAGAAGTTTCGTTTTCGCATTTCTATTCTTCGGAATCAGAAACGCGACGTTTAAGAACGTATCGAATAAGATGAACATAAAGGATGTTTACTCCGGTATTGGTAAAGTTCCGAATGCTAATAGTTATGTTATTGTACCCGCGTCATATTTGGATACCGTCATATTTTGAACTCAAATATAGTTTTCTGATATTTATTGATAAAAAAGAATGAACTGTTTTATTGTATATAAACGAATATATTTTGATGAGTAAGTACTTAATATTTTATATTTGTAGATAACTAGTGACTACTGAGAAATTTGCTGTAATACCTTACACGTGGCAGATTGGATGAAGTATTTTTACCAAACAAATGAGGTCGACACCACTGATTCACGTAAATCCTACGGAATGAATCAGTTTTGTATATTCCCTTTTATGTGGTCAGACAGATTGCTGGAGGATTATAAAACAACCTCCTCATTCCAGATTTTAAAGACAGCTAGGTAGTCATCCACAAATCATTTAGCTTGTTCATTCGTAGTAGCAATGACCGGATGACCCACTCAAGCGTTAATTTACCATTCCACTATTAAAAAAAAAAGTGTTTATGATACACGAAATATAGTGTTTAAATCACAACCTTTACAATATTTTAAACCTAATTTACTTCAACACTCGTAGATTTGCAGTTGAGTACTTATCATAAATCTAACAAACGTAACCATCTATTTGCAGGGTTGTATTTTATAAACAGATTACTTAGAAATTGCAATGAAAGTAGATAATAGTATACGTTCAGCCCCAGGTAACAGAATAAAAGGCGTTGCAATGTTTTCCTGGAATTCCGATTACTCGGCATGGACGAAGGGGTCATAATGTGTGGCAAACACCCTCCTGAGGGTTTAACCTCATAGATGATGCCTATGGTGCCGATGACCCCTATCGATTCGTACATTTCTACGAACCGACGTAATTGCAAATCGTGGGATATATACGTACAGCGTAACTACGTAATAATTTAGAATTTTTGATCATATTTCTTCGAAACAATTAGTTTCCACGATTGTCATTGATGTCGCATAATTGCTTTTTCTATTCTGATAGTTTGCTGACTCATCGTAGGATATATGTCGCCGTTCGATTAATACGCAGTAAATTCCATATTTAATAAGTTATAGTTGTTAAGGGTTTATCCGTGGGATTCGCCAGGGAGCTCGCTGCCTCTCCGCGAGTTCAGGTCGCTGGTTTCCAATTCACAGGCCGCAGCACACCCGCCTTAATTTACTACGGTGCTAACCACGCGGCCCGCACTTTGTATTCATTACCCACCTAGATACTACCTCCCAGAAAGAGATTTAATGCCTCATACAATCAGTGCTTTCATTTACGCCAGTTCAATTACGTTTTGTTTTAATATACCTATTATTTTTCTTTGAATATATTGTATTGCCGTTAGCAACACTATTCGGTATGATTTGAAAATTACGTATGATAGCTTAACTATTGCAACAACTGTTTATGTGTAAATAGAGATAAAAAACGTAGTTATTTATAGCTATATGGTATTCTATATAAAAAACATAGAGAGACAATTGCTATGATTTTAAGTTATTATTTACTCAGATTTTGTGAATTATCGCCCGCTTTAACGATGAAGGAAAACATCGTGAGGAAACCTGCAAACCTGAGAAGTTCTCTGAATTTCGAAGGTATGTGAAGTCTGCCAATCCGCACTAGGCCAGCGTGGTGGACAAAGGCCTTAACCCTCTCAGTTGTAGAGGAGGCCCGTGCTCAGCAGTGGGCAGTATATAATACAGGACTGGTATGATGATGATGATGAATTACTCAGATTATAATTTATTTGTATATCTTTTCATTCGGAGATGCAGTGTTTCGTCCTAACATGTCTACTATACAGAACTGACGACATATTAAAGTTATCTTAGCATGAAACAGAAACGTGGGACTGTATGCTAAGATACTATAAATTATACTGACAAGTTGACTGGTGTACGTAGTCGGCAAGCAAATTAGGTGGGCCAGAGTAAACGAGTTATGGCGAAGTTGCGGCAGCGGGGGCTCGCTTTGGGACCAGTCCAGTAACTGAGTCCAAATGTTCGCGGATGCCTCTGAACCACACACATTCAAAACTTACTGGACTAATGCACTGACACTTTTTGTTTCGCCTTCACAAAAAACGCAGCAATATTACCTCCGAAACACATGCGAAATTCAAACAGTGATGTAATTGCATTGTGTTTATTCTTGTCCCAATGGATTTCAATTATGTAGTTTAATCATTACCTACCCTTGTTGTGTTCATCGATTGACAATTACGGTTAACAATTATATATAAAGTAAATACCGTTTGCAACAGTGTAATTATTATTTTTTCACTCGGAGGAAAGATAAAACATTTCAAGATTCGCCGCGTGGCGTGCCGCTAGCACTTCTTATAAATACTGGTAAGCCCCTGGCTTTTGTGGCTAATCTTTCGCGTGAAGATCGCCATTATGCCGCTATTCATTATTTTAGTCCGTGTTTTTTGTTGAGTCGAAACATGTTTGATATTCTTAAGATTTTTTCCTTCGCCGGCCTGACTAAGCTTTGCTGAAAGTATTAAATATGCCCCTTTCAGTGGCGTGCTCTCCGCAATGAAGCATTTCATGCCGTTTTGAATTTTAAATTATATTAATTTAAACGCAAAACGTTCGCCTATTTTTACATCAAATTTTATTAACATTGAAAAAATAATTAATCATTTCGTTATGGTAGGAACTAATTGCTTCTATCCACGTAAGCGTGAAGACACCAGTGGATACAGTCTGAAAACTTGAGTTTGTAGTCAATTCAGTAAATATAAAAGTTCATATCAAATTTTTCTTTTCAGTATCAGCCCGGAGTCTGGAATTTGTGTCCGATATTTATTTATTTATTTATTTATTTATTTATTTAATCGGAAGTCCTACAGGTTACATAATAACAAACATTAGAAGCTATATTATAATACAGATATGGCGCTATCGTCCCCTATCACATCATGGGACGGAGTGCGCACGGTGAAGGGTGGGTGCTCTGGTTGTGCTTCTGCCTACCCCTTCGGGGATAAAGGGCGTGAGTGTGTGTGTGTATGTGTGTGCATGAGTCAAATATCTAATTTTGATACAGAATTTGTCACTTGCTGAGTAAAATATACATACTTAAGTCATAAAACCAAGGGGAATAAGGTCATTTTTATTTATTTCCGTGCTGTGATCTATTTACTATGGGCCGCACATATTTTTATAATAAATATGAATATTTTAATACATAATTTATTAATCATACCTTCTATGATCGTATATATGTTTCATGATGTTATTTACATACTGCTTTCAGATCACGATTTCGCGTGCATGATCAACTGAAAATTTTAAAGTGACTTTCTAATTGTACGACGAAGCGGCGCGTACAACGTAGGCAAGCTCAATTTTCGATTCTGCTCAACTATTCAGTCAAATTAGTTGCAGTAGGCAAGAGCATCATACCGCAGCTAGCGAGTGAGACTATTTTATTTTCAACCGAGAAAGTCATTATATCTAAACTGAGTCATATTTGTTTAAGACTGTAGTATGTAAGAGTCCGTCTGGGTGGGTACCACCGCAATGTCTATTTCTACCGCCAAGCAGGAGTGTGCATGTACTGTTGTGTTTCGGTTTGAAGGACATTGTAGCCAGTGTAACTACAGGGCATAATGAGACTTAACATCTTATGCCTCAGGATGACGAGCGCAGTGGAATGCCATACAGTACTTTGTACCTCAAGGTGCCGGATGGTGTTGCTACTGTTTATGGGTGGTCGTATACGACATGCTCGTCTCTTCATTCAAAGCAATAACAAAAAGTAAGTGGACTTAAAAAAAAGAATGCAGCTTAATTTTAAGGTTTGGATATACATAATATTATGTTAATACAAAATAATACTTATATTCGCAGCCATAAGCCAAATACCACATTTGATTGGTGGCTGTCATACCTAGATACTTAATCATAGTTCAAGTTACTATTACATGAAGTAGTCCATGTGTAAAAAATCTAGAATAACATTTCGGGATTCAATCTCCACAATGTTGTGAAATGTATACAACGCGTAACTTCAACAAATTCCCCTCTGGGCAAGCAGTTCTCTCCACTTGTTTGTCGCTGACACGTTCATATCTGGGATAACATTTAAAAGAAACAGAGGTGCAAAGTGTTGTAAAGCACTCCTTGATCATTCACACACACCTGTACCTAAACACGTATGTTGACATTTCAGTTCTATTCTCATTCTGGCAAACTTCCTTTCCTAATTCCCTCTTTTTTCTCTTGAATTACACTTAGTTAGCTTTGCAACACCAGAAGGTTAACCAACATCTCATTAGCTGGGACTAATCGGTAGATTTTTGTGGCTCAATAACAAAACACAAACTGAATCTGTCAAGATGCGTGTTGTATGATAATACGCGCTGGAAATTAATTTACCACATTACCAATTACACACTCTTAAATCATCACTTAATTCGATCATCATAACGGTGAAGGAAAACGTCGTGAGGAAACCTGCATATCTGAGAAGTTCTGTATAGGAAGTTCGAAGGTATGTGAAGTCTGCCAACCCGCACTAGGCCAGCGTGGTGGACTAAGGCCTAACCCCTCTCAGTAGTAGAGGAGGCCCGTATTCAGCAGTGGGCAGTATATAATACAGGGCTGGTATGGTGGTGGTGGTGGTAAATCATCATGTGTTTATGTACTGTTTAACCTTATTTCCCTTAAAGATATTTTAGCACATCTAATTGATGTTGAAGTCACTATATTTTGTATGCCATTCAGGCTAGTCTGGTCACGGATAGAAACCAGTAGGATATCAACATCATAAAAAGTTGGAGTACATAGTTGTAACGTATTTTTTTCAATAACCATCATTTATAAGCATTAAGCACGAGTGAGTTTTGTAATAAAAATGTATAGAGGCATAAAAAAATTGAAATTTTGGACTTATCCCTTTTGTTTTATGACCTATTTACTATGCACATAAATGATATTATTCACTAGTATACCTTGTTTCGTGTCAAGAATTCAAATATTGATAGCATAGGAGTCGTTGCTTATCTTATGAAGCAGATAGAGGTAATTCTGGCGATCGTCAACATAATATGCATTTTCATTGCGCAGTCTCTTCACCTTGGCTTACTAAAAGTTCCTACTTCCTATCCTTTATATGCAGAGTAATAAAACTTATGGGTGTTTAGTGGTATCCGTATAGTTTGATTAGCCTGCACAATAACAAAATATGCGTTAAATGAATCGGTATGCAATGCGGCCAGCTTCGTGCAGTAACGGGCCAAGTTATGACAAAGTGTGGCAGTCGTGGAGGCGCCGGCCCGCGGCATGCTAGCTTCGGCGCCGAACTCTTAAATTAGCGCTAACTTAGACCACTTAGCTTCTTGGAGTTTTGTTTGCAGACGCTATAAATATTCTGTATAACGAACGATACAATACCGGCACCCGACTACACCGTATTGTGCTCGAATCAAAGTGCCTTTTGTATTGTTGCTTGACAGTTGACTCGAATATCCTCGTTGCATTGTTCGCGTTACGATTTTTTTATTTAGCTATAGAATGAGTTAAAATGAGGCTTTGAAATGTTATATAAATATTTCGGGAAAAGTCTTTTACACGAACAAAGATGCGAGCAAAAACTCAGTTACAAAAGTAACGAAGAAATTACCAACATCGAAAACTTCACGCGTACCGATCAACCAATAATAATTAACGTAATATAAATCCTGGCTAAGGTACCGCCATTTAGTTTATTCAGCTATCAGAATTGATTTAGTGCCCCGAAACTGTATTTGGCTAACCGATCGGAATGGCAATTCAAGTGCGTGCTAGTATTGAATGGTCGCGGACGGCCAATAATTCGATTTCGCGGTTATTTAGTCGCTGCAGTCTGCGTGGGGCGCAGGTGCCCTCGCTCGCTCCTGATCAAACTGAACAATTCAATGTGTAGATGGACATTACTAACGTGCATTACTGAACAATCGTATGAATACAGATGCAATGGAATATTCAAGCGAAATTTGTATTGCATCTGTCGTATTCATGATGTCACTTGAATATGTTAAGCAGGAGATAACCTAGTTTTATCATTCATACCTTCAAATACGTGGAAGCAATTTGATGATGGTCAAATATATTTTATACTTTTTATATTTACTGGTGGTAGGTCTCTCATATGTAAGACTCCGTCTGGGTGGGTACCACCGCAATGTCTATTTCTATCGCCAAGCAGCAGTGTGCATGCACTTTTGTGTTTCGGTTTAAAGGACATTGTAGCCACTGTAACTAAAGGACATAGTGAGACTTAACATCTTATGTCTCAGGATGACGAGCGCAGTGGAATGCCACACAGTACTTTGTAACACAAGGTGCTGGATGGTGTTGCTACTGTTTATGGGTGGTCGTATCGCTTACCATCACGCGAACGGCATGCTCGTTTCATCATTCAATGCTATAAAAAAAAAATACCACGAAGAAAGGTTTTCCAAGAATTATAGGATAATGTCCACTAATTTCTTGCAAGATGTAATAAATATAATAAGAGAAATATACCTACTTATCCAACAAACTGTTTATGAACGACAATCATAATATATCTAAATATAAACTAACATAATAAATTACCACTATCTTTTTACTTATACCTATGACCTACATGATAGTAATAATAAGCATTAATGGAACTATATTTGTCCACAATACAAACAATAAACACAGGACACTGAGATCGAAACTTATCGACACTGATCACTCGTAGTTTTCTTGGATATATACTTCTTCAAACAACGTGGGCGGGCAATGAGTAAATTATTCCATCTTGAAGTCAGCAAATGGATATATAAAAACATATTTAAATTATATTTCTATGTCACTGATCGTCATGTATCTCAATAAAAGCTGAGTAATACCACAGAATCCTGAATAGTACTACGTAGTAATACAAAAAATCTAGGGATTGAAATGGCCAATGTTGGCATAATAAAAAGTATCTTGACTTTGTATTTGGAAGAATAATTTTAACAGATCTTGCTACGCCTGGTTGTGAAGTTTGGATATGATATTTCTATGAATTAAAGGAAGCAAATAATCAAACTGACATAATTATTCCAAACATCGCCATTTTTCTTAGGGTTAAACTTAAGGTTAATTATAATAAAATCACTTTGCCACGGCAAGATACAAACTAAATAACTTTCTGTTATATTAAAGCATAATTATTCTTGATCTAAGTAATAGCCGTAAAAGTACAAATTATTATATTCCTTGTAATAATACTGAAAATATAGCCTGACTAGGAAAATAAAAAAAACCTTGCCATATTGTGTTAAAAACGTACTTAAATTAATTCTTGTACTAACAGAGTTTACTATAAAACGGAAAAGTAAAAGTGGCACCCAAAGCAGGTGTTTTACTTTCCTGGTCAACCTATAATTATAATTGAAAAATAATCCGGTATCCATTTTCATAGCAGCGTTCGAAAGGTACTGATAACTATAGGGTAAAGTCATCTCAAATAGAGGCGTGCGTTTTACTTAAATATTTTTAATCCGCACTAATATTATGAAGAAGAAAGATTTGTATGTTTGTAATGAATAAGCTCGAAAACCGATTTTAAAAATTCTTCCACCAATATAAAACTACATTATCAATTAGTAACATAGGCTACTTTTTATCCCGGGGAAATATAAAGCGGGACTTTTATCCCGGAAAAGCTTTTTCACGCGGGCGGATCCACGAGCAAAAGTCTTACTTCAAAGTGCTGAATATTGGAAAATGAAGGTACTTAATGTTTTACTGGTGTTAGGTCTCTCATATGTAAGAGTCCATCTGGGTGGGTAACACCGCAACGTCTATTTCTACCGCGAATCACCAGTATGCATGCACTGTTATGTTTCGGTTTGAAGGACATTGTAGCCAGTGTAAGTACTGGACATAATGAGACTTAACATCTTATGTCTCAGAATGACGAGTGCAATGGAATGCCACACAGGACTTTGTAACTCAAGGTGCTGTGTGGTGTTACTACTGTTTATGGGTGGTCGTATCGCTTACCATCAGGCGAACGGCATGCTCGTCTCGTCATACGATCCAATAAAAATAAACAATCCGTAAAAAGATTCATGAGTGTAATTTAAAGCATTTTAGAGTTTAAGCGTGAAAGACTAAGCTAATTCTAGATTGAATTTAAGTGACATGGACAAGGATCCCGGATGCTCATCTACTTTTTAAGTGCCTTCGTGCTTTGAAGACAACGTTAATCCATCTTGGGCAGTCTTGATTGTTATCAACTGACAGCAGTCGTTAGAGACCTTTCGTCATGTATTTTTGAAGTTATACTTCATTTGGCGCGTTAGGGAAAAATAATGAGAGTACATTTTTACGATGCGCGCGCACACCGTTACGAAAAACCGACACCCTGAAGTTTTTTTTTTTTGGATAGGCGATCCTGCAGTCAACACCGGGGCAAACCTGCGAATGGGATACTGGAGTCCCCCGGCTTGACGACTGCAGGGGCCTGGAGGGGACGTGGGAGAGGAATATGGAAGGAAAGGTGGGGGACGGGAGGAAGGTTCCCAGGATGAGTGGAAAGAGAGGGTGCCAGGAAATGTTCGCGGGCCCTTTTAGGCCTCAATGTGATTTACAACCAAGAGGTATACACACTGACCGTGTGCCTCGGCCCGCGACTAATGTTCCCCCGCGCATGGGCGTGCATTGGGTGTGAAGACTCAGTGCACAAGAATTGCCTCGGGGGGCGACACCCTGAAGTTAGCTATAGTCAACATTTTTGAATTTTGAACGTAGAATAAGGCGAAAGATAAAAAATGTAAAAAGATTTTTATCTTGTTACGCCAAAGAAGTATAACTTCTAACGCGTGTACATAAGTACACACACACTTTTTTATTTGTGTACGCCTTTATTATATTTCATGTCGTTTGCATTACATATTATGGAGTCTATAAGGAATTATGGTAGGTACTTTGTAGTGTTTTTACAAAGGCATAATCAATGTGCAAAATTTTAAGACGACAGAAGATACGTAAAGAAGATGTTTTATGAATACTATAATCATTCTTCATGCAAAATATCTATAGATAACGCGTACGAAATTCTAAGACATAGGTATCATAATGTCGCGTTCTGTGTTCTAGACATCAAAAGAAAATATATTTTTCAGTACTGTCAAACGATATTCACAGGTCTGAAGGCTTTAGTATACTTACTAGCTCCCTGATCCTGGATTTAAAGTACCTTATCTTATTCATGAGACATCAATCTAGCGAAGACCATTAATATCCCTTCTGAGACTTTTACGTGATGTGTGTACAAATTCACGCATGAAAAATATAAAAATTCTGCTTAACATTTTCAAGATTTCATTTTTTATAATGATCGCGTTGATGTTATTATTTTACTTTTAGTGATTTTTTATGGTTTAATTTAGATGTAGGAATGTAAATAGTATAGACATTTTTATTTTGAAGGTTTATTATCACGAGAATTGACTCGATTTTTTACACACATTATAACACCGTTTAGATATAGTAACCATGAACCATACGTTCGTACACCATATTTTTTTTAAAACGTTTAGTGACGTCTTTAATTGGATATTATAATGAACTTGTTTAGCAGTAGACCTGAGTCCTGACGGATCACGGTCTCGCCACTGCGCGGATATGGTTTAGTTAGTATTTACACAAACTTTAAATCTGATTTTGATATACATTTTCTGTAAAAGCAGCTATGTACAGCCTGGGGGAACATCTTTCGGAACGAAGGTCATGAGTTCGATTCTAGGGTTCGCTTGAAACTGTTAAATTTATGTAAATTAATTATCACTTTCTTTAATGACAAAGGAAAATATTGTGAAGAAAATGGCTCTGTCGGCGAATTCTTGCGAATTATGCAGAGTGTAATGACCTGCTCCTACTCTTGAGTAGAGGTTCCTTATAGGGCTATGAAAAATAAATATCTCTACAGACCTCATAAATCATAAGCGTATATTACTTGAACATAATTTCTTAAAATGCGTGAACAAGTACACGTAAGGTAACCCGGTAAGTTTGTATTCTAATTAGCACTAATTAATGAATGCGGAGCATCGCGGCGCGTTGAGAAGTTTTGACAAGATCCAGGATTTATAAACATTGCAGCGGATAGCATATTTCAGTTAGACGGTGCAGGTGCGCCATTCGCTGCAACTTCGATTAATTCCCATAACGAGGCAAGTCCATCACGCGCACGCTCGTTTGTCTCCGGCCCAGCTATAAATACATCAGCGTACTTGCAATTTAATCCGTTCTGTTCCGCTCCCGTGAAATGCTCTTTTCTCTCTCACACTCGCCCGTGCACCAACCTCCGCGTTTCGGTCAACGAAAGTCGCTGCAATTAATCTTCCACCTGAGCATGTTCATACACTATTGTGTGAATTAGAAACACATATTTTAAAATAAACCTCTCAATCTGTCCCGTTCCGGTCGCAACTAGCTTTTATAGAGAATAGTTTTGGAGTAGGTACAAGAGTAGAGAAACATGGAAATGCATATTTTATAAACAATATTTACAAACATGCTTCTAGCCGGTGCAAAAACATTGCTTGTGTCTCAAAATAGTTGCAGTTGGCAGAAAATTTACAAATTTGCGTACAAAGAGGAGAGCACTGGCGGGATCATCTTTGTATGCAAATATTATTACAGGAGTCTACTGAAGGACCACACAAGAATCATACAGTGGACGAGCTACAGACGACACGCCACACAACTCGTAATTGACCGGCAAAAACGTTTCACTTTGCGAATGGAAGAAATTTTAAGAATTTTTCGTTTTTAAATCGGTATTACGGCTGTACCCAGCTGGATACGCTATAAAACGTGGGCTAATTGCTTGAATGGACCAATTACGGAATACTATAAACAGTGATGGTCCGGCGGGCAATAACTCAATCGAGTTGCAGAGTTGAACAATTCATAGGCAAATCTGCTCTAAGCGTGTTAACATGGCTCTGTGGTTATTGCGGTGTACCGATCCATGTGTTTAGGTGCAGTACATCATATTGTACTATTGACACGTGTTACCGTACGTATAGCTGTAACTTAATGTCGAAATGAATACTACTTAAGTACTTACATACAACTTTTTTTCAACTTAGTATATAAATTTATTTAGTTGGTAAAAGAAAAAAAAAGCAAGTGAACCCCCTGATGGTGCGTGACCATCACTAACCAAAAACAAAAATATTATATAGGTTAATTATCGAAATTTTAAAGAAAATAATGAAAACATGATTCTTTTGTCCACTGGAAAACGCCATCACAAGAAAGCAATAAATCGGTTATTTGAGCATATAATTTATTCTATATTTAAAAATAGATTTAATTTGCTAAATTATTATGTTAATTATTAGCTACACTTAATTGCATTGCCATAGTATAGATACTGGTAATTATAAACAGCCTAAAAAAATAAACTTTATTAGTAAAGAACAAATTGCTTCGTGAAACGTTCTAAAACATTAAAGGCATAAGAAAGAGTTTAAAACCAGGGTTATTATAAGAGTTTCTAAAATATCGACTGCCTCGGTGGCGTGGTTGTATTGCGTACGCGTTACGAGTACGATTTGCGCGCTGAGTTCCTGGGTTCGAATCCCGGGTCGAGCCAAAAATATTGTGACTGCGTTTTTCCATCTTAAAAATTACTCAGTCGCAGCTCGGAGTCAGGAAGTTGGCGGTGTGATACCCCCCGTGCCTCGGAAAGGACGTAAAGCCGTTGGTCCTGCGCCTGATCTCTCATCGGTCATGTCGGATTGCCGTCTCACCGGACTATGAGAGTGAAGGAATAGCGAGTGCACTTGTGTATTGCGCACACACTTGTGCACTATAATATCTCCTGCGTACCTGGCTGATCTCCGTTGAGATTGGCCGCCGTGGCCGAAACTGGCTTGGAGGATTACGTTTTTTTTTCCAAAATATGAATGTAATTCTGATATTCGTACCAACTGGCCAACTACCGACCGGTGAAGCAGGCCACATTATACTTATATTGAGTATTGTGTACCTACCAGTGGTCGTCCGCTGTTCGAAATTCGACCGTCAAATTTAATATATTTGTAACATATAATATATGTATAATATAACATACATTTTATTTTTCTGCGCCCCTTCCCTTTATGAATTTTAATTATGACAAATTTCCTCTGTGTTCGCATAGTGCTTAAAAAGAGGTACAAACTACAAAAAAACAGTAGGCGACCACTAATATAACTATAATAATCATAAGTTTTGTGGATACCCAAAATAATATAGGTAAGTAATACGTATATATAGTGTAACTATTCTTAGGTATGTATGAGGAAACATATTATTATATAATATAGGTAGATACAATGTACGGTTTGCATAGAGTCGCCGTGCCGGTAACATAATGATCGTGTGGCAGGATTCAGCTACTTGAAAGGGTCAATTAGACTATTAGCCGAACATATTACTATTCACTGACGAGCCCATTGTTCCTTTAAACATCTCCGCGCCGGTATTAATCAGCATGATTTGATGGCGCGATTAATGACATACCGATGTGATTAAATATATTTTTTTAAATGTACAATCGTATTGTATCGTGATGCATTAGCAATTTATGCATGCAATTAGAAGTGACGATGTTTGGCGAGTGAATCGGGGCGCAGGTCGGCCGAGGCACGCGAGCGCTGGACGGTGCAACTGACGGCTCTCAATCATTCGCGACGCGACACGTGCGTCACACGCTTCCCGATGATTCGCCAAAATGAACCCTGCCCACTTGGAATAAATTACTTTATTAATATTCTCGAGGAGAAATGGAACGGTCTGCGTCACGCTTGCAGTCTTTTCTTTGTATTCGAGTCATTCCATTCATAGAGATAACAGCGGGCTCGAGGCGACAACGGGAAACAATTACGCTATTATAAAAGGCCTTAAGGATTCTAATTACGAGTGGATCCTTTCATCCGTAAACCCAGATCGGATACGAAGCCTTCCCATTATCGCGTCCCATAAACATTTCTGGATTTCATATCCGCGGCACGGCCGGGACCGCCTCGCTTATTACCTCCACGCGGAAAAGAATAACATCATTTTGGCACTTTTGACGCGAATTCCGGATGCCTACGTTCATATTGTGCGCCGTTAATATTCTGCGCGACGCGTCCGACCTTTTTTATTTGTATCTAAAATTGAACATTTTGTCGCGACAACGAGCGCGCGCGATTCTCCCCTTCGCCGAAGGAGTGATAAAAATGCGGAGACGGCACGCTCGGGCGCCAATCGAGCAGACTAACGATCGACGATGCAACCTTAATTCATGTATAACTGTGCGAAATTAGCGATGGCGACGCACCCTGACCTAGATAGCCCATGTCGTAGAGTGTAGGGCGTGGGCTCAGCTAGAACGATGTCGTGCCAGCATCAGTTACATTGAGATAGATTCAGCCACTTACCATTACTGATTTCTAGATCAGAGGCGGTATACCACACCCGAATTATAATCGTTGTCAAAGTTAAAATTTTCGCATAAACGTCGATAGCAAAATTAGGAAGTACCTAGTAATCGACTTTTATCATTAGTCTTAATATGTTTAAAGTTTATTAAGTTTTAATAAAACTATATAAGACATTAAAACCAAATATATCAATAGCTTAATTTTTTTCAAAATTCCGATGTTCCTTTTTCGAGTAACATAATAAAATGTGTATAGAGAGTAGAAGATACAAACATTATTGTGATGATGCGACGCGACCACTGCCTTTTAAAAATACTTTATGCAAAATAAGAATTCTTTGTATGTACGCATATTAACATTTTCAATCTGTACAAAGCATTTCAGGTGAAGTATCGCATAAAAGAGCTATATTTTTTGAAACTTACTTTTCAGTTTCATGGGAGTGTTCAGGGAAGAAGGATTATGAAAAATTCTACGTTGAGTGAAATGGCCCTATCAAAACAAGAACCGTCGTCGGCCGAGCGATGAAAAAGTGAAGCAAAACAACAAACAACGAGGCCGGCTGTCTGCGGCGTTTCGCGGCCACCTCTGCAATTTTCGCTGTCATTATTCAAAGTTTTGAAAAAAGTCAACTGTGGAAATTAGAAAAATGGGATTTTCTCCTCAATATGATCTTGCAAATCTGCTGAAGTCGGCCGCCTTTATGCTGAAGTAGCAAACTCCCTAAGATAAGGGGAGGAGCGGACAAATTGTAATAATTGCGAGACGAGATAAGAAGTGACACCAGAAAACAAATGAAGGCGGGCGGCGACGACCCAGTCTGCGAAAACCGGGGGTTGGGGATGTATGTGACGTCACCACGCTGGGAGCTGCGGGCCTCATTGTCTCACTCAATATATTCAAAGGCACATTTATATAATCACATGCACGTAGCACATAGTTACACCTACTAACAATGTTCTTATACACGTAGCTTACTTGTTCACTTTTATTTTACTGTTTATGTCGTATTTCAGGCTATTACTGAATGTTCTTTCCAGTCACGTTACACCGGTCGGAACCAGTGTCCGTTTTCCTGCAAAATTGTCTATGATGTGGCGCGTTTAGCAGATATGAACATAATGTGTTACACTTGCAAATATTTAAAAAATGAATTAAAGTTACGGAAATGAAAACTTACAAAAAAGGGAAATCAGCGTAACAATTAATATTTAAATTGTTACAATTTTAAATAACGTTTAAAATTTATTCGTTAATTTTATTTGATATAGCCACAAAATGATTATTTAGTACAGCGGGTTTAAATTTAACGCGAGGGTCCTGGCGAATCCCTGGGGCACACCTCGCCCGTCGTCACCGCTCGCCAAATTAAAATGATAAATCAAAATCCGTCAGCCGGTCGCGTTGAGAAAACATTATAAAACGAATGTTCCTAAACTTATACAAGTTTTGTTCTCAAAACATTTTACTTGTTTATTTTAGCTAACTTCGCTGCAATTGTATTACATCACTAAAGCTTTTATTTTTTGTATGTATGTATATGTTTGTGTGTTTAACCGCATTTTACCAAAAAGGTTTTAATGGGTTTCCGACTTTGTTAATTATTGCTATAATTAACAGACGAAAAAGAACGGAGGAGGTTCTCAAGTCGACGTGTATATATTTTTTTTTGTATACCATACCATACCAGCCCTGTATTATATACTGCCCACTGCTGAGCACGGGCCTCCTCTACAACTGAGAGGGTTAAGGCCTTAGTCCACCACGCTGGCCTAGTGCGGGTTGGAAGATTTCACATATCTTCGAAATACAGAGAACTTCTCAGGTATGCAGGTTTCCTCACGATGGTTTCATTCACCGTGTTAAAGCGAGCGATAATTCACAAAGAGTACACACATGAGTTTTAGAAAAGTCAGAGGTGTGTGCCCTTGGGTTTTGAACCTGCGGACATTCGTCTCGGCAGTCCGTTCCACTCCCAACTAGGCTATTGCCGCTTTTTCCGTATGTATGACCACGCATAACTTCTTACAGAGTAGCCCATACCTCGAAATTGGTCCCATGTAAATTAGGAAATAAAATCTACCCACAGATTAATGCTGAGTTCTGTATTAAAAATTAAACATGTAGTTTATACCTACAAAAAATTATAAAATAAAAACTTTTCAACAAAAAAATTAAACCGCCGAAAAAAATGAAAAACAAAAAATAATAAACATTTTTTATTTAACCATTATAAGTAAGCTCTTAAACTAATGTAAGTATACCTAAGTAATTTTGAGTCGCAACAAATTATTACTGTTTGGCGCCGACCCTAAATTACGTAGATATACTTACCTACGTTAGTTTAAGAACTTAGTTATTAAGGTTAAATAAAAAATATTTATAATTTTTTCTTTTTGCTTTTCAGGTTTTTCAGCGGGTTAATTTTTTTGTTAAAAAGTTTTTTACATACCTACTTGTTTTATAAATTTACATCAGACGCCTTATTGTGATATTTATGTAAATTGCAATTGTCTATTACTAATAAATTGCCATATCTTTAAATAATCAAGAAGTAGGGTATAAGTTTAAAAATTGGTACGATTTAATTATTTTATTTGCAAGCCCGGCGAGAAAGATAATGCTGAAATTATACTGTAAGAATTGTTAGGCATAAAAATGAATATCTCATTTGCGTACACAGTCGCTTGTTTGAAAATTAAACTCTACAAAAATATGGACTTTTAAAATGTTGCCGAAGCACATACGAAGTGTTGCATAATATTATAAAATGTATAAAAAAAAATATACTATCCTGCTTTACACACCTACTTTGGTGTAAAAATTCAAAGACATAATTCTAATAAAGGCAAATATATGTTTCGTTATAACTTAGAACTATTTGCCGACGTATAAACGACTATCAGACGTGCAAAAACGAAAACCTAAACTTTAACAAAACACTTTGAAGTAAGTAATAGAAGTAATTAGCCGAAAAATAAGAGATACCACACTTGTTATATCAAGTTTAAAAGTGGGTTTATAAATAAATGTAGCAACAACATAAATGGAGACACAAATGAATGGATAGAGTGACGTCTGGTCATCCGCGTAATTTACTCGTGTATTCAGCAAGGCATGTAAACGGGAACTATCGACGTGTTTGCAATGAGCCACTCATTATAATGTGTACTGAATTTAAATATTTGTGTGATACAAATGCGGCAGCGAAACATGCTAGAACTAATTGTGCGGTAAATCGGGATGAACGGCAATTTGTCAACTCTCAGCGCGATAAATAAACGGTTTCTATTCAATGCAAAATAAGCGCAACTCGGTAGCGTCATTTTAAATGGTTTTATTTCGCTGTCCTTTGCAAGGCTGATTTCTTTTTCTTGTATTAAAATGTTTTCAGATACGATAGCTGGCCTTAGGCAGATTCATGCTCGTACAGCTTCAGTGAGACGGCACGGCGGCGCGCGGTGCGAGCGTGTGCGATGTTTGCGATACTTCACTCAGCATAAAATGCGACTCGACCATGTTCAGGTAACGGCTTGCCTACCTTTCTGCTAATGGATTAGATTCTCGTAGCGGTCCAAATTACAAAGGTGTCTGTTTAGCTCACGTACATGTACAGTGCCGTTTGGAAGGCGTTTCATGTAGCACTTTTTGGCAAAATTTTGCGCACAAAATGTAATTTACACGATAAATACATCGTGCAATCTAACACAGATTCGGAATTAATTACCCCGCTATTGATTGGCATATATAAGTGACTTTTGTAGGTCACTCTCTAAATAATTTTCTAAATCACATATAAACAGCTCCTACGTAAGCATTAGTATGTACCCACACATACAATAACATAATACAGATGAAAGTTCCCTCAGATAACGGCGGTGCGTGTAGTGCACGTTTATCGAAAATCGTTTGTGAAAGACCCATAATGTTTTATTAAATGTCATCCGCAATATAATGAGGTGCGAGGGATCTAACATCTGCGAGAGAGGCGCTACAGAAATATGTGCAAAGTGTTATGGAGTGCCGTTGTAAGTCAATGAAGCGGCAAATGGGGTGCTCTTGCCGCTCCGGCGAGGGCACACTCTAATAAATAAAATTATGCCTCAGAAATTACAAGAATACGCGTGCCGGCAGCGATCCCGCGAGATTGGATGTTGGAGATTTTCATCGATATCCTTCGATAATGAATCCAATATGTAGTAAGCTTAACGCGCTGCGACTGTCGCCGCAAAAATAATACCACTTTACAAATTCCTCAATTTCGTTCCGGATCCTGTTTGCTTTTCAAACATGTTTTTTAAAATGTAAAAGCAATTTTGTCTAATAGAATATTGCAATAAATTAACGCTAAGTTATAGAATTTGTGTCCTTGGGCTTCGGTCCAAGTATGATAATCGTGAATGTTATTCTATATTTGGTGACATTATAATATTACATAAAACTAACTCATTACTGGATATCTATACTTATTATATAAAACTGAAGAGTTTGTTTGTTTGTTTGAACGCGCTAATCTCAGGAACTACTGGACCGATTTTGAAAATTCTTTCACTAATAGGAAGCTACATGACTACTGAGTGCTATAGGCTACTTTTATCCAGGGAAAATATTATTATTCCGGAAAAACCTTTTTCACGCGGGCGGAGCCGCGAGCAATACTCTATAAATTCTTAGATAGTAATTTCCATTCAGACAAATATGTTTACCCAATTTTATTCAATGTTATTCTCTAGGAATTTACTACGATATAATTTGTCTCCTATCATGTAAGTAATAATATTTAAGTCTAAAGAAGACCAATCTGGGAATTATTTATTTAATTAAGGATTTTGCATGAGTTCACCTCGCGTGAACGGAGACGGGCAAATGGACATTTGGGGCATCCAAGCTTCTCTGAATTTATCGCCATCTCATGATATCATGTGATATTTCAATGGCCTGCAAACATTATATCCTGGATTGGCTAACTTTTAAGAATCAAAATACAGAAATGCTATCTGCTTATCCTGAGACTCAAACCGGTAAACTAACTAGTTCCACAGACAAATTACCCGAAATAGACATTATTTTAGGATTATTGACACAAAAAAAAAAAACAAAGAAACATTAAAGTGTTTAGGCGTAAAACTTGCCCTTGATAAGGAAAGCAATAGAAAAAAAGGAAACGTAATATTTGGTTATATTCGTTGACTTAGTATTAAGTTTAGTCTATTTTTATTTTTTATTTTATTTTATTTATTTTAAGGAAACATACAGTGATACAAAGAAAAGGTAAAAGAAAAAAGAACAACTATACACTAATTACATGTTTCCACAGATCGAAAACATATATATATATAAAGAGAGGGAGCCTTACTTCAATTATTTGTTAAGAATAAAAAGTTATTATTATTAAATTTTTTATACATCGTAAACACACAATACAAACTAGCGAGACCTATATCCCTGCCGAACAGTCAGAGAACCAAGAGCTTGTTATTACCTTTTTAAAAAGAAGTGGTTTGGAGTTAAATAAGTCAAGGTCTGAGGAATCTACTATCGCATTAAATCGATCGATGACATAAATACAGTATTATGTAACATACTATTTTCATGTAGTAATTCCGGGTATAGTTAAAATTATATTGTAAGGGTAAAGCGTAAGCGTTCTGAACATAGACATTTATTACACAATGAATGTAGAACAATTTGTCAGTCGTATTGTGGCGTAGTGACGCGAGGCCATTGCCGTCGGTAAGCTAATGATCCGTCTTATATCTCGCTTGTAAATCAAATTGCCTACATAACGCGTCCAAATAACCAGCGAATTAACTGTGAAACGTTCGCATCAATTGACACTGATGCACAACGACTAACCTAACGCAATCTAAATATATCGTTACATGCAATAAAACAGATTTGAACTAAAAATAAATGGGAACACAACCTGTGCCAACACTCCAGTGAGTTATCCACCATTTGTCAAAAGTGTTGAATCTGTAGCACATTAAACTGGTTTCTAAGATTAATAGAAATGTTTACTACTATAGTAGTTGACGATCTACGAGCTATACAGTTTTACAGCTGTTTTTATTCATATCAGTTCCAAGTAGGTCGGATTCTGTCTTGGAGTTGTCTCCAGCGACATAATAAATAATATTATAGGGGTGGAATTATAATACGGAGCAGTCCTACAGTGTTGTATACGCGTCCCTATCCCTCGACACCGTATTAAAGTGATATTGCTTATATGCTTACCATTAAGGCGATACGTTCGAGTAAATTAAGACCAATTTGCAGAGGTTTTGCCACGGAATATGGGAATTTAATTTATGAGCAGTATGACGGATGTAATTTGAGTGAACACGTAATGAACGACTTTAATTTGATTTCATACGAATTCGATTAAACGTGAACGTTTCTTCGTTATTGACGTGCTTGAAATTACATTGTTGATTAACATGTAATTCGGGTGAGACGTAATTCAGGATAAGTAGTGAAAAACTTGAGTACGATATGCCATTCCTCAGAATAAAGTACCACAAGACCACTTGATTTAATAGTAATGAGTGTACTCCTAACTGGTCGTCAGATAAAAGATGGAGATAACCTTAATTGCCCGTGAGCTGACAAAAGCGTAAAAGCACGTCGAGGCGTCGTCGGTGTTCGGTCGGTCGGCCGTCATCGGTCGGCGTCGCTCGGGCTGCTCACTTAAGCACCGATTGCTCACCAATCGTTGCGCGATGATCTCGGGCCCGCACCTAACCCCGCATCATTCACGATAATGGAGGGGCCTATGTCTCGACCGTAAATGTAAATCGGTCTAATTTATACGCGCGATAACGTCGCCGCACTGCTGTTAACTGTAATTATATTACCAAGCGAGGACGTGTTGATCAAACCTCTGATTAAACGCCCATGGCGCGAACTGGGAAAAATTTTGCACTCCCAACGCAGCCGACTGAAAATGTTCCGCGACAATCTTTTATTTCAATATAAGGTTCGTATTAATTTTGCGCACGATATCGAGAAACGTGACAATACATCGAATGCGAACTCCTTATTTGTGAAGAAAATTATTTCTTAGGAATAAGCGTAGTAGACTTAACGTCTATAGAGTTCTAAATATTGGTTTAGGCAGATAAGAAAAGAAAACCCCTGAGGGACTTAAAGAATACAAATTTATATTAGGCCGTAAAAGTGTAGAGGTCATAGAGCAAGTAATAACAGTAATAAGAGTTTTAATTATTGGTATGCCAGTCAGAAACATTCCTAATATTACGTTAGCACACAGAGACAATGCCCCAATGGGCAATCTATTTGAGTAATTATCCGCTAAGGGCCATTGTCGGCCATCTTGTGCGCGTCGAATGAACCTTGTTCGCTCAATACGGGCCTGTTATGTACATGCTTTCGGTGATCAGTGCGACAGTGCCCCGGAGTGTGCTCGATGACTACACAAACACTTTATTGTCCTCAACTCCGGTAATTCATGATCTGTGTGTGTTTGCGTTTAGACTTTGCAGTCTATTATTACGTTGCGCACATCAGCTCTCCGCTCTCCGCATTGAGTGGTGATTTTCAGTCGTAAAGCGAGGGCAAGCCTTTTGATTTGAAACCTTTGAGCATAATTGATGTTAGCTTCTGTAATATTCTAATTTGATTCCAGTTTCGATTTATTTAGGATAGGAGATAGAATTCTTTTGTTTATTTTCATACAAATTTGGTGATGTATATTTGATCTACGTACCTAATCCTATTAGCATGAATACTGGTTTCCATTACAGGTCTTAAAATAAATTATACCGTGTCGTGTGAAAATTTAAGATTGTGATGTTGAAGAAATAAAATATTATTGAAGTTAAATAAACACAAATGAAAGCTGAAACGAACAATCTACGCACCCCATTGTTTACCCCGTAGAACCGTAAGTTTAACCATAAAATAATTTCATCACTCTATGACGTGTAATGTGTGTTGCGAATAGGTACCGCATTACATGAACTTTGGCAATTCGGATTTCCCGTGAAGAGGGTTCGAGACTGGTTGAAGATTGTTGAGATACTGTGCCAATACCGAATTGTGGGACACAGTGGAGGAATTTAAACTTCGTGCGCAGATACAGCTGGCTGTTTGACCGCACGCGATTTTCAAACGTGCATACATGTGCGCAAAATATAATTTCAAGTGATTTGGCTACCTGTGAGCTTTTCTTTCATTTCTGTGATGAATACGCATACACACACTCATGCCTTTTATCACCGAAAGGGTAAGCAGAGGCGCAACTAGTGTACTCATTTTCGCCAAGCGTACCAGTTCCGTCCCCTGATGTGATAGAGAACGAACCTATCGCCACATCGGGCACAAATTCCAGACTCCGGGCTGTGATACTGAGTATTTTTCTGTTTTAAATCTGATTAAAGAAGTACTTATCGGATCATAAACGTTCTATGCTTATTCTAAGCTTTCAGAAATCTATATTATACATTAGAATTCATTTAGTCGGAATATTAGATGGCGGCGGTTCGTACCTGAATATTTAACAGATCAACAAAAAACTCAATCACTCATTTATAATACAGGTAGGTATCAAGTAAATATAAAGACTTCATAGATCTCTGGTACGGGCTTGTTTTATCTTTAAGTGACAATTTAACAAGGTCTAGTTTACGTGGAATGCATATTAAAGAAAGAGCGTATTTATGCTCCGCTCTTCCCAAGTGTTTGCATAGCATTAGATAATTTTTAAGGAACGTTGTACGAGAGTAAAATAAAATGAAACATAAACCTATGTTTAATTATAACACCAGATAAGTTAACAATCTGGAAACCAAAGTCTGACTGCGGCTTATTTGACGCCAAATGTTTCAAAGGAACTTTTAACGAGTTTAAAGTTGGGCCAAGTGTAGTGCACCCGCAGCGCTTCCGTAGCTTAAGATTAATTAAACAATTGCACGATGGCTCCTTGAAAACACTCCGACATGTCTCGGCCTGTCGTCGCCAACCTTGCCAAATTAAAGTCATAAATCAAAATCCGACGACCGGAAACAGAAATGTTATAATGAAGAAGTCGAGTTGGGACTCGGGAGCGGTGATCAGCGAGCACACTACAACGACGCGACGCCACGACGTCAGCGACGCACCGCATAATTAATGTGTTTCTTTCTATGTGAGGCGTGAACTGCACATGAGCCATCCATTAAACAATATGACGTAACTCTGCCGTCACGAGGACTGAGTGCTGCTTACGCCAAATTGTGTATTTATTGAGCAAAAAATACACCCAAAATTTAATCCGCTCTTGTGCATAACAGATGCAAATTGCAAGTGTCAGCAGAATTCGACTGAACGAAATAATTTTCAGTCCGCTATAAAAGTAATACACCGGTGTTGTCAATTGGATGACACTTGTAATGCGATTTCATTTACTGAACAACTCTCCCAGTGAAGTTGGAATTCAGAGAGGTAAGGTGAGCTGTAACATCAGCTACGTTCCGAGAGACTCGTAATTTACCCTGAATTTATGTGCTTGGGTTGGTGACGCGTTAAAAGATTAGTCGATGTTCTCGCTATTACTTTTATATTGCACTGCTACATTTGACAAATCCTTTGTTGTGCACACAGAACAAACAAACAGGTTTATTCTAGAAATGAATATTGATATTTTAGAGCCCCGTCCCCGTTGTAACAATAGCTATTGCAACAGATATTTCTAGGAAAAAATGTTGCGTAGATGCGACGCTGACCACATCTATACGCTAGTATATCAAATACCGAGAACAAATATTTTGCGGTTTTATACAATATTTTCATTTATACCGCTTCGTTACCCTCGTGTTTAATTTTAAAATTAATATATTCACCCGTTGAATACCTAAATAGACCAATGTCTATAACTGATCATAATAAGTCGGTGCCAATTTTTAATATTATCGCCTAATCATTAGGCGTTTGTTTTTAACCCCCGACAAAAAAGCGGGGTGTTATAAGTTTAGGTTGTGTATCTGTGTATCTGTATGTCTGTATGTGGCATCGTAGCTCTCAAACGAATAGACAAATGTTGACGCGGTTTTTTTTGTTTGAAAGCTGATATGATCGCGGTGGTTCTTAGCTATAATGTATGAAGTTCTGTTCAGGCGTTTGAAGATTATCAGCTCATATCCAATTTAAAAAGCCCGATTGAATTTAAATTTGGTGTACTGTGACTTCAGCAATATTTTTAAACATACGCTGATGCTGCAGCATCAAGTAGTCTGCGAGATGCCCAACTCCTTAGCAACTTATAACAGATATAGCATATTTGGGCTCATAAGGATGGTTTCATTGAGTAGGTGTTAGATAGTTGATAATTAAGGCCGCATGATGGAGAATAAAGTAATTTAAAAAAAATGAAAATTAAATTAAATTAAAATTAAAATAACCCCCGACACAAAAATCTCTAAAAAGTATAATAATAAAAGTGTCTTTGTCGTTTAAGTACCTAGTAATATTTTGAGCCAAGCGTCGTCGCTTCGGGGGACCGCTAAAGAAGTATTTTCGTCTCCCTGGTCCGGAATTCGGTCCCCCGACGTGAGGACGCTTGGCTCAAAATATTACTAGGTACTTACTTAAACGACAAAGACACTTTTATTATTATACTTTTTAGAGATTTTTGTGTCGGGGGTTATTTTAATTTTTTATACCTTGTGTATAAAACAATGGTAGAGGCAAGCACGATCCTTCATAAAACAATAGGCAAATAACATGCTTAGCTAAAATGGCCCGTTAGCTCAAAAAGCAAGTGCATTTGACTCGAAAACAAAACAGTGAAACTTTACAGTACCTAAATCACTTGTTTAAAAATGAACGCCCGGAACAACGGACGTGGCAAGTCGGGCCGAAGTTTACGACTATGAACCGATCCGACCAGCGAACTAGCTGCACCGAATTTGTTTCCAATTGATTCTGCATCGAGTATTGAACAGTTAATAGCTGAATACGAAATCCACTCCTGCCACGTTCAAATCATAACAAATAAGTTGGGCAGCTTGCTTTATTTACGGCTATTGACAGTAGGTACTGTGAAATATTAAGCGGGTAAGTGATTTGAGAATATTAAAATCCTACTAATAATATTATAAACGCGAAAGTTTGTAAGTATGGATGTATGGATGTCTGGATGTATGGATGTTTGTTACTCTTTCACGCAATAACTGCTGAACGGATTTCGATGAAATTTGGCACACGGGTAGATTATGTCCTGGATTAACACATAGGTTTTTTTTATCCCGGGAAAATATAAAGCAGGACTTTTATCCCGGGAAAACTCATTCACGCGGGGGAGCCGCGGGCAAAAGCTCGTTTTCGGTACACACATAGCAACAAGCCATTTTCCCTTTTCAGGAATAGGCAGAGGACTAACACACCGATATTTCGGCAGCTATGTTAAGTCCCATGTAATTGGGGAAGGGCCTATTGCCATTTACCGGGCACATTTCCAGACTTTGTCCTAATATTAAGTAGAAAAACCCAATATCACTTTGCCCGATGCGGGATTCGAACCCGAGATCTCAGGGCGATAGTCGTACCGCGCACGTAATACAAATGCACTACCGAGGCAGTCAGTAAATTGTCTTTAAATAGTTTGGTATTGATTTTAGCAAATTTTATATGGACTCATTGCAGAATATAATATAAATGAGTAGGTACTAATTATAATAACTTTGTTATATTTCTTTGTATTTTGTTTCTTTTCTATGTACATGTTCTACTTTTATTGAGCAAATAATAAATATTTCTTTCTTTCTTACTTCTATTACCTCTCAAAATTATGAAGTGTATTATAGATATTATATAACTGGTCTCTAAACTTATGGTAATTGGATATTCCTTGACTGATCCCAAAGCGACTCTTGGGGGCAATTTACTACGGTTGGTTTTCGCCATCCATGGTTTTCGCCGCGGATACAACGTTCGCTGTTCCGTACCAAACATACTAAATTATTTAAGAATTACACTTGAGCTAAATAAGTGTAATGCGCGTTAAGAATGACTGAGTTATATTTTCAAATGAATAAATTCAACAAATCAAAGTAGGCCACACAAAACACATCAGCGTATACGTACTAAAGTAACTTTGACGGAATAAAGCAATGAATCTGCACTTTTTAGGGATAGAAAGTCGCTTATGTAACGAATTAGGACTTGGACAATCTGTGGGGCAAAATTTATTTAAATCAGCCGTTTATGCGTATATATCTAGCAAATATCCAAGCATCTAAACACTCCTGGTTTTTCCCATAGATGTAGATATTAATCTCCGGTTAACTAAATTTATAATGATTTTTGTCATTAATCGTCGCAATATCCAGAACGTGTGCCAGTTTCATAAGATTTTAAACGGTCAAGCTAATTGTTAAAATATACTCGAACTTTTTAGCCTTTCAGTTCCACGAACGCCAACTCGTAACATTCTGAATACTCCATTTTCTAAAACTAACCTAGGTCTACAATCGCCCTGTACAGGAATTTGCAATCACTATAATCAGTTTTTGGATGCAGGCCGCTTCTGACGGGTAGGTCTGGAAATCTTTGGGGGAGGCCTATGTTCAGCAGTGGACTTCTAAAGCCTGAAGAAGAAGAAGAAGAAGATAATCAGTTTTTAAAGGATTGTAAAGCATTTGACGTGTTCCATGACTCTTACCCCGTCTTCAAACACAAGATACGTAAATTGCTTTTATAAGCCTCACACATGGTACATTTCATCTTATTTTCTTTTCAATAGTCATAGAAGTTACGGTTTTTTTATCAATATTTTATCTCTAGTTAAAAAATATGTATATAATTTTTAACATTAAGTATAGCATTACTGTCTTGATTTTCCATTTATATATTAATTCGCTGAGTACTGTGAGGAATGTTATGTATGCCGTACTTGTTGTACATATCAATGACTAAGTATATTATTATATTAATTCCAATGTAATTACCTGAAATGTTATACATAATATCTATGTACAGTCAGCAGCATAAGTATCTGAACAAAATCAAAATTTCAAATCGCCCATATACGCGTTAAGTTAAACTGAAACAGTTTTTTTCTTCGTTTGAAGTAAAGTAAATCCGTTTTATTTTATTTTTGTAAAGAGAAAAAGAAGATTAGTAGAACACAAAAGTATGTAGGCAATTTGAAATTTTGAATTTTTTCCGCTACTTATGCTGCTGACTGTACAACGTGGCAGTGTTAATAACAAATAAATAAACACAAGAACACGCTTACAAATTCTCACATTCAAAATATTATTAGAAGTCTAAAAAAATAATTCAGGGTCGACGCTGGTGAACTCAACGGTCAATCATGGAATCTGTCGTGGGATGTTGTGGTGTGAACCTGACTTTGTAGAAAAAAAATACTCAGCTAACTAATAACAGACTGCCTCGGTGACGTAGTTGTATTACGGTACGACTGCAATGCTGAGGTCTCGGGTTCGATCCCCGGGTCGGGCAAAGTGATACTGAGTTTTTCTATTCAGTATCACCCCGGAGTCTAGAATTTGTGCCCGATATGGCTATAGGCTCGCCCCCAATCACATCATGGGACGGAATACGCAGGGCGAAAAGTGGGTGCACTTGTTCCGTCTCTGCCTGCCCCTTCGGGGATAAAAGGCGTGAGTGTGTGTATGTGTGTCTTACTAATAACAGCTCCTATTGCTTATTAACGCCACCCAATTTTCACCAAATCTATCACGAGGACATACTTGGTACCCTTGGGTGTACTAGTGTAGTGATAGCTTCGCTGTCTATCCCTTCAAGAATAGAATATAAGGACGAATCATAAGGCATGCTCTAAAACTGATGATACTATTTTTACTAAATGATACTGTATTATTATTTTACTTTCAATTTGGTCAGATAATACACTAATAGAGTGGTTATAATTAACTCGGGTATTGTGAACATTCCCCAATATGCATAATGTAGTGCCTGAGTTAATTCATGACGTAACACAGCCAGATATTGCGTAATCAAACGGATGCACAATACAAGGAATGTTCCTATGAGACACAATTCTGTGCGATATCCAATTTTAAAAAAGCTGCCACGGCATTTCATGTCTGTACATTTCCCTGTACGAGTACAGAAAAACCGATTTATAAAGGCTCAAGGTACGCTGGTAAAGTGATCCACGCAGTCGCAGGCGGGTGTTCAGACTCTCTGCATCCATTGTGCGCGATTGTCACAAAACGAGCCTTGATGTAATATTAACAAAACAAAATATTTGCATGCCTCTATGTCGAATGGAAAGGGAAAATAGAAAATACTGGTAAAATATGGTGCCGCAAAACAATATCGGGTTTTCGTTCCTGTTTCATTTATTTTTATACGAAAGTTATGAAAATTGGTTATGGAAACGAAATGAATAAGTTCCGCATACATTTTGCAGTATATTTAGTTATTATAGATTTTTGCATAATATATTTTTGTGTTTTTGTTTATAGGTTATCTGAATTGACTATAATATTAAATTAAGCGCATATTCATTTTTTTTTTTGGCATCGAATGCCGAGACGAGCATGCCGTTCGCCTGATGGTAAGCGATACGACCACCCATAAACAGTAGCAACACCATCCAGCACCTTGAGTTACAAAGTAGTAAGTACTGTGTGGCATTCCACTGCGCTCGACATCCTGAGACATAAGATGTTAAGTCTCACTATGTCCTGTAGTTACACTGGCTACAATGTCCTTCAAACCGAAACACAACAGTGCATGCACACTGCTGCTTGGCGGTAGAAATAGACATTGCGGTGGTACCCACCCAGACGGACTCTTACAAATGAGAGACCTACCACCAGTAAATTCTCTATTGCAATTTTACCACAAGGATACAACATAATGCTTATTAATTTTTAACAGCTCTAAAAATTAACAATCAATTAACTACTGCCTCGGTGGCGTAGTTGTATTACTGTACGACTGCAAAGCTAAGGTCTCGGGTTCGATCCCCGGGTCGGGTAATGTGATATTGGGTTTTTCTATTCAGTATCAGCCTGCAGTCCGGAATTTGTGCCCGATATGGCGATAGGCTCGCCCCCTATCACATCATGGGAGGGAATACGCACGGCGAAAAGTGGGTGCACTAGTTGCGCCTCTGCCTACCCCTTTGGGGAATAAGGGCGTGAGTGAGTGTGTGTGTATGTGTGTGTGTGTGTGTAACAGCTCTAAAATCATTAACATTTTTTTACACGTAAACAATTCAAAAGCTAACCAGTATCTTTAAGCTTTCAGGCTACTATTTGAACTTATATACATGATTTAAATACATAATGATTAAGCTATAATTGGGCCCTAAATTTAGGTCACACCATCAGAGCGGGCTGTAGTCGAATTACCCTATGGGGATGGTTTGGCGTGAGCGCGGGGGTGAGGGACGGGACTTCATGGCGTCAGGGGGGGAGGGGGCGCGGGAATGTAATATCAGTAGAGTGGTGATATTGCGGTTTCTAACTCGCGCTAACATGCCATAGAGACGCTTATTGATAATCAACTAATGAACTTATTGTGTGTATTGGTGGTAGTAAATTCGGTTGTATATTACAGTATTACTATACTAGAAATGTAGTTTTCGTTCTTGTTTTTTTGTAGTGTGGGTAGATTCTGTTCACATCTAAGTACTTTGGTTACATTTAGATATTGATTTTGATATTTATTACTTTCGTAATGTGTAAAACTCATAAAGAATTTTCTTTTCTCTTTATTTCACAGATATGATTTTAAATTTAAAGATATATAGTTATATACATCGTTTACCAGAGAAACAATACTTCTTTCACATAAGTGATAATAAAATATGTTGCAACACATCAAATTATAAAATATGTAATACGAATGTCTTCTCTATTGCCGTCGCTAACACCATGCGTTACTAATGACAAGTAGGTCGGGTTGCAGTGCGCGCGGGCATACGCTCCGAAGGACCACTGCGGAGATTCCATACCGATAATAATTTTATTGATTTAAAATAAATACACACACGCCTTTTATCCTCAAAGGGGTAAGTTGAGATGGCACTGGTGCAATTAATTTTCATCATGCTTATTCATTGATGTGATAGGGCGCGAGCCTATCAGCTATAATACGGAGCAGAAAAATAACTGCAATGGTACGGTAAATACATAAATAAATATAAAATGAAAATCTTTAATGTCTCTACCGACCAAATATCGTAAAAAGAACAATCCAATATATTATAGTTAGGTGATATTAATATGATGAACACCTAAAAATAAACATGAGTTCTAGTGCAATAAAATGTGTCATACTTAGGTGTTATGAGTTCATCGATACTGAGGAAGATGGCTTAGTACCATACCATACCATACCATACCAGCCCTGTATTATATACTGCCCACTGCTGAGCACGGGCCTCCTCTACAACTGAGAGGGTTTATTAGGCCTTAGTCCACCACGCTGGCCTAGTGCGGGTTGGCAGACTTCACATACCTTCGAAATTCCTATAAAGAACTTCTCAGATATGCAGGTTTCCTCACGATGTTTTCCTTCACCGTTAAAGCGAACGATAATTCACAAAGAATACACACATAACTTTTTTTTTTGAAAAGTCAGAAGTGCGCACCCTTGGGTTTTAACCTGCGGACATTCGTCTCGGCAGTCCGTTCCAATCTCAACTAGGCTTTTGCCGTCGCCGTTTAGTAATGCCATTCCGAGGAATTACAGCTAGCATGGAGACGTACCAGGACATTGGTTATAAAATATAGTACTTACTACTTGGCATCTAAGTACCTATATTCCTTATATCATACTTTTGTATGAAGGTATTAACTGTCAAGATAACTTTATATGAATGTATTATATAAAATGTAGATATAAACTGACCTAAATATGAAGTTTTCAAGATTAAAAATACTTTTGAACATAAGGGTGAATGCAGACGAGTTAAGTACAATTTGTTGTACGAGTCTTCAACAGTCTCATTAGCCTGTTACTCCACAACCCCTACACAGTAAACAAAAGGAACTTGAGACTCCAAATTTGTAGTTTTTTGTCTTGAGATTTGTTTAATTTTATTATTCAACACAAGAACATGAGGAGCGCTTGAGTTTTGTATAACGGACTGAGATGTTTTCATAATACTAAGATTTGACGGTAGCATATTATGCCCGGTTTACTTATAAGTTTACTTGACTGCCTCGGTGGCGTAGTTGTATTACGGTACGACTGCAATGCTGAGGTCTTGGGTTCGATCCCCGGGTCGGGCAATGTGATATTGGATTTTTCTAATGCGTATCAGCCCGGAGTCTGAAATTTGTGGCCGATATGGCGATAGGCTCGCCCCCTATCACATCATGGGACGGAATACGCACGGCGAAAAGTGGGTGTACTAGTTGCGCCTCTGCCTATCCCTTCGGGGATAAAAGGCGTGATAGTGTGTGTGTGTATGTGTACTTATACGTGATAGGAAAAATTCATTGCACTTTCAAACTTACATCTTGCATTATAAAATGTCAAAATGACGAGGAATGAATAATAACTGATGAAAATGTTGTCTTAGTATGAGATTAAACCGACGGCCATTCATTTTACACACAGCTCATTGTCTAAATTATAATCTCATTACAGCATACTAAAAAAACTAGGACAAGCAATCACCATTGTTGATATTTTGTCGTTATGTGGATTCTATTTGCTAATAAAGTTATCACAAAACGCTTTGCCTTTAGTAATTAACGCATGGTTCGCATTGTATTTTCATTGCGGCTTATTATTAAGCAGAACAAATGACTCTTGGGCACTCTTCGAAAGGTCGCGATTCTATTTCGTACAGCCGCATCATAAACGTCAAGAATCCATGTTTGATGAATAATTATATATCGAACACTTACTTTTGTTATTAGTTAGGACTTCATCGAATTTCAGTAGTTTTTGACAACTTGAAATAACAACAAAAGATTACATTTTATAATTCATAAACGTCAGTTACGAAATGAATGGATCGCGTAACTGGATATCTCCCAGTTTAAGTGATAAAAGCTGCGTACAATTGCCTCGATTTTGTTCTCTTTTATTCTAAGTTTTATTATTTTAAAGTATTTTAATTAAAACTGACATTGTTTTGAGGAAGAAGATTATGACAAGCCGCCAGCTTGACGCAGACAAAAAGATTTTGCGGAATCCGTTTCGTTTTAGCGCAGGGTTGGGGAAAGGGTCAGATATTATTCAAGTTTCGTTTAAGCGTTTTAAAATTTTAACAATGCTAAATTGTCGTAAGCTCAAAAGAATTAATGCTTTCCTTGAAATAAATAAATACGCGCCAGCAATTTAAAACGAAAATATGAATGAAATTTACGTTATTGTCTCTGAGGTATTTTTATGACTCAATAAACCTTTATTATTTACCTATTCCGATTTACTGAAAGATATTTATTTCTACAATTCAAAACATATGCATAGTAAATGATGATTTTGTGAGTTCGTTAACCGACTAATTTATATTTATGCTAATGACAAAATGGACTTATGAAATATAATTGAAGCGCGAAACATTGGTCATGTATATCAACCCTACAACATCCAACACTTCCGCGTCTGACAACCGCTCGGCATTGTTCTCCAGAGTCGAGCAACGGATCTATCCATTTCAATGCAGGTTTAAGTTTCTTTCCAAATTATTGTGTATATCGACTCGGGTTTTTACCACATTTAAATATGTAATAAAGTGGCGTACAAATTAAGACGTCGGCGCTTCTAATTGTCGTGGGGAATGGCTTAATTTCGCTTTCGGCCCGTGAAGTTATTAGTCCGGTAAAAGTAATAACAGGGGTGAAGAGTAAGTAGTGTCCGTGGCCACCCCGCCCCAGGAGTATGGCACACAGGCTCGTTTCGCAAGATCATTGTTATTTATCTCGGTGCCTCCCCGCTTTTATTCGGTCCCCGTCCGAGTTAGTTTATTTGTCTTCGGTATCTGAGGGTACATTAACGTATTTTTCTTCTCTATTAGGGAGACGGTCGTCGGCTCACCTTCAAACTTTCTACCGGAATCCGCGAAATCCGAGCCGACGTTTGTTTACTTGTTTTTTATTCCCGAGATAAGTCAAATAAAAGTTGACGATTGATTGTATTGTAGGAGAGGTCGTAATCACAAGCAACGGATGAAGTTTTGGTGCGCTAAGCCGAGAGTTATATTTTACGGGCGGGCCTTGAATGCGACTGGAGCGGACAAAACAGCCCAACTTCGATACGGTATTTATGGCGCGGTGATTAATATTTTTATGAGTGCACGTTGAACTGTGAATGTGCGGCTGTTAAGTTTTATGTATACGTATAAACATACTGCGCGGTACACACCGCAGAACGATTTCTTTACAACACACGCTGAATCACGCCGTAATAAATAGTTTCACTATTTTAAGACGTCCTTCGCACGATTTCAGAGCGCCCGTTAACATGACTGGAAATTACCCGCGCCGATATTAACCCAGAATTCGCTCCATTTGTATAATACATTTTTTGAGAGCGACTTTTATTTAATGAGCGCCACCGTTCTTGCTATCCGTGTATTTGCCTATCTCACTAAGCCGTAACAAAAGACGCTGGCTTAATGATAGACTCTAGAGTAGGTAAATTTAGCACAAAAGCTCCATTAGCGGTGTGGTTGTTTCAAAATTAAATTATCTCAGGCAATAGCAGGCTCGGGAGTTGCGAGCAAATTGCTAGAAAGAATAAATCCATTCTCGCGGATCGGTTGCATGAAAATTGCAACAGCGGGCAATAGCAGCGCGCCAGCGAAGCGAACAATTATAACGAGACGGTATAAATCAGAATGAGTTGTGGCATGTTATTAGGGCTATTCCACCACGAAATAGGAAGAGGAAAGCGAGCTCGATGAAACTCGTAAACTCCACGGCCAAAACGAGATGTTCTGATAATTATTTAAGATATTTTTTCTTATAACTCAATTTCTTGCTTTCCCGTACTTGTGGCTACAAGCTACAGCTACAGTATAGCTACTAGCTTTTGCTTGTATGAACTTCTGTGTGGAATCGGTATAACCATGTTCACTTGAGCTACATGGCTTGTATGAAGACGCGTATTACGTGGTGTGGCTGTATTAATTGAATTTAACTGTTTTTTTAGTACAACGTATCGATTTTAATTATTGTGACTCAATATTTGAAAGCTTAGTTTGAAAACAATTGAGATGCTGAAATTAATATTTGTAAATTAATTTCAGCCACAATATTATTTTTTGCGACAATAAATGTTTTTTCTTCTTCTTCTTTCTTTAAATTTTGTATGAACCAGGAATATAAAAAATAAACATATTATGAGAAATATCCGTTACGGCCGATACGGCCAGTTTCTTAAAAATGTAAAGTTCTTCAAAATATTATATGGACGCCGATCCGTAAGTAGTCAATAACGTAAACAGCTTATGTTATGGAAATTAATCGAGAATTTTAACTTAGTCAGAGCATTGAAGTGTATTGATCCTTTAAACATAATTTAATACCATACACGCATGGTGCAATTCCAAGCAGTGCTTTATAGTTCATAGTTCTGGATAGTATAGTTACTGTTCCTGACCAGTTGTGTCTCAACAGCCTTTGTAATAAAAATATTACTACATTACGAAACATTGGAGACTGACTATTTTCTTAGAGCACTCAAAGACTATTTTACAACAAACAATTTAATGTCGTATCACACATATTATAGACATTCTACATGTGAATTCCATCTATTCCATTTTTAAAAACGGTCCAACAGAATCAGGCCGCGACGGTTAAAGAAAACAGGTTCGTGAATACAAATAGATGCTTACGAACACTCACCTTTTCGCAAATTATCTCCTGGCAACGCAGAAACGGAACCTGCAAACAAAATTTTATAGATGGCTTATTTGGTTTTTGTACGAGGGAAATCTTATCTATACAATTTTGGTTACGATTATTATTATCGATATATCGAATTAAGTTCGAGCACTTATCATAAAAGATCAAAGTATTTGTTCAGGAAATGGGATGACAGGTATATTGCCGTTTATAAATATTTCTACTGGGACCGCCATTATCAAAATGATAAGAGTTTATACAGTTTCTTATGATTGTTATGTGATATATTATGTTTATGATAATTTCAATGGTGTATATATGAAGAGGCCTTGGCACTCGCGTTATAACACGAAATAAAATTACATGGGATTGAAAAGGTGCCTATTGTTATATAAATTGTATTAATATTAAACTCATTTTTGTTTAGACAAAAAAACTAACGAAATTATTTGTGTTAAAAATATTGCATGCGACAAAAGCCAATTGCTGTTAAAAAAAATTGAGTAACTATAAGTATGTTATGTACAATGAAAAGGCACAGCGTTTTTTTGAATCTACAACAACTTCGCTGACATTAAATTTAAAACTGTTATTCCACGGATTTTTGTGAGGTAGTCGTATAAACCCAGTCGATCCGGCACATCGCTGTGTAGAAAACTACACAATAGCTTTACCAACTTCAGTAAAATCTTGGACGGTAATCCGTTCATCGGGCAAAGTCGAAGGCACTCGCAATCGCTCAAGGAAGAATTTCATTTAATAGATCATTTACATATTTCTATTTGAACCGATTTGTTCTGTACATATTATTACACTTATAGAGCGGGAGTCAACGGGTTTGGTTTAAATATACGCATTTAATATGACGATATGAAACGAATTATAAATAGTGTGCCAAACAGCTATAGGTACATTCTAAAGTTTGTACTAGTCAATGGAACTTTTGAAGGCTCTACATGCTGCCATTTTCATGGTGTTTTGATCATACTCTTAGATATTTTTATGGTTTATGAATTATTGAAATCAGAACAATGAGAACTATATGTGAATATATCGTTTTAGTATTAAGTTACAATATTTTAGAAAGAAACATAATGTAGACAAAAAAATTAACAAGATTTTTTGAAGGCTGTAAAATAAACTGAAAAGATTTCCCATGTATTAGATGCCATAAGCTGCCAAACGTGGATTTATGATCACAAGGCAAGACACAAAATACAGACAACTCAGAGGGCAATGGAAAGGAGTTGTTTAAATATAAAGCTGAGAGATAGAGTAAAAAACATAAAAATTCGGAAAATAACCAAGGTAAAGGATGCTTTACACTTCTCTCAAAGTCTCAAATGGAGATGGGCTGGCCATGTTGGGAGATACGGTGACAATCGATGGACAATTAACACCACAAAATGGAAAGGACCGTATGGCGTGAGAAGTAGAGGTCGCCCGGGCGCCCGGTGGCAGGACGAGATTGTATCCAAAGCAGGAAGAGACTGGATGACCACTGCTAAAGATAGGGAAAAATGGGATTCTTTGGAGGAGGCTTTATCCTGAGGGGGTCCACATTAGAAGGAGATTAAATTGCATGAGCAGTAGATTTATTATGGTTACTTAGTAATATAATTATTCCATTTCAAATTAATTAATTCCATCTAATCTATCTAATTATTGTGGAATTAAATAAAGCTATTTTATTATTAGATACCATAATATTGTGCCAAAGTTCAATTTCAAGAGTCGAAGCTGCGTGTATAATTGCAACTACTATTTATGAAATATATTAATATAATTTAAAATTATAATTTATCACTGATCTTTATTTGTTAAATCATTTTCAAATTTGATTTTCCAAGGTTATGATCGCAGTACATACAACCGATAATGTTATAATAACAAAACAATATTAATATCATTGCGCACAAAGCAATAAAACAATAATACCCTTCTTATTGCAACATTTGTACGCTAGTTTACGAAATCATAAAATATGATAAGCATCAGGCAATGAGATTCAGACGGTATCCTATTTATTTGTATTTACGAGCAAATCGAGCCTTGACCCGGAGTCCGCCCGAGACTACCTACCGACTATGTCGGGAAAACAACTTTTGTTAGATAAACACAGCTCACTTCTTTTGTCGTGTCATTGCCATGATTTACTGCTAAATGAAATTGAAGACTTATTTTGTGAGCCAATTACGGTCAGAAAATTTGGCAATGTAGCGATCATGGTAACAGAAGTTGGAAAATGTCTGTAAGGCAGTGGTGGAAGTGTGGTACGACGCACACGGCACAGAGTACAGAGTACAGAGGGTTGGATGCGGGCGTATTGATGGTTGCCGGTCGGCGGTAAACAACGTTCACTCGAGCGGCAGCTGCTTGCCTCGCCTGCACCCGACGCGCAATATCCCTCTTACAAAATAAAGGAATTCTCCGCGACAATCGTTCGCCTTCCTTACCCTCAGCCGAGAAATACAAACGCACGCCTTCGAATGACTTTACAAAAATTTGCATGGCACCAGCTTTTTTTCTCTATATTTTCACGTTCAGAAAAGCAATTTTTGTACGTCGCCCGCGCGATACGGAACGCGGGAAATTGCACTCGTTCCTCGGTGAGCGGGGAGAACAGTGGGAATGGAGTGGCACAGAGTATTGTCTAGTTCAGAGGCAACCGATTGCTTTTGGTTTGGACAGCTTTAACCAGGCTCCATTGGCTGCCGCTATTTGGGTATTTAAGACGTTTATTTTTAGCGTTCTACAAAACCGTATAGATGATTAATTTACTTTTTGTGTACATATTTTGCTATGACTAAATAGAGAATTTTTAATGTGATTTTAATGTGATTTGTGACACATTTATACAATTTTTGTAGCTTTTATAACTTTGAATATAAAATAAAATATGTACGGTGATGCGAGCGAAAAATAAAAAAGTATTAAAAGTCGACGGGAGCGAAACCGCTGGGAAAGCTATTTAAAAATGCTGCAGTTTTTTCATCAAATAAATTCGAATGACGCTAAAAGAGACATTCATCGCATACAGTTCATTATTTCACATGTTACAACAAAAAAAACATGGGCATTATAAAGTCGGGTAACAATGAACGAATTCGATGATTTACATAATAATTATATTATTAGGTAACGGGATAAAAGAGTTCAACTATAGGTCTAGAGTAGATATCTGTAGTCACTTGATGTTCAGGTACGTGAATCCATTTAGAAACTGAATGGGCTTTCCGAAACAAATTAAAACTGAATAGTGTTATCTGTCGAATTCTGCGAAAAAGTTCCATTGCAGTTAGTTTACTCCCCCACGCCGTCGGATTAAATTAGAGAGACATCCCGACCACCGCGTCTCTGTATAGCAAATTATTTTGATTACGCGCCGTTGGACACCAAACTAACTGCTAATTACTTTGTAAAACCATCTAAACTCTCTTTTTCATTGTAAGCAGAAGGTGCAGTATTCTGTATCAAAATAGACAAGTTTCGTTGGACCGTTTTAGGTAATTGTCCCATGTTATACTAAGCATTTGCGATAACCAAAGCTTTCTAACAATCCGTGTTAACAACAATTATAAACAAATGTGATGGTAACTGGAGACTGGTTGAAATAAGCTACTGGATTTACTGGTGGTAGGTCTCTCATATGTGAGAGTCCGTCTGGGTGGGTACCACCGCAATGTCTATTTCTACCGCCAAGCAGCAGTGTGTATGCACTGTTGTGTTTCGGTTTGAAGGACATTGTAGCCAGTGTAACTACTGGACATAATGGGACTTAACATCTTATGTCTCAGGATGATGAGCGCAGTGGAATGCCACATAGTACTTTGTAAGTCAAGGTGTTGGTTGGTGTTGCTACCGTTTATGGGTGGTCGTATCGCTTACCATCAGGCGAACGGCATGCTCGTCCCGTCATTCAATGCCATAAAAAAAAAAGTTGATAAGATAATTTTTTCGTTTTTTATAAACCACTGTTGACCACTTTTCGTTTCATCGGAGTTCCAAGCACATGAATCGATTAACTATGATATTTGTTTAGCTTATTTAAAAGGATATTGTTTAGCTTATGACTATATTCACATAAGTCATCTTTCGATGTTTTGTTTAATAACAAAGACAACTGTTATAACTATATTATCGAGTTGTGCTTCTGTATCCGCGTCGAATGCCCGTCATGTAGTCCTTTACAAATGTTTTCATTCATCACCAACGTATTGTATGATTGTTTACTTAGATGTTTAAGAGCTCAATAAACATAATTTAATGTCTTTTGTTTCATGCTAGTCCTCGTCCTTTATTTAGCTAAGTATAACACGTTTTAAAACACATTTTATTTTATTAAAAATGTTAGGAAAGAATACGTATATAAATTACTTCGGTGAAGTAATTGCACCGTGGCTGTACAACAGTTTATCAAAATAATAATAAACGAAGGCTTGATACACGGCCAGGTATAGTTTTAATGAAACTTTATAAGATTCTCTCAGCAGGATAATTTGTCCTGTTTTTAATGTCTAGCGGCCGACCACCTCAGGCACGTGACTTAACTATGAACATTATTTCGACTTAGATAATTTGTTTAAGTTTACAGACAAATATTTTGATAAGGATGGTGGAAAAACATTGTTTGGAAGATCGTAAAATATCTACTGAAGCTTTTTTAAATAATGTGTACTCCTTTTTGTTTGTAATTTACCATCGCTCCGCACACACATTATAGAATGAGCCACGAATCTGTAGATCTATTTGAAAAAGCGAGGAATATTAGAGAAACATGAACGATATGAGCCTCCGACACCTGCTTACGGCACAAGGCAACAACTTCACGGACATTTTTTAAACACATTTGTGCCAGGTCAGTCAAGTTCATCTTTACTGTAGATAAAAACTCACTACATTACAGCGTGACTACTAAAATTGAAAATATACATTCTTAAATAAACAAATATTAGGTACATCGTGCTATAAGTGTATATAAAATATTGTTAAAATCGGATTTAATCGCGGTTTCCATGTTTAAATTTACTCTCAACGTTTCGAAGACTTTACAGCCTTCATGGTCACGGGGTGGTGGACTGAGGTGTTAGTCGTCCGAAAATTCAAAGCTAACTCTCTCTACATTTTGACAGTTATACAAAATAAAATTTTGTAAATATAATATAGGCGATAAAATTCATCAAGTAGTTTTACTTCAATGTTGAACATTCACGTAAACATAACAAATTATTATAAAATGTTGTTTTTGAAACACTAATGTATTCATGTAAGTATTTACAAAAAAAAATATACAAACCGATTGAATTCTATTGCGTCATTTGCAATGCCACAAGCGGACAGCTGATCCCCGAAATGTCTCGAATAATTCTCTATATTAAAGATACCTCGACTCGTTAATTTAGAATGACAGTGTTAAATGGTTCGTTATATTTTGTTTACTTTAGCAAGTAATTATAACAAATAGGTTGCCGTATAAATCTCCCACGGAAAATGATTACAAGGCCTCATCTCGGTCGTTGTAAATAAATATTCAAAGTAAACCTATTATAACGTATTATGCGTATGAATTTATACATAGAAAAATAATTGTGTGGTAATTGCAGCCTCTGCATAATAAAAGGCGGTTAAGGCGAAAATCTGAAGATCTGAATAGTAGGACACTACAAGGAATGTAATTTAAAATGCTAACAATGTACCTACTATTATTATTAGAATAACTAAAGAGTCTATTAGCTACCTCTATAGACAAAAAGACAATGTAATTAAATGAAAGAAAAAAAAATATTTTTTTTTTTTTAAATTTATGATGTGTATCACCGAAACAGATTTTATAAAATACTAGTATTGCTCGCGGCTCCGCCTGCGTGAAACAGTTTTTCCGGGATAAAAAAAAATCCCTGGACAAAAAGTAGCCTATAGCACTAAGGAGTAATGTAGCTTTCTATTAGTGAAAGAATTTCAAAATCGGTTCAGTAGTTCCTGAGATTAGCGCATTCAACCAACCAAACAAACAAACAAACGCTTCAGCCTTATAATATTAGTATTGATAGTATAGGTGATGCTCGCGACTCCGCCCGCCTGAAAAAGATTTTCCGGGATGAAATATCTTCCCGGGATTAAAAGTAGCCTATAGCACTCAGGAGTAATCTAGCTTTCTATTAGTGAAAGAATTTTCAAAATCGGTTCAGTAGTTTCTGAGATTAGCGCGTTCAATCAAACAAAGAAACTCTTCAGCTTTATAATATTAGTATAGATATAGTATAGATTATCTAACATATTTGTCAATCAAAGCGCTACTCTAAATATACAAATATAGTGATTATTTTTCGTCAAATCTATTAACAGTTCGTCAGCCGATTGTTGTTTTGAGCTTGGTTAATCTTTCCAACAGTAGGTGATGATTTACGACCGGCGAGTCTTTGACGTTTAGACACCTGTTAATGCCGGCTATATTAAGTGCACTTATTTTTATCTATTCTTATAAAATCACTTAAATCTGTTGATACTTTTTATAGGATAATATGAATATAATGATAATACGTATGTTGTTATATATAGATTAACGGAATTAATGTAACTTTTTTTATAATTGATAGAGCCACGCTTTATTGAAAGTTAAATAATCTATTTTATATGAACATATTTGCCAGCATAAAGTTATTTATAAAATTGTACGGAGAACTAAATTTCCACTTATATTTCATGCGATTCAATATTATTTTTCGGCAATTTATTAACCTCATTCATTTTTCAAATATTTTCAGAGCCATCTCATAGGGTTCCATTAATTTTAATGATGGATGTCAAATGTGCCTGAAGTTTATGTTGTAAATCAATCAAGACGAAGTCACGCTCGCTGTACCTACTTCGTTTACTTTTATTATTTTTTATCGTAAATTAATTATGTCAAGGAAAACACAATTTGGTCCCAATATTTACCATGACAATTTATAAAAAATCGTTTCATAATTGAAATCCAAATACTGGATCTTGCAGTTTATATAACGAATATAAAATACACGATTTGTAAGCGATTCCGCTCGGGTATAAGTAATTCTAGAATATCAAAATATAATTGACGAAGGATTATACTTTGGCTCTCCATTAGTAAAGAAATTTTCACAATCGGATTAATAATTCTGGAGATTACCTGCCAGATCCAAACTAACGAAATTTATCTGTTTAAATTAATAAACATAATTACTTAATCTGCTCGAGATAAAGCTAAGTGATATGATACGCAGTCCCTAGTTATTTGCAGTAATGAAAATTCATGAAATATCGGATACGTCTAAGATAACTCCGTTCGAGAAGTTTCAAGAACGTACTCCCAGTATGTTACCTCGGGCATGAAACATAAACTTTTGTAGATACTTATTCAGAAGCGACGTAAAAATATTTTTGCCGTAATCAAGGGCATGCAAGAAAATACACTCAGGGACTAGAACCTTCTTAAGGCGGCTGTAAAAGCACAAATTGGGCTCTTCATATTATTCGTTGTAAGAACACACGACTCAAGTATGGTTAAGGCCTCGTAATAAGACGACAAGGGAGACTACAAATCATAATAAATTCGGCGAACTTATTAAGTCAGCCGCCGACAAACAATGGAGCGAGTTATTGGCGATCTACCCCCATATTATCTAGCCTCTCCCCAGCTTACCCGCCTCTCAAATGCCTCCCTTTTGGCCCAACAAGTTGAACAATCTCCATTTTATCGGAAAAAGCTCAGGGTACCAACAACACATCAATTAACGAGAAGTTAACAACAATATTGACGTTGCCGCTACAAGGAACTAAGCTGTACTAACTCAACATTTACTTACTGCCGTAATGTTTACTATACAATTAACAAATATAACAAATTAGTATAGTTAATATAATTGGTCGATAATTCTTATAATTTATATAAAAAGATCCAATTCAAAACGTTGCGTTCAAAATAGTGCGTATAAAAAGTAAACAAATTTAAAGGGAGAACTAAATATAACGAAAATAGTGTAACGTATAACTACCTCATATTAGTAAGTTAACGAAGTAAATATTTTCGGAGATAATAAAGTTTGCGAGTTTATCGAACACGTAGGTTTTATAAAGTTACGAATTAATGCTACGGAAGCTTTGGAAAATGTACGAACAAAATTCTATCCTTACGAGGAATGTAGTTAACGTGAAATTTATTTTAGTTTAAATTGATAAGAAATTATGAACAACTTTTGATTACCATTTTTATAACGTTTTTGTAGAAAACACCGTAACTCTGTATTAAACAAAGGGTTTAAATCTATTTAGATAGGCTAAGTCCAATACTTAATATTTATTTATTTAATGGCACAGCAACAATTAATAGACTAAGCTTGTTTAATTAAAATTACTTGTATACAAAATAGGCATAATAAAATAAAATTATAAAAAACTACCTTTTGCGCGCGGCTTCGCCAGCACGAAAGGTTTTTTCCTGGATAAAAGTCCTGCTATAAATTTCCTCGGACCGAAATGTAAATCTAAACCATTCTCGAATCCACATGAACGCACACACAACATTTCATTAAAAACGGTCTAGCCGTTTAGGAGAAGTTCAGTGACATACACACGCACAGAAGAATTATATATAAAGATTTGAAACTGACATAACATAAAAAAAATATACATAAAATAAGTACAGGATAGATACCAAGAGAAATAAGTAGAAATACCTTAGAGCATTTAACAAACAAAATACTTATAAACAAATTTAAACCTATGAGCAATATCTTGATTAACGCACACACACCTTTTATCCCCGAAGGCGTAGGCAGAGGCGCAACTAGTGCACCCACTTTTCGCCGTGCGTGTTCCGTCCCATTATGTGATAGGGGGCGAGCCTATCGCCATATCGGGCACAAATTCCAGACTCCGGGCTGATACTGAATAGAAAATCCAATATCACTTTGCCCGACCCGGGGATCGAACCCGAGACCTCAGCATTGCAGTCGTACCGTAATACAACTACGCCACTAAGTAAAGTAGACTAAGTAAATCTAACATACTGCCATTTCGTAATGGATTATTCAAATTAATTGCAAGAAACTCTTGTTACGTATGTTAAATTAGGGTCGAGATAAAGCAATCGAGACGGATTCACAAAACCGTGCCGAACGTAATGGTGACACCTACGCTATGACGTAAGCAGCAGTTTCCGTATTTAAATATTAATAGAGTAACCCAACGTATGCGAATAGATTAAAAAAACAGAAGGGAAATAATTGACTTATACATTTAATCCATGCAAAGTTCCAAGCTATGAATGAAGCTCTTATTATCAACTGAACACAAGGACGAAACACAGCAGTCCGAGGCATGAAACTTCTTCTTTGTTGAAGCCTTTATTCCAATATCGCCAATTGACCTGTCTATTGTAATTTAAATTTCTTTCAGATAGAAGTTGACAAAGGGCTAAAGTTAAGGCGATGTGATTGGAAAATAAGTATGCAGTTGCAAGGCTGGTTGAACGATCGTGAGCGTATATTGCTCTCTGGACAATCAAAACATCGTGTAGCATATTACCGTTATGATCTAGCGCTTGACACGTAGTCATACGATGCTAGTACCTAAACTACTAACAAAGTGGACCTCTGCCAATATACAAACATACTGCTTGCTAAATGGCCCGTACCATAATTTATTAATAAATTGCATGGTACATCTAATATATTTTCTGTTAGCCGCATTGGCTTACATTAGATAATATTAATATCATTCAATGCCACAGATTTTAGTGCAATAGTAATAATTGGTTGAATTTCTAAATTATGCAGAATGAAGTCCAACTGACGTGTCATTAAATATTTGGTAACAAATCTCAATGATATCTTTTAGTATTAATCAGACCGACGCTAAGTGATTAGTGACGCTTGTAATAATATTAATCTCGGTGCAACAAGAATTTGAGTGCAAGGTGCTCAGATCACTAACGGTGGCTCTCAATAAAACCGAGGCCCTTTGTTTTCATGGGCCTCGGAAGGGGCCACCGGCCGGTGCTCACATAATGGTGGAGGGGGTGCGGATTCCCATCGGTAAGTCGATGAAATATTTAGGATTAGTTCTCGACAGCCGGTGGAAATTTCGCGCCCACTTCGAAGGATTAAAGACCAAACTGTCTCGGGCAGCGGGTGCTCTTTCAAGCCTGTTGCCCAACCTAGAAGGTCCTGGCACCCCTTGCCGAACGCTATATCATGGAGTCGTGCGGTCCATGGCCCTTTACGGATGTCCCGTTTGGGCCGACTCTCTGGGGGGCCGCTGCGTCGCTCTCTTGCGTAATCCGCAACGAGTAGTAGCGCAGCGGGCGATCAGGGCGTACCGCACGGTCTCTTTCGAGGCAGCCTGTGTACTGGCCGGATTTCTACCATGGGATCTGGATGCCGGAGCCCTCTCTGCCTTATTTCACTGGCGGGAGGAAGCGTCCAGACGTGGACAGCGTCCGGCCCTGAAAGAGGTTGAGGCCAAGCGGGCTTTACTTCGCAGAGCTGCCGTGGAGGAGTGGCGTCTTAGGCTGGAGGCCCCCACAACGGGGCTTAGGGTCGTCTCGGCAGTGCGTCCTGTCTTTGCTGAATGGCTGGACAGGCGCCACGGCCCAGCGACGTTTCGTTTAACGCAGGTGCTCACCGGACATGGGTGCTTCGGTGAGTACCTGTGGCGGATCGTCAGAATTGAGGAGTCGGCCGTGTGTCACCATTGTGACAACTGCCAGCAGGATACGGCCCAACACACGTTGGAGTTTTGCCCAGCCTGGGACGAGGAGCGCAACGCTCTCATGTCAGTCGTCGGAGGAGACCTCTCGCTGCCGGCTGTGGTGTCATCCATGGTTGACAGCCGGAGGTCCTGGCGTGCGGTGGCCCACTTCTGCGAGGTGGTCCTCTCGCAGAAGGAGAGCGCCGAGAGGGATCGGGAACGCACCGATCCCTCCCGCAGTCAGAGAAGACGTAGGAGGCGCCGGGTGGACGACTGACCGGCGTCTCCCGCCCTGTGGACTGGGGGTGTCTGAAGAATCCCACCACGGTATCCCCTGCCTGTCGTAAAAGGCGACTAATAGGGGAAATCGGGGGTCGCGGGCGGCCAGTAAGAACTGTCCGCCATAACTATACTGTACATTCCTCATGTACAGAGTGCGATCCCCGGGATGGGCGGCAGTGTGAGTGGCCTCACGCTGCCGATAGCGCCAAGGGCGTTCTTTGATGAGCGGGCTCTGAGCCCCCCACGTTCTGAGAATGGGCCGCACTCGGCGGCACCGCGCAGGGGCGGTTGCGGAGGACAACTAGGCACTCTTTGCCGGAGGAACCCGCAGCCGTCCTCAATGCGCTGAGGAAGGTCACCGCGGAGTTTTGGTTGGTATTGCCGTGCATAGTACAGGAGTAGGGACTCGGCCCGGCGGTCGCCCGATGTTTTTAACTTTTCCGGACGGCCCAACACCGGATCGTAAGGCACGGCGAACCCAACATAACCGTCCAGTCGCTAGGCTGGGCGGTAGTGGTAAAAACTGCACTTTCTCCGCGAAAAAAAAAAAAAAAAAAAAAAAAGGTGCTCAGATCACGCTCTAGTTAATTAATGTGTCGACCGAATTATTATAACATATTCTTTAGCGACCGAAATCGGCTAGCAATGAAACCTAAAAGCTAATACACTATATTGGAGATAAAAATCTAATATCTTTCTAGATATTGGTTGGAAACCAAACAAAAGGAAAATGTCAAAACAAATAATGTCGAAGACGCCGAAGGGCCGTAAGTGTAATATCTCCGAAACAAGAACAAACCATTAAAACTAAGCGAACGAAAACGGATTCAATCTAACAAAATAGCGGCAATTACAATCCCAAACTATATGCCGTGTGGGGTAACGGTCACACTCAGATAACATACAAATAGAAGGCTCAGTCCGACAATACAACTCGACCAATAGTAGTCGAAATATCGTTCAATAATGGGACACGAACGGCCGAAAACTGTAGGGCAAACAATAATGGTCGAAGACAGACCGGGCACGTACACTGACTCGCAGAATTAATCAGTTAGTCACACTTGCGTCGAACTAAGGAAGAGTCGATTAGGAGGGTACCTTGAGGATTATTGAGACATTGGCGGCGGCATCCCAGCTGCGGCCGGTCAACTTGCCGATATTGCTGCCGCGGCCGCCCTGCCCCCAACTTGTTTTCAACTGCCCAAGAATTTCCACTTCCAACGTGAAACTCTGCTGTTCGATAATACTTATTGAAAAAGGGTGCTCGTTTTCTCTTAATGTTATATGTTTTGATATTAAGATATTTTGGAATGATGCCATAAAATCGTTTTTATTGCTCATGAAAAAATAATTCGCCGATGAAAAACATATTCATATTGTTTTTACAAAGTTGCGAGTTTGGTTTTAAAATGTTTGTTTTATGCCTTTAGTTTGTCTCTATAAAGCATACAATTTATATTCATATGTATTAATAATATGCGTGGACAGGAACGTATAATGTTATTTCTCTTTGTTCAAATAGAAAAACTTGTTTATTTTTATATGCGCCGCACAAACGCTGGTTTAATTGATAGTTCGTTATCTTCCGAGTAACGATATTATTTAGTTATAAGCCGAATCGCGTTCCACATACAAGTTGGGACGCGATGCGATTCGCATTTTGAAATTCACTTTATTTCCAATGCTATAAATGTGCTCGTATTAACAATTAAGATAAACTTTTAATAAACATGAGGTTTTAAGATGAAAATAAACTTCAGTTAAACCATAAGAAATTAGTTACCTAGTTGTCTGGAGGATTTAGGAGTCGTAACATATTATTATAAATATGCTTTGAAAAATATCAATTTCGCTTATTTGCTTTAAGCTCTCTAACATTTAAAAACCAGTTTCCAAATAAGTATGAGTTACAATTGCAACTGAAGTTCATCACAAAGCCTTGGGCGACCTTAAAACGGCCACGGGTCGGCGGGGGACTAATGCACAAAGGTTCGTCTGCCATGCTGATTGTACAAAACAGATTGCGTTCGCTCCTTGCGCCGCGTCTGGCATAACAATCGCACAGGTGAATATGATCGATTTGCTTTATTTGTCAATTTACGTTTAATTATTCTGTTTGTTATGTAAAATAGAGTTGTACAGCTTGTACTTATGTTTTATTTGGGACTGATTTTCGCCTAAATTCTATAATTAATATTGACACAATCTTAGGGTGTTTTTTTTACTGGGACAGTATAGGGAAAATCGTAACCATAGGAGATACAGGGATACTGTCTTAGCAACCATTAAGTTTACCTATTGTGTAAAAAAATGTGGTATAGTAATTTCTGGGTCAAGCGCGAGTTGTCCATAAAAATGAATGAAATTGATCAAATATTTTTTTATTACGTATCGACTGTTTTATGTAACGACTGTTTCATTGTATTGGAAGAAAAATCTGAGCAGCAGAAGTTAGCTAAATTTAATAAAATGTTTTACGATACAATTTATGAACTTCATCTGGTACCCATGTTATTACAACTAACGTAATAGAACAAGTTAAAGAAGGCCCCCATCATGCTATATGCTGGTACATGCACTTTTCAGGACACGTCTAGTTAGTCCATTGAAAAGTTACATTTGGGGTCGCATTTGTCAGAGGACGCAATTTTATTTCTTTAGATGTAAAGGCAGTTTAGTGTAAAGTTAAATCCAAGTTTGTTGGGGTTTTTACAAAAAAATACCTAATGGTTCCTAAAACAGTTTCCCCGTATCTCCTACAGTTGATAAACCGAATCAACTGTCCCAGTTAAAAAAACACTCAGCATTAAAAATACGAATGTTTGAGATTTTTTTTTAATATTTGTTACATAAACGCAGAATAAACTGAACGGATTTGAATGACATAGATCACACGGATAGATCAAGTCCTGGGAAAGAATCATAATAATATTATAGGCTGATTTTATCCCGGTCATTTGCTCCTATAGGAAATATTTGAATTTTATAACCAGATTTAAATAAATGGTGCTGCTGTACAGATGGTACTATGGATCGCTAAATTGGTTGAGGGATTTATGTAGCGAGAAAGGCTTTTCACGCGGTGAAAGCTGCGAGAAACATCTAGTGTTGTCATTCTTTGTATAAACAATATAATCAAACAACGATATTTTCTGGTAGAACTAAAAGCAGATGAATTACGAAAATGCAAACAATATCTTCTTACAACAATTTCAATGGAAACATCTGATTTATTCCATTAAATGCAAAGTTGACGTCATCCAATCTACAGCGTGCAAATACAATATGTTTTTGCTTGACCGATATGGCCATAATATTTTATGACCATAACAGAGTGACAAGTGAATATCGAATACACGTCCTGCATAGGCCAGACGACTTTGACTGTAAATCACAGAGCGTTGATTGGATTTCGATATTGGCACCAATGTTGGCGTCACGATTCGTACTTGGTCTCTTACGAGGCTTAGGAAAAATATTTATGAATATAATCGCTGACTGCAAAGCTAATTGACTTCATTGAATCAGCACATTTTTTGTGTATTTTGAAAATACTTAGTTAAAAAAAATCGAAACATAAATGTCGCTTTAGTGAATTAGCATTTCACCCGATGATATACTTATAATAAACCATATAAAGAAGTACTAGAATATAATTTAAAAACGAAAAATAGAATATTATGATAAAAGTTTTTTTTAACATAGCATCAATCAATTAGTTATAGTAATTTTGGAAAGATTATTTTCACCATTCGGAATTCGAATTCTGAACTCCTATTCTTTCTAAACAGCAAACTGTTGTCCAAACAAAAATATTATTATTTAAAAACATAGCAGAAAATACCAAAAACGTCGCCGTCTAGTTCAGGATCTAAATATTAATATACAAAATTGCAACTTCTTAACTTTAATACTTACATTTTTGTTAGGAAACTTTTACTGAGTTTTCCACTAGTTATGTAATAACTCACATAAGCGCAGTTTTAAATTTTCAACCTTATGTAAAATGTGTGTTCGCAATTTTTAACTAGAAGCAAGAACCTCACAGCGTATTAAAGTTCTTGTTAGTAACATCCACATTTAACTGAAAAACTTTAAAAGATGTTTGTGGTTTTGAATTTAATTAATCTGGTCACTTTTGAAATATCACGCTGAGTATAAATACCGAGAAATATTTGTAACAGAATATTACATTTTTTTTTTCCAAAAAGCGTTAGATGCACACGAGAATAAAACTTAGGATTTCACGATTCGCGACCAACTAACATCGCTAATAAACCAAATAATAAACAAATAACATCAATGAAAATCCACGCTATGTCAATTTTAATTAGGCATAAAATTTATAAAAATACTTTCCTTAGATTTTGTTCTACCTTTCATTTGGGTCATGCAAATTATGCATGGAGAGCCAACTAAGTCTTTCCTATAAAGTAAGCTAATCCCTTAGGAAATCTACAAATGCCTGGTGTGAAGGCTTTGTGTAAATTTTATCCCGCTACGTAACAATACATTTGAGAGTAAAATGTCCATATATTCTGATAAATTCAAATCAGACGGTAATAAAACGTAGCGTATTTAACCTCTTTTCATACTTTGTATTAAAATTATAAGCTATTTTCTTATAAAACAGTTTATAACACCCCTCTTTTTTGTCGGGAGTTTTTTTTTTTTTTTCTCTTTATTTAATTTGGGGACTTTTCTCCAACATGGATATGCCAGTCCCATCATAACTTAACCTTAAAATACAAAATAAACTTAGTTATCTAATTATATTTTATTCGGAATTGTCGGGAGTTAAAATATATCTTATTTATTTATTTTTCCAAATATGTATTTATAAAATACTAGCTTATGCTCGCGACTCTGCCCACGTGTAAAAAAAAATAACCTATGTCCTTATATTTCGAGCTTATTGCGTACTAAATTTCATCAAAACGTGACAGCGTAACGACAAACAGACACAATTACTTTTGCATTAATACGATTAGTTTGGATTGATATAACCACCATAGATTGATGGATTTAAAATTCAATCGATTCATCGGCTAATTCAAAATTCAAATCTAACATTAACCGTTCATACATTATCAAAAGCATCGAACAGAAGTCTGCAGCATGAATAGTGTTGCAGCCGCCGCTATCAATAACGAAGAGCTGATACTAAGTGCTCCAGACGTTACAAGCTCAACGTGTTAATATACCGAACAGCTACTTTAAACATAATGCTGGTACGCCAATATTTTCATTATCAGCTGTCTGTCTGAAGCTTTACAGCATGCACTTAGTAGCAAGTTATTTTTAGTTTAATAAGGCTAATCATGTAAATGCATCAATAAGTGGTTACTTCGACTAGTGTGTTGGGAATTTGCGGGACAAAAGGTTTTAGCAGTTCTTTTTGTTAAAGAAAGTTGTTGGTATAATGGGATTGTGAATGTGAGATAGTGGTAATGTTTTGATGTTTGTAAGGAAAGTCTTTCTTTCTCTTTCTTTCTTTTCTATATACCAGGTACTACCAGCAGAAATACCAGCGCTTTGTTCCTTGAAGCAATGCATATTGCTGAGCTGGGGCCTGTTTCATCATCATCAGCCACATACCGTTATGTGTGCTTGTCTGTTGTCTATGTATATCCTAAGGTATACAGTGTGTTAATTGTAGCCAAAATAAACTTTTTATCTATATCTCTCTATTTAAGTACCATTAATGTATATTTATTCACTCAGACGGACTTGCGAGGTAACTAACTTATTCACTACGATCATCACAATAAAGATGCACTAATATTTAATCAACAATATCCATTAAAAAACGTTTATTTCTATACTGAATAACTCAGAGTCCTTCGAAGTTCAAGTATATCTCAAATTTCAATACAATCACAAGTGATGCTGTTAACTACTGAACTAGTGTTGTGATTCACAACACTAGTTCAGTAGTTAACAGCATCGTTCGGATTTTGTCTGTCTAGTCTAGACAAACTTGCATTCCCATCTACAATATTAATACATATTGTTTTAGCATTGGAGTTAATATACAAAATTACTGGACCACTGTCTTCAAAGTATAAACTGTTGTTTGTCTTCAGTTTTGACGGTAATGTGTCTGAGCTTGTTATTCGTAATGCAAATTAATAGATGTCTTCTAGGACTACATTATGATCAATTAACAAATGTTGTCGTTGATATTAGTAGAGATTATAAAATATGACTGCCAATATTAAAACATTGCACACAAAATTGTTGTTTATGTATAAAGTGTTTTAATGTTCTTGGTTTTTTTTACATATTATTATAAATGGCTCGGGGATAAAAGGCGTTCAAGGCGGGTTGCACCTAGTGCACAGACTTTTCGCTGTGCGTATTCCGTCCCATGATGTTATAGGGGGCAAAGCTATCGCTATATCGCCTACATCGGGCACAAATTACAGACTCCGGGCTGATACTGATTAGAAAATCCATTATCACTGCCCGACATGGTGATCGAACTCGAGATCTCAGCGTTGCAGTCGTACCGTAATACAACTACGCCACAGAGGCAGTCAAGTCTTAATATTTACACAATATTTATTGTATCATCTCGTTGAGGATCGTTGTTAACTATTTAAACTTTCAAGACATATATTAATTTGAGTCAATTAAGAAAGCATGCGGAAGGACTCGTTACTTAAATGGCTGATTAATTAGCAACCGTCGACCGAATCAGAGCAGACACATTGCGCTATAGCAGAAAACAACCGAGTGTGAGATGAGACCCGGTCACAATTACAGATGTATTATTTATAAGACGGCAAAGAGGGGCCTCGTCCGGGTAACAGAATTGATTTCTGCATAATTTAACAACGAAAACACCTCACAAAGACCTCTCTAGTACTAAAAACAAAACATTCGTTTGTATTTTACTACTTTCGTCTGAATAAATGCATTTTTGATATTCAAATGTCTCTCGCGAAATGAACGAGCCGAGTATGTCATTTTCTAGCAGAGTTATTTCTAAATATTACCTCATTCATTTATTAATTAAATATTTTATTTTGCGTTTATGATTAATAAAGAATTAATTCCCTTTGACACTCCATATCTAATATTTTATTCAAAAGAACGGTTCGTTAACATAATAATTAAATGTGCCTTATGAATATAAAGTCATAATCAAAGTCCCGCAAATAGCATAACTTTTCCTAGTATCCAACTCGATACACATTACGCATATTAATTAGTCGCTTCTGAAAGGGATGCCAGTCGACCAAGAAAATAGACGTGTTCATTTTAATTCAAATCTTTGTAACAGTTTTCGAGTTTAACTGAACGCGGGAATAATGCGATCTGGTTGATGAGTTTTAATAAGTTCGACGCCTAAAGTATTTGTCGGACAAATCGGCTGCGGGTGTGCTTTGTCGAGCATAGCTGAGTCAGACTGTTACATAGGTAATTAACCGTTGCTATAAATTAGAATAGTGGCAGTGGCGCGGTCCGGCGCGGCGGTCCGGCGGTCCGGCGCTCGACGGGCCTCATTGCGGATGCGACGCACGGCTCACCCGCCCAAAGGATGCGGCGACTAACATTGTCACTGCACCACAACTCCAGCTGTGTTCGCTAGTTAGTGCCCGCACGAAACACTATGTGTTGAAATATTGCCCCTGTTAGGGCGACTAAGGAGTTTGGGACTCCATCGATAAATAAAGTATGTACTGCCTTCGACTGTAGGTAACTTAATAACTTGGTAGGATAGACACATGCCAGTTTTTAAGATCATTCATAATTATTTCTTCGGCGCGGTTCCTTATGTCGTCTTCAATACAAAGCTTTCTACCGTAATTAATCTCTACCACTACTAAATACGAGAATATTTTAGTAAATCGCGCGTTATCGATAGTAAATTTAACGAAAAAAATCTAAAGATTAAAGTAGTTTAATGGCTAAAATCAAACTAATATCATAAAATTTTATGTTACTGTTTTATTTTAAGACATTTAACGTAATTTCGTTGATGTTCCACAATAATTTCTTATACAAAGTTTCATGTTTTACGATGAAACTATTCGTTACATCAACATATTAATAACACTTTGTAACACTATAAGTATAATTATTATTTTACTAAATAATAAAAAATCAGTTAAAAAAGTTAATTATGTCGTGATAAAATCTACGCACATACTTCATTTGCAAAAATTCGTTACCTCTCGCGTTCGGATTCAATAACGTTCGAATGAAAATAATTATTCCGATGCCTTAACACGCTAATAAAATTATCATACAACTCTATCACCAGCGTGAGCCAAGCTCAAAGTTGTTATACAAAACATATTGCAAAGGCACATCGTGTGAGTATATGTAGTGGTGGCTTGAGGTAATCGCTCCTCGCTCACGTATCTGATGGAGTTTCCGAGCTTCTAAACTAGTTGGACTGTTGTCGGAAACTTTCGACGATGCTCGTTGCAAGGTGCATGTTCCAACCTGTCCCGATAAGGAACATCATTCGACCTTAAATCCTAACACGTATCTCGTTCTCTAGCCTAGAGAACATGTTTTAGTCCTGATAAATGCCTGCTCAGCGGTAATCCCAGGACACAATAGTAGTAAAGCTATCACCATTCACGAGAAACTGTAACGCGCGCGGAACATTTTACTGCCGCGCTGTAGTAAGTGAAATAATGACGGATGTCAATGTGACACGGTGCCATTAATTGAAGGCGCGCGGTGGAGTTGCGACTCGCGAGACGCGACTTATTCTAATTCCCGTTACGGCAGGGTGTGAACTTGTCGCGGGGGAGGAAGGTGTCACGTGATGGGAGCGCCAACGTCCCGAGCGTTGTCGAGGCCATGAGACTTATGAGGATTACGGGAAAATGTGTATTCGATGACATTTTTTGGGGCCGTAGGAAAAGATGAAATATAAGGAATTCTAAACGTGACCAGAATATCGAATAAAGCGTCACCTATTACCGGTCTATGCGTTCTTTTCGCGGTCGGGCGGACGAGTGCCGATGAAACCGACCGTGACGTTCCATTCCAGATATAAAAATGTAAGTATGAAAAAGCTTTGTTAAACGCGTCTCGGCTTCGGCGAAGTGGCAAAGTTTGAAGTGGAAAACTTTTCATGGAAAAATCTTTGCAGAAAACGATTAAATTTTAAGGCTATTTGTACCGTTTGAATCGCCGCCACAGACACAGCGTGCGGTGTTAAACTAAACCGTACATACACGTCCTCGGCTAACTACATAGTTATAATAGTATGTGCCACAGCCCGCACTTAATGATCTCAAAACTTGTTTAGCACTCGTGATACTACTATCCAATGTAGTGCCGACTGCGGACAATGCAGTATTTAGAGAAGATTATTTTAATGAAATAATTGAATTCGTGGGAGAACGTTGGACAGCGGACGCAAACAGAATCTAGAATGGGGAGCGGGGGCTACGTTGTGATTTTATTTCGAGCTTGTGGAGCATTCTTAATAGTTTAACATGATATGGTTAATTAACACTTTTTGAAATGTACGCGTGTGAAATGTCCAATGCGTTTATACAAGATATAATTTTATTCACAACTTTTTGAAGACTATTATAGTGTAAATTGAGAAAATTGTATTACGAAATAATAGGTACGGTAACGCTTTCTTCTTTTTTTAATAAATCTGTTTTAATAATTAATTTGACTAACTAGGTGTTGCTTTTATTATTGTTCGTAAACTCTTGTGCACACACAATAAAGATTGAACTTATATCATCATCATCATCAGCCACATGACGTCCACTGCTGAACATAGGCCTCCCCCAAAGATTTCCAGACTGACCTGTCAAAAGCGAACTTATATTCCCTATTGGAATTGGCCACGAGTCTTAACAAAATGCTCTCTCATCAAAACAAAATTGGATTACTTAAACGAAAATCAATAGGTGAGCTTATCGAAACAAAGACGCAAGACTGGGTTGAAATGCGTCCTACGAGATTCTTATATAGAGATAAGGAAAACAAGGATTGTTAGTCGACCGCAAGGTTTCCAGGGAACATTTAGTGCGGGCTCGGACCCTCGTTACAATCACCGCTGAATTATTTACCAGCTCCCAGCTTACTGGTCCGAATTGATTTTTGCATAATTTACACAAGAGGAAACGTTGCTAAACCATAAAAAAAAATACTTTGCTATTGTCGGTTTTTGCGAGAGTACGTTTTATACAGACACGAAAGCAATCATCCGGCATGTACGCTTGACTATAACGCAGTTGAATCAAGAATTAGGAAAAAAAAAATCAGTACAGGTGGTATTAGGATTCCGTGCACGTCGCGTATCGGAGGTTTCGGAGCTGGGGTCTGCGGCGGCGGCTACCGCAGTGCGCTCCCGGCTCCACCGACCGAGAGATAGCTATTCCTGCCTGTTCTTAGACAATTACCGCTACGTAAACGGAAAACCGTTGGAGAGCTCTTTCAAACGTGTCTTCTAATCTTCGGAGCGAGATTGAGGAAAAAAATGCCAGTTTTACATTTTCAAAGTGAAACCAAGATTCGTTTTGCTATTCGAGCTTTTTTGTTATTGAAAGGGTTACGATACCTTGATGATTTTTTGGTACCCAGTATTCGAAGTATTATGTCGATAATATGCGTAATAAAGCTATGAAAATCTATGAATATTACAATTAATACATTACGTTTATTTGTCGTTCCATTTAATATAAATTTTATTAAGTAACTTAAAATATTCTGATTAAGTTCCATTTATGCAAACATTTGACTGATTCCAGGAAACTCGCGTAATGAACAAGTAGTACGTTGCGCGCTTAAAATTGCATTTATATCACATCTTAATTTACCATTAACCACACTATTTGGACGATAGCCTAGTTGGGAATGGAACGGTCTGCCGAGACAATGTCCGGAGGTTCAAAACCCAAGGCACACACCTCTGACTTTTCGAAGTTACGTGTGTATTGTTTATCAATTATCGTTCGCTATAACGGTGAAGGAAAACATCGTGAGGAAACCTACATACCTGAGAATTCTCCATAAGAATTTCGAGGGTATGTGAAGTCTGCCAACCCGCACTAGGCCAGCGTGGTGGACTAAGGCCTAAAACGCTCTCAGTAGTAGAGGAGGCCCGTGCTCAGCAGTGGGCAGTATAGCATACAGGGCTGGTGTGTGATGACACTATTTGGTATGAATTGAAATTAATTAATTATGGAAATTATGCGGCAAGTATAATAATTTCACATTTAAAAGTGCAAAGGGGTTTATTCAATTTTGTTATCGATTTTTCAAATGGCTCAAGTTAGACAATTAACGAGCACTTTTAGGTGAGCATAGTACGCTAGGAAAGAAAAGAAGAAGCTAGGCTAGGAAAGAAAAATCTGACAGAAAAAGAACAACTGCCATAAAGAAGCATACCAAACTAAAGGATGTCACAATAACAGTCAGAAAACTAAAGTGGAAATGGGCAGGACACATAATTAGAGGAAACGACAAATGGAGTAAGACTGTCACTCATTGGTATCTTAACAGTAGGTTAAGGAAACGAGGTAGACCATCCAAACGCTGGGCTGACGAGATTAAGGCAATGGCAGGCAACTTGTGGACTAGAACTGCTAGGAATAGAATATTGTAGAGACAGTTGGGAGAGGCCTTTTCCAAAGGGCAAACAGATACGTTATAGTGCTAAATATTAGATTAAGTAAATTGTAAAACGGAAAAATCTGAATAAAGGCTATTATTATTATCATATAGTACACTAGAAAAATTGTTTCAAATTTAGGCTAGAGTCCAAAAGTTTTCCAGTATTCCAAGCGACCTTCATGGTACGGCGTCTAAAGAATAAGGGCTTAGAACGTATGAAGTTATTTCAACCTAATATATTATCAGTAAGATGTTATATGTTATGTCTTAGGTAGTTTATACAGAAGATTTGAAAGCACACAAAAAATCCTAGGTGATTGTTTCCGATATATTTGTATCAATCGATAAAATTTTAATCCGTAAGCACATCACTGGATATTTAAATGCCATACATCCGGCCACGGCCTAAAATCTATATAAATGAATTAAAATATTACAAATTAATGAATTCACGGCCAACTGTTTTGTTAGGGACGTTCAGAAGTCTATTTATATCAATGAAGTACTCAAATACCATAGCTCGAATTACAAGATGGCTTTATAATGTACCACTTCAAATAAAGTATACGCTACGTTTATATATTTCTAAGAACTTACAAAATATTCGCAATTAAGAAGTCTTATTTTGTAAAATTCGAACTTGATAGCATTAGCCGGAAGCTGTATAACGCAATGGGCTAGCCCACGTGAAGTAATTATGGAACTATTTAATGGTCAAAGGTGAATAGAAACGAGGGATTGCAATTTAAAGGTGAAGCAACAAGGTGAACCGGTACCGTGAGCTTTAACATTTCTCTCTGACTACTTAATTTCTAGGCACATCTTTTACATATGTATACTTAGTTCAAGACACATTTAAAACTTTGGTATAGAACTTAACTATGCCGAATATATTTTGGAAATGATAGAATCACGCTGTGCAGTTTTGTCTACAAAAGTAGAAATTTTACTGACGTGATCATTTAAATCTAAATAATAAATACAAGCTCCACTCTACAGATTCATTGGTTATAAGGTAGCTTTAAATATGATGTCAAGTCTAGTATACCTTTTTTGAAAAGTAAAAAACGGCCAACCGATAAGTCACTAAAACCAAAAAAATGCAGATATCCATCACGACAAACACGGCGCGCAAACCTTTCAAGTAGTCAATCACGTTACAGATTTCACGAACGGCCCGAAAAATGACGAATTTTCCCAATTCGATGAAGATGGATCTATAGATGGGTTTCCTAGTTTAGTATGAATGGGTTTTGTGACGTATTCGATACCCTATTCATGAATGCACACCATTCTACTCGTTTCATGTTTGTTTTGTTGGCTTTTTGTCTAAAAGTTATACGGGGAGAGCTTGAACAATTTGTAATCCCCACACCGGTACTATATTGCTAATTTGCAACCTTACTTCTCAACATGCGAAAACAAACTTTGTAAGAAGATGTAGGTTAATTGGCTGAGCGTGATAATCCGGATGTCCCAGGATTGGTATAAACATATTCAACAAATGAATTAACTCTGCGACATCAATGTTTATGTGAACTAGAATAATCCTATTTGTATTAACAATACCGACTAGTGTTGTTTGTGTAAGGAATTCATCGCGTTTAGCGTCTGACTGAGGGACATTAACAATAAATCTCGGTGTTTGTTGCCACTCCCGCCCGTTTACTCCCCTACGTTAATCAGTTTCCTAGTAGATATCTAGATTATATAAGTCTGTGTGGACAGACACGTCCCTCCTTTTATTTCTGCCCCGGCGAGGTCAACGTGAGCACAATCCTACTTCAAATGTCCGCGATTGTTATTAGATTTGCTTCGAAACTATTTTTAAAATCTCATGGCTTTGGTTCGCTTCTGTTGAAATATGAATTGTTTTGTTACAGCGTTTTATTTATAAGTGACACAAATAACTGGCTGTTAAAAGTTTATAAAAGAGTGGACGTATTTACGGTTTCAATTTTATTTTGGTGGATCTCACTCTTACTAATATTGTGAATGCGAGTGTTTGTGGAAATGTCTGGATGTTTGTTAGAAGTAAACGCAGTAAGCGCAGTTGTTAGATGAAATTTGGCCGTCGGATGAACCATGTCCTGGATTAACACATAAGCTACTTTTTATCCGGCTAATTTGCTTTCATGGAAAATAATGGATATTTTTAATCTCATTCTTTAAGTAGGTGACGCTGGCGTCGTATTGTGTTTTTGGGATTTTTGTAGCGGGAAAGGCCTTTCACGCGGGCGAAGCCGCGAGCTACAGCTAGTTTCATAAAGTATAAGTGTATGCGTACTATAAAACTTTTGTGTTAAGCTAATTACATGACTACCTACACGATAACATGAGAGTAAAACTAGTTTCTAGTTCTAATTGTATGAAAGTATAAAATAAAGTTTAGTATTAAATTGTTTGACCGAATTTAAAACACAACAATGCTGTTACCGACGACTTATTTCATTTTCGAAAGTAAACACACTAATAAACATAAGTTCTATAGTTTCGTGAACAAATATTTTGATTTGATCTTATTGCATTTCTTTAAATTTATTATTTTTATATAAATGCTGTCTCACGCCTGTAATTAGTAAGTAGACTAGTCCATAAGTATGTAATTGATTAAGCTTAAGCTTAGTAAATTAATTAAGCTTGCTCAGTCTATTAACTGTTGGTGTGTCATTAAATAAATAAATATGTGTGAACTGGCGGACGTCCGTTTTACTATTCTTAACCGGTTGTTATGTTCCAACTTGGTCTAAAATGCACAAGCAAATAGAACATAAACTTTAAACTCCAAAAAACATGGAGGGCCACAAGCTAAATTCTACTTGGCGAAAAAAACAGCTAAAGTGAGAGCAAAACGTTAACTGAGTTCCGTAGCTGGAAATCTCCGGGGAGCTGTTTTTAAGCTGCACAAAACATAAATTTTACAGCTCGTTTAAGTTTAGCTCATTATTTCATTACTCGCATTATCTGCTTCGGGCAAAGCTTTCCTTGAGATTGCCTGAAATGGCGCAAACATTTCATTTACGTACGTGGATTGTTTGCAAACCCAATTGTTTATGACTCCTATTATAGATTATTGACATGTTTAGTTGATTAAGTTTGAATTGGATTATTATTAATTATTAATAATTGTAACATTTGAAACATCAGTAAGCGACGATAACCTAGTTGAGAGTGGAACGGACTGCCGAGACGGATGTCCGCAGGTTAAAAACACAAGGGCACGCATCTCTGATATTTCTACAAAGTTATGTGTGTATTCTTTGGGCATTATCGCTCGCTTTAACGGTGAAGGAAAAATCGTGAGGAAACCTGCATACCTGAGAAGTTCTTTATAAGAATTTCGAAGGTATGTGAAGTCTGACAACCCGCTGTAGGCCAGCGTGGTGGACTAAGGCCTAAACCCTCTCAGATATAGAGGAGGCCCGCGCTCAGCGGTGGGTAGTATAATATAATATAGGGCTGATATGGTATGGTAACATCTGAGAAGAGGTTCTATCTAATTTTATCATTTGACGAGATGTGTCTGACACGATTGATCATCCCCAGGAGATAATTTTTCAATAGTCCCTTCCTAGTGCTTACTGCTTACCTACGTTATGTAAGGAACTGCTATGAAAAACTTAATACTTTATTTATTACGACCCACCAATTAAGTCGTGCACATGCTAGTCAGCGAGTGGTAAAATAAAACTAAATTATTAATTGGATATAGTATAATCTACTAATATTATAAATGCGAAAGTAACTCTGTCTATCTGCCTGTTACAATTTCACGGATGAAACACACTCCCAATTTCGATAAAATTTGGTATGGGGACAGTTTAAAACCCTGGAAAGGACTTAGGTTAGTTTTTATGATTAGTTCATAAGATAATATTATGACATCCAAGGGATAAACAAAATACTTATAAATCTGTATCCGTAAAATTTATATCGTTGTACGCGATGAAAGAAAACGTCGTGAAGAATCATATGATATGACATAACGAATACACCGCGACAAGCCAAGACTTGACGGCTGGAACCGAAAAATACGACGACACACGTGATTTACGCGGCGAAAATTTTAAAGGACCCGCATCAGATATGCAACTCAACTTTATACAGAAGATTTATTTTAAGAGCAGCAAGAGAAGCACGATTATGATTTAAAAGTTCGCATTGGTACGACTTAGGACAAGCTGTGTGTAAGTAGGGAGACTATAATAACAGCCATATTTTGTTAGATCTTGTTAATAGTGGAGTACGAAAAGCGACCATAGTAAAATTACTAGGCGAAACTTAGATCTGGTCAAATGCTAATAGGAACTCATGCCCTGGGAAGATTCAGTGTAGACACTATTTATATTTCATCAACGTATAGCAAAAGCGTTACATAGGAAAAAACAAGGGAGTACGAAGTTTGCAACAAATCTTTTTGGTAACAGCTATTTTGTCTGTTATAATAACGCTATTTCCATAAAAGCAACAAAGTTTAGATTCACGCAAGGTGGAAGTACAAAACCCGTATCATTCCATGGAAAATGTCTTGACATTCCAGTCACGTTTAATATTTCTTATTTTCTTCGTCTCATTTGTCCTCCAGTCAGAATGACATCAAGACTGTATATGAGTGTTTTTGTGCCGATTTTTTAGATTGCGATTTTTTACTTACGCGACAGTTTTTACGCGAATGTGTCCCAATCTTATTTGAAATATGCCTTCATTTGTAACATAATATTGCTACTTATGAATTGCTTTTTTATTTATCATGGTTGAAATAGAATCGTTTCTTGGGACGATATGTTCAATTTATTTTTACGATTGAAATAAATTTAGTTTTGGTGATAAGATGCTTGTTATGGTACGTAAATTCATGAGTTTTATGGCGATGATTCTTAGTGCATCAAGTATCTTAAAGTGTGTTAGGGGCTATAAATAATATCAAAATTTTGTCAAGCCGAAATGAAAATTACTGGTGGTAGGTCTCTCATATGTAAGAGTCCGTCTGGGTGGGTACCACCGCAATGTCTATTTCTACCGCCAAGCAGCAGTGTGCATGCACTGTTGTGTTTCAGTTTGAAGGACATTGTAGCCAGTGTAACTACTGGACATAATGAGACGTAACATCTTACGTCTCAGGATGACGAGCGCAGTGGAAATGCAACACAGTAATTTGGACCAAGGTGCTGGATGGTGTTGTTACTGCTTATGGGTGGTCGTATCGCTTACCATCAGGCGAACGGCATGCTCGTTTCGTCATTCAATGCCATAAAAAGAAAAAAAAGAAAATAACAATAACGCCTGATTAAAATATCTATGTGTAAGTAACACTGACATTAATTAAACAAGGGTACAAGTATAGATATGGTATTGCAATAAGTCCAATATTATTATAATTTATTTTATTGTTAGTCGCAAATATTAAGTCTCGATTGAGAGGTCTCGCGTCGCTCGAAATCAGTCGTAGGCATACATGTAATATGAGTAAACGCTTTGTACATTTCACCGGTATTGCCTTCCATTTGATATTGGATAGCAATTTATTTATCATACATATTGCGGCTGGGAGCGGGCACCGAATCTCGTTGCAAACGCGGCTTTCTTTCTAGAGGAAATCAAGAATCGAATACGTGTTGTGAATTTCATTGATGTTTGGGTGTCGTTTAATTTTGTAGAATGTGAAATGGCAGCCAGTTTAACTGAAGGCCAATTAATCTCTTTTTATAAAAATAAAACATTAAGAAGGTTACTATACTAATTGGGTCAGCTTTACAAAAAGAAAATTGCTTTGCAATAATGCAATTCTTGGTAATATTGGAATTTTCCAGGCCACCCTTTCTATAATACTTTTTCAAACGCAATCATCTACGCCAAGTTGCTTACAATGTTTTAACAATATTCATACTAAGTTTAGAAATACGTATACCTATTAAACCGTAATACAATTTGAATCGAAAATGTATTCTCTGACCACCACATTAATTCAATGATAATGCATTTTTTGAAGTGAAAACTTCTTTAGCGGCGTTGAGCACTTTTGGGATGGGTATAAAATGTTAAACTCGCATCAGGATCACGTGACAGATCGAAAATGCGTAGAAGGTTTTACCATCCCTTACTAATGTAAACCTTAAATACAATGTGTAGAAGCTATAATTTTTAAACTTGTACATTTTCATTTATTTACGTCATTAAAACCATCCCTTACTAATCATCATAATCAGCCCGTTACAGTCCACTGCTGGACATAGGCCTCTCCCAAGATACGCCACAGAGCCCGGTCTGCTGCTTTATGCATCCAGTCGCTGCCGGCCTTCTTATGCAACTCGTCCCGCCATCTGGCCAGAGGGCGTCCCACGCTACGTTTGCCAAGACGCGGTCTCCACTCCAGAACACGCTTATCCCTTACTAATATGAACCTTAAATAAAATACGTAGAAGCTATAATTCTTAAACAACTACATTTTTAATTATTTCCCCAGCGTTGGCACGGCACGAGTACAAAAGAGCGTAACATTCTTTTTTCAAATTTTGATTTATAAAGAAATAGTGAAATTGTCATTTTTGTGTACGATAGTGCAATAAATAAATATTGTATTTAACCACATAAATGCTAGTACTTTTATACTGATAAATAAAGCAATTCGTGCGAAATTATTCCCTAACCATTCCAAAATATTCAAAAATGCACAACGTTAATGTTCAAGTTTTCACTTCTGCCGGCACTCCCGGAGTACAACCCGTTCTTTTTTTTTTAATCTTTAAAATATAAGTAGGCAAGTAACATTAACATTGCTTTTATAAAATAAAAGATAACTATATTTTTGTAGTACGAATTAAGATAAATGCTTTTATAATATTTTATCATGACAATTATTTAAAATTAATTGACGCAAATAATGATGAATGTTGTTGTAACCCGCAATGGACACTACCGCACATTCATATATGGTAATTTTTTATTCATATTCCAATAAAGTCGGCTTTCATTATGTTTGTTTTCATTTTTAATTATATGGGTGTAAGAAATACTCTCGCTTTTAAGCGTCAAGTTAGGCGGGCGTAACATTTCATAGTTTTCATAGTCTTACGTAAGACATAAAAAAAAAACAAATTTAAACAAATTCATAACCTGGTTACCGAAACAAATGTCCTGATATTTCCTGACTTACAGCTTACTTAGATCTTATGGAAGTATAACTTACAAATGCAATTCCCGCCTTAAAGAGATTTATGTCGCGTTAGGCGATTGGATTCTACGTAACGAATACATTCGCGGTAGCTTTGACTTCCAAAAAACGCTGGCACGAGTCACGACATACTAGAAAAAGACACTGTAGAGCCAATAGTTTTATTATGAAATATATTATGGACAAAAAGGTTACTATCAGTTTATTTTTAAATATAGAATGTCTGTCAGCCATTTTATTGTTGTCAATATACGTTTTTTCGCATTATATCTATTTACACTATAATTCCTAGCTGCAAACATAAGCTGTAAATGGTGCAATCGTTTTAAAATAAGTCAATATAAACATTTCCATAACCATTTCGCAAGGGCCATAACTTGTTCAATAAGTGAATCGTAACATCGATAATATAGTTTCATTTAGATAGATGCAAATGTTTTGAAACGGGAATACGCCGGTGGTCTCGATATTGCGTCTTCGTTTCCCGTACCACCCTCCCCCACAGACTTCCTCACCTCGACTATCTCACTTTTAATCGCTCCCTCGAGAATTTATTAAAAATCGTGCTCGATTTTTTCAATCTATACATTATGTGCGCAGTCAATTTACATGCAGTGCCATTTCTTAGAACTTCGTTCGGTTTGCAATTTTATTTGTCGTTGGTTGGTTTGTGGAAATTTTTAAGCAAGAAGTTCAGTGGTAGTTGTTTTGATAGAGAATTGATTATAGGAGGTTGGGAATTCTCTATGTTTAACAGTGGACCAGTGTGGAGAGTATGACAATATTAGTCTGCTTAGAAACTAAATAAAAATATATATCGTAAAGATATTGCGTTTAATAAAAGTGACAAAAGTATTGTTTACGTACTCGACCAGTATTCATACAACAGGATAAATTCATCGTTCTATTCTTCAAATTCCACCTCTATTGGTAATTTACGACGGAGGAAAGTTCACGTCATGCGTAAATCTTCGTTAAGTACACACCGGTATGTGGAGGGAGTAGGTACCGAAACGCAATAATTTAAAGAGTTAGCGAGTGAAAATGTTAGTGAAGTTGTAAAAACTTCATTCTGTGAATTCCACACATTTCTAGACTAAAGTTGTGGGTTTAACTTGAAATTTATGCCTTGAGTGTTCACGGTGTTAAGTAAGAAGGAGAACACGTTAGCATCGCATACATCACGTGGGACGTGGCGTATCGCGGCGACAGTGCATATGCGAGGTGCACGCTTGTGGCCCACACCACGCCCCGACGAATATATACGCATGCAACGTGCCCCGGGTGTTATGGCGCGTCGTTTCGCGTCATGTGACGATGGCTTGTGGCCATTTTGATAGCACCCAGCCGAGGTTTGTAGAAATTTACTGCTTATTATATTAAAGAGATTCTCTGGTACAGCGCAATAGAGGTCTCCTTCTTAAGGTGCAGACGAGTGTTTTAACAGTGATTAACTCAAGTTTCCTAAGTTCTCTTAAAGAAAGAAACTGATGTTAGACAAAGCATGAATCAATAGCGACAAATAGATAGATTATTTTAGATTTTTCCGTGGTCAATTTCGTTTACAAGGGAGATTTGAATATGTCCCCTCTAAATCAAGTCACACTGTTTGAAGTTTGCTCAAGACCAGAAATAGCATAAGTTATATACATATATTTACCCAAATCGACACCGATAAATGGCAGCATGACGAGTGACAGCTAGCATTAACCGACTGCTTACAAGTCGCTATCCAGCACCTCACGCCTTACCGTATAATGAAACCCATTTGCATTCTGAGATGTGAAAAGTCACGCTTTCCACGAGTGTCGATTCTCGTGCCTAGGGATTTCCAACTTCGTATGCATTCTCGATTCTATTCCCAGTTCCGCTAAACAGTCTCAGCGTTAGATATATATAAAGTATCAAGAAAAAGAGATCGTTAGGTTTTATGGCTTTGTTGCGAACACTTTAAAAGTTGATTGGAGTGAGGGTTTTTTTAAAAGCTTTCATTTAACTTGCAATATATGTATGTTTGTTCGGGTGGAATCTTGCAAGTCAATTTTGAAGCAGTTACCCTCAACCGATTGTGTTGAAAATGTTACCTATTGATTCGACGTGGAGTTATTCACCAAGTGACATTTAATAGTTTCTTTATTAATTAAATACTGTCGATAGGTATAAATTAAATACGACATGTAAGAAAAACTGGAATTATTTTAAATTGTTTAAAAAATCGTATTTATTCCTAGCGCTGGTAAAATAATCGTTATCGTGACGTTGTCGGTAAAAAATACAAGCAAAAAACCAATCACTGTTCAACGTTACCTAAATGTAACGTTTACATTATATTTATCCTTCGAAGCGGTAAATTAACTCTTGATATTAATACAGAATCAATAAAAAACATCTCATGAGAAAAGCTGAGCAGCCAACCTAGATAAACGTAGTCAATGTGGCGCCATGGACGAGACGTACGTGATTTCTTGAGACCGTGCCGACTACACACCGTCTCTAGTATTAAATTTCTTTTATCCTTCACTAACCTTCATGTAGATTGATTTTTATTTCCTTAAATTTACTCCTTATTTTTTATACCGTTAGATATTATAATCTCGAATATCACACCTTTTTGTCTGCTCATCGTTCTATAATGTAATTAGGCATCAATAACGCTTCAAGTGTTACGAAACTTACGTCATTAAGGTATCCTTATCGCGTGAAACATTTAAACTATTAATTGAACAGGTACTGGATACAAGGCTTGTTTTTACACCCGATGCCACGTGCTTGTAAACGCGTAGAGGGATCCAGAAATGCGCAGCATTCTTTACTTTTTGCCCTCTAGTCGACGTTAACAGCGCATATTGAGGACGCGAACCGGCACGTTTCGAATACCCTACGACACAATTCCGTGTCGAAGAATTTTTATATAAAATTTAAAAAATATTAAACTTTATTAGATTTGCAACAAAGACAGCGCCAGTAAGACTACGCGATAATACGTTCGTAGATGGTTTTGGCCCGCTGTTAGTAATAAAAACTTTTGTAATTACACTCATTTAGGGCAAGGAACCCGCCGTTGACGCGGTGTCGTGCCAAAAGAGGCAATTATTTTTATAACGCTCGCTAACTCCTCTGATTCGTTCGTGACCGCTAACCCATAGGTTTTTGTATCGTTGAATTCCGTTCTAGAAACGCGATATTAGGTCATAAAATGGGTGGTAATGGCGCCGATTCTATCACAACTGCATTTTAAAATAAAGATTTAATTATTATGGCGGCTTAGTTTTATCTTGTTTTATGCTGTATAAATTTATTTTATTATTTAGAACACGACACTGAAAATTGCAGAAAATTTAAATGGATTCAAGTCAGTGAATTAAGCATTCCCAGCGGTATAAAACACTTATTTCATATTTTTTCTTTAAGTACCATGAGACAGGAATTTCATAAACCAGAATAAAGTTACAAATACGAACCGTTAGTAAACTAGGAATCAGGAAATGATTCGAGTAAAAATAATCGTCACCCACGGCGGGTCCCGCCGTGTCAGCCGGTGACAGCTACTTGCGACCCACCGCTCGTAAAAACTTTCTTAATTATGTACATTTTGTGGCCAAGAAGCGCGGCTAGTCGCAGCACATTACCTTCGAGTCAATTTCGTGTATCTCTCGTGTCAACAGAATGCTGAAATGAAGACACACTGCTTTGCAACTTGAACTCGAATTTTTCGTTTATATTTGCATTTAAGACGAAAAGTTTGGGATAAAGAATGGTATTTGTTTAATACTTGCAAAAACATTTAGTGTCTGATTACATGTACAGTCACCAGCATAAGTAGCTGAACAAATTCAAAATTTCAAATCGCCTACATACTTTTTTGTTCAAACTAATCTTTTTTTTCTCTTCACAAAAATAAAATAAAAGAGATTTACTTTACTTCAAAGAAAGAAAAAAAGGTTTAGGTTTAACTTAACGCGTATATAGGCGATTTGAAATGTTCATTTTGTACAGATATTTATGCTTCTGACTGTACACGCTTATTGACTACTACTTTGTGTATTATATTGGTTACTTTGTGCTATTATTAAACTTATATTACCAACATATTATTCAATAAGTTGGTAAGTCAAAGTACATTATGATACATTTTATTTATCTCTATCAGTGCAAGAATCAGATTATTCTTCGTCTAAAATATCAAATTACGTATTTCTCACAATAAAAATACTTGACTGCCTCGGTGGCGTAGATGTATTAAGGTATGACTGCAAAGCTGAGGTCTTGGGTTCGATTTCCGGGTCGGGCAAAGTGATATTGAGTTTTTTAAATTCAGTATCAGGCGATAGGCTCGCCAGCTATCACATCATGGGACGGAATACGCACGGCGAAAAGTGGGTGCAATAGATGCACCTCTGCCTACCCCTTCGGGGATAAAAGGCGTTTGTGTGTGTAAAAAATACTTGTATAAAAATATTTATTGATGCGTAATTACCTAAAATCATTTGGATTTCATTTTTCATTTCTCAATATCTTTTATCAATTTAGGCATAGAGGGGTCTGATCTCCGGTGTTACTTGCACAAGCAACAAACTTAAATGGAAACCCTGATCGTGGTGAGATAAATGCGAGTCACCTTCGACATCGAACGGTATAAGATTAGATACGTACTTTACTATATTTTATTAAACATATGTACAGGATCGAATTTTACGATGATATTCGTTTTGTGTTCTTGTGGTAGGATACTTTTTGTCTAAGTTTACTATTGTTTGATTTAGTGCTTGTAACTATAACGTACATTACCTATAAGGTAAGATTTTTTAATCAAAACGATATCATTCAAACTATTTTATATGCTACATATAAACAAGTTTGCATTTTCCATTCTTAAGGCAAAGTTTAACACTGTCGTAAATTCCAACATTAATTTAAGCCAGATTCAGCAATTACCTATGAATGATATTGAAAACACACGTGTAGCAGAATGCATGGCAATAACATTCTAATATCTAATTCACGGGCTTACCCCCTAAACATAAAGTACACAACAGCGGTTGTGCAAGCGTGTAGCGGGGGAGCGTGTCTTGGGGCCGCGCCGAGCCCGCCACACGCGCTCTCCGCGCCGCACCGCACCGCGCACAATGAGGGCCTGTAACGTAACGTAATGCGTCCGCACTCCGCAGTAAACGCGCACCGTTCCGTAATCTGTTACATTTTACGTCACACGTTGTTTTGTTTCCTGGGAATATTTTTACAGCACCGACCGGACGACCCATCCGACCCAACGATGCTGCGTCTGCATAAAACTCGACGAAATTTTACGTGTTTTCGACACAAGGATTATGAAAGAATCGTAAACTTGAACTAGGATTTTTCGCCGAGAATCTCAAGGTATTTTCTCGGCGATGTAATGTTTTTTCACAGGGAAAATATAAAACGAAACCATTAAGAGTTGTTTACGCGGCGTGCATAAATACAAATGAACGACTGTGGTTAAGACTATAGTGAGAAAGTTTCGCAATTATTGTAATTACGAGTCGACCGAGGAGCATCCAGTCTCGGCTCAACGTCATATTTCCTACTTAATCGTGCTGAGTTCGTAACATTGTTATAAATAAGTCAATTTATTATGTTCGCTATGAATCACGTTGCGCGTAATGTGGTTGAAATTTAATAACCATTGAAAATTAAATCCACCGTTGTAACATAATAAACCGTACTGATGGATAGTGATGGTCACAGCTTCAGCTGCGGGTTTCATATTAGGTAAATACGAGTGCTCGGTTAAAGATATTGCGGTCGTAAGATAAAATTTTATGAATATGGGCTAATCTCTTTGAGTAAAGTAGAATGTACGGTCAAAGACATTAGTCATCGAGAGGGCACAATAAAACCCGAAAGGCGAATTTAATTCGCACATGAATGTACACTTAATGTACATTAAAATGGCGATGAGTTACGGGAGTCGTCCGCTGTAAAATATTCATCTTAAAAAAGCGACATTTAAATCTCCCCCCGTAACATGAGTAACGGCTTATTTGGGCATTGGGCGGGAGCTCATTCGTCAAACGAGTCCAATGAACGAGCCAATCATTTAGAGTATGTTTTCTGCTTAACAACCCTGTAACTGCGTTTGCAAATGTTCCTAGAGTTGCATATTATGACACATAGCCGCCTATTCAACAAATTATAGGTATTGCATTTTCAACGCATCGTGTAAACATTTTGTTTTCCTTTCTATTTTTCTCGTTATTGTCGGTCTTGGCATACTTTCTCTGTAATTAGTTAGCATTGTGAGAATGACATGTAATGTCTGAAGGTGAGGGTGCAGTGCAGTGTTATGTAGTACTTTCTTATTGATGTGGGTGGATGTTCCTGTTTATTAGTTGTGGCTTTTAATAAATTTGATTTTTTTTATGGCATTGAATGACGAGACCAGCATGCCGTTCGCCTGGTAGTAAGCGATATGACCACCCATAAACAGTAGCAATACCATCCAGCACCTTAAGACTTACAAAGTACATAAGATGTTAAGTCTCATTATGTCCAGTAGTTACACTGGCTACAATGTCCTTCAAACCGAAACACAACAGTGCATGCACACTGCTGCTTGGCGGTAGAAATAGACATTGCGGAGGTACCCGCCCAGACGGACTCTTACATATGAGAGACCTACCACCAGTGAAAACTAAAACTGGATTTGTCATTGGACTACATTAAAAAAAGGATTATGCCACAAAATATGTATTATGTAGGTACTTGGAATTCAGTGGTAAGAATATTTTAAATGATTTTGTGTGCACACTGCAGACGTTTTAATGTAATGTAATGAAGATACCTACTGTTTAAGCTTTTGTTTTAAGGTAAGCAAATACAAGCACCTCTTTGACAAAAGCGTACAATCAAATCAATTATGTGTTTTTCACTCATATAGATCGTATATACAAAAAAATATTCCTGTTTCTCATTTACAAAACAGGATATGTAAAACCCTGTAGTCACTAAACCCTTACAATTAAACATGGAAACACATTCCACGCAACACAAACAAATCCATTAAACCAAACAATACAATATGCGTGCAATTATGAAAAAGCTGAGTTAAATAAAAGCTATATCTGTTCAAGAAATAAACTTCTCGTACAGGATTACTCGGTCTGACGTTAATACAAATTGAAGAGGTCAGTCCTACCACGGATGGTATTCCGTTGTTTTTTATACTTTTTAATCTTGTATAAGGGTGGGTGCAGGCTGGTGGAGCGCTGTGCTCTTCATCGGCTTTTTACCACTAATTAATCACCAAGCGATGATTAATCAGTGCAGCCGCGCGAGCATTTAAAGCGGACTTTAATGATTCGTTTGTCGGACGATAGTATTTCTTCCGTTGAGTAGTCGGCGCGTGCCGCGGACGGCTTTATGCCGCCTGTTTTACCATTATTTACGGCTTCAATGAATTTTTCAGGCGGTCTTAAGTGATATAAATTGCTTTGATAATAATTTGCGGGTTTGTTCGTGTTATGTGGAGGAAATTAATTCAATAAAAGAGTAAATTCCAAGAGGGAGACGTAAGAAAATTTTGTTAGTAATAAAACGTAATGAGAGAACGTTAATTAGGTTTAACTTGATAACATCAAAGTAATGTTTTTTCTTGGTTTTGCTCACTATTTTGAATAAATTACTCTAATACCAAGTAAAAAAGTTACGACAAACTAGTTAAAATAATAAATTAATACCTTTCGTCTTAAACCGGCAAATCCGTGAAATTACCTGAAACAAAGAAAAAACATTAAAATGACAAAACGGCACGGTACACTGTTTTAATTACTGTAGTTGAATAACACCATTCAAAGTTGGGAATGATGAAAGAAAAACATGGGGGAGGGGACTGCGCTTTTATTGAAACCAATCTCACCACTTGCCTCGACTGACTGCGCTGCGAACTGAATGCGAGTAATTGCTTCGTCATTCAGATGATCGCAGCTTTACCCGCTTGTCTTGTTGACTGTACTTGTAGGCACTCGCTTTGTGCACGCTGCCTTACGTCGGCTGACATGTGCCCATTGTCTCCGAGTTTCGCAGTTCCCTTTTATGACGGCAACAAGTTTCACTGAGCATTGTGGACGGAATCTTTTTAATGGTAATTTCACAGTTTCATAAAAAAAATGTAGAAATTCGAACTGCAAGTAAATATTAATTTTCTTTGTAATTGATACGACTGTTATATAGTTGTGAGGTTATGCAGTCTGCAAACATAGTCAATAGTTGTTTGCGATTGGCCTGATACAAATAATTGTTACTCCTAAATACTAGAAACTACAAGAAAACAACAATTTAACGGATTAATGTCATGTTTGTTGTCTAGTTTGATTTCTTAACGATCGAGAAAAAATAAACTATTTCTTTTGTTGTACTGTTAAATAAGATAAATGTTTGTGTTTTTGTGTCGGCTGACTATAAAAATTGCCAGCATTATTTATAAGAGGGGACATTCGGATAAATTATATTGTTTAAAACTTTTATCACGTACTTTTTTAAAGAAGTGGACAAATTTAAATGACGAATATATTTTAATTAATTAATTAACTGACGCCTTTGCGTTGAATTTTTATTCGACGAACACTTTGGTTTTATTTGATAAGTTAATGTTTTATTTTACGTCGAAATTAACATTTTGTAGCGTGATGTTAATTAATGTTAACTTTAGACTATTGTTAGTTAAAATTACTCAGCAGATCCATTCGTGGCATATCGCAGTCAACGACCCCGAACACAATGAAATACGATGGAATTCAAAATTGCGTATCAAGTAAATTATAAGATGTTGCACAGCATGCGCTCTCCATATTTTCATTTCGGAAATCGCAAGGAAGCTCAGGAAAAAAGACAAAATGAAAAGAGAGTCTGTTTTAATGGGTTAATTAGCCGGCGATCCGCCGCTCGGAGCTTTAATTAAAATGAAAAATTTTCGTGACTAGACTATGAGAATTAATTGCTCCCTTTCGCGGAACTATTCAGGTGAGAAGGGAGTAAAGAAAGAGGCCACAGAGCAAAGAAATATCTAAGTAATTACACTAACAATCTTAATTCCTGTATCAAAGAGATTTAATGTTTCGTTTGTGAGTAAATTTAAAGTTTATTAACTGAGTTATTATTAGGAAAATAATGAAAGTCAAATATTATTAAGGGTAGTTAATAGTAGTGTAAAGATTAAAAAATAAGTTCAATTTAGTACCAAATCGGTAACTAAAATCTGTTATATACATAATATTATATATTGACTGCCTCGGTGGCGTAGTTGTATTGCGTACGCGTTACGAGTACGATTTGCGCTCCGAGGTCCTGGGTTCGAATCCTGGGTCGGGCCAAAAACATTGTGACTGGGTTTTTCCATCTTAAAAATTACTCAGTCGCAGCTCGGAGTCAGGAAGTTGGCGGTGTGATACCCCCGTGCCTCGGAAAGCACGTAAAGCCGTTGGTCCTGCGCCTGATCTCTCTCCGGTCATGTCGGATTGCCGTCTCACCGGACTATGAGAGTGAAGGAATAGTGAGTGCACTTATGTATTGCGCACACGCTTGTGCACTATAATATCTCCTGCGCACCTGGCTGATCTCCGTTGAGATTGGCCGCCGTGGCCGAAATCGGCTAGAAAGGGATTATTATGATTATTATATATTAGTTTTGGAGTCAATATGTGAGAATATATGAGAAACAAAGTATAACTTTAAAAGAAACGCAAGACAACCTGAAGTAGCTCAGAAAAATCTAAATAAATTCCCACATTAACAAATTGCGTTCTTAAACAGCAATAAACTATGTAAATTCGTAATTTAAATTACAAACAGCGATGCGACACGTCAGGAATGGTCGGGTGGCCGTAGGTGGCGGTTAAAAGTAGCATTTTCAGTTGGGCCGTGGACGCGGGCGGCGCCATAGCGAATGTCACTGCGAGTGAATTATGAGCCGCAGCCCGCGTTAATTGTCGCTGACGAGGCGACAAACTGGACTTTCATTTCAACTACTGTACTTGCCCTGCAACTGACCGATGCGTATTACTTAGAGATGAACGTTGTTAAGGAGTTTAGTCTGGCTATAATGAGTAATATCGATTTGCTAATATTTTTTAACATATGATTCAGAAACCTTATAATTACTATCAAAGTAGAAATTACTCTATAATTTAGAAGGAATTAAATTATAATGATACTACTAAATTTCCATATTATCTTCCAAGCAAATATTGGGTTTATAGCAAAAAGAAAAGATAACATGAAAGTTTTCTCAAAAACAGTTACACAGTTGTTTTTACACACACTTTAAAGGTATCTCGGTGTTCCATTTACAGACGGTTGGGAAGAGTCTGGAATTATTTTAATTTGAGCATCCATGCGAGAACAGTCTCGGTATTACAGTCTTACTATTTTCGGCTAAAAGCCAGAGCTTCGATCGATAAGTGAGAGTTTAGTATGCATTGCATTCATATTTTCAAATCTAAAGGCGAGAGATCTATCATCAATGTGCGGGACATTTCTGCGGTAAAACAGGTAATTTACTTATACAAGCAACACTAGAACGATATTATTAGCAATTTAGCAATTTGTTTCGCTCTACCAAAAGCACATAGAGCAAGTCACGTCCAAACTTTACGCCACAAATAGGTATCCGTGTTCACAGCGTTGTTTTGGAAACATTAACTAACTTGAGTGTGCGCCAAAAACGGAAACATTTTAATGTTCAACGACGCTGTATTGTCAGTGTTGTTCTGGTACAAGCCAAAAAATCCCTTGTAGGTAGTATAAACCGTTCGATATGGTCGACACGAAAACAAACAAACGAGACGCCTAACAAATATTTGCGATGAGCCTGAATGATTGTAAAATTTTAGCTTTATCGGCAGCTCTCTTTGCGTATAAATGTATTTTAATTAATAACATTTTAAATCATCATGCTGTTCGAAATACAATATTAATTTTATAAATAAAAATTGATCTAGGATATACCTAGAATACTTAAGATAGGCGAGGCACCCAAATCTATCATCACGAAGACAGAGTGTGAAAACTTTTCTAAAATTGCTTCATACCAATTATATTTTTCAATTGACTGCCTCGGTGGCGTAGTTGTATTGCGTATGTGTTACGAGTACGATTTGCGCGCTGAGGTCCTGGGTTCGAATCCTGGGTCGTGCCAAAAACATTGTGACTGGGTTTTTCCATCTTAAAAATTACTCAGTCGCAGCTCGGAGTTAGGAAGTTGGCGGTGTGATACCCCCGTGCCTCGGAAAGCACGTAAAGCCGTTGGTCCTGCGCCTGATCTCTCTCCGGTCATGTCGGATTGCCGTCTCACCGGACTATGAGAGTGAAGGAACAGTGAGTGCACTTGTGTATTGCGCACACACTTGTGCACTATAATATCTCCTGCGCACCTGGCTGATCTCCGTTGAGATTGGCCGCCGTGGCCGAAATCGGCTAGGAAGGGACTATGATTATTTTTCAATTGTTTTATATCGACGTATACTAATATCATAGGATTAAAACATAAATTATATAAGGTCCTACCTAAATTGCGAAAAATCTAAGTCTCTACCAGGTCCTAAACTACAAAAATTAGCTACGTAAACATGGTTGAATGAGATTGGTCTGATGAAACTGGTCACAATATGCGCGCTGGGCCGCCGGGACCAAGCGTGCATAGAAAACAAGTAATCTCTACACTAATTCAATTAACTCACATTTATTTTATGTATAATGTATCTCTAGGGTATTCATTTAATTTACGTTAAAACCCACAAGATAAAGGGTTTATTCTCAAATAGTTTAATCCGACGTAAAAGCGACGATATTCATGTGTGTTCGTCTATGTGTGGTAGATTTAACATAAATTTTGTAAGTGCACTCACTTAATTTAGAGTAAAGAATAATACGACTATTTTGGTTAATCTCTACAGTAATAAGACTACAATGTTGTTCAATAATATTTTATTTGGTAATATTCCTTCATCACGCAAAATTAATAATGTTTAATTTTAAACTCTATTCTAAAATGTTGTCACAGTTGCCTGTTTTTACTTTGCACCCGTCGGTATATTTTTAATGGTTTCCAATTTCGTTCCAGTCTGGCTCCGTGAATCGTGGTGGTTTACCAGCATTATCTAAGTATGTGCAACGGCTTAGGCTCGCAACATTGGTCCGATGGCTATCTTGTTTGCTTTTATCCTTATAGAAAATTTCGTGCATCCCAGTGAATGCATCGACGAGCCTTCCAATATCAGAGGGATTATCCAGTGTAAAACGTTGTAAAATTTTCTTTTGGCGACGTGAATAGCGACTCAAACACACGGGCATAAGGTCCACATTGATGCGGAACAGAAAAGAATTTGTATTTTGCCTAAATATCGGTAACGGATTGGCGTGGCTATACGTGGTAAGATAAGAGTGCGAGTTGCATGGTGATACATTGAATGGATTACTGCATTGAAGTCTGCTTTGTGAGGCTCACTGGTCAAATATATTATAATGGTATTACACTTGATATTTTATTACAGTACAAAAGGTATTTCGCATTCAAAAGTTATATTCATTATTCCTTCATTTTAATATTATGATTCTAAAAATATTATAACCACTGATTTTAAGTTTCATAACAAATAACACCCACGTAAAGAATGTAGAGGAATGAGAAGAATGAGAGTTTGTACCCTATTTCCAGAGTATTCTAGTCAAACCAGCGAGTGAGTCATCTTAGAGTAAATGAGTTTATTACCTACTAAGTGTTGCTCGCGGTTTCGCCCACGTTAAAAGCCTTTCCCGCTACAAAAGTTCCTAAAACACAGTACGACATCAGCGCCATCTACTTAAGAATCAGATTAAAATATCCATTAACTCCCAAGGGAGCAAATTACCGGCATATCAAGTACCCTATGTGTTAATACAGGACATGGCCTACCCGTGTGCCGAATTTCATCCAAATCCGTTTAGTTTTTTCTGCGTTTACTTCTAACAAACATCCAAACATATTCACAATCTTTCGCATTTATAGTATTAGTAAGATAAATAAATAACATTACTAGAAAAATTAAGCGGAAGTTCCATAGCTATAAAGAAATATGATTGGATATCATCATCATCATCAGCCACATGACGTCCACTGCTGAACATAGGTCTCCCCTAAAGATTTCTAGACGGACCTGTCAAAAGCGGCCTGCATCCAGCGTGTTCCTGCGACCTTTATCAAGTCGTCTGTCCACCTTGCAGGTGGACGGCCGACGCTGCGCTTGCTAGTGCGCTTGCTAGCTAGTACGTGGCCTCCACTCGAGAACTTTTTGGCACACGGGTAGATCATATCCTGGATTAACACATAGGCTCCTTTTTTGTCCCGGGAAAATATAAAGCGGGACTTTTAACCCGGAAAAACTCATTCACGCGGGCGGTGTCGCGGGCAAAAGCTAGTTAAATCATATTATACCCAACATATTATTATTGGACACACAAATTTGCAGACTTAACAGCGCTTTTTTCTCTTCGCGACCAAATAAATATTTTTTTTTATTTTCATAAAAAATTACAGAATTTTCATAACATGTAGAGATTCGATATCAACATATCGATAACGGAGTTATTAAAATCGTTCCTGGTTTCATCTGGGTTTCATAGCTTTGTTGGGGGTCCCGTTATTAAATCGTGCACTTTTTTTTGCAGTCTTTTAAACAGGACTAGAGTGGTATAGTTCGATGGCATAGTTCAATTGCGTGCGCAGTACGGACATCCCTCTGAAGTCCTGGGTTCGAATCCCGGGTCGGGCATGTGATATTGGGTTTTTCTGCTCAATATAAGTCTGGATTCTGGAATTTGTGCATGATATGGCGATAGGCTCGCCTCCTATCACACCATGGGACGGATCACACAGATGAAAAGTGGGTACTGTGGTTGCACCACTACCCGCTCCTTCGGGATGATGAACAGATATCCTTCGTAAGATGCATGGAAATAGCTAGTTAACGAAATGCATTTTAATGTACGCCGGAAATAGCAACCCTGGCTTAGTATTGACTTTATACAATAGGCAACTAGTCTAAATTCGCGTGTTCACCGGCCATATACGAACTCCATAATACTCCATATGCATAAGGTGTAGAGTGACCATTATTTAAATCCTGATTTGATATCGTTTATTTTAAGTTTATTATTATATTATTCTCGAATGTATCTGATTTTTAGGTCATATATTATTAGGTGGTTTTCATATACCTATATATTATTGGGTGATTTAAAAAAAGCCTCGGTAATCTCGTCCCATGTTGTAATTGATATAACATATTAATAATGTATATTGATTATTTATAATTGTCAATCACAGTAAAGAAACAAATAAAATTACTGATCCTTATAGTTTGAAACTAAAAAAGGAGTGAGACAAGGTTGCATCTTGTCCCCTACACTTTTTAATATATATGGAGAGTATATTATCAGGAAGACCATCGAAAATTGGAATAAGGGTTTCCCTATAGGTGGAAAGAGATTAACAAATCTCCGATATGCCGACGATAACGTACTTCTAGCAACATCCATGGATGATATGAGTGAGCTGTTCCAAAAACTTGAGGCAGAAAGTGCCAATATTGGTCTCGCAGTAAACAGAGCGAAAACTAAAGTGATGATAGTAGACCGGGCCAAAAAGCTAACAAATGCCACATGCAAAATTCCTGGCATTAATATTGTCGACTCCTACACGTACCTGGGCTCCCAAATCTGCAATGACGGCAGCTGTGTACCCGAGATAAAAAGGCGAATCGGGATCGCGAGAGATGCTATGACTCGCCTAAACAACATCTGGAAAAAAAGAGGAATTAGTCTCAAAACCAAGATCAGATTGGTACGAGCCTTGGTATTTCCTATCTTCCTGTATGGAGTTGAAACGTGGACAATCCTGACCCGCGAAAGACGTAGAATTGATGCATTCGAAATGTGGTGCTGGAGACGCATGCTTAGAATCTCCTGGACTGCGAAACGCACTAATGCATCGATCTTGACCCAGCTTCAAATAAAAACTCGCTTGTCCACTATATGCCAACAACGCATACTCTCATATTTCGGCCACACAATGCGCAGAAACGATGAAAATTTGGAAAAACTGATTGTGGTGGGGAACACCGAAGGCAAGAGATCGCGCGGTCGTTCATCAACAAGATGGACTGACCAAGTAAAAGACTCATCGTCCTCTAAATTCTACACAGCCGTAAGAGACGCGCTGGACAGAAACCGGTGGAGGCAGATCATCCGCTCCAGATATAACCCTGATGCCGACCACGATCCTCAGACATGAGGGACCGACCAGAGAGAGAGAGAGATAGTTTGAAAACGAAATGCTAGAATTACTGATATTTTCGTGAGAATACATGGCAATAGAGTATAGACTAATACAATAGAGTTGTAGCTACATACAAACAGTAACAAAGTGCCCCTTTTTCATTTTAATAAAATTATTTAAATGGAATTATTAAAGCTCACGGTAAAATAGTTAAATCATAATGACTTCTTATATTTACGCGAATGTTAGACATTGAAATAAAACTATTTTGCGGATTTTATCGCGGTTTTTTAATTATTATTTTCTCCCGACGTTTCGAAGGCTTTGCAGCACTTCGTGGTCACGGGGCGGACTGAGGTGTTGGTGGTCCGAAAAGTTAATGTTACAATATCTACCTTCATTTTTTTAATTATACATTTTTAAAAATTAGTTGTTAATGACGGTCCGATCTACGCAGAAAGAGCTCACAGTGTCTTGAGGTCTGGCAGTTGGTATTTTGGGGTCCGATTTAATAAGATGTATAACTGGATCCCAGGCTTGTGCAAGCTTCCAACCATCTTCTCTATTGAAATTTGGATGTTTTTTAATTTCAATAGCCTCGCGAATCATCCTAGGTAGGAATCGGTGTTCTTTGGCAAGGATTTGTGGTTTGTCAAATCTAAGGTAATGCTTGGAGCCTTGTTCTGAATGTTCAGCAACTGCAGACTTCGTAGAGCGTCGGTGTTTCACATCAGCTATATGTTCTTTTACGCGGGTCCCTACGTTTCTTTTTGTTTGGCCGATATAAGAGAGGCCACAGTCACAATCAATCTTGTATACGCCTGGTTCTTGTAGAGGTATATGGCACTTGACAGGTGGTAAAAATTGACTAATCTTTTTAGGCGGCTTGAAATAAGTTTTGATTGAAGCACGCTTCAGGATGTAGCCAATCTTGTCGGTGACTCCTCTTACATATGGTAATACAACCGGGATACGTTCGACTGTGGCTGGTTTCACTCGGTTTCTGTGACGGCGGCGTGGAATTTGGAGCTTGTTGTCGCGCAGTACTTGCTTGACATGTTGCAGCTCAGCGCCCAGGTGTTTCTCGTCACAGATTCCTTGTGCTCTCTGAAACAAAGATTTACCCACGGTAGCTAACTGTTTTGGATGGTGATGAGATTCACCGTTCAGGTATTTATCTGTATGGGTCTTTTTTCGATACACAGTGTGGCTTAAAGACTGATCAGGATTACGGATGACTAAAACGTCTAAGAAGGCAAGAGATTTATTGTGTTCTAACTCCATAGTAAATTGGATTTTGTTGTTAATGGAGTTAAGGTGATTTAAAAATGCAGTTACTTTATCAGATGGTAAAATTGTGAAAGTATCATCTACGTACCGTTTGTAAAACCTTGGTGAGACCGGGGCTGTGTTCAGGGCTGTCTCCTCGAAGTCCTCCATGAAGATATCGGCGACTACTGGAGATACAGGTGAGCCCATCGCTACCCCCTCAACTTGTACATAGAACTGATCATTCCACAACATATAGCCAGATGTGAGGCAATGTTGGAGTAGTTCTGCATATTCCACAGGGATGTTATTCTCTACTAACCTCTTAGAGACAATTTTGATGCAGTCTTGTAACGGTAAACTTGTAAAAAGTGACTGGACATCAAAACTAACCATTGTTTCATTGTCAGCTAATTGTAGGTGTTTAATATCACTGACAAATTGGTATGAATCCTTCACAGATGCTCTAGTGTTTCCTCTGAGTGGTGAAAGCACTTTAGCTACGTGCTGAGCCAGTCTATAGGTTGGCGTGTCAATCTGACTCACAATGGGACGTAGTGGAGCATTTAGCTTGTGTATTTTTGGTAACCCATACAATTTAGGTGGTTTTGCACACGATGGAACGAGTAAGTCTACGTCTAGATTTAACTTGTCGGAGTGATTCTTTATTAAAGAGCCAGTAGCCTTTAAAATTTTGTTGGTCGGGTCTGTTTTGACCATTTTGTACGTACTTACATCCGATAAAAGTTGTTCAATTTTATTGTTATAATCCGACGTATCCATTACTACTGTCGCATTCCCTTTATCTGCACGGAGAATTGTTAAGTCCTTCATTGATCGCAAGTTCTTTAAAGCGATATATTGATGTCTGGGGAGATTTGGTTTCGGCACTTTGTTTTGACGCAATATAGACGAAATGTCTTGGCGTATAGCCTCCGAATCTTCCTTTGTCAAGTTGTTTTTAAAAAGACTATTCTCAACGTTGCAAATAATGTCTTCATACGGCATCCTTCGTGGTGTTACAGCAAAATTTAAACCTTTCGATAAAACCTGAACTGTGTTTTCATCCAATAATTGTTTTGACAGATTTACCACCGCGCGTTTATGGTCTGCGCATGAGAGTGTATTATCTATGGTAGCGCGCGTTCCGTTCCTACACTCGGTGTTTATAAAATTATTAGCATTTGATTTTGATAGTTTTTCATATTTTATTATTTGTTTATTTTTGCATTCGTTGTATTTAGATATTTCGCGCTTATTTAATGTTTCGATGCAATTTTTAAAATCAAATGTTGATAAATCTGTCTTAAGTTCGTTGGATATAATCTCAACACAATTATTTATGTAGTGGAGGTCAGATCGAGTTTCGTGTATGGTAGCTCGTAACAGTTTTGTACTTGCCTGGTTTAGAATTTTAGCGCTCCCTCGTATGTTCGTCTTGGGTGATATCTTGACACACGTAGGGATGAGATTATGATCACGGCATCTCTTCAAGAAATTTAACGATGTACTAAATCTTGCGCGCTTGGTCTTCAAATTCTCCAACCGGCGTATCTTGTTGGCAATTTCCAGTCCGTACTGGTTTGCATAATGACTTCTTATATTTACGCGAATGTTAGACATTGAAATAAAACTATTTTGCGGATTTTATCGCGGTTTTTTAATTATTATTTTCTCCCGACGTTTCGAAGGCTTTGCAGCACTTCGTGGTCACGGGGCGGACTGAGGTGTTGGTGGTCCGAAAAGTTAATGTTACAATATCTACCTTCATTTTTTTAATTATACATTTTTAAAAATTAGTTGTTAATGACGGTCCGATCTACGCAGAAAGAGCTCACAGTGTCTTGAGGTCTGGCAGTTGGTATTTTGGGGTCCGATTTAATAAGATGTATAACTGGATCCCAGGCTTGTGCAAGCTTCCAACCATCTTCTCTATTGAAATTTGGATGTTTTTTAATTTCAATAGCCTCGCGAATCATCCTAGGTAGGAATCGGTGTTCTTTGGCAAGGATTTGTGGTTTGTCAAATCTAAGGTAATGCTTGGAGCCTTGTTCTGAATGTTCAGCAACTGCAGACTTCGTAGAGCGTCGGTGTTTCACATCAGCTATATGTTCTTTTACGCGGGTCCCTACGTTTCTTTTTGTTTGGCCGATATAAGAGAGGCCACAGTCACAATCAATCTTGTATACGCCTGGTTCTTGTAGAGGTATATGGCACTTGACAGGTGGTAAAAATTGACTAATCTTTTTAGGCGGCTTGAAATAAGTTTTGATTGAAGCACGCTTCAGGATGTAGCCAATCTTGTCGGTGACTCCTCTTACATATGGTAATACAACCGGGATACGTTCGACTGTGTCTGGTTTCACTCGGTTTCTGTGACGGCGGCGTGGAATTTGGAGCTTGTTGTCGCGCAGTACTTGCTTGACATGTTGCAGCTCAGCGCCCAGGTGTTTCTCGTCACAGATTCCTTGTGCTCTCTGAAACAAAGATTTACCCACGGTAGCTAACTGTTTTGGATGGTGATGAGATTCACCGTTCAGGTATTTATCTGTATGGGTCTTTTTTCGATACACAGTGTGGCTTAAAGACTGATCAGGATTACGGATGACTAAAACGTCTAAGAAGGCAAGAGATTTATTGTGTTCTAACTCCATAGTAAATTGGATTTTGTTGTTAATGGAGTTAAGGTGATTTAAAAATGCAGTTACTTTATCAGATGGTAAAATTGTGAAAGTATCATCTACGTACCGTTTGTAAAACCTTGGTGAGACCGGGGCTGTGTTCAGGGCTGTCTCCTCGAAGTCCTCCATGAAGATATCGGCGACTACTGGAGATACAGGTGAGCCCATCGCTACCCCCCTCAACTTGTACATAGAACTGATCATTCCACAACATATAGCCAGATGTGAGGCAATGTTGGAGTAGTTCTGCATATTCCACAGGGATGTTATTCTCTACTAACCTCTTAGAGACAATTTTGATGCAGTCTTGTAACGGTAAACTTGTAAAAAGTGACTGGACATCAAAACTAACCATTGTTTCATTGTCAGCTAATTGTAGGTGTTTAATATCACTGACAAATTGGTATGAATCCTTCACAGATGCTCTAGTGTTTCCTCTGAGTGGTGAAAGCACTTTAGCTACGTGCTGAGCCAGTCTATAGGTTGGCGTGTCAATCTGACTCACAATGGGACGTAGTGGAGCATTTAGCTTGTGTATTTTTGGTAACCCATACAATTTAGGTGGTTTTGCACACGATGGAACGAGTAAGTCTACGTCTAGATTTAACTTGTCGGAGTGATTCTTTATTAAAGAGCCAGTAGCCTTTAAAATTTTGTTGGTCGGGTCTGTTTTGACCATTTTGTACGTACTTACATCCGATAAAAGTTGTTCAATTTTATTGTTATAATCCGACGTATCCATTACTACTGTCGCATTCCCTTTATCTGCACGGAGAATTGTTAAGTCCTTCATTGATCGCAAGTTCTTTAAAGCGATATATTGATGTCTGGGGAGATTTGGTTTCGGCACTTTGTTTTGACGCAATATAGACGAAATGTCTTGGCGTATAGCCTCCGAATCTTCCTTTGTCAAGTTGTTTTTAAAAAGACTATTCTCAACGTTGCAAATAATGTCTTCATACGGCATCCTTCGTGGTGTTACAGCAAAATTTAAACCTTTCGATAAAACCTGAACTGTGTTTTCATCCAATAATTGTTTTGACAGATTTACCACCGCGCGTTTATGGTCTGCGCATGAGAGTGTATTATCTATGGTAGCGCGCGTTCCGTTCCTACACTCGGTGTTTATAAAATTATTAGCATTTGATTTTGATAGTTTTTCATATTTTATTATTTGTTTATTTTTGCATTCGTTGTATTTAGATATTTCGCGCTTATTTAATGTTTCGATGCAATTTTTAAAATCAAATGTTGATAAATCTGTCTTAAGTTCGTTGGATATAATCTCAACACAATTATTTATGTAGTGGAGGTCAGATCGAGTTTCGTGTATGGTAGCTCGTAACAGTTTTGTACTTGCCTGGTTTAGAATTTTAGCGCTCCCTCGTATGTTCGTCTTGGGTGATATCTTGACACACGTAGGGATGAGATTATGATCACGGCATCTCTTCAAGAAATTTAACGATGTACTAAATCTTGCGCGCTTGGTCTTCAAATTCTCCAACCGGCGTATCTTGTTGGCAATTTCCAGTCCGTACTGGTTTGCATAATGACTTCTTATATTTACGCGAATGTTAGACATTGAAATAAAACTATTTTGCGGATTTTATCGCGGTTTTTTAATTATTATTTTCTCCCGACGTTTCGAAGGCTTTGCAGCACTTCGTGGTCACGGGGCGGACTGAGGTGTTGGTGGTCCGAAAAGTTAATGTTACAATATCTACCTTCATTTTTTTAATTATACATTTTTAAAAATTAGTTGTTAATGACGGTCCGATCTACGCAGAAAGAGCTCACAGTGTCTTGAGGTCTGGCAGTTGGTATTTTGGGGTCCGATTTAATAAGATGTATAACTGGATCCCAGGCTTGTGCAAGCTTCCAACCATCTTCTCTATTGAAATTTGGATGTTTTTTAATTTCAATAGCCTCGCGAATCATCCTAGGTAGGAATCGGTGTTCTTTGGCAAGGATTTGTGGTTTGTCAAATCTAAGGTAATGCTTGGAGCCTTGTTCTGAATGTTCAGCAACTGCAGACTTCGTAGAGCGTCGGTGTTTCACATCAGCTATATGTTCTTTTACGCGGGTCCCTACGTTTCTTTTTGTTTGGCCGATATAAGAGAGGCCACAGTCACAATCAATCTTGTATACGCCTGGTTCTTGTAGAGGTATATGGCACTTGACAGGTGGTAAAAATTGACTAATCTTTTTAGGCGGCTTGAAATAAGTTTTGATTGAAGCACGCTTCAGGATGTAGCCAATCTTGTCGGTGACTCCTCTTACATATGGTAATACAACCGGGATACGTTCGACTGTGGCTGGTTTCACTCGGTTTCTGTGACGGCGGCGTGGAATTTGGAGCTTGTTGTCGCGCAGTACTTGCTTGACATGTTGCAGCTCAGCGCCCAGGTGTTTCTCGTCACAGATTCCTTGTGCTCTCTGAAACAAAGATTTACCCACGGTAGCTAACTGTTTTGGATGGTGATGAGATTCACCGTTCAGGTATTTATCTGTATGGGTCTTTTTTCGATACACAGTGTGGCTTAAAGACTGATCAGGATTACGGATGACTAAAACGTCTAAGAAGGCAAGAGATTTATTGTGTTCTAACTCCATAGTAAATTGGATTTTGTTGTTAATGGAGTTAAGGTGATTTAAAAATGCAGTTACTTTATCAGATGGTAAAATTGTGAAAGTATCATCTACGTACCGTTTGTAAAACCTTGGTGAGACCGGGGCTGTGTTCAGGGCTGTCTCCTCGAAGTCCTCCATGAAGATATCGGCGACTACTGGAGATACAGGTGAGCCCATCGCTACCCCCCTCAACTTGTACATAGAACTGATCATTCCACAACATATAGCCAGATGTGAGGCAATGTTGGAGTAGTTCTGCATATTCCACAGGGATGTTATTCTCTACTAACCTCTTAGAGACAATTTTGATGCAGTCTTGTAACGGTAAACTTGTAAAAAGTGACTGGACATCAAAACTAACCATTGTTTCATTGTCAGCTAATTGTAGGGTGTGGTGTGTATCTCCAGTAGTCGCCGATATCTTCATGGAGGACTTCGAGGAGACAGCCCTGAACACAGCCCCGGTCTCACCAAGGTTTTACAAACGGTACGTAGATGATACTTTCACAATTTTACCATCTGATAAAGTAACTGCATTTTTAAATCACCTTAACTCCATTAACAACAAAATCCAATTTACTATGGAGTTAGAACACAATAAATCTCTTGCCTTCTTAGACGTTTTAGTCATCCGTAATCCTGATCAGTCTTTAAGCCACACTGTGTATCGAAAAAAGACCCATACAGATAAATACCTGAACGGTGAATCTCATCACCATCCAAAACAGTTAGCTACCGTGGGTAAATCTTTGTTTCAGAGAGCACAAGGAATCTGTGACGAGAAACACCTGGGCGCTGAGCTGCAACATGTCAAGCAAGTACTGCGCGACAACAAGCTCCAAATTCCACGCCGCCGTCACAGAAACCGAGTGAAACCAGCCACAGTCGAACGTATCCCGGTTGTATTACCATATGTAAGAGGAGTCACCGACAAGATTGGCTACATCCTGAAGCGTGCTTCAATCAAAACTTATTTCAAGCCGCCTAAAAAGATTAGTCAATTTTTACCACCTGTCAAGTGCCATATACCTCTACAAGAACCAGGCGTATACAAGATTGATTGTGACTGTGGCCTCTCTTATATCGGCCAAACAAAAAGAAACGTAGGGACCCGCGTAAAAGAACATATAGCTGATGTGAAACACCGACGCTCTACGAAGTCTGCAGTTGCTGAACATTCAGAACAAGGCTCCAAGCATTACCTTAGATTTGACAAACCACAAATCCTTGCCAAAGAACACCGATTCCTACCTAGGATGATTCGCGAGGCTATTGAAATTAAAAAACATCCAAATTTCAATAGAGAAGATGGTTGGAAGCTTGCACAAGCCTGGGATCCAGTTATACATCTTATTAAATCGGACCCCAAAATACCAACTGCCAGACCTCAAGACACTGTGAGCTCTTTCTGCGTAGATCGGACCGTCATTAACAACTAATTTTTAAAAATGTATAATTAAAAAAATGAAGGTAGATATTGTAACATTAACTTTTCGGACCACCAACACCTCAGTCCGCCCCGTGACCACGAAGTGCTGCAAAGCCTTCGAAACGTCGGGAGAAAATAATAATTAAAAAACCGCGATAAAATCCGCAAAATAGTTTTATTTCAATGTCTAACATTCGCGTAAATATAAGAAGTCATTATGCAAACCAGTACGGACTGGAAATTGCCAACAAGATACGCCGGTTGGAGAATTTGAAGACCAAGCGCGCAAGATTTAGTACATCGTTAAATTTCTTGAAGAGATGCCGTGATCATAATCTCATCCCTACGTGTGTCAAGATATCACCCAAGACGAACATACGAGGGAGCGCTAAAATTCTAAACCAGGCAAGTACAAAACTGTTACGAGCTACCATACACGAAACTCGATCTGACCTCCACTACATAAATAATTGTGTTGAGATTATATCCAACGAACTTAAGACAGATTTATCAACATTTGATTTTAAAAATTGCATCGAAACATTAAATAAGCGCGAAATATCTAAATACAACGAATGCAAAAATAAACAAATAATAAAATATGAAAAACTATCAAAATCAAATGCTAATAATTTTATAAACACCGAGTGTAGGAACGGAACGCGCGCTACCATAGATAATACACTCTCATGCGCAGACCATAAACGCGCGGTGGTAAATCTGTCAAAACAATTATTGGATGAAAACACAGTTCAGGTTTTATCGAAAGGTTTAAATTTTGCTGTAACACCACGAAGGATGCCGTATGAAGACATTATTTGCAACGTTGAGAATAGTCTTTTTAAAAACAACTTGACAAAGGAAGATTCGGAGGCTATACGCCAAGACATTTCGTCTATATTGCGTCAAAACAAAGTGCCGAAACCAAATCTCCCCAGACATCAATATATCGCTTTAAAGAACTTGCGATCAATGAAGGACTTAACAATTCTCCGTGCAGATAAAGGGAATGCGACAGTAGTAATGGATACGTCGGATTATAACAATAAAATTGAACAACTTTTATCGGATGTAAGTACGTACAAAATGGTCAAAACAGACCCGACCAACAAAATTTTAAAGGCTACTGGCTCTTTAATAAAGAATCACTCCGACAAGTTAAATCTAGACGTAGACTTACTCGTTCCATCGTGTGCAAAACCACCTAAATTGTATGGGTTACCAAAAATACACAAGCTAAATGCTCCACTACGTCCCATTGTGAGTCAGATTGACACGCCAACCTATAGACTGGCTCAGCACGTAGCTAAAGTGCTTTCACCACTCAGAGGAAACACTAGAGCATCTGTGAAGGATTCATACCAATTTGTCAGTGATATTAAACACCTACAATTAGCTGACAATGAAACAATGGTTAGTTTTGATGTCCAGTCACTTTTTACAAGTTTACCGTTACAAGACTGCATCAAAATTGTCTCTAAGAGGTTAGTAGAGAATAACATCCCTGTGGAATATGCAGAACTACTCCAACATTGCCTCACATCTGGCTATATGTTGTGGAATGATCAGTTCTATGTACAAGTTGAGGGGGTAGCGATGGGCTCACCTGTATCTCCAGTAGTCGCCGATATCTTCATGGAGGACTTCGAGGAGACAGCCCTGAACACAGCCCCGGTCTCACCAAGGTTTTACAAACGGTACGTAGATGATACTTTCACAATTTTACCATCTGATAAAGTAACTGCATTTTTAAATCACCTTAACTCCATTAACAACAAAATCCAATTTACTATGGAGTTAGAACACAATAAATCTCTTGCCTTCTTAGACGTTTTAGTCATCCGTAATCCTGATCAGTCTTTAAGCCACACTGTGTATCGAAAAAAGACCCATACAGATAAATACCTGAACGGTGAATCTCATCACCATCCAAAACAGTTAGCTACCGTGGGTAAATCTTTGTTTCAGAGAGCACAAGGAATCTGTGACGAGAAACACCTGGGCGCTGAGCTGCAACATGTCAAGCAAGTACTGCGCGACAACAAGCTCCAAATTCCACGCCGCCGTCACAGAAACCGAGTGAAACCAGCCACAGTCGAACGTATCCCGGTTGTATTACCATATGTAAGAGGAGTCACCGACAAGATTGGCTACATCCTGAAGCGTGCTTCAATCAAAACTTATTTCAAGCCGCCTAAAAAGATTAGTCAATTTTTACCACCTGTCAAGTGCCATATACCTCTACAAGAACCAGGCGTATACAAGATTGATTGTGACTGTGGCCTCTCTTATATCGGCCAAACAAAAAGAAACGTAGGGACCCGCGTAAAAGAACATATAGCTGATGTGAAACACCGACGCTCTACGAAGTCTGCAGTTGCTGAACATTCAGAACAAGGCTCCAAGCATTACCTTAGATTTGACAAACCACAAATCCTTGCCAAAGAACACCGATTCCTACCTAGGATGATTCGCGAGGCTATTGAAATTAAAAAACATCCAAATTTCAATAGAGAAGATGGTTGGAAGCTTGCACAAGCCTGGGATCCAGTTATACATCTTATTAAATCGGACCCCAAAATACCAACTGCCAGACCTCAAGACACTGTGAGCTCTTTCTGCGTAGATCGGACCGTCATTAACAACTAATTTTTAAAAATGTATAATTAAAAAAATGAAGGTAGATATTGTAACATTAACTTTTCGGACCACCAACACCTCAGTCCGCCCCGTGACCACGAAGTGCTGCAAAGCCTTCGAAACGTCGGGAGAAAATAATAATTAAAAAACCGCGATAAAATCCGCAAAATAGTTTTATTTCAATGTCTAACATTCGCGTAAATATAAGAAGTCATTATGCAAACCAGTACGGACTGGAAATTGCCAACAAGATACGCCGGTTGGAGAATTTGAAGACCAAGCGCGCAAGATTTAGTACATCGTTAAATTTCTTGAAGAGATGCCGTGATCATAATCTCATCCCTACGTGTGTCAAGATATCACCCAAGACGAACATACGAGGGAGCGCTAAAATTCTAAACCAGGCAAGTACAAAACTGTTACGAGCTACCATACACGAAACTCGATCTGACCTCCACTACATAAATAATTGTGTTGAGATTATATCCAACGAACTTAAGACAGATTTATCAACATTTGATTTTAAAAATTGCATCGAAACATTAAATAAGCGCGAAATATCTAAATACAACGAATGCAAAAATAAACAAATAATAAAATATGAAAAACTATCAAAATCAAATGCTAATAATTTTATAAACACCGAGTGTAGGAACGGAACGCGCGCTACCATAGATAATACACTCTCATGCGCAGACCATAAACGCGCGGTGGTAAATCTGTCAAAACAATTATTGGATGAAAACACAGTTCAGGTTTTATCGAAAGGTTTAAATTTTGCTGTAACACCACGAAGGATGCCGTATGAAGACATTATTTGCAACGTTGAGAATAGTCTTTTTAAAAACAACTTGACAAAGGAAGATTCGGAGGCTATACGCCAAGACATTTCGTCTATATTGCGTCAAAACAAAGTGCCGAAACCAAATCTCCCCAGACATCAATATATCGCTTTAAAGAACTTGCGATCAATGAAGGACTTAACAATTCTCCGTGCAGATAAAGGGAATGCGACAGTAGTAATGGATACGTCGGATTATAACAATAAAATTGAACAACTTTTATCGGATGTAAGTACGTACAAAATGGTCAAAACAGACCCGACCAACAAAATTTTAAAGGCTACTGGCTCTTTAATAAAGAATCACTCCGACAAGTTAAATCTAGACGTAGACTTACTCGTTCCATCGTGTGCAAAACCACCTAAATTGTATGGGTTACCAAAAATACACAAGCTAAATGCTCCACTACGTCCCATTGTGAGTCAGATTGACACGCCAACCTATAGACTGGCTCAGCACGTAGCTAAAGTGCTTTCACCACTCAGAGGAAACACTAGAGCATCTGTGAAGGATTCATACCAATTTGTCAGTGATATTAAACACCTACAATTAGCTGACAATGAAACAATGGTTAGTTTTGATGTCCAGTCACTTTTTACAAGTTTACCGTTACAAGACTGCATCAAAATTGTCTCTAAGAGGTTAGTAGAGAATAACATCCCTGTGGAATATGCAGAACTACTCCAACATTGCCTCACATCTGGCTATATGTTGTGGAATGATCAGTTCTATGTACAAGTTGAGGGGGTAGCGATGGGCTCACCTGTATCTCCAGTAGTCGCCGATATCTTCATGGAGGACTTCGAGGAGACAGCCCTGAACACAGCCCCGGTCTCACCAAGGTTTTACAAACGGTACGTAGATGATACTTTCACAATTTTACCATCTGATAAAGTAACTGCATTTTTAAATCACCTTAACTCCATTAACAACAAAATCCAATTTACTATGGAGTTAGAACACAATAAATCTCTTGCCTTCTTAGACGTTTTAGTCATCCGTAATCCTGATCAGTCTTTAAGCCACACTGTGTATCGAAAAAAGACCCATACAGATAAATACCTGAACGGTGAATCTCATCACCATCCAAAACAGTTAGCTACCGTGGGTAAATCTTTGTTTCAGAGAGCACAAGGAATCTGTGACGAGAAACACCTGGGCGCTGAGCTGCAACATGTCAAGCAAGTACTGCGCGACAACAAGCTCCAAATTCCACGCCGCCGTCACAGAAACCGAGTGAAACCAGCCACAGTCGAACGTATCCCGGTTGTATTACCATATGTAAGAGGAGTCACCGACAAGATTGGCTACATCCTGAAGCGTGCTTCAATCAAAACTTATTTCAAGCCGCCTAAAAAGATTAGTCAATTTTTACCACCTGTCAAGTGCCATATACCTCTACAAGAACCAGGCGTATACAAGATTGATTGTGACTGTGGCCTCTCTTATATCGGCCAAACAAAAAGAAACGTAGGGACCCGCGTAAAAGAACATATAGCTGATGTGAAACACCGACGCTCTACGAAGTCTGCAGTTGCTGAACATTCAGAACAAGGCTCCAAGCATTACCTTAGATTTGACAAACCACAAATCCTTGCCAAAGAACACCGATTCCTACCTAGGATGATTCGCGAGGCTATTGAAATTAATAAACATCCAAATTTCAATAGAGAAGATGGTTGGAAGCTTGCACAAGCCTGGGATCCAGTTATACATCTTATTAAATCGGACCCCAAAATACCAACTGCCAGACCTCAAGACACTGTGAGCTCTTTCTGCGTAGATCGGACCGTCATTAACAACTAATTTTTAAAAATGTATAATTAAAAAAATGAAGGTAGATATTGTAACATTAACTTTTCGGACCACCAACACCTCAGTCCGCCCCGTGACCACGAAGTGCTGCAAAGCCTTCGAAACGTCGGGAGAAAATAATAATTAAAAAACCGCGATAAAATCCGCAAAATAGTTTTATTTCAATAGTTAAATCAGTTGCGAGTTGTTCTTATTGATATTGTGATTCCCGTTCTTATATATGCATTCTTACTACATACTACCATAATTGTAAAAAAATGTGTATCTGGTTAATGTGCATAATTTTACTAAGTAACCAAGTCCACGTAGTCAGATTTCTAAGTTAAGCAAATCTAGTTGTTTAGATAATCGTTACTAGGTATCTACAGCGCACAATTTCTTAGTTGTTTTATCTGTTTAAATCCTTGCCAGGACGAAACCAAAATATGACACCAAATAAAAGGCAGTTCATATCCAGTTTTGCTACAATCCGTCAAGCGACGGGACTATCTGGCCAAAATCGGGTTAGCTAGTCACCATAAGCACAGGTTGGCAGGCCGGCAGGCCGGCAGGCGTGTTAGCCACGCCGCGCCGCCCTGACAGCGTCGTAATGGATTGTTTACCTCCGCACGGACGTCCGCCGCCTCCGTCGATCACTGACACCGACCTAATTACATGTAAATAAATACGGACCTGATGTGATCTCAGAACACTCGCAACATTGCTTTCGAATCTCGACGCGCCATTTTAATTTTGTCCCGCGTGGACATGATGCGTGGTGTTTCTACCCCGTTTTTAGACTTTGAATAATTGAATATTTTGACCTTTTATTTTTATTCTGAACTAACTGAGTTCGGTCTTGAATTCGGATCAGTAAAATGACGAATACCTATAAACGTCTTAGTTTGATTTTAGTCCCAAGTATGTATTTCTAACATCATTCATCACGCAAAATAAATAACACCGGTATATCTGTTTTTTAAAAAATATTTTACATAGGTAAGCAGGGTTTCGCGCCTATATTATTTGATAAAAGGAATTATAAGTATAAAAGGACATTTTCAATAATAACCTAGGAAAATATATGTCTGTTTCGCAATATTCTGAATAATAATAATTGCAGCAACGGGTTGGGGTGAGAGTATACTGATGATATAGGAGTGCAGGTCCCGCGGGTGCAATAAAGACTGGCTCGGTACGATATCGGATCACGGGCCGCAACGTGAATCCACCTGCGACTAGGACCACCAACGTACTATGCTCGTAATATACAAAACTTATGGTGTCCCGACTACATTTGGATTTTTTTATATTACACTAGATGTTGCTTGCGGCTTTGCCCACATGACAAGCCTTTTCGTCATAATTATGCCGCTCTATTTGGTCTATTCTATACGATAATTTTACAAATATTTCATAGATGCTCTAAATTCATCAATGTCAGTGCATTCAAACGACCAAGATCTGGCCACGTGCATGTCACAATAAAAACACAGTTATTAACAAAATGAATTTTAATCGAGAAAAAACCGCGAAATTAGATTCGCATAATGTAACCGAATCACGAATGTCACAGACGGCACTAGACAAATTGGCATTTAAAACTAATGACAAATTGTGTAAGTTGCTTATTGTTGAACTCGTGCAAGTGAGTTTCATTCTACTTAGACTGAGTGCTTAGTGCGCTGTAAAATTCTAACTAAAGCCATTTAGAAATTGAATTATGTTTAAGTGATTCATACTTTCTAAAAGCGTATAAAAGTGTGATTTATTTTTAATGGAGTTATTACGATTATTACTCCCTAGAAATCTTCCCTAAAGAAATTTCCCGAGACGTAAAAAGTTTTGTAATCGTCTCAGACTACGATAGGGTGCGGGTATTCCACTTATGCTTATAAAATTTTCTATAGACAGGAAAATGTAAGCCCGGAGCTCACAGAAGACATGGAACAAGGCTCAGCCGCGCGGTACATTGGCCCCACACAAAATATTGTGCAGCTCGGGTAAACGCGCCGCTCTAACTTCCAATACAATATAAATTGCACTTTGAAAATGCCCTGTACTTCAAACTGTATGCATACGATACACAACTTTAACACCCGCCACGAGAGCATATTTCGGCGGGCCGAGCGTCGCGGCGCGGAGTAGTGGCATAATACCGGTAATGTGGTGTCGCCTTTCTGTGGCGAGATAAGGGTACGCGACATTGACTATTCAAAGGGTTGCGGTCTTCAAAATTTGCGTTCAATAAGTCCGGGATACCCGCGCATCACCTCTGAGTTAACGCGCAATTTGCGTTCAGCCTCGCCGATATTTCAACTAAATGCCAGATAGCTCATTTATTGATGTTTTAATCATGACTCATTCGATTGCCACGAAAATGCGGCTGCAAGCTTTACTCGTTAGAGCATTATTGTAAGCTCGGTTAATGCGCTCCATTTTGTTTGTTTGTGTTTTGTCGGCCTAAAATACTTGCGAATATGTAACTGTGCAAATATATCTTTTTGGTGCGGTTTCACGAGAGCTGCATTTTTGTGTTGTTTATTATCCTTGTGCCGTTTAAAAATTAAGATGCACCCTTTTACTGTTTTATGTAACAATGTAAAATTCAGTTTGGTACCTCGGGATCGGCCAAGAAATAATTACGTAAGTAAGAAATCCATACTTATTTATTCGGAGCGTGTCTGGAGGTGCCTTATTTATTTGCAATTTGTTGGATATCGTTTGGTAGGTAGGTGCCTTAATGAGGCAATAACAATAAATAAAGACCCAAAAGTTTTCTCAGCACTTCACCCTCCGCATCGCTCCGAGTCCGGACCCTCGCAAGGAACCACCTTAAACTCATACGTAACTGGAAAACGTTATAATTATTTAGAAGGTTCGCTGTGTTCACATTATGTGCGTATAATTTGTTTTCGTGGCGCGATTGTGTAATTGTTATTTATAAGGAAATTAGTTGTGTTCGTGCCGCGTTAGATAAACTAATTAAAGTGTCTAAACAATACGAATCTGAAATTTCGGATGGCGACTCTTTCATTCTGGCAATGAGAAAAAAGGGACGGTTACAGACAAGCGTTGAGAATACTAACTGCCCTGCTTACTTCGGGAAGATCTTCGTCGGAATGTCGAAGGTGAGGTTTTGTAGAATGGCTATTAAGTATTTGACATGAAAAAGAACGAAAGATCTCTCATCTTATATCTGCTGATTCAGGCTGAGCAGAGTCGTATCTCGGGATGAGCCATTTAAAAGAAAGATTTTACGTAGTTAAGGTAATTTGTGGAGTCGTACTTTTTTCTTTGAAAACTATTGATATCGAATAAAAAATTGCTCAAGTAATCTTAAAAGGAAGCTTGACTAGTTTACAAAGACTGAATTGGCATTATTCGAAAATCAACTTTCGCTAAACGGTTTTAAATAGATTTTGTATTACCATAACAGCCCTGCATATATTGCCCACTGCTGAGCATGGGCCTCCTCTACAACTGAGAGGGTTTAGGCCTTAGTCCACCACACTGGCCTAGTGCGGGTTGGCAGACTTCACATACCTTCGAAATTCCTATAGAGAACTTCTCTGATATGCAGATTTCCTCACGATGTTTTCCTCCACCGTTAAAGTGAGCGAAAATTCACAAAGAATACACACATAACTTTGTAGAAAAGTCAGAGGTGCGTACCCTTGGGTTTTGAACCTGCGGACATTCGTCTCGGCAGTCCGTTCCACTCCTAGGCTCCAACTAGGCTATCGCCGCTTGTTTTGTAGTGATTTAGATTTTGTATTACCATACCATACCAGCCATGTATTATATACTGCCCACTGCTGAGCATGGGCCTCCTATACAACTGAGAGCGTTAAGGCCTTAGTCCACCACGCTGGCCTAGTGCGGGTTGGTAGATTTTGTATTGCCACTTACGAATTCATAATATTTACATAAGAATTCTGGTCCATTGATTGTCCATTTTCCGCACGCATATTATCACGGGTTGTCGTATAGGTGTCAACATTTCCGGTATCGAATATTGGTTTTTTACCTCGCCTACGGGTTTGCTAAATCGACAGCTGTTACCGCTTGTCCACTATTCAGGTTGACGACTAAATGTGATCTTTAAATATGGGACGATTTAAATAGAAAATCATATTTGTTACCTTATTTGATATAGTTTTGTTATTTTATATTTATATTACAGCTATAATAAGACTTAGCATTTTACTTTAGAGTATAAGAAATACGTCAAATCTAAATGGTTATAAGAGAGGTTAATAAAATTGTAAGCATTAAATGCCTGATTTTAATGGGAATAATTAGCCGTTTGCTTCTTAAACGTAGATACGTCACAATGCTAAGTTCTCAAAAACGGTCGTACATTCATCAGTGTTCATTCATAGCGCACCCCTCGTGCTCTCAAGTGCCCTCGACATCACCTCTACTCAATACTTAAACCTGAGAAGTATTGCTCAACTTTGTTTTAATACATTTATAAAATATCCACATACATAGAAAACAAAGTATTTTTTGTTTGCCTTTCTTTGCTATTGAAAATTCAAAATGTTTTAAAGAAAAAATAAGGTGGTTTTTAGTGGAATTGTGGCTATTTTTCGATAAACTTTATATCTCAATTCAAGTAGTTTAAGCGTCAACTGGTAAAGTGGAACTCAACTCCACCTAAAGTATAGCACTTAGGTTAAATATTCTTGCAATATACCATCCAAGGAACCTGGATGCACGTCATTTATTGAAGTTATACTTCTTTTGGCGCGTTAGGGAAAAATGATGAGAGTAAATTTTTACGATGCGCGCGTACACCGTCACGAAACACCGACACCCTGAAGTAGCTATAGTCAACATTTTAGTTGAATTTTGAACGTAGAATAAGGCGAAAGATATTGAAGTTATACTTCTTTTGGCGCGTTATTTAAAAAGATTTATATCTTGTTACGCCAAAGAAGTGTAACTTCTAACGCGTGTACAGTCACTAGCATAAGTAGCTGAACAAATTCAAAATTTCAAATCGCCTACATATTTTTTTGTTCTTACTAATCTTTTTTTTCTTTTCACAAAATAAAATAAAAGAGATTTACTTTACTTCAGACAAAGAAAAAAAGGTTTAGGTTTAACTTAAAGCGTATATAGGCGATTTGAAATGTTGATTTTGTACAGATATTTATGCTTCTGACTGTACATAAGTACACACACACTTTTTTTTATCTTAGCACAGCAATGGGATTACATTGCGTCTGGTGGCTTACCACCAGACGCAGACTGTTGTGCAGTCAAAATATAATGTCGGTCGACGAGAGATGATAGAGTAAGCAATAGTTGCTAAAATTATAATAGGGTAGTTGACAACTTTTTTTAATACATTTATCAAAAATGTATGCCATCCAAAATGTAACGGAAAAATAATTTTCAAAATTGGGGCAATAATTAGTAAGTTATAAAGCTCTGAAATTTGGTGGAGGGTAGTTGTCAAATAACAGTAATATTACACTGTGACGTCTCACATCACCGAGAGTTCGATTCCCGGGTCGGGCATAGTGATATTGGATTTTTCTACCCAGTATCAGCCCGGAGCCTGGAAATTGTGCCCAATAGTGGCGATAGGCTCGCCCCCTATCACATCATGGGACGGAATACGCACGGCGAAAAGTGGGTGCACTAGTTGCGCCTCTGCCTACTCCTTCAGGGATAAAAGGCGTGAGTGTGTGTGTTTGTGTGCTTAAAATTATGAAGTCCAATAGGACTGTAAGAAAACTGCATCTACACCGACTGACCTTGGAACGCGACACTTCAAAACGGACCGGACCATATAGTGCGGCATGATATATTAGGCACCTATCAGCATTTAATTCCAGTTACCCGCTAGCTATACTCCGAAAACCGACATTGTACTTTATACATATTTTAATATTTGAAATATTCATTCCTTAAAATACCAAAACATGAATTTCCAAAACATTTTAAACTGAAAACCTTCAAATCCATGTACATGAGTCATAAAATCGACTCCACTTTATTCTTTTACGGCTGGATTTCTAGCAGCGGCATATCCTCTAGACACGGCCTGACATAAAGTCGTCCGGTCATGTAAAATCAATGTGTTCAGGTGTTCCCGAATTCCCAGGGGCACTGTAAAGTCTCTAGACTCTTGCGGTGCGCACCGGTAACACGACCATGTGGTACCTCGTAGTTTATTATATGCTATGCTCCGAGTTTCAAAGGGACTTGAGAACAGCTTTCTATGTTGCATGTATGTATAGAATAAATTAAACGGGAATCGGGTCTGATATTGTCCCTGAATACGATACAGGAGCGTTTATATAACACAATATAATAGAGAAATAGTTTCCTAAACTCATGTTTTTAAAGGAACCTATTTTAAAATAAAATGTAAATTATGCAGATACGTATGTAACTATTAGGTAGGCCACCCATGTTTTTTTTTGAGCTTGCTTTAGACAATGAAAACCCGATGTAATTTGGGCGCTTGGAAGTAAAGTAAAAAAACACAAACATTGTGTTATTCCAAGACTAGGCTGAATCTCCTATCATCCCTGATTCATTCTAGATGTTAATACAAACAGGTACATTTACAAAAACTAGCCTCAGTTATTTTTGAATTAGCGGCGAAATTATATTTTTCATTATAACATCAAAATACTCTTGGACTAATATTACAGCAACCGGAATTGTACGAGGTGCTTTACTTAGACTTTAAAATGATCTAGCTCGTACTCGGTACAAATAATGCAAGTATTCTAACAGTATTTCTAGTGTTTCCAACATTTTTCTGCTGTAGCTTAGTAGTTTCCATTATTCATATACGGAACGTGGAAGAAAATTAAATATCCGCAAAATAGTGGCGAAATTATATTTTAGCATGAAATGTCTGGTTAAATTTATTATTTAACCCGTTCATTTTAATAACTAAACGTTTTAAAGTAATTTGTATAATAATTATCATATTACGACAAAGCCTTTTATTTCGTCATAAAATAGTAGGTATTTTGTATCGCGTCACAAAATACAGGAAGAACTTATTAAATGCATTTCTGTAATAACACTACAACATAAAAACTATAACATCACAGGCGGATATATATTAACACTCGAGCAAAAGTCCAACACAGTAATATGGTCGAGTGCGTTTGCTAATCTTTGGATACAAATAACCTCCGCAGAGCAAGTTAATACACCGCTCCACGTACATGCATTTTATGATAATATGACAGGGTGCAATATAGATTACCGCTTACGGTACATTATGTAAATATTGTGGACATTATTTCACAATTTGTTTACCCGTGATGTCGCTCCGCCGACCGCAGCGCATGCTTTTCATTACAAATACATTGACAACCGACGCACAACCGATCAAGATAATACAATAATGCACAAAACCCCACATTATTTAACAAATTACAAAAGTTATTTAATGCACGCACTGGTTTTAATTAAATTATTGCTGAAATAAAACACGAAGTTCGCAGTACGAAAATGTTTATGGGGCACTATCGCATTTGCATGTAATGAAAATTTCAACTAAATTACTTCTGCATGTACTTTTTCGTGCATGTTATACTGGAGATTTTAATCTGAATATCGAACCCATTTCCTTTTTGTAGCGGCCAGGTCAGTCGAGTTTGATGCCTAAAGAATTTTGACTGACGCTCAGGTACCTAGTTATGAAAGGTATCGGGTTTAGATTCAACCCAGATTAAGAATACGGATAAGTAATTTCCGCCAAGACGTTTATTACATGGAAGACAGTTAAGCATGTATATTAGAGGAAAAACAGTCCACCACGAGCAAAATAGGAAAAACAGTCCACCACGAGCAAAATAGGAAATTACAAAAAAAACTCATCATAAAAAACTACGTTTTACACAAATGAAGCAGATAAAGTTCGATTGTTACATCCCAACGTAAGTTACACATTAATAGTGTTTTCAGAAAGTTTTATGCTTCGCCGAGTACAAAGAACTTAGAGTATACATAGAGATAGAAACGGCAATGATATAGTGTCGGGCTGGCGGCCGTTCCCTCAGGGACGATAAACCCTTCCCGGCGCTTCCCTTCTACTCTTCTTTATGGGAAGGCCGGAATGGCCAGCCCAGGTGAACAGGTAGCTAGATTGCGAAAGTATTTTTAGAACATCTTGTCGGTCGTTGGGTGTTTTCCCTTTGTTATCAAATGGGAGACATTGGAAGTGAATTTTCGGTTATAGGTGCGCTTAATGTATCCGTGAGGCTTAGGAGCCGAAGGTTGTTCTCTTTTATGGCGTGTGGATAAAGAAATATTCTACAAAGGGTTTTCGCTGTGGATATAAAAAGAACGAAAATTAGTTTTGTGGATCAACGTTTAGCTTACAAGCATAAATGAGAATTGAGTTTAATTGTGTTATCAACGTCGAAAATTCATACGTGTGAGTCGTAAACATGGCAACACTGGCATTATTATTCTAAATTTTGAAATATACAAAACATTCATGCCTGAGCATTTTATGTTTAACATTCCAACAAAATGTGTTTGGAGAATAAAAAAGCGCAAATAAACAAGTTTCATTTGATGTAGGTATATTTTGAGATTTGTTGGATTTAATAGAAATCGCATCGATGCTCTGTGGTATTAATGAATTATTAAAGTTGATCTAAGCCATATTGGCTACGCGGCAACAGAAAAAAATCCGACATCCATTTGTTATTTCCATTTGAAACGGCGCAGGTTTTTATCGCATGTTGTAGCAGACGTTCGTTGTTTGATATCTTCCTAGCTTTATTTGCAAATCGCGTGCCGCAGGTACAGGTTTAGACTCGTAATACTTACTTGTTGAATTACCTTTGTTCAAGTAGAATTTCGTTTCGAATGAATGCTTTATTTTTTAGTGGTATTCGAACCGTGTTTGTCGTGTTGATGTCCTTTAGTGTGCCCCGACGGCGAGTTTTTAACCAGTTCAATTACGTATTAGATGCCATAAATCATGTTACATTTTTGCACCGTGCAACCTAGATTTTTTTCAGGTGAATATTATTTATTGCGAAGTATGCATTCATCGTTTAAATATAAATACATTTTAATAAGTGCCAGTAAATAATACTGCATCAAGTACTAAAGATTATGGGCTCTTAATCTTTGCATCAATGTAGTCAACTATAATTCTTTTAATATAATCAGAATTTATAACATAAAATGATGCAAAATATTTACGAGCGGCAGTCAAGCCTTTCACCACCATATTTCTTAAAGTTTTCTTTAAACAACCAGTGAGCTTAGAATGTGGCAAAAAACAACAACTCGTAAGACGATGTCGTTTAATCTTGATGCTTGTGATTGGTTGAGAGACCAATAATTCAGTCACGTGTTGGTCTCCCAACTAATTTATTGGAACCAAACGGACTCGTATCTTCTTTTTTGCCACATTCTAAGCCCACTGATCAGTAGTTTAAAAAGCGATGGCACGTAATAGGGGCCCTAGGTGGCTGATTGGCGGAATGCGCAGTACAGACGGCTCGTGTGTCCGCATGAACCATGAATTGATAATGAGGGTGTAGAGGAGGTGCATTTTGTGGGGGCTGCGCTGTGCCCTTAGCTCCGTTTATATTGCGCTGTCATGTAAAAACAAATATGTACGCTACAATTGTATGTTAATGCATGTAAGAAAACAATGCATTTACATGTAAATTTAACTGAATTGCATGGATTATGGAGGTGCATTTAGTGAATAACTTCACATGGTTATGTGCGGGTGAAAGAGATATTTTAATTGAAACTTTTTTTATGAAACAACTAAAAGCCATATTGTATGAAAATATTTTTACGATAGCGCTACGAAATTGTTCTGTTGGAACTGGCATGTATACTATAAGAGAGTCAGTATATTTGTAAGGAAGTATACATATATATTATATCTATACCTGTTTGTATATTAACCATTACCGGTAGATTAACTAAACCATAATATGAAATTGCCCATAAAACGGAGAATGTGTTTGCTCTCAGAAAATAACTGCCTATTGGGTTCAAGCTAATTTGTGATAAAACACAGTGCAAACTCCTAATTACGATGCAAATTGATCGTTCAGATCACCGCATTCATAAAATAGCTCTCGTCAAAATATATATTTTCATTTTCAAAATGTTTGCAGCAAAATTCATCGTTAAAACCGCCGATATAATAATATAAGGTGGAACCCATTAAATTATATCAACAATTAACAGTTCATCCATTAGATAAATATTCAGCCGAATTTGCGAGGCTAATGCCGAATTTGGGATATTGTGTGTTTATTAAGTTGTGTTTTATCAACTATATCTTTCATCCTATGCACACGAAATATAATATTGCTGCGAGATTCCAATTATTGCAACTTAATTTTTGCGTCTGCATTTATAAAAGACTAGTACCTATTGCTCGCGGCTCCGACCGCGCGAAATAGATTTTCCGAGATAAAAATATTTTCCTGGGATAAAAAGTAGCCTATAGCACTCACGAGTAATGTAGCTTCCTATTAGTGAAAGAATTTTTAAATTATTTCAGTTCAGTAGTTCCTGAGATTAGCGCGTAAAACCAAACAAACTCTTCAGCTTATAATATTATGGTATAGAAAGTATAGATGAAAGAATAACGAGTTTCCCACACTTGACAAAGTATAACGTAACTAAGTTTTACTATAATCGTTGTAAGCATTCGCATTGAAACTTTGAAGAATACGTCGACGTCGCAGACTTTGATCCAAGTGAAGCCGGCTGTCAACATTTGCCTACGCGATTTTGCCCCCGAGGCCGGCGGGGAAATGACATGCCCCTTTATTCCGGTCTTTACAGCGAGATGCAATTGCATGAGCAATTTTCAAAGAAATACAGCCCCAAGGTGAGCCCGAGACGTACTTTATTCAAAGCGCTCGTGACCACGCTTGTATTTTTAATTTTAGAATTAGGCTGCGACCTGAAGGTTTAATGCCGGCTATTTGCTTACCTTGTTGCTTAAATAGATAGATCAATAGTCTACACTCTACAAACTTTTTCCAATATAATTGTTCGTATGATTACGGTTAAATAGTAAATAACAAAATCCTCATTATATTTTTTTCTATAACAACGCCACGTTAACCTTTGGTGTAATTTTATAGGCCAGATAATAAGGTTAAACGAGTACAATACTTTGACGTTAAACTATATTAAATGTGTCGATTTATATAATGTCGATAATACTTCTACTCATATTATCTGTCAATAAAATATTTATAACTATTGTCACCATGCACCCCACGCATTTTTTACAATAAAATTCATTTTTTTCTTATTTACACTATTCTTAATTCAAATTTATTTTCTATTTTTAGTTGGATTTTCTATAATGCGTGTTTTTTAGTTTTTTTAAACTATTATTTATTTTTATTGGAACGAAGTTCCTTATTGCGCGTTGTGAAAGGGGGCTGGACGGAAAAGTTGTCACGACACTTTTTGCTATTATCTTACTAATATGAACCTTAAATACAATGCGTAGAAGCTATAATTCTTGAAACGAGTATATTTTTATTTATTTTATTTATTAAAGTCATTAAAACCCTTTCTTACTAATCTAATATAAACCTTAAATACATTGCGTAGAAGCTATTTCCCCAGCGTTGGCACGGCACGAGTACAAAAGAATCGAACGTAACATTCTTTTTTCAAATTTTGTTGATTTATTCTACTTTGGTTACTGACATTTACCAATAACAAGACTAAACGTGCTTTGCTCGCGTTTAAAAATCTACTTTATGTGGTAAGCGTAAGATCGAATTTGTGTTTAGTCAATCAAAATTTGTGATAAAAATGCTATGCAATAGCTTTACCGCGGCAATCTCCGAGTGCCACACGTATTTATTTGTTTTTTTCTCTAGAAACTTATGTATTGGAACGGAAATAGGAAAATATTTATATATTTATATATATACACACTCTGTTATATAAATAAAATTTTATTACAATTCCTTCACTAATTAATCGAAAGGAACTTCGTTCCATCCGGGTGTCCCTTGACACCTCTCATTGCTTTTTTTTTTTGTTCTGTTCTACTATTGTCCAACAAATGTCACTAACAAAATATATAAATTGACAAAAATCTCATTTTGCAAATTGAATAATGGCATAATCTTATCAAATTAGTGTATTGTTATCGGTCCTCGACAAACCTACAAAGTTTGGCTAAAATATGACCGTTTAAAGTGGGTCAAAATCGCGCCCAAAGGAGTCGGAGTCGGAGAGTTACAAACATACATACAAACATACCAAACAAATTATGATAATACTCAAAAGCGGCATCTTTCGTAACCTAAATATTAGCATATTTATTGGCAACGGCCGTCAGTATTATCGAATGATTCGGTTAGTTATCTATTCACAAAGGAGCATAGTGTGTGGCAGTAAAAAATGAGATGCACATTTTCAGAGCATCGTAGTGGGGAAATGGGAGAGTGCGCGTCACCGCCGGCCGAGGGAGCAGAAATCACGACAGCAAACATTGACTTTAGACTTTTACTCTTTTACTCACTTAGCCTAACTCCCGACTGCACTGCAAATCACTCCACTCGAAGCGAAGAGCAAGTTTTAAATTCAAAAATTTTCTTTAAATGATTTAAAAGCATCGACTATGAAAGTTTATAAAGTTATTGAAATCTCGATGGCATTTTGCTTAATATTTAACACTTCGGGATACATCTTTTCAAGTTGTTAATATAATTGTTGAGTTCAATACGACGTCGAGTCTTTTATTTGACTGTGTAGATTTCAAAGAATTGCAGTTGGAAAGGAACAGTCGGATCGGTTTCCCTCAAGCTGTATGAAGGAGCCACATAATCACAATCGGCTATGCAAAGACCAGTCAGCATTATTAGAAGATCGTTGCAGCTCCCCCGATTGCCTTCCGTTTGAGAAACGACGTGCATTTAATCTTTTCAGACGCTTTCAAATATCCGCTCATTAACTTGTGTACCCACTTCAGAGATCGCCGATTTGTTACATTAAATCGCGTCGATAGAATAAAATAGCGCTCGGAATGGCTTAGATATCAGAAAGAGCTATTCACACCGCACCTTTATCCATCCCCAAGAGTTTTAAATAAAAAGGACTCAAGATACCTCCTCATAAAACGTTCACTGAAATTGACGTAACACGGCGACTAATTAATCAACTTTGTTTACTTGTACAAATTGTGTAGATATTTACTGCTAAGCGCCCGTTTTGGTTCGTTTTAATAGCCAATCATTCCGAACTTTGTTTTGTTAATCTTGAGGTGGGTTATTATTTTCAATTAATTTTAAGTGGGCCTATCTCATTTATATTACGAGAGTGAGATTCTTTGGTAATATAAAGCTCAATTTTTCGTTGTGAAAATTTCTTTGGTTTTATTATTCTGTGCTTATTTTCTAGTCTTTTTTGTTCAGCTATATCAGCTTCAGTGCTGTAGTCAGTTGCGTGACTTACTCAGTGTTATTTATGTCCATATTCTTTTCATGTTGCTCAATAAATATACTCGTATTTGTGTTCGACCAGTAAATCATTATTTTACACATATTGTTTTACCCGCCAACTTTGTCTTTGTGGGACCCTATCTATGTATAAAATTGAGCCAATATGTTTCTTCTGGTAATGCCTTTTGCCATTGTTTCGTGCTATTTATTTGAGTCTATAGGAAAAAATAAGTGTGCTCGTAATGTATACTTGTTTAACATATTTTTTAGCTTTAAATACTAGTATTTTATGTATTTTACATAGATATAAGAGATAGAAGTATATGTATGGGTAATTTGATGGTGACTCATGGCACGTGGAAGTTTAAAGAGTTAAAATAAAAAAGAGCAAAAACTGAATCACCTCACTGGCCCAGAGGCAGCACGCGCCGGCCGTGAACCGTGTAGCACGGGGTTTGATTCCCCGAGCAATCAGTCCTTTGTCTTACGATTCGAAATACAAAATATGAATTCTGAAATGGGCACTGAAACTTTTTTACCACAAAGTAAAGATTTATAACATACTAGAAAATGATTTTAATAATAATATCGTACGAAGAAAAATCGATAATAAAAAATCTTTAACCGTCGACATATTCCATCACGCGTATAAATTCGTTGATTAATAGCACGCTCTCAATAAATTTAATAGCTTTAACTGATTCATACAATTTATAAAGTTTCACACATGAAAATATTATATTATACAAGGTGAGATTTTATAGACATTTTTTTTGCGTAAGTCTTTAAATTACATTTTTATAAATGTCGTCCGCTCTATTCTGAGTTTTATGCCAACAAAATCGTAGTCTTTTATTCTGTATTCTTCTAGACACATTATTATTAGTTGAAATTCTCTCTAACCACCTTATGTCGTGGACGAAAGTCTAGTTGGAAATGAAACGGACTGTCGAGACGGATGTCCGCAGATTCAAAACCACACACACCTTTTTTCGAAGTTATGTGTATATTGTTCATCAATTATCGTTCACTTTAACGGTGAAGGAAAACATTGAGAGGTAACCTACATACCTGAGAATTCTCCAAAAAAGTAAATAATCCTACTAATATTGTAAACGCGAAAGTTTGTAAGTATGGATGTTTGTTACTCTTTCATGCAGAAACTACTAAACGGATTTCGATGAAATTTGGCACACGGTTAGATCATGTCCTGGATTAACACATAGGCTAGTTTTTATTTATTTATACTTTATTGTACACATACATTAGGAAAATACAGTATATTCACTAGAAATAAAGTACAATTGGCGGTCTTATCACTCAAGGCAATTTCTTACAGACAACCGTAGCGTGAAGACAGGGAAAGGAAAAGAAAGGGCAGTTGAGGTGTACACTGTACAAGACAGAATATATTGTCACAAATACATACATATAATTACAAACAGATAACAAATACACACACATACATATAGTTTTTATATAATACTAGCTTTTGCCCGCGGCTCCGCCCGCGTGAATAAGTTTTCCCGGGATAAAAGTCCCGCTTTATATTTTCCCGGGATAAAAAGTAGTCTATGTGTTAATCCAGGACATAATCTACCCGTGTGCCAAATTTCATCGAAATCCGTTCCGTAGTTTTTGCGTGAAAAGTTATTAAATTACTAATATCGTTATTAAGAAATAGGGGTTGATTGTAGAGGGTTGAAAATTTTGGGTTGTATGTATTTTTTAATGCTGTATAATAAAAAAATAAAAACAAAAAATTATATCTAAAACATAAAAAAAAATTTTTGGGTTGAACAACCCTTATCACTTAGGGGTATGAAAAATAAATAGTAGCCGATTCTTAAACTTACTGAATATGAATGTAAAATTTCATCAAAATCGGTTCAGAGGAGGAGGAGTAAGGTAACTAACATTGTGACACGATAATTTTATATATAAGATATATATATACATATCAATATCAAAAAAAAAGAAAACAAAAAAGAAAAAAAGCAGGTAAATAACGTGAATATAAGGAATAAATTAAAGACAAATTCAGCAGGAAAGAAAGTAGTCTTTAACCATTTTTTTTTAAATTGGTAGCGATTGTGCACGTCTTACAGCGACGCATTCCACAATCGAATGGCTTGAATGGCAAAAGATTTGTCCATAAGTGATTCTTGCGCCGGTATTTTCAATGTCAGGTTCTCTGATGATCTCAAACCCTTTACCCTTCTCAAACTTTTTATCCCGGGAAAATATAAAGCGGGACTTTTATCCCGGAAACACTTTTTAACGCGGGCGGAGCCGCGGGCAATAACTAGTTATTATTATTTCAACATCCTTTAAACTTATCTAACAGTACTAAAACCCTCTCGATACGTAGTATATCGCGTTTAAGTTAACGTAAGTAGATATCACGTATACCTACCCTTTGGGAAACATAATTGGCGTTAATGTAATAGATCCTAACTGCATTATCTTCTGACAGCATCAGTAATAGCGTCTGTACACTGGTATAACCCGGGTAAAATCAGAAAACATTTGTCCAAGCTACAGTTGCCTGATAAAACAATAAATATTTGAATATTTTAACGTCGAATTCGGATAAAGGGATGTAAATGACTAGCTCGTCCAATTTGCATTGAACAGATTAACGTCATAATCGGCGCGATTCAATCAGCGATCCCGAGAACCCTGGACAGAAGGGGTGTGCCGGAGGGGGGAGGAGTGGAGGGTTTGAGGAGGAAATACCATTTAACGGGAATACTAATAACTTCAGATAAAATGCTAATTTTGTGTTCATTCGATATAGTTGAAGAAGATAGGCTGCCATCAATACGGGATTGGTACAGCCGTTATTTAGAATGGCCTAGTATAGTTAAATTAGTTTCTAGGGTACTTGCAATGGTGTGTACTAAGAATTTAATATATCCTTTACAATGTGTTCTAGACGACGAGAACATTTTTCACTCATATTTTTTTTTGGATTCATTGACGAAACGAGCATGCCGTTCGCCTGATGGTAAGCGACACGACCACCCATAAACAGTAGCAACACCATTCATCACTTTGAGCTACAAAGTACCTACTGTGTGGCATTCCACTGCGCTCGTCATCCTGAGACATTAGGTGTTAAGTCTCATTATGTCCAGTAGTTACACTGGCTACAATGCCCTTCAAACCGAAACACAACAGTGCATGCACACTGCTACTTGGCGGTAGAAATAGACATTGTGATGGTACCCACCCAGACGGACTCTTACATATGAGAGACCTACCACCAGTAAATGACTGACAGTTAACCACTCATAAATGAAATTAAGCGACGCTAGTTAACTTGAAGGTTATTAATGTTCGGGTAGAAGATTTATAACATTTTTCTTATAAAGGTAGCGCAAGATCACTTTTAAAATTAAAAGCAATTACGCTACAATATATTTTATTTATTTACAACAAGCCGATAAGCCTTGAGTTCCTACATTTAGATAGTATAAAGAAAATTAAAATTTCACGATTTCAATATAGTTTGAATAATTATTAAACAAAAGTTCTAGCTATGTTCTTGGCACCAGCTTGTCTTGCTACTCATCGCTATCAGACGAATGAACAATGAAGTTATTAAAAAAAATCAAGCATAATAAGTTGGGCAGGGTTTACCCAGCAATAACCTAATTATCGACTAGCAAATGACTAGACAAAACGGAGGTATTTCTTCGAACATAAATCACATCTAAGTTTAAATAATACGTGCAACGTCGAGTTTCGAGTTACGTTTACCAATCGGAACGGCTTAAGCAATCCGCTGTAAGAACACTCTATATTGATTCAGGAGTGAGTGTTTCCGGAAGGTTAGATAAGCACGAAACGTGACTGTTGGAGTCCCCGCCGGACCAGCCGTGTGGATCTTTTGACTTTTGTTACACCTTGGCATTCGTTGGTGTCGTGTTTCTGGCACTTTCGATCATGTGTCTTGAGTAATGTGATGAGGGTGCTTTTCTGGTAGATGAGAGGATATGATTATAATGGTTGGTTAATAATAGTTAAAATGCAGATGATTAAAGATTACTATGAAAAAACTATCTACGTAGAAGACGAATAGGCAAAAGAAGAATGAAGGATTCCGCTCTTGCAGGAAAACTTAGTGTTGTGCATGTGAAAGATTTGCTGCTATGATTATAAGTACTAGATGTAGAGAAACAAAACACAATAGATCAGAAAACACTGGAATTAGCACCAAAACAATGTTGCTAATGAAAGACGTTGATATGTCACGTGTGTTCCGCTTGTAAGAGATGCTTCGTTAGCGCAAACTATTTGTCTTTATTTCGATCCTAATCTAAAGTTGTAAAACGTACCGCACAATAAATAAACGAAGTTAACAAAGTGACAGTTAAGAGGTACACTTTTTGGAAGTTTCCGAAGTAAAAAGCGAGCTCTCGGAATTATAACTAGATTAATGTTCGGTGACTCAAACTACTCTGGCGAAACTTTGAAACTAAGTGGAAACATAGTTTTGTATTATTTTTAACGAACCGAAGCGCCTTCAGAATTCATTAGCTTCAAAGTAAGAAAAGTCTAATTTCAATATGTGCCCTCCCGACCTGGCAAAGCAGGCTTCTTTAAGTTTTACGGGAAATATTTTTAAACTTACTTTTAATTTCTGAATATTATGGTGGTGTATAAAATATTTACTATACGTTATTGGATGTGTATATTGAGCATAATAAATTAAGATACACCAACATTGTTAAAAAAACAGCAGATCAATTATCGATAGAGCACTATTCAGAATTCGTAAAATAATAATCTGTGTTACAGTAATAAGTTTGACTAGACATACATATTCATCAAATCAAATCAAAATTGTATTTAAATACTATTTTTCTAACAGCACACGAACCAATAATTAAGCAGCAAATGTAATCCGCTGTAGCTCAATTGCTACCCTGATTCTATATTGTATTGGAAGATAATCCCGACCGAAATCTATTCAGTTGTAAATGTTTGTTCATCAATTAGCGGAGTTGTTGTCGGTGGCTGTATAAACCTTCCCAATTGTCATTCATGGAATAACAGTTGTGATATCTTCAAGCGATTGTTAAACGTGTTTGTCATTAACTCGGGAAGCTAATATAGAACTCAAACACAACTTAGCATAATGTTCTTGTGCGGAGTTAAGCGGCAAGTGAAATCGGTCCTCATTAGGCAAATCGGATGGCGTTAGCTTATCCTATTAGCTCTGTAAATGTTTGGCGATCCAATCAACCAGGATCGGCCCGTCACTCAGATAACTTCACGATAAACCATCTTTCAATTATCTTTACAAGCTGATTGACTTTGATTTTAATTTAAATTAACACCCAATGGAGGTAACGCTGCAGAACAAACTAATTACAACATCAACATCAACTCTTTGTACGTCTCGTGACTCGTGTCTCGTGCCTTGTGCCTCGTGCCTCGAGACGCACAAAACGAAGTGTTTATAACGCTTGTTTTGACAAACGTTTATAAAATATTTCTTTCATTAGTTGCGTACTCATAAAGTGCGGTCGAAAACTAAGTTCAACAATTTATGCCTGAACTTAAATTAACCGCGGACACGAAAGGAAAGAAAGTTTTAAAAAATCACCAAAAGCGCACATTTTACCGCAACTTTATGAAAATGTTTCGGTAGATTTATGAATAAAACCTTTCAGAGCGGATGCGAAGCCGCAGTGTAATTTTGGCCGTATGAGGAGTTGAACCCACGGCCTCCGAAATTAGACCGTTATCATTCCGCGTTTGTCGCCGCGCGATCACCAGCCATATGAGCCAATACACCGAATAGAATAAATTTACTTTATATCACACAGTTGACCTTCATAACCGATATTGTTGCTTTTATACAAGGAAATATTTTCACAGTGCCCCGCGTCCGCCCTCTAACAGTTTAGATCGCCATTTTTTCTCTTTAACTTATTGGCGCTGCTTAGTGGGGTCTGTGCGAAAATTGGAAATCTTTTAAAGCCAATGGAATTGGAAGTTTGGTAATGCGTAGGGATTTAATGCCACCAATGTAGAGTATTATTTGGTCATCCATTTTTGTAAATTAACTTTTATTTGAACTGCTAATGTATTTCGTACGTATTGCTTTTAAACGAGTATCAAAATGTTTCATAGAGTGCGGAGATACCGAGGCTTGTAAGATGAATGTCAAAAGCAGCATTTTTCCGTACAAGTATTACACGTTAGTGAATACATTTTATGCGCATATGCTGGGAATGATATCGCCCGTCACCGCCCGACGTGATGGCCACAGCTGCACGCCAGGGGGCCCCTTTGTCTCGACGTGCCCCATTGTGAGATATTTCAATTAATACGTTATACTTGGAAAAAGCACCTATCGATTTCCCTGGTTAAAATGAAACAATGACGGGTAACTATACACGAGGTTAATATTGCAATAAAACTACAGGAAAACTGTGCCCTTTCACGTGGCGTAGTTTTGTTAGAGTTGCAGTACACTGCAATTTTATCACAAGAAGTTCATGGGTAATTCATGTCCGTCCGAGCGATGCATTTCAAATGTAATTTAACCCGCCACTGACAGCTGAGTACTGTTTTCAATGGAGCCTAAGTAGGTTCATTAAATAAAGTAAAATAGAATCGGTAGCACTGTCGGAATTCATCCCGTTGCATTATTTAAGAAGCTTAGTCAGAAAGGATGTTAAATATGAAATCAATTGGAACGGACTTTTCCATTAATAAAGGAGCTCGCAAAGAAAGGACGCCGTGTCCTTTCTAATTAGAAGTCGCGAGTCGAATTTTCAATGGGCCTCCCCTCAGCTATTCTGATGGCAATCTGAAATAAAAGTTTATATTTACAATGCGTGGCTTCTATTCTCTGAATGAATATTTATACCCTCTCTCTTCTCTTTACTCACCTCAAAGCTAACATTGGCTAAAGTTCTACGAGTAGATATACTTTTTATAGCTTATTTTCTTTACGTTTCTCGACGTTTTAAAATTTGAATGCGCTGGATAAGTAGGTACATTTCTTTCGGCATAATATTTAAAGAGAAGCGCCATGTTCGGTGTGAAGCGTAAAAGTGGAAATATATTCCGCTCACGAACACATGAGACATCAGCAAGACAGCACACGGCTCGCCGACGGAAAATCATTTGTTAGAATAGCAATAAAGCGAAGGATTAGCAGCCGTCGGAGGGCTGAGGGTCCACAGGGCCGCGGCGGCGACAAACTTGCCAATAAGCCGCCGCCTTCCGGCACACCGCGAGTCGCTTTACAAGAGTAATGATGGTTAATTTTAATGACGCGTCGTGGACCGGAGCGCCGCGCCGCGCTGTGAGCTCCGCGGCGGTGGTGGCGGCGGCGCGGCGGCCTCCGCCCACCGCCTCGCGCGTGACCCGACTGCTCAACTACCACTGATATTGGAAGACTCAACGACGTCGACCGAAAGTCTGACGATAAATTTAGTTATTACTTGTGAAAATAGACGGAAGGAGATCGCTAACTTGTCCTCGTGAGAAGATAATGGATCATTGTGGGGGATGTTTTTAGTTACTTTTCGAAAAAGGTCTCGTTAAAAGCCTCCGTAATGTGAAGAGTTTTCGAATTACGTAGAGTTTCGCGCTAAAACGGAATTGGTGATACAAATTATGTGGAAGTAGAGAAAGTTTTGATTATATCCAGATAGTGCAAACGGTTATATTGAATGGCTGTGCTGTGGTGAAATTGACATTTTTATTAGACGTGACCTCGTTTCGTTGTCGGTTAGTTTCGATACGGACTCCGGACTTCAATAGTTCCGCCCAATAACTAAATTTCTTAATACATTTATATATGCTAGTCGGAATAAAAGACATATTATTATGTAAGCACATTTATGATTATTAACGCTGACAGTTTGGCGGGATCAGATAAATAACATTGTTCGCTAGCGTTATATCGGCTGTATACGACATGACATACTTATATCTAGATCAATAACCTACGATATTTACTACATTATTATATTTGGCTTACTTTGAAAGTAATTTAACTTATATTAAATATTTATAGATATACTAGCTGACCCGGCAAACGTTGTATGGCCATATAAATTCTTTTTAGAGATTATTTTAGTAGGAAAAAATGAATAATTAATCAGTTACCGACCGGGGTTATAAGTTATTAAATTACTAATACCGCTATTAAAAAATAGGGGATGATGGAAGAAGGTAGAAAATTTAGCTTTGCATGTATTTTTAAGGGCTCATCATAAAAAAAAAATCTGCCCGAAAAGTAAAAAAATTTTTGGGGTGGGCCACCCTTATCACTTAGCGGGATGAAAAATAGATAACAACCTATTCTCAGACCTACCAAGTGTAAATGTATAAATTTAATCAAAATCGGTACAGCCGTTTCGGAGGAGCATGGTAACAAACACTGTGACACGAAATTTTTATACATATAGATCTGAAATGATGAAAGATGTTTGAAATTTGAATATTTCTGAAAATCTGGTTGAACGATACTTAATATTTCTTTATGAGTAGGGTGTTCAATAAGTTATACTAGCCCAGTTTATAACACAACATCAGGCGAACGGCATGCTCGTCTTGTCGTTCAATACAATTAAAAAAAAAACTATTCTGGCGATTTTGCATTTCCGTAGAACTCTAATTTTTATTAGTAATCTATATATATAAAAGCGAAAGGTCACTCACTCACTCACTCACTTACTCTTCACGAAATCTCAGAAACTAGCAGTGCTAGGAGTCGCATATTTTGCATGAGGGTTCCTTTTAGGACGTAGGTGCTCACTCAGACGGGATTTTGAGATATTAAACCCTTAAGGGGGCAAAAAGGCGTGACAAAGTTTCTATGAAACTTCTATAGTTTTAATAGTAGGTTTTATTCTTTCACTAATAGGAAGCTACATTACTCCAGAGTGCTGTAGTTTTTATCCCGGGCTAATATTTATCCTGGAAAATCTTTTACACGCGGGCGGAGCCGCGGGCAAATGCTAGTAAGATAACAAATATACTTACTTACCTAAAGCTAAAAATGTTATTAAAATATTAGACCATACTGATATTACCGCAAGACTTTTTGTTTTATTTCGGGGTAATTACTGGGGATCTTTCGTATGTAAGGGGATGTCTGGGTAGGTACCGCAATGTCTATTTTTACCGCCAAGCAGCTGTGTGCATGGACTGTTGTATTCTGGTTTGAAAGACATTGTAGCCAGCGTAATTACTGGGCATTTTGAGACTTAATATGTAATGTTTCGGGATGACGAGCGCAGTGCAGTACTGCGCAGAGCGCAATACTTTGTCATTAAAAGATCTGTATGGCGTTGGTGCTGTTTATGGGCGATCATGTCGCTACCCATCAGGCGTGCGGCATGCTAGTCTCTTCATTCAGTTGTAATAAAATAAAACGATAACACAAAAACAACAAGTGTCAACGGCGGACTTCATTGAAATAGCATTTTATGTGTTACTAGTAAACTTACTTTGTTATTCAGTAAGGATCAGCTTTTGTAGTACCTGCAACAAAACAAAATAATTCGTTAAATAAAACAAGTAAGTCAATATTATCACTTTACAAAGGAGTCTTCTTACACAAAAAGCTAAAAACCCCTTACATCCAAAAAACCCTTTATAGTATTATTCGGTAGTAAATTCATTGTATATAAACATTCATATTCATACATGAATACATTTTGAAATTACCATACAAAACAAGGCCAATCAAAAAAGGCTCATACATTGTATAAGTCCGTAAAGAAAGTCGTTTAAGGCCGGCATTTTGAGGCCATATTTAGCATCGTAAAATCGTTTTACCCACATCCCAGACGACGGTATATAACATAAATGAAGCATTATGTTACAAGCTACGTACGAAGGGATCAGACAATTTGCAAATACTCTGTTACGGTACAATATTCTATGCACACCGTCATGCTGTTTGGGAAGGAAATATTCTTACTTTTTGAGCCCAATATAATTTATCATTAAGGGTAATATAATAGAAAACGAAATCAAATAAAATGTTAAAGGAGCGTTTGTGCCTAATCACTTAATTCAGAGGCATAAAGGACGAGATTTTTTCTTTAAAATGACATATAAGTTAAAGTCAGGTCAAGTCAGTCATTCTGATTTCTGACCACATCTTTAAAAATATGCTTTATCATTACACAATGTATATAATAAATAAACTTGTTTTATTGTTATTCTAGTCAATCAATAGATAATATGCCATAACAAAACAATAACAATAGAACCGAGAACGGGCGATAAAAATGTAACGTTGCCAAATAGGTATAGATATTCACTGAATCGGAACGTTGAAAATGAACATTGGACGTGTAAACAACACTTTATATAAAATTAAAGACCGCCTCTGGCGATAGGAATGGTGGTGTCGACTGTATGTCTGTTGGTCTGTCCATCCATCCACCCTCGATGAATATTGTTTATAAATTTACCGCATCCATCACGAAAATGTTTGTTGATGCCGCTCGACAGATATAAACGTCATTTGTCTACTGTTCAATATTTCAGCACTGTAAACGACTCTTTATAGAATGCTATAGTGATGCTTCGTGAAATGTATTGGGATGTCTGGAATACCGAGTGTACTGTATTGAATTCTTGATTGGGAAGTATTTTATTTGCCGTCATTTGTTGTTAAGAAATGCCAAACATCGCCAAAACTCATCATAAGTTATTTTTAACCGACTTCCAATAAAGGAGGAGGTTCTTAATTCGTGTGTTTGTATTTTTTTAATGTATGTACACTGATATGTAAACTACTTAATTTAAGTTCAACACCTAATGAGAACGTTACTATGAGTAGGTAAGTCTAATGTAGATTCAATAATAACTATCAACTCATAAAAACTTGTACGTATGACATAATTCAAGAACTAAATAAAACTTTCACTTTATCACCGGTTCAACGACGCCCATTTACGCTCCGGACACAATCTAAGAACTCGTAATATATTACTGATCATCAAATCGCTTCAACAGCTTTATTATAACAAATAACCCTCGTCACAAATGAGCAGTGTCTCCTGGCCCAGCGCCAGATTAAGAATGTCGAGCCCCATAGCCATAGCCCCCTTGGGGCCTCTTTTCCCTTTCCTGACTTCCTAAAACATATTTTTATTTAATTTATATTTTCTACCACAACCTAATTAACCGACGGCAAAAAAAAATTAAGTAACCTTCTTTAATAACTGAAATATGTCCCAAAACATATTGAAATATAATGTAAAATATAATCAAGGCAATAATATTGTCATCGGGTAACGGGTTTGTTAAATTCGAATCGTTAAATATATGTTTTCACTTTTTTTTCGGAACGAAGGGCCCCTGGCCGATGCCTAATTTACCATTAGGCTAATCCTGCCCTGTCCTGGCCTTACGCGTGTAATGCGAGTATAGATCGGCAATAAAGGCGGGGGATAACAATATTTCTCACGGTAACAAATTGAATAAACACATCACCGTATGCCTTAAATGACGAAAAGACAACTCCAATAAAGGTGCAGCCCGTGAGCGATAAATATTCTCCAGCTAGCGCCTTCTACGTGTTTATGCTTTCATAGGCACCTTTTGCTAGCTCGTACGAGAATTTATCTCTCGTAATGTTCGAATAGTTCTTTCTTTTATTATATAATACTCTTATCTCGGGAATAAACGTGAGATATTGGAAGCCGTGACGAAATGAAAATTGTTCTTGTATAAACTTTCATAAACAATTCATAGACTTAAATAGTATGTGGCGATTTATGTAGAAGTTAAATAATATTTTAGAAATGGATGAATTTTTACTGTGTTTGTCTATAGGAGTAAGCCGTAAAATGAATAATATCGAAGCAAAATATACGGAGCTTTTAAGCTTACTTTATGCGTTAATCCTTTTATCACAAGTAATGTTATTTTGAAGTGGACGATAGCCTAGTTGGGAATGGAACGGTCTGCCGAGACAATGTCCGGAGGTTCAAAACCCAAGGCACACACCTCTGACTTTTCGAAGTTATGTGTGTATTGTTTATCAAATATCGTTCGCTTTAACGGTGAAGGAAAACATCGTGAGGAAACCTACATACCTGAGAATTCTCGATAAGAATTTCGAGGGTATGTGAAGTCTGCCAACCCGCACTAGGCCAGCGTGGTGGACTAAGGCTTAAAACCCTCTCAGTAGTAGAGGAAGCCCGTGCTCAGAAGAGGGCAGTATATAATATAGGGCTGGTATTATTATATTATATTATTTTACATCACTTTGAAATTATTACTCTAACTAAACAACACCAGAAGAATTCTAGCTAAATATTGTGGAAACACGACAGCGTTCCTAATTTTCATATTGAAAAAGCCAAAATGGCGGCGGGTACACATGTTGTTGCGTGAATTCCTCCTGGGGCACGTATTGGCATCGTCTAATACAATTTGTTGGAGACGCGCCGCCCGCGGAATGCAAACACGATACTTCATAACACATGACGATTATTCGCAATTTGTTGCTAGCACTGAAATAGAAAATATTTTACGTCTGCAAATATCTTAAATGTGTAGATGGAATGCGGAAAATTTATTTGTTTATGTGGCAAAAGAATTTTGCATGAAACTTCTTTATCTTGGATCTTGTTATAATCGTGCGGAGTTTAGATGAAAATGGTCGCGTTTTTTTAGGCAGACTTGTAATAGCTATAGAATTATCATATACTAACACTTTGCCGTAAAGTGGCAATTATTTTTATTTTAAATATATGCTGATTAAATAACAAACACAAATTCGAATTGTTCAAAGTACCTAGGAACCAGTTTTTCAGTGTAAATGCCTACTCTTTTTAAAAAATAAAAAGTGGTAAAAATACTGTGTAACAAATTTCAAGCGCCAGATAATTTGCAGAAATCTCTTATAATAATATGATACTATTCAGTATTTTACACAACTTTTCCGGACAGGGAAAAAATGAGAAATATAAAATGTATCCTATTTCTGGTTTAATCATTTCACATGTTTAGTTAGAAATTGCGGTGCATAAATATATAGCTACAAAAAAAATACAAACTCAAATAATGCTTGTAATATTGAAAACAGAATCAATTTTATAGGTGATCGTAGGTTTAATTTGAAATGTTTGTAAACAACGCACGGATGTAGTCAGTTGTACGTTCTACGTGGGCCTGTAGTGTCCTCACCGGTGAGGATCGCGACGCGTTCCTTCCATTTTTTTTTTTATTTTTTTTTTTATAATGGCATTTGTGTTCACATTTTGCCAATGTCAAGTTTGGTTTGTCTATTTTATTATCTGTAGTATGTCGAAGTAAAGCAGTGGCTACCTTACCAAGACTTTATCGAGGAGTTTTGGCGACAACAAAAAAAACACTTGATTAGCACTATTATTTCAATTCACTTCATTTGAGCTCTTTAATAGAACTATATTGCATAATATACCACTATAGTTATGCAATATAAAACTAAGTATCTCCAAAATAATGAATTAAAACAAGAGCACCTCATGACACTTCCAAGTTCCCGCCAAAACTCTAACACCATTTTATTTATTATAAAAATGATTCATAGTTTTTTTTTATTTTTTTTATCTACTCTTTCCTGCCAGCCCGAGCTTGGCTTCTTTATTTATTTTTCATTGATTTTACTCCCTATAAAAATGTCTGTAGTTATATAAGTGACTTTTTGTAATAATTATTATTATTAATTTAATGTATCTTGACTTATCATAAGTGCAACTATGTTCGCCTGAATAAACTATTTTATTTTTATTTTTAACACATCGACATTGCTTTCGAATTATTAAGTCTTGGCGGCGCTCGCCTGGCAAAGCTAACACATGAATAATAGCCATGAATATAGTAAAGCACCCGTACAGGGCAGGGATTATCGGAATTTATGTGGCACGTGTGTGACGCACCTCCCTTGTTCGTTCGGCGCGAAGAAAAATATTGTGGCCTCAGAGCTTAAATATTGATGGATTTATGAACGCTCTTAAAATTATGACAGGCTTGAGCCACCGGCAACTTTATTGAGTCTTATCCCGCGGCTGGATTTATAGGCGTCTGTGTCATGTTTAGGGGAATCATTTTGTTGTTTTCACTTATAAGAGATTTTCTAAACCGACACCCGTAACTCTGCTGCGGTTATTTATAGCTCACCTCATTCTATTTTTGGGTAAGCATAAATAGAGTGGTTACCAGTATTCATCATATCATCATCATACCAACCCTGTATTATATACTGCCCACTGCTGAGCACGGGCCTCCTCTACTACTGAGAGGGTTTAGGCCTTAGTCCACCACGCTGGCCTAGTGCGGGTTGGCAGACTTCACATACCCTTGAAATTCTTATGGAGAATTCTCAGGTATGTAGGTTTCCTCACGATGTTTTTCCTTCACCGTTATAACGAACGATAATTGATAAACAATACACAAGTAACTTCGAAAACTCAGAGGTGTGTGCCTTGGGTTTTGAACCTCCGGACATTGTCTCGGCAGACCGTTCCATTCCCAACTAGGCTATCGTCCACTGTACCAGTATTGCTTATATTTTATTACGTCTAAATTGTTATGCTATTGTTTTTCTTTAATGTAAACATGAAAACACAGAATCGTCGACAACCGAGGTTTATAAAGCTGCATCAATAGATAAAATTGAAACTTCTTATAAAGTTATTGCAAGCATAGAAAACGTGCCGGGTGGAGTGGGCCATTGTATTTTCATACATCTAAGGAACGCAACAAAAGCAGAATATTTTCTGAGAGACTACCTCCAAACTAAATCATTTGAAGCAAGAATATAAGTTGCAAGTAGCAGACAGATGGAGCGAGTTGAGGTGCGAATAAAGTTTGAGTGGAAAAACTTATTCCTCGAATCCTGGGTCTGTGGAGCGCAAGTCTGTGCCCCCGGGACACCTTTAACAATTTGTAAGTTATTTATTGCTGCCGAGAAATATCATTAACCCTTTCAAATTTAACAGGCTTCGGGAAACTTGTTTGTTAGCGGTAGACAATTTGTTTTTCTAAATCTCGTTTGAATAAACAGGTAACTTTTGTAATTATAAATGTAACAATTTAGTTTAAAGGTGTAAAAAATATTTTAATTCAAACAATGACTACATGAATCAAAAGTACTATTTTTGGGAATCATAGATCCACTGAAAACATATTTTCAAAGAACCATTCAAGAGTTCTGCAACCTAATTAAAGACCGGCAACCGAAGTACAAATGATTACTTCTGAATTTCTTTCTTCTTAAGCTATGAAAACTTTTAAACCTGTAGCAATGGAACGTCTAAAATAGCTGTTTTTGACTAGATTGCAAAACCATACCAATAAAATAATAACTTACAACATAATTTCGGGATTAGTTACGAAACGGAAAACTATTGTCCCACAAATTTTTCGACTAAACACACACATTAACATCTGTTACGGAAACTAATATAACTTTGTCACTATTCGTAACAAATTCTAAATATTTCGCTGTAATCGTCAAGTTGGTCAGTTTTGACAAAGTTTGCTAGGTGATATTTTATTTATTTTTATGGCATTAAATGGCGACACGAGCATGCCGTTCGGTTCCTGGTAAGCGATACGACCACCCATAAACAGTAGCAACACCATCCAGCACCTTGAGTTACAAAGTACTGTGTGGCATTCCACTGCGCTCGTCATCCTGAGACACAAGATTTTAAGTCTCACTATGTCCTGTAGTTACACTGGCTACAATGTCCTTCAAACCGAAACACAACAGTGCATGCACACTCCTGCTTGGCGGTAGAAATAGACATTGCGGTGGTACCCACCCAGACGGTATCTTACATATGAGAGACCTACCACCAGTTCAGTATCAACTAATTATTACTTATGGAAACCAAGTTAACATGCAAATCTTCGACCAAACTGAGATCCAGCTTACAAAATTGCTTCTTAATACTTTAGCGTATGCTTCTTCAGCTTCCAACTTTAATATTTTTCTGAATCATGCTGACTAACTTATATTATTTTCTGTGAAAATATGTTTTATGCTATATGCTACCGAATTATGGTATATTATGCTACCGAAAACACATTCAGCTTAATAAAATATGAAGATTAAAATTCCAATAAGAATTACTAAGATGTATTTCTCCACTACATGCCCTATTGTATATAAAATCCATATTACATCGGGTGAAAGTTATGCACATTGGATATTTTATTATTAATGCGTAAAATATGATTTTTCCCTGTTTTACTACTTTGAAAATTATAAATAACTTGCCATTTTTCCGTAGAAGAAAAAGCTGTTGTTTAAAAAGGAAGACGGTTCTTTCCGTTATAAATTAAATAGTAAATCTTATCTTGAATAATTAAAAAAAAACGTTAATGTGAGAAGGACATAAAGAACACAGAATCCGCGATTTTTTTAAACACTTTATAATATATCAAAAATCATGCAGTAGGTATATGAATTCGAAACAAGTATATGTAAAGGACAAATGTTCAGCAGTGGACTTATAAAGGCTGAAGAAGAAGAAGAAGAAAGGACAAAATGTAATACCGTGAAATAGTAGATTATAATAGTTTTGAAATACATTAGGACTAGCTAAGATTATTTGCTATTAATATACATTTTAAAAGCGGTATAATGAAGCACAATAATCGGTTTTAAAAAAAAATAAGCCACGTAACGGAAACTCGAAATTCGGCCAGGCAGTAAGTACCACAATAGCTTATCTTGCCCTAATATATTTTTTTATTAATAAATACACCTCACACACTTAGTTGTAGATCTAATACAAACTTTGGGGTCGTCGATATCAAGAACATTGAGTAAATTTCAATCCCACACCCAGAAAAAAATATTTACGGGTCACACAAACATTAATTGTCTGAGAGTCGGGATGAAACCGCGTCCTCTCGTTTCACGACTCATTGCCCACTGCGCAGCGGATGTTCTCAATTTTCATTGTCTTCTAAAAATATATAATTAAAAATCCTTACTTCCTATTTATTACTTTAATATGGATACATTGCGAAAGTTTGTGTCTGACTTTTGTGTTGTAAATGCAGAAATCGCTGAGCAGATTCTGATGGAAATTAAAATCGATAGATTATTTTCTGGATTAACAAAGCTACTTTTTATCCCAAAAAGTACAAACTTGGCGTTTTATTAGGGAAAAATAAAAAAAAAACTAGTGAATCAGTAAATAATTATTATATGTCATTATGGAAGTAAATTTAATCTCTTTATCATGCGTAAATATTACTGGTAAGTAAAAGAAAAAAAATAATAAGAAAACAGCAATCTCATATTATTTCGTAGCAGAAAATTACACAATTTAAGGAGCAAGTACCGCGAAGGCGCAAAAGGAGCTCGTGTTGACCAAAGAGGGAACAAGTCGATTCCATGAGATGGTTTTGGCGGAATTTCATTATCTTTGAAGGTATGCAAATATAAAAAGTTAGCGTTTCTTAAGTAAAGTAGTACTTAAAGGTAACTTGGTTAGCGGAGGTGAAGTCTTTTCGCAAAATAGGTTTAGTTGCGACCACGGCCAATTTGATTAAGTTGAATTCCGGCAACTTTTGAACGGCGTTCATTAAGAAGTACAAATGTAAATGTTAAAAGATTAATTAAAGCTTTTCACTTAATTGAATGATGTCCTCAGAAATGTTATAAGTTAGTTATTAGCGTTGAAATTATGGTAATCAAAATTTATCTTGTAAAATGTGCAAAATCTTTTCTGAAAAAGAACTTGAACCGCGGAAATAATAAAATAATGATATCAAAGCTTGTGATGTTAGATCCAATATAACAATAGAATACAAGAAGAATTTATGTAGATGTTCGTTAAACGTAGATAGAAATGTATTTTTTTTGTAAGAAGGGTAACAGATAGACGGAATCATGGCTCCAAGGATCATGATTGATGAGACAAAGCTGAAGACGTGTTGGCTTATTACGTACAGTTTATGTTTTCCTAAAAAGAATGCAGCCTCGTATGACGTTCCATTATTTTATTAGATTAATGTTATTATAATACGAACATGAATTCTCAGAACGAAAAATCTACAATTTCTTGTGTCATTTGTAGGGAATCTTATTAAATTTAACTGCTAGTATGTAATTTACTTGGGGATTACTTGTGAAATGAAATTATGCGTTTTGCGCAACGAAGTGTAATTTTCTTGTCAACTGACCTTTTAACGTGTCGAGACATATAATACAGCAATGATTTTGAATGTAATATCAATTATATTAATTTCATTATTGAAGCCTTTGAATTTGATATTAGATTGAGGTCAGTGATTATAAGAGTGGTTCGTGACTCAGAAAATATATTAGGCTTTGTGTGATGCTTCAAAGAATAGCAAATAATAATTTATTGAATTCTTTCGATTACAAAAGTGGTCCCTATGATAAATTAATCTTAACAGTTGTTCGGCTTTCGGTATATCATTTTTATGAGTATGCATTATTCTGGTTACCTACATAACCATACTGGGGATGAATTAAAGTGTTAATGAACCAATTAACAATAATATGAAGAGCAAATGAGCAAGATGGACGGTTGGCCGCGAGTTACTGCTACTAATCATGGACTCTAACAATAAAAAAGAAATAAGGAATGGCCTGTTAACCTTAAAAATGAATGGGGATTTTTTTAGCTTTTATTATTCAAGGCAGATTTCAATAAGAGGAAATAGTGACGGATCAGACCACGAAAAGTGCTGGGGTTCGGCGCCTCGATGTCTCATGAGGTTTTATTAAGCAATTGCGACTATAATATATTCAGTTTTCAGTGTTGACAGGTTTTAGAATCTTGTTTTAACTGGTGGTAGGTCTCTCATATGTAAGAGTCCGTCTGGGTGGGTACCACCGCAATGTCTATTTCTACCGCCAAGCAGCATTGTGAATGCACTGTTGTGTTTCGGTTTGAAGGACATTGTAGCCAATGTAAGTACTGGACATAATGAGACTTAATATCTTATGTCTCAGGATGACGAGCGCAGTGGAATGCCACACAGTACTTTGTAAGTCAAGGTGCTGGAAAGTGTTGCTGCTGTTTATGGGTGGTCGTATCGTTTACCATCAGGCGAACGGCATGCTCGACACGACATTCTAGGCAATCAAAAAAAATGAAAATTCTGGTAAACCATTATTCTGAAAATAAGCCATTATTCTCGTTTGTTAGGAGGCAGAATACAGCACGTGCAGCGGAGATATCATAGACTCCTGTCTCATATCTACATTATCCTTGTATCTTCTGTATTTTTTCATGTAAATATAGTACAGTACGGCATAAATATACCCCGTGCTAAGTAGGTAGTCATATATTTGAGAGTAACTTTAATATTCTCATATAAAATCAAATTCAATGTTGTATATTATACATGATCCTGAAAAAAAGCAAAAATATTTTCATATTCATGCCAGCGAGGCGATAAATAAAAGTTTATTTACTAACTCCGTTGAAAATTCCGCAAGGAGGCCCTCATAAAAGACAACAAACACAACGACCCCAATAATTTTGGTCGGACAAAAAATGATTTGCGTAGTATAAGTTTAGTTCAAAAGTTTTAGGCCGGTGCTCGTGCCCCACTCGTGAGCGATAATGGCGCGTCACTCATCCGCTACTGGATGCTACAGATTTACATCCACGTGATTTATGACTTCTTCATAGAGAGGGGAAAAAATATACAGGAAAATATAGGGAGGGCGGCACGCGCCACCGAAGTCGCGTCGGCCCGTTCATGCGACAGAATTGAAAATTTCTTGTAAGAATTTAGTGATTGTTTGAATGTATCTCCCTATGCGATTTAGTCGTTGTTTTTACTTTTATTTTTAGACAAATTCTTTGCTCTTAAGAGGAACATACGATTACAATCGTGATTTGTACAAAAGGGTTATTCTTGGAATTTGTACTTATCAAAATGTGTGTATTTAATTGATATTTAATGGTATGGCTGCACATTTATGTAAATGTTGATAAATACTATTGATTTCAAATTTTGTTGTGCAGCTGTTTGTTATCCCAAAAGAAATAAATAAAGTATGGATGAATGTTTCATGATATTATCACTAAATACAGCTTACTTACAGTTTTTTTTTTTACTGTGGGCTTTATTCGCAATTGTAAATGTATAGTAGAGCTCAACCTTGCCATTATATCCTCCTTATTTATCTTGCTTTTTAACTATACTTACATTTGAGAAAACATATATTATATTGACTTTTAATATAAGTATAGCCATGTTATCACCTAGTAGGTGTCTTATTACCTAGTCTGTTGCGATAACTCCTATTTTGACTTCTTCATTTATGTAACAATTTAGCTCGTCTTTTTATATTCCATAGTATCGCTGATTTAAGCATCAAACACGATTAGAATAGATAAAGGGATATAAGAAACACATGTGTACATGTCGTGTGATATTGGGTATAGAATGCGTTGCAACAGTCGGCTCCTTACGTATTCAATGCACGTTGTTCAATTTCAAAGGTGGCATTTGTTATTTCTTAACAATGAAAATCACGCAAGGCATTCGCACAAAACAAGAAATCTTCAGTAACTAATTTTCGTTTGTAGTCTCCAGTGAATACCCGCGGACGTGTGGAAAATATCAGAGATGTCTTGACGTGTTTCGGCTCGTTGGGAGATAATAACCTGTCTTGTTTCCCGTCGCGCTCGTCACGTCACCGTCTCGCTCCGGCCCGGGCCGCCCGCGCCGCCCGCGCCTGAGAGGGACGACTCCGCGTCGTTTTGTCACTAACGGATCATTTGTACTGTTTGCGAGACCGTTATTGGGCTTGTTTTTGGCAAACTCACAGGCGATTGCGACACCCTACGCCTTTAAGCCCGAAATGAAAAAGCGTTTCGGTTCAGCCCAGAGTTAGTTGCCTTCATTAAGGGGGTCTGTTTGCGCGCCTGGCAAAACACAGTTATTCCAAATAATTAACGCAGTATTGTGTCCCGATAGAGAGAAAACAACTAGCAAATTATTCTTCCACTATACACCCTTTATTGCGAACAATCCCTTCATTGAAAATTGTATTCGTCATTTGTATTGAAATTGGTTACTCAGTGTTTATTCTGCAAACCCGCAAACGAGGTGTTGTCATTAAAGTACTTAACATGGTTAACAAAAATTAATTATGCGCATTGTACTTGCGCATAAATGAAATAAACAAGTTCATCTAATTTTATTTTGTAGCTCAATTTGTGATGAAAATGCGATCCCGCCCTGGCCCGGCCCGGCCCGGCCCCCGTGCTCGCCCCGTACAAGCCAAATGTATATTAATGTGCCTCCCGAACCACAACAGTAATATTGTTTTCTTTTTATTCGCTACAACCTCGAAAGCTTTTACTAGTGTCAACTATTACGTGTGTTTTACGGTGTGAAGTAATGCCATTGTACAGACTGAAGAACAAAGGAGACTGACATTGCCAAGGAAATATCCGTAAAAATGCTAGTTTACTTAGAAGTTCCTAGAGGAAAATATAGCCGGGTAACGGCTCAGTATTGTGGGGAGAGTAATGATATCAACCGTTGCTTTTGTGGACTTTGTACAGTAATAATGTTTGATACCATTATAAAGTAGCAATCAGCGTAAAATATATTAATATTGCTTTATTCCGTGAACTAGTTTAGAAGGCGATTGTGTAACGCGCGATAGCTAGGAAACGGCTTTTATGCTTCTTTATTATGGAGCACGGAGTTTAATTCAACGTAATTTCGAGCAAATGCTGGTGGAATTTTAAAAACAAAGCAAATGAGGCGGTAATACGTTGATCCCGCAGCCCGTCCGGTGGTGACGCAAGAATTTTATTAGCTACTGTCGGCCCCGCGACCCGCCTGTCCCTAGCCACGTTTGAAGAGGATTAACTTGTAATCCCATAGGAGGACCAATATCATTCATTAGAATGCTATTCCCAGCTTTATTACGTCTGACACAATGTTTTTTGTCCGCGTTTGAAAATGATTTTAAATTACTTTTTAGAAATGATTCATGCGTGTTTTACGGTCAGCGGCATTTTTGTTTTCTCCCCGAATGTGTGATCAGTTTTACATAAATTACCATCTGATAATCCACGGTATTGCGATCGTTGCTTTCAAAGTATACGATCGTCTTGTAAACGCAAATCCTGACATAAATGCTCTGTATAAAGGCAGCCGTCTATCTGCTGTGACTATATACCATTCATATATTAAGAACCAATGCTGGTTTAAAAATTGTTTTTACATAACGTATTATTAACTAAATAAATAATAACCTCTTAAAATATATTTTAAATGTTATCAATAGTTGTATGATTTATTATATAGGTAAGTATTATAAATAAGCCGTCAATACAAATGAAATTTCCTTTTATCAATAATCAGCATAAAACTCTTAAGACCAAACACATAACTAACAATGACCATTTGTTTAAGGTTTAAAGTCCAAACTAGCATGTAGGTAGGACATTGTAGGCAGGGCGAGCTGCGATGAGCCGTGGTATTAAATCTAGATTACCGTTTGGCGTTTCCGCTCCGCTGGATAATCAACGGGACTATATTAAAGCTATCGCTCACGTGGCGCATGATGTGTGCATGCGTGACGTCACTGTGTCGTCGTAGTTGTGTGTATGTCTGTACTATATTGCCCTAGGGAGAGAATTGCTAGTTAAGATTAGACGTAATTTGTATAAATGTTAGAAGTTTTCTTTGTCTCTACATAATGTCTAGAGGGTAATAAATGTACCTATAGTTATATGATTAGTTCTTATCATAGTTTTGTTAATATAAGCAAGTTTAAACCATATGTAGCATAATTTAATATATTTAAACCTTTGAACAAAAGCATATGAAATCAGGATAATATAAAATAGTATGCTTTGAGTTTAGCGACATCTGGTGAACCAATAAGTATTAAAATTCCTTAGATCATTAACGGAAAACTGTGTATCTTAAGAATGTGATAAAATGTTTTGATTAACAAGATCTTGTTTTTCCAGTCAACTGGCACTCACCAGACGATGACGTCACCTCACCTCATAAAATTACGGCTCATAAAAGGAAAGTGCGTCGCATTTTTCCGTACGCCATTTAATCCAAATCGAGTGTTTGAGTTAAGCGTACACCATAAAATATGATTAGTGGTCGTGTGGGGGCGTCATCGGCCGGCGTCGGCGTCGGCTTCGGCGACGCCTAACGCAAATATAACGAGCCTACTCAAACACGCGTCCCATGCCACAGGGGTGTGACACGTCAATCATTAACAAATATTATTCCGCCAATTCTTATGTTACCTCGTGAAATTTTGGATATGGATAGTGGCGTTCGATAGCGTTCAAAAATATGTGTACACACACACATCACGCCTTTATCCCCGAAGGGGTAGGCAGGGGTACAACTAGGGTACCAATTTTTCACCTGTGTGTTCCGTCCCATTATACGATAGGGGGCGAGACTATCGCCATTTCGGGCACTAAAGCATTAAGCAGAAGAACCTATTATCACTTTGCCCGACCCGACATTCGAACCCGCAACCTCAGAGCGGCTTCGAACCGCGGGCGCAATACAATACTAACTACGCAATACTACGCCACCGAGGCAGTCAAAGATAAATATTTATTCTTCACGACAAATGATATGAAATGCAAAACACTGAAGATAAAGTGACTTAAATATTTATTGCTAAGCATGGTGGTAGGTCTCTCATTATGTAAGAGGCCGTCTGGGTGGGTACCACCGCAATGTCTATTTCTACCGCCAATCAACAGTGTGCATGCACTGTTGTGTTTCGGTTTGAAGGACATTGTAGCCAGTGTAACTACAGGACATAGTGAGACTTAACATCTTATGTCTCAGGATGACGAGCGCAGTGGAATGCCACACAGTACTTTGTAACTCAAGGTGCTGGATGGTGTTGCTACTGTTTATGGGTGGTCGTATCGCTTACCATCAGGCGAAGGGCATGCTCGTCTCGCCATTCAATTCCATAAAAAAAAAATGGAGTTTTCATATGTATCAAACATATAAAAGTCTGTTATCCCACCCCTAATCCCACAAAGAGGTCAGCGCAACGATACTAACTAGTTGCACAAGTTTGGTATCCACGACGTATACTGACAGTTACCATCAGCTGCAACCGCGTGGTCGATTTTCATTTCCAGGTTAGACAGTCCTTTGTACAAGTTTCTCTTTCATAAATGGATTTTCCGTGAAATTAACTTCCCTCTTAGATCAACATCAGTCTAGCAGGTCGCCGCAAAACCATTAATCAAAACTTGTCGACAGTATGTAAGTAGATATGGAAAGTACTGCAATAATTATCACGTACATAAACCAAATCTTTGCAGTGGGGTAAGGGGTAGGCCGGGGTGCAACTAGTGAACCCACATTTCGCCATGCATATCCCGTCCCATGATGTGATAGGGGGCGAGCCTATCGCCATATCCGGCACAAATTCCAGACTTAATTCAAAACCCAATATCACTTTGCTCGACCCCGGGATCGAACCAGAGACCTCAGCATTGCAGTCGTGCCGTAGTACAACTACGCCACCAAGGCAGTCAAGTCAGTTGTAGTGACAAGTTGCGTGGAATTCACAATGCAATCCGGTTTCAAACCATAATAACGAAATCAGTGTACAATCTACCGGCACGCGCTGTTTCAGCGAATGAATCCATATATCGCGTACAATAACAAGTTGCGTGTAATTCATCTGTACGTGGGGAGGACGATATCTTTTTGAACGCAACACTATCTGGTTTTATGTCATAATTATGGCGGGACAGTGCCCGAGGCGACCGAGCCGCCAGGACAATGTGTTTTCATTCGGTCGAAAATATGCAATTTTTACAAGCGTAGCGGGACTGCGACGCGGCTGCATTAATTGGATGCACTGACCGCCGCTCGATGAAAATATTTACCCCACAAGCAAAATATATTCGGATATTTCCAGGTGAACGAATCTATTATGCACTTGGCTCGTGAATAAGGAATACATGAAAACCAATCGGTCCGCCGCGCCGGTTGGTAAACGCCGCCCGCCTCCGTAATCGCTCCGTCCACGCTGCATCAGATTACTCTTGTTATAAACAACGCTTTTAACATGCGATTGCGCTTTAAATATTTTTGTATAATTAGGTCAGATTAAACATACCTAAATTAAGATAGTTTCATGAAATGAAATTATCATTGTTCAAGTTTTTTTTTTTATTGCCTTAATAGGCAAACGAGCATGCGGTCCGCCTGATGGTAAGCAGATCCGCCGCCCATGGACTAAAGCAATGCCAGTGGCACAGCCAAGCCGTTGCCTACCGGCCAAGCCGTTGCCTACCGGGCCAAGTCTATAAACCCTAAATATCTTAAGCAATCAAATAAGTTTAATACAGTATTATGATATTTCATTAAAATAAACAATTATTAAACGTGAGAATTTGTTCTTAATAACCGAAACAAACCTTTTTGAAATTAAAATTTTCTCATTCGTTCAAATGCCACTTACGATACTCTATGAATACATAATTTTTTTACATACTTACTGCGTTAAACTGATAATATATATAATAATAATCCCAGCCCTGTATATACTGCCCACTGCTGAGCACAGGCCTCCTCTACTACTGAGAAGGGTTAGGCCTTAGTCCACCACGCTGGCCTAGTGCGGGTGGGCAGACTTCACACACCCTCGAATTCTTATGGAGAATTCTCAGGTATGTAGGTTTCCTCACGATGTTTTCCTTCACCGTTAAAGTGAACGATAGTTGATAAACAATACACACGTAACTTCGAAAAGTCAGAGGTGTGTGCCTTGGGTTTTGAACCTTCGGACATAAACTGATATACCTATATTAAAAACCGAGGTAGAGTCTATTTAATACACCATCTATGACAATAATGTCCCATGATCACAACGGAACACAATTTCCTTTCATCTTTAAAACGATTTACAAAAACAATATTAATTCATGAACTATGACAGAAAGGCGCAAAATTAAGGAGGTTCTGCTTTAGCTCAACTCAGCCTCCGGTTTGCAATAATAATTAATCTCCGTGTTAATTAGTGTAGCAGCCGTTCGCGTAAATCAGCCGGCCACGTAGCCGGCGCGGCGTCATCCGCCATTGTCTCGCTGTTCCACTTTGTCTAACGCTACCGATAGGAAAAACTCATCAGCGTAATAGAGATGAAAACATTCACGGTATGTTCAAATGTGCTGCGATATTGTATGTTGCTTTTTGATTTCTTTGGCTTATGCAATTGTTTTAACACTGCAATATGGACTAATAAGGCGATGCATCTGCATCTAACTCGTGAAAATTTTTTGAGGCGTAAAATTCACAGTGTAAGAAAACCGGTCTAACAATTGCACCTAAAATCTTACAGTTTCTATCCGTATACTAGGCTAATGCAGCGATTTTAATCATAACTTTAACTCATAACAAAATTAATGTACGCCGGTCTTAAAAATAATGATTAAAACAAAGTGCTTCCATAAAGCAAATTAGTCCTGATTAGGCTCGACATACTTAGTTTTATATGTCGCAAGATGATCTGTTTTATAATCTGCCATCTAAAGGAGTATTATCTCAAAACATTATTAAAGTCACAAAAACAAGAGTCATCGAGTTAAGTAAGCAATCTCTCTCGTTTGCAGGTAAAATGTTGTGAATAACTGCGAACGGTGTATGGAATCTACGACGAGATATCTATGAGATTCCACTACCACGAGATCCAGGACATAATCCTTGAGACACACAGTTTTGTAAAACTTTAAACTTAATACTTGTATTAAACTATAAGTTTATGAGTTCGCTACCATACTTCTATTATAGTTTGTTTCTGTTTTTGCATTAAGTAATAAATGATAATAAAAAAATATGATCTGATGAGCTATTTAGTTATTTTCTCATTCATAGTAGTGATACGTAATAAATAAGTAATAAAGCGGTTGTACCCGCGTGGAGAACCATTAAAGTGTTAAGAAACAGATTTTCGTGTAATTCGTATAATTTACCCGGATCGGGCAAAGTGATATTGGATTTTTCTATTCAGTATCAGCCCGGAATCTGGAATGTGTGCCAGATATATATATTTTATAGCATTGAATGACGAGACGAGCATGCCGTTCGTCTGATGGTAAGCGATACTACCACCCATAAACTGTAGCAACACCATCCAGCACCTTGAATTACAAAGTACTGTGTGGCATTCCACTGCGCTCGTCATCCTGAGACTTAAGATGTTAAGTCTCATTATGTCCAGTAGTTATACTGGCTACAATGTCCTTCAAACCGAAACACAACAGTGCATGCACACTGTTGCTTGGCGGTAGAAATAGACATTGCGGTGGTACCCACCCAGACGGCCTCTTACATAATGAGAGACCTACCACCAGTAAATAAAAAGATATGGCCATAGGCTCGCCCCCTATCACATCATGCGACAGAATACGGACGGCGAGAAGTGAGCGCACTAGTTGCGCCTCTGACTACCCCTTCGGGGATAAAAGGCGTGAGTATGCGTATGCGTATTTTCGTATAATCAATGGATTACCTATCAAAGTAACATTTTGATGATTTTTACATTTTACATTTATTCATCAATAAATATAAAAAAAATCAAATACCTATACGTAATAAGGGCTTCCTAGTGAGCTATTTATTCTGTACAATTATGGTTAATCGGCAGTATTATTATCTACCTATATCTTTCTTCCAAGAAGTCAAAACCAACGGGCTTATAATTAAAAAGACTTATGTTTCCTAACATTGTTTGATTTCGCCCAGAATTTTTATTATTAAAGAAGCGTTTGCATTGTACTTCCTTTCTGTTTCGAGAAAACGATTCATTTAATGATTCAGGTTCTCTACAGAATATCATAATTTTATTATAATATTAATATAATAATACCAACTCTGTATTATATACTGTCCACTACTGAGCACGGGCTTCTTCTATTACTGCGACGGTTTAGGCCTTAGTCTACCATGCTGGTTTAGTGCGGATTCACAGACTTCACATACCTGAGAAATTCGTATGAATAAATCTCAACTATGTAGGTTTCCTCATGGTGTTTTCCTTCACTGTTAAAACGGACAATAATTTATCGAAAATCTAGAGGGGTGTGTCTTGAGTTCTGGACCTTCGTGTCGGCAGTCTGTTCCGTTCAAAATTTAAAATTGCAATTTCGAAATTGCCTTTACCCAGAACAATGAAGTTCATAATAAATATCAAAATACACTATAAAGATCCTAAGAAATGTAAACATTGTTCAAATAATGCATAAAGCACAACACAGTGTGAGTTGAAGTAAGGGAAAGTATTATTCAAGTTAACACGTTCACTGCGCAGCCGTTTTTGCCTAGCTGTCTTTCGGCGCGATACAAGTTAATTCTGACTGGTACCTTGACTTACAGTTGGGGCGCTACCAGTCTTAAAGGACTGGTACAGATACCTTCATTTAAATGGTTATATTTTTGCAGTGGAAACAAGAAATCCTTTTTTAAGGGTGTTAGAGGTTAATATATGAATGAAGATATAACAACGTACCGTCGCCCAAGGATATTATATATATTTTTGGAAATACAAGCTTTTGAAAATACCAGTCATTTATACCCGGTACAGCACCGGCATAAATAGCAAATCGAAAGCAATTAGTAATGGGGCAATGATTAAAACAAAAATATCGACGTAAAACGTAGGTATATATTTTTTAATAAAAGAAATAGTTCGATTTTTATATTACTAAAGTAAAAAATAAATTCCTTTTTTTCTGAAAAATATGTATTTTTCCTTTAATTCTGTTTTGGTATTATCATTTAAGTTCTTTTTCATAAATTTTTGTATTAATGATTCTATTTATTTATTTATTTTTCATTTTATTTTTATGTACACAGATCTAGTATGCTTATTGGCTTTTTATTATGTTTATGCATATAATCTTTAATTCATAATTATTAATATCGATAACTTGTATATGCATGTACCGCCCTGGCTCTCTGTCTCGTACCAGCCACTTGTGACTTGTATCGCACAGAACGACAATTTTTACCGTTCAGTGCGCACCAGGCAAATATGTCTGGTCTACTTTAAAACACGTAAATAGATAGTACTTGAAGAATAAAATCGTTATATATAATTCACTCCTTCCTACCATCAAGATTTAATGAAAAAAAACCCCGCGCACCAGGGGTAAAACCGCGGAATCGAGTCCGCGCACCCACTGTAAGTCACGTACCAGTCAAATTTAACTGGTAGCGCAGTGAACGTGTTAACTAAACAAACGGACGGTGTGTGTAACGTGTTACCTGTACAGAAACTATGTTTATTACACCAGAGCAACCACGAACTTGTGTACGGCAATGAGAATTTAGTCCAAATACTAACTACAAACGGCACTCAGAATGTAATTTCAAATGTACTGATAAAAGCAATTAATTTAATGTCGCGCGAGTGCAATTTTTTAACTTACGATACTAAGCAAGGAAAATGTATGAACACATGACGTTTTTTTAAACGAGTTCAGACGCGTTTAATGCGTGTTATCTGCGCATGTACGCCGTGCACTTATTTTGTATGCATAAAAATACAGTTGCCGAGTGTATTACGTTTAATGATCGTTTTATTTGCGTGTAACAACATGTCGCAAGTGTGTTTAAAAACGACGCGTTTGTAGGCTTTCATACAATTAAGTCAGCAATGATAATATTTATAACATTGGTATTAGGCTAAAGAGACGAAGGTGTTTAGTGTAGGAGGTAATTTATATGCGATACTTTTAGAATCGTTGAAGCCATTCTAAAAATACTTTTTAATTGAATACTATGCTATCCTTTAGTGAGTCAATTTATATCATATTTTTCCGATAAAATATCTTATGAAAGCAGAACTGTAGGAAGTTCAATGTACCTACAGATAAAAAAATATCGTATATTACTTATTTCATTAATTTCGATTATAAATTACAGGCCGAAACCAAAACACCTCTTTTTGAATTATCTTGTTCATGGTTTAGTTGTCCGACAGATATTAATATATTTATTATACTTCATAATATCTACCTTTTTATAATGCAAATTTCACGTGAAAAAAGTTAAACTAAATTATAATAATGTAGAGTTTCATAAGTAATATAACCTCGGCTACGTACTTCACATATTGCATTTAATATGTCGGCCGAGACCCGGATAAACTCCGAGAAGAAAAGAAAACAACGCTATCCTTTCAAAAGTTTTGCAACACTTTCATTTTCTTAGAAGTAATATCACAATTTAAGGTGTATCTAACTCGGATCTTTGGAACTTTATTGAATGGAAACTATTTGCGACAAATCACTTCTTGTATACCGCGAAGTTTTATATTTCGGTACTAAACGTAGCTAAAATAAAGCAAAAAAAAATGGTAATTAATCTGTATAAATAAAATAAGTAATTTACGTTTTATTCAATCTAAGTTGTCCATGAGGACTTATTGCAATGCAATGCGATGCAATCAGCCCTGTATTATATACTGCCCACTGCTGAGTACGGGCCTCTTCTACTACTTAGAGGGGTTAGGCCTTAGTCCACCATGCGGGCCTAGTGCGGGTCGGCAGACTTCACATATCCTCGAAATTCTTATGGAGAATTCTCAGGTATGTAGGTTTCCTCACGATGTTTTTCTTCATCGTTAAAGCGAACGATAATTGATTAACAATACACACGTAACTTCTTTTTTACATATCAATGACTGAGGTGCCATATATGGATTGTATTCTATAAAATTAGTTCAGAAAATACAACGACTAAAAATTCACACAGTTCGAAAAAATTGTTAAAATTGAACTCTAAAATCCTATTTTTTATTATAATTACTTGCCTTTGCTAGAAACACATATTATAATAATATACATATACATACATATACACTCACGCCTTTAATCCCCGAAGGGGTAGGCAGAGGCGCAACTAGTGCACCCACTTTTCGCCGTTATTCCGTCCCATGATGTGATAGGGGGCGAGCCTATCGCCATATCGGGCACAAATTCCAGACTCCGGGCTGACACTGAATTTTAAAAACCCAATATCACTGCCCGACCCGGGAATCGAACCCAAGACCTCAGCATTGCAGTCATACCGTAATACAACTACGCCACCGAGGCAGTTATTATAATAAAAATATCTAAAATGTTATGTTTTTTTTTTTATGGCATAGATTGACGAGGCGAGCATGCCGTTCGCCTGATGGTAAGCGATACAACCACCCATAAACAGTAGTAGCAGCATACAGCACCTTGAGTTACAAAGTACTGTGTGCCATTCCACTGCGCACGTCATCCTGAGACATAAGATGTTAAGTCTCATTATGTCCAGTAGTTACATTGGCTACAATGTCCTTCAAACCGAAACACAACAGTGCATGGACACTGCTGCTTGGCGGTAGAAATAGACATTGCGGTGGTACCCACCCAGACGGTCTCTCACATATGAGAGACCTACCACCAGTAAAATAAGTTGCCAATACCAAAGTTATTCATCCTAACAAATGCTTCTTCTATATTTACGTAGGTGTCTATGAAATTAAACTAGGATTATGGACTGAAAATACAATAATTTACGAATAAATTAAAACCACAATCTTGACTGGTAGCGGTTGATAACAAAATATAATTTTCTATCCCTTGCGTAAATTATTCTGGGGTGCTGAATTATGAAATAAGTAAACACAATGTAAAATTCTTAAAATTTGTTTGGTGCGGATGTTGAGCATTACTTAATAAAATAAATAGACTTACTTCTTAATAAAGTAATGCTGCCTTTGAGCCAAAAAATAGTAATTCTAAAAGTGTTAATTAATGCTTCCTTTATGTTATGTTTTTTGTGTTACTGAAATAAACTGTTTGTTGCTAGTTTTTGAAGTACAAATCGTTGCCTTCGTAGGATTCCGTAGCAAAGCATCGTATGCCTATAGACCCACAGTGTAAAAAATATGTTCCACCGACCTCACATCGAAGTGGAAAGGGCGTAGCAGAAAAATTATCTATAAAGTAAAATTTAAGCGTTGTAATTTCTTGCCAAATGCCATAACGTTAACGTTGCTCTTTCTGACGATAAGAATAAATAAAATTCCCCCAAAACATGTCTTCCTAAACGTCCAAATTAGATTATCTAATTGACATTGCGAGACGACATCCGATGAATAAAGTCATCAAGGGCGAGTTATAACGAGCCTCACTTAAAAGTAAAGTAAATTGAGTAACAGGGCTATGTCAATTCTTGTTCTTTACAAATAAATAGGAAAAGTAAAATGGTTCCCTAAATAAATAAAGCGCAATTAAGACATTAGATATCTCATAAATAATTTAGAAGGTAAAATATACTGACAAAGGAAAAGAACATTTGATAGTTGTAGAAGTTATTAAGCAATTGTAAACTATTGGTGTTTGGTATTTCTAGGCAATAAGTTGAAGTCCTCTGCGTGAGAACTTAGCGTTTGCCGTTTAGAATAAGGAATTATAAAGGGGAAAAGTGTGAGTTTGTTTGTTAGTTTGTAGGGACTAATCTCTGTAATTACTGAACCGATTTGGAAATTCTTTCACTCATAGGAGGCTGCATTACTTCTGAGTGCTATAGGCTACTGTGTATCGCGGGAAAATAAAAAGCGGGACATTCATCCCGGAAATTTTTTAAAATAAAATTTTAAAATACACAAAGTTTGTATTACAAACACGCAAAAGCAATTTAAAAAATTAATATTATTTCTACACAGCAGTACACTATGTATAGTATAAACGCGTTTTACTTGAGTTTTATACGACTATAAAAATATTATTACGATGAAGAAAACAAACCTTATAAGAAGATGTAAAAAAGTAATGTGCATTAGCTTATTTCAGAGTAAAGTAAATTACTTTCACCTTCGGTTATTTCATGATGATTTTTAACTCAAAGTATACCTAATCTATATATATAATAAAGCAGTAGAACCGGTGTGTGTGTGTACATTTAATGAAATGTGATAAAAAAGAAAGGGGGTGACTAAAGAAGAGTAACGGAAAACAAATCAGTGATTTTTATAATTCTTTTCTGTCTGTTTGTTTGTTACTGCACATCTCTGAAACTACTGAACGGATTTCGTTGAAATTTGGCACACGGGTAGATCATGTTCTGGATTAACACATTCTTTTCGTCACGGGAAAATTTAAAGCGGGATTTTTATCCCGGAAAACTTTTCCACGCGGGTGTAGCCATTAGCCAACAAACACACATTCACGTACAGTCACCAGCATAAGTAGCTGCACAAATTCAAAATTTCAAATCGCCTACATACTTTTTAGTTCTTACTAATCTTTTTTTTCTCTTCACAAAAATAAAATAAAAGAGATTTACTTTACTTCAAACACAGAAAAAAAGGTTTAGGTTCAACTTAACGCGTATATAGGCGATTTGAAATGTTGATTTTGTACAGATATTTATGCTTCTGACTGTACACGCGCACACACACGCTCTTCAAAAATACTGTCCCACTTTTGACTGCCTGTTATTTAATTGTGATAACACAATGTAAATCCGTTAATGGCCGTAAGATATGTTTACCAGATTGCATCACTCTAGTATTAAGGGCTGTGGATTTTAATAAATAAATAAATATTAAGCATTAGCCAAATGTTTTGTAGTATTCACCTTTAAGAATTGCTATTGGTAGCCGGAGCTCTACTTAAGAGTTTTGAAGATATGGCGGTTGAGATTGTTAGCTATTAAAGACGGGTTTTAACACAAAAGAGATTTGTACCCAAGTCACTCCACCACGAGCACATTACCGAGCACAACATAATGAATTTATCTGAGTTTTATTAACACCTTTATTTGTCAATTGTTTTGCATCACGAGCGAGGACACACAGATTCCGTATTTGCAAATGGGCGTTACGTGTTAATAATGCTTTATAAATGATTTATCGCACACACGGCTATGAAAAACCTCTAGAGGTAAATGGAAACTCTGTGACTCCATGAATTTTAAACCTGATTACTTAGCTAAGAGCGGTTGACGTTTGGAGTGGCTCTAACTACACCCTTGCGGGAATTTTGACGCGAGCTTTTTTAATTACCCGACTGCGACGAAACCAAATGTGTAATTTTGGTAACGTGTCGTCTCTAGGAAAGTGAGGCAAATATTTCATTTCCTTATTGGTTTGTGTTTATTTTGGAGTATAAGTACGTGGATTTAATTAATATTAAATGGTATGATATGGGTAAGTAAGTAAAGTGTACTATTGCAAATTGATATCATTTTAAATCAACACTAAAATTGACTTTACAGAATTAAGTTTATAATCTTTTTTATGTCTACTGGCAGAGTAAGCCAGGCTATGCTCTTGTAGCATAGGCTATATTTCACTTTTATTCCTGAGAAATATCGAGTCCAGTTGCAAGCAAAGCTAGTCCTTCTAACCACTCCATCAAATATTCTTTATTAGCCTGAAATCGTATGCTTTAAACTCATATAATGTAGTGCCACTGTTCCATTTTTATTCGGCATTCATTTTACTCAAACTGAAACTAAATTTCTAACGTAGACGAATCTCATTTGAAAATTGTTTCCACTGAAATGAAAGGAATAACGGGAATAACATTTTATTACCTAGTACTGTTTGCTGCGAATATGAATTAAACATTTCCGAGGAATGCTGGCGTATTTTACTAGTTTCCGAAAAGTTTGTTAATGTCTGCGAAGGCTGGCAACGCTTGAGTTACTTCTGTGGTGTTGTCATTAGTCTGACACCACTTCTATTTTGCTTTATCCTACAAAAAATTAGGGCGGGTGTAAAGTTCTTCAAATACTTGTAAATACTATTTAAAACAAATTCTCCTCAAAAGTTCCAATATGTCGGTAATTCAAATAAATTATCGATGCGGTACGACGACAGACGCTGTAATTTTGTTTTGCCACAGACCAGGTTAAAGAGTTAAGATTAATAAACTTATATAAGTTCACCATAAACATGGTGACCAGTTCGCTAACTAAGGTTCATCGCTGCAAAATTTCTACAAGAATATAATTTTTTTACTTTAAAATCTCATAAAATTCGAAGTCTCAAATTTCGCCGTTTTTATAAAGGCCAAATATTTACCACCAATATGAGTGTAAACACTTTAAACATATTCTTTGATGTAAGGGAAGTAAATACAAGTACTTGTTGCTCAATTAACTTGGACGCCGATAGGATTATAAACGGATAAAGTTCTTAATTAATTGGCGGTATCGGCTTTATCATAATTAGTAATGTAACACCTATTAAAGTAACTTGACTTTCATAATCCCAAACGTTGTTCTGATACTTAATGGTTTTAACGTAAAGTACCTTATGCTAATCAGTATAATAAAGGATGATATAAAAAGGAAAAATGCCACTGCTTGTGTCCTTTGCTATTCTTTGTTTCTGTCTTCCTTAGCTCTCTCTCCATAGTATTTTATACTTGTTTTGTTATCTATGCTGTACGCTGCTGTCACCTGGTTCTAAAGTAATCTAAAGTTGTAATATGTATTATAACTATCTTTGGTTCTAATGGTATTCACCACTAATGTCCAATGTTTTAGTTATATTGCTCTTTGCTGCCATCATTTTTTTTTAGTTCACTTCGGTTTTTTTTTTATTGAATTGAATGACGAGACGAGCTTGCCGTTCACCTGATGGTAAGCGATACGACCACCGATAGTTACACTGGCTACAATGTCCTTCAAACCGAAACACAACAGTGCATGCACCCTGCTGCTTGGCGGTAGAAATAGACATTGCGGTGGTACCCACCCAGACGGACTAATACATATGAGAGACCTACCACCAGTTGAAAAGTTGAAAGTTATTCTGAAAAAGTAATGTTATTATTTTAACATCTACCCACTTGACATTAGTAAAATCACCGATGAAACGGTGGAGCCATTTTTAAAAGAAGAAGAAGAAAAGGGGAAAATGTTCGCTAAAAATATTGTATAGGAGTGTAACACCAATATTTTAGTAAGTATATATTTATTCTTTATTTGGTTTTCTGTTTACAACTAATTATTAATTGGAGAAAATTAAATGCGATAAATATTAAAGGTAGTATCTATTTTATAGCATCTAAAATAGCGTATTTCATTATAAGCTAAATATATATTGCAAACCGTTGATTAGCTGAGCTATCTTTAATGTACTAAACCAGCTATCCATTTAAATATTTTGCACTACAGTTTGTAAAGGCCGAGAGTCGAGACTCCGCTTTCAGATTGAAATGTTTGCATGCAACCGCGGCGCTTGAAGTTTCAGCGCTAATTCTTAATGTATGGCACGATTCCCGAAGAACGTGACTTTTCGTCCCGCATCAACAATTTCCCTGCAGTCAACAATTTCCCGGAGCATTCGCGTCATTCGGATAATAAATTGTATTGGAGCAGAATAATTGACTACATTCAAATCCACGCAACCAATATCCGAACAAAAGAATACATAAAAATCAATGACGAAGCAATTCCAAAATACTTTGCCACTAATGTGTTTTGTGAACATTGTTTGTTATCGATTGGGGGTTGATTACATGGCTTATGAACGCGCGATCCGAGCGCGTACTCTGTAATCAAGCCGGGATAAACAAACAGACGACTGAAACGGTACACTCGTCTCTCGATATTGAATTATGTCTTTGAGAAAGGAAACAATAATTTATGAAAAAAATAAAACTACTAGCAAGGATTCGTTGATTACACGAAACGATGCTACAAAATACGGAGAAAATAAAACACGCGAGAGACTTAATAAAATAATGAAAAACAGACTTCATTAGCCGACTACGACAAAGCTATAGGATAGTTGTTCTTTTACCTATAAGTATGGGCATGGGTAGGTAGGGGTTATTTTGTTCACTCAGAGCCAAGTTCATAGTTTCTGAACTACTTATCGTCTAAAGAATAAAGCATATTTTTTTTGCATTGAATGACGAGACAAGCATGCCGTTCGCCTGATGGTAAGGGATACGACCACCCATAAACAGTAGCAATACCATCCTGCACCTTGAGTTACAAATTACTGTGTGCCATTCCACTGCGCTCGTCATCCTGAGACATAAGATGTTAAGTCTCACTATGTCCTATAGTTACACTGGCTACAATGTCCTTCAAACCGAAACACAACAGTGCATTCACACTACTGCTTGGCGGTAGAAATAGACATTGCGTTGGTACCCACCCAGACGGACTCTTACATATGAGACCTACCACCAGTAAAATATAAAGATGTTATAATATAATAATGTCACATTATTCCATAGAACACATATTAATTATTAATATTGTTGTGTGACTTAATACTGCGCGTGTCAGGCTATATGACGTCTTAATACATTTAGTTCAGAGGATTGTAAATGCCATACATTATTATAATTATACTAGCTTTTGCTCGCGGTTCCGCCCGCGTGAAAGAGTTTTTCCGGGATAAAAGTCTTGCTTTATATTTCCGGGGATAAAAAGTAGCCTATGTCCTTTCTCAGTCTCTAGACTATCTGTGTACCAAATTTCATCTATATCGGATCAGCAGTTTTGGCTTGAAAGTGCTACAGACAGAGTTACTTTCGCATTTATAATATTAGTAAGGATAATAAGGATAAGGATTACATACTGTTCAATCCGTTTTTATAGATTCTTAGCAGATGTGTTGGGCTTAATCAAATTTATAGATGTACAGTCAAGGACAAAATTTGCTGAACAAATTCAAAATTTCATAGCCTTTAATCTTTTGTATCCTTATCAACTACATTTTTTTCTTCTGTAAAGTAAACTTCAAGCGGCTTACTTCATTTTAGATAAAGAAAAGATAATAATTAAATTGAAATTAATGCGTTTTGAAGATTTTAATATGTCAGCTACTTTTGTGGCTGACTGTACATCATATTTAAAATGGCTTTCGTCTAAGCAACGCGACGTCATACAATAATTTCTACCATAACATTTTTTAAGTGTCATAAAGTATATTATTGCTGTTTTTACTTTTCAAAGTTATTAAAACATAACAATACTATCAAAATTCACCCATTTAAATATTCCATTCCAGTACCTTATAATTACAAATAACAATAAAACTAGACTTACTTCATGACTAATAAGGTCGAAGGTTGTTAAAAATATTTTACAGTTCATAGTGAAAACAGCAATAAAACCCGTATAAAAATCTAATGGCTCAGTTGGGAGCGGAAAGGCCTTTCGAAGCCCAAGGTCGTGTAAACGATGCCAAGTTCATACAAAGTGTGTTTGAAGTATGATAAATAATACGAAACATTTTTCGTACCTTTTAAAGATTCCATGGTTATTTGTGATGCTAGGAGGAATATGTTATGTGAAATTGTATGAAAGATTATTGTGGTAATGATATCTATATTATATAAATGCGAAAGGTCACTCACTCACTCATCACGAAATCTCAGAAACTACAAGTGCTAGGAGTCTCGAATTTTGCATGGGGGTTCCTTTTAGGACGTAGGTGCTTACTAAGGCGGGATTTTGCAAAATTCAATCCCTGAGGGAGAAAAAGGGGTGGCAAAATTTGTATAGTATTAAATAAAGTCGCCCGCCGCGTACCGAACGGATTTCGATGAAATTTGATATGGAGATAGTTTGAGACCCTGGGAAGGTTTTAGGGTACTTTTTATCCCGGGAAAATGTATAGCGGGACTTTTATCCAGGAAAAACTCTTTCGTGCGTGCGAAGCAAACGCTAGTAAGTATATAGAATATAGATTGATGTAGCTACTGTTTAGCAATTTACTAGACGTCGATTTTTTGAGATTAATCAGGTTAGTTATTGGTAAGTGTGTTTATTGACATCTAAGGCATGTATAGATGTATACTGGGAATTTTGGGGCACATTACATATTAACATAAAAATTGTGTCTAATATTTTTTCATGTCAAATGCGCTTTTGTCGCGTCGCCGCATCGGAAAATGCGTAAATATTTTTGCATTCAGATATATGAAATGTGGAGGGTATTTAATCGTATGCTGTAATGTGTTCCGGCGCATGCGAATCGTAGATACCTAAATTGGTAATTAAGCACGTAATTGCTGAAAAACTATTATGAACTACATAATTTGGTGTTTCAATTGTTGTAGTATTCTTTGAGTAGATATTAAAATATTAAAAACGTTTTTTAAAATGTGTATATAAATAAAGTTAACAAGTTTTAGTTTTGCACAAACATAACATTAACAAAGTAAAATATTCTGGGCTGTGGCTACAAAAACTTCTTTGCCTGCAGCTAAATAGAATTTTAATCTCGTTAGTAACCTAAATGCTATGGAAAACCAATCTCTTAAACATGTTCGATGTATGAACGTTCCCACGAAGAATTCGTACATAAGTTACGCTTTCGCTTGATACATAATATGTTTATTGGGCTTTACAAACTTTCTCTTTACTTTGGACATAAATTTAATTAATGTTAATCATTATTCTGAAGAAAAGAGAGATGCACAAATCATAGAATTATCTTAATGGATTGGGAGCTAAGGATTAAATATTTTCCCCGTGTTTTTTATGTATGAAATAGCGTCTTATGTTGATAGAAATTAGGGTTACGTAAGTAGTATTATTTCCCAATTCACTATCACAATTAAAACTATTAACTTCAAATGTATGAGAGCCAAATACCGAAATGCATTTTTAAGATAAAAAGTTAAGCAATATGAGATTTAAAAAGGCTCCTTCGCCGTGGATTTTCTAATCAACATTTAATGCGGTTGCGGCGACGCCTTCACAAATTTTGTATCAAGTATGTGTAATAGCTTTATGAAAAATGTTCGTGTTATGCCTCGGTTTCCGGGATACTTAGTTCCGGAACTCCGCCGTGCCGGGCTTCGCAACCGAACGTCTTTATGTAAACAAAATATATTGGTCCTTTGATATGGTATCTCGTTAAGTTCTCTATTAGTTTCTAGCGGAGTTATTAAATTCGCTCATGGTTTTCATTCTATATGCTCCAACTTAATATACTCTGCCGTGTGTTTCAGTTTCAATCAAAGTTTCGCTTGATACGCAACCGTATAATGTTTATTTTTTCTACTTAGTTCAATCTTATTTATTTTTGCTGTCAAGCTACAGTTTGCAACTACTTTTTCCAGTTTCAAGGACGTTATAGTTAATATAGATATAGAGTAACTTAATGTCTGATGTTCATTATGATAGTCGTAATAGTTTTTAATGCAACATTATGCGTGATGCATTATGGTAGAATCAGCAAAGGAAATAAACAATTGTTACTCGGTAACCATCTTGAACTTATGAAGGACCAATATTACTTAGTAATTAATATATCATGACAAATTATTCTCCTGTTCCTAATAATTTTATTCCTACTATTATTTAATACTAGCTTTTGCCCGCGGCTCCGTACGCGTGAATGAGTTTTCCCGGGATAAAAGGCCCGCTTTATATTTTCCCGGGATAAAAAGTAGCCTATGTGTTAATCCAGGACATGATTTACCCGTGTGTAAAATTTCATCGAAATCTGTTCAGTAGTTTTTGCGTGAAAGAGTAACAAACATACATACATCCATACTTACAAACTTTCGCGTTTTTAATATTAGTAGGATTATAAGAAAGACCATTAGCTGCTACGTCCCAATTGCTGTGACGGTGAACAAAGCTGAAATCATTATTGTTTTTACCAAAAACCGTAGTGTTTAATTATCAGGAGCTCGCATATTATCAAAGTTCAAACAGGGTGGAAAATTACTGCGTGCGTTAATCATACAAAATGGGAAACCACAACGTAACCGTATCACACCTCCACCATCACTGTTGGTTTTACAAACTCCAACAAATTGAGCGGAAACCAAATATAAGTGTCGGTGTGAACTGAATTTTGCAATTATTGTATCATTAATAAGTTTAGTGAACGAGTAAATGAACTAGTATGAGTGTTCTACCACGATTTGCACACTGTATGCGTCAGAAGAGTTAATGTTAGTCGGCGACAGTAAAAACGAGTCCAAACGAAACGAAAACGAAACCAAGTCCTTTCTATGACTTGAAAGTATATTGCGGCGATTTAAGTAAGATAAGGAAGGATAAAGGAAGATTAATTAATGATGATTGACATCTGTAATAGCAAGAAATAATTGATATAGTGAGAATCATACAAGAATGGGGATTTATTTATTAAAAAGGTATACCAACAGCATACATATAAAACATTACAGATTTAGCATTACTTAAACTAAGGTCTAGTTTGCATGCCCAATTATTATGAAACTAAGATGAATATATAACCGTGTGTAAAAAAAAACTAAACAAAATTTTACTCGCGGATTTGAAAACTCGCACCAGGAACAAATAAAATACAATTTCAAAATAAAAGCTTTCCCGTAACGTACGCCAATCAATGAAGGCTCAAATTTGAAATTCTAGTACCAATAAAGCATTGTAGAGATAGCAGGCCATGCGATTCCAATCCGCTTTCCGTTCGGAGACAAAGAGAAAGTTCGATGAAACTAGAAGCAAGAAGCTTTAAAGCTTGGACTGTTGACTAATGGTATAATACTTACTCAAATATGATTTAGTGCTTACATTAAAGTTTTTTGAATAAAATGATGGTTATTTCGGGAAGCTCTGACAATATTTGACTTGATGTGAATAGAAAATAATAATTATTTTGTAGTTTATGAAAAATAATTATGAATTTATTTGTAGTTTACACATATACTACCATTTGCCCGCAGCTCCGGCGGCGTGTAAAAGATTTTCCAGGATAAATATTTTCCTGGGATAAAAACTATAGCACTCTGAACTAATGTAGCTTCCTATTAGTGAAAGAATACAACCTACTGTTAAAATTGTAGAAGTTTCATACAAACTTTGCCACCCCTTTTTACTCCCTTAGGGGTTGAATTTCGCAAAATCCCGTCTTAGTGAGCACCTACGTCCTAAAAAGAACCCCCATGCAAAATTTGAGATTCCGAGCACTTGCAGTTTGTAAGATTTTGTGATGAGTGAGCGACCTTTCGCTTATATATATATATAGATTGCAAATAATATTGTCAGGGTTTTGGGAGGTCTAATAATTTATTCGGAATATGGAACCCAAGTTAATCCGTTCTCGCGGCGAATACTATCAAACTAAACTTAGTAATTTAATTCAGATAAATACTTTCTAATAGGAACTATTTTATTCTGGAATGCTTTTTTATACCGGGAATATTTGCACAAGCGCTACACCGAGTAGAACCTAGCTATTCAAAAAGATTAGCTTTAAATATGATGAGAGGAATCGATCGGTATAGTAATCAAGTAATACATGAGTATCTGATCTCGAATAGCGATATCTTGCAGTACAAACCTAACAAGATAGTTTGTTTACAACTGTCAATTTTACCCAAACCTGCTTAATACTTCCGTACAATATTTCATACAGGAATACAGTCTGGAAGCATTAGCCCAAACGTTGCAATATCTTGAAATCAAGTTTGCGAACTTGCGGTATTTTACGGTAAGGGCAATATCCAATATCGGAAATTCGTAAGCTAAACTCGTAGTATCTTTTTGACGTGAGTATATACGGGGCCCAATCCGCGCCTGACGGATACAAACGACACAGTCAGGTGATATCAGTTGCATCTGCGTCGTGCCGGTTCCACGATTCACTTACGGATTGATGGCATGCAACTCTATACACTGGCCAACAAATCACTAAGAGGTAACTGGAATTTATAGATTTCGTATGTTTTTAGGAAGAAATGTAATTTTTGCTTTTTTAATTCTATGACTTTGTTTTGAAATGGCTTTGAAAAGTTATCGATCAGTTTTTGCTGTCGAAATCAGGTTTGAAAAGTAATCTCCATTCATTCTTTGTAGTGCTCTAAGAATTGACACTTAACTCCGAGAGTTCTCAAAGTGATCGCTACACTCCCAAGACATTTATTGTGTTTGAGTTTTTCTCATAAACTAATAAATTTATCGACTGGAAATTGGCAGAGTTACAAAAATCGCTTGCCCAAATTCAAAGCGAACTTATTATATACAAAATCATTAATATTTTTACCAAAGTATGGAAGTAAAAACATCTAGGTCGAGTAGAGCATTATATTACGGAAGGAATTCTTGTTTTAAGTTTTCCCTGAATCATTTTTAAAAGTATCAAAAGTTTGGTGAAAAATATCGTTCCCGTTATCAAAAAAGATACCAAGCATGAATAACCTAAATAACGGTTTATCTATCGAGGTTTCTTTTGCTTATAAAAAGGTACTATTTTACTACTGCATTAGTACATACAGGTACTTTATGTATTAATGCAATACCTTTTAAATGGGATATTTCAAGCATGGAAACACAATTACACCAATATTTACCTGCCATAAACTAAACAAACGAAGAACACATATAAACGTAATTGTAAAAGCATTATTGTTGTACAGTTTTCGCATAAACGTCACATACGCATAACATCAAACAGGCCGTTTATTGTCAGGAATAATTTCGCAATTTTAATTACCAACACTGACTTCTCATAATAAAAGCACGTACATAACTCAGCCCATTTCATCGCACTGTATAAGCATGTAGGTCATAAAGACAGCCCGGTCGTGTGCAGTGGCAGGCGGGCACTCATCAAGCCCTCGATATTTCACCGTACATTACAAACGATGCGGCGGACAACTGAAGTTAATTGGATGCGCTGGCCACAGGGCACGGCTATGAAATATAAAACAGGCCCGCCGCATTTTCAGGTGAGTGCATCCCTATTATCCGGCCTGCAGACGACGTAACGTGTCGCGTCTCGTATTGCCGCAGACGACTCGTGCCTTTCGCCTGCGGAATATGGGATTTTAGACGATGATGAGCCGAATATGTCAAGTGTCTTCTGTTCCAAATAGAATGCGCAATGGATCCGCCCGCCTGATACCATTCCTGATTTGAGCTTGTTCAGGTAATAGAGAATTTAGTTTGAGCAAAATAATTACACAGAGGCTGCTTTCTGGCTGCTTATAGCACAACACAAACACGAAAGGTTTGACTTTACTCTACAATTGTTGCGATTTATTCGTAAATCCAAGTTGCTGTGTTTACTACATAAAGCATCCCTTTATTCCGTAATGTGTGCAAAAAAGCAAGAAAAGTTTATAGTTTCCACATACAATACGGAATATTGTTATTTTCGTAGCGAGCATTCGCATACAATACGTTTGAAACGGACTGTGTAATAACAGCCCATCAAAATTTCCACGGTAGAGTTGTCGAGCCGATCGCAAAAATTCACTCGACTCGACACGACTCGAAATCGGTGTCGTAATCCCCGCACGCCACTGTGTGTGAAATTGAAATTAAAATTCTATTAAAGCGGAACGATTGAAATAGAACACGCGTATATTTTTATATGGAATATAAATTGTATCGAACGGAATAGAACAAGGCTAATAAAAGTCATTTTTAAAAAACTAGTAGTCGTTTATCGAGTTTGCACGGGTAATTTGTGTCGGTTGTGAAAGCCCTCAAATTCCGTAGCACTGTACTCGAATGCTATGGCGTGAAATTGTTGGATGTAAGAACAGTGTGTTCAGCGCTTAGGTTCAGATTTATTGACATCATGATAAACCGGTCTGGCGAGCACCATTTGTCGATAACTGACGCGGACGACCCTAATTCTAGTTTGAAACTATAATAAAAACCCTTTAGAAATACGTTTACTCTACTATAATATTACAAAAACGTTGGTAATGCGTTATAGGTATTATGTACGAAGAAATTAAACCTATAATATTACGAAGTAATTTTTCAAATACCATTTCAAGAGCAAAATTTATTTTTTTCTTAGCCAAATTATGATGCTTTTGGAACACCAATTATAACTGACGCAGTAGATAAATATTACATACAAGGTTTTGCCCGCGACTCCGCCCGCGTGAATGAGTTTTCCCGGGATAAAAGTCCCGCTTTACATTTTACCGGGATAAAAGTAGCCTATGTGTTTATCCAGGACATAATCTACCCGTGTGCCAAATTTCATCGAAATCCGTTCAGTAGTTTTTGCGTGAAAGAGTAACAAACATCCATACATCCATACATCCAGAGATCCAAACTTACAAACTTTCGCGTTTATAATATTAGTAGGATATACTGTTTATGTTTTGAAAAACAAGGAAAAAAAGGAATTGGTCATTTATATATACCTAATATAATAAAGCAGTAGAACCCGGTGTGTCTGTACATTGAGAGAAATGTGATAAAAAATAAAGGGGATGACTAGAGAAGAGCAATGGAAAACAAATCAGCAATTTTTATAATTATTTTCTGTCTGTATGTTTTCCGTTTGTTTGTTACTTCACGTCTACGAAACTACTGAACAGATTTCGATGAAATTTGGTACGGATATAGTTTGAGATTCTGGGAAGGACATATGCCACCATTTATCCCGGGAAAATATAAAGCGGGACTTTAATCCCGGAAAATCTTTTTCTTTTTGGGAAGAAATTGTTGTTCAGAGCCAAATTACGGATAATGAACTTTTTGACAGGCAACGTGCAAAGCCGTCAACAAATTATGAGTTGGGGTTGGACCCTAAGTCAGTAAGTATTCAAAGTTTGTATTTATCGATTTCAAACACATGCCATTCAGCCGAGTATAATTAGTGCCTGACGATGACATAACAATATATTGCCCCAACACTTGTTGGAAAATAAGTTCAATGAACCAAGGACGCACCAGTTGCACTCCTACGCCTTAATAATTTACTGTGATTAACTAGTCAATGCCCGCGGCGGACACCGGAGTCCGGGTATATAGGGCAACCACGTATATCTATACTAATATATAAAGCTGAAGACTGAAGAGTTTGTTTGTTTGTTTGTTTGAACGCGCTAATCTCAGGAACTACTGGACCGATTTTGAAAATTCTTTCACTAATAGGAAGCTACATTACTCCTGAGTGCTATAGGCTTTTTTTCCCGGAAAAACTTTTCCACGCGGGCGGAGCCGCGCGCAATGCTAGTATTTATATATAAGCGGGCATTGAAGGGTATGAATACTTGAAGATATATTCAATTATTCAACTAATTATGTTTACAAAATATTTTAGTGATGACCTTACCACATATGGCAGCTGGCTCCAAACTTAAGGAAAAGTGCGTTTGGAATTAATTTTAGTTAATTATTAAGACTATATGTAGTTCTTTAAGCTGAAGTGGCAATGGGCAGGGCACATAGTTCGAAGAACTGACGGCAGATGGGGCAAAAAGGCTCTCGAGTGGAGGCCACGTACTGGCAAGCGCAGCGTCGTCGGCCATACACTTGCAAGGTGCACAGACGACTTGATAAAGGTCGCGGGAACACGCTGGATGCAGGCCGATTTTGACAGATCCATCTGGAAATCTTTGGGGGAGGCCTATGTTCAACAGTGGACGTCGTGTGGCTGATGATGATGATGATGTAGTTCTTTAATAAGCTTTATTCTTTAATAAGCGGACTGCCTCGGTGACGTAGTTGTATTACGGTACGACTGCAAGGCTGAGGTGTCGGGTTCGATCCCCGGGTCGGGCAAAGTGATATTGGATTTTTCTATTCAGTATCAGCCCGAAGTCTGGAATTTGTGCCCGATATGGCGATAGGCTCGCCCCCTATCACATCATGGGACGGAATACGCTTGGCGAAAAGTGGGTGCACTAGTTGCGGCTCTGCCTACCCCTTCGGGGATAAAAGGCGTGAGCATGCGCATAAGCTTTAATAGTAAAGCGACTCATATTAGACTTAATGCGATTTGAACTTTGTGTGTGGGATATGCAAAAATGAATCTAAAAAAAACTAGCTACACACAATAATCGTTCGCAATTCTCAAGGTGCTCCCACACAGCAGTTATAACTTTAGAGAATGTTGCGTAACATTTGTTGTCTAACTTTTTTTAACAAATTGTAACAAAAGTTATAAATTGTTAGTGATGTTATACAGCTTCATGTAACAAAATGCTATACAACTAATTACAACACGATATAACATCCTCCATCAATAACCAAATCCTCAAAATATTCTGTTGCACTGTACTGTTCTCTCGCTTTCAGAGTTCGATGCATCCAGTAAGAGCGCCTTTTTATTTATTTTTCAAACTTAAAATAAAAGCCAAAACAATAAGCACTTCCTCCATTTTAGAGCCACTACCAGCTTCCTTGAAAGGCAGAACTAAACTGATGGTTACAGAATGTTATACAAAGAGTTGAACCAGTGTGGGAGCGTTTATAGCATATAACATTCTTAACATATATGTTGTAGCAAAATGTTACACACTGTTATAACATGTTATCGTGCTACACAATGTTTTATAAATATATAACTGCTGAGTGGGAGCACCTTTAAAACTAAATCCGGCGCCTTCCTTTCTTACTGAATATCTCGGTCTAAACTACGTACACCTTTGAAATAATATTTTACACTAAGCACCGGCTAAGAAAACAAAATAAGCCTTATCACGATACGCCGTAAACCAGTAAAATATAAGGGTTCCTTATATTCTACGGCGACTTAACGTTGTGTTTGTTTAGGATAGATTATACCTCGAGTAATTGACAGATCAAATGTATCCAATTACGTATTAAGGAATTGATTTTTGTTTTTATCAACAGATTATAGAGATTTAATTTTGTTGTTTTAAAGTCTAAGATGATTGTTCTGTATACTTTTCTATAGCTATATAGCGATATTTTTAAGGTACGATTTTATCATTACATTTAAGGCTATTTATTTGCCGACTGTTACTATGATTTTATAGTTTACAAATGAAGCAAATAAAGTCTGGCATTTATCTTTAAAATATTAATGTCTAATATATATTTAAAACTACTTTTGATAAGATGCCTACATTACTATAAGCTGCTTACATCGCTTTAACGCGAAACATCTTTTAGCGCATGCTCTCATAAAATATAAATAGTTCGCACAATATGGATATCGGAAGTACTTTAAACTCATGATACTAAAGTAATACATCTCAGAAAACCATTTTAAGCAATAAAAGTATACATTATAGAGTATACTTGTTGTTGTTTGCGAAACACCAACGTTAGATATATTTTAAGGTCACGTAAGCTCACGCCTGTGGTCTCAAATTGATTGGCAGGAGTGCATTATAGGTAATAGGTTAGTTAAAAAATATATTTTTGGAGTCAAAAAGTTTAAGGTAACTGTCAGTACCAGGTCAATAGATATGTTTTTTTAATCACAAAATATTTTCCGGGCTTGGGAATGACAACTATGAACTAACAAATTTCTCAGCCTCAGCCAATAAGACCAGAATATTCAACGTGAAAATTAATCAACTCATAAAGCATCGAATAACGGTTTAATTTACGCAGAACCACCTATGGCATCCATTGATTGACATACTACGAAAAGCAAAAAGAAATATCGAAATTAAATATAACCGAAATGTTCCAAATATCTCAGCGAAAAATTAATATAATATTCGCAAATAAGTTGTAATTTCTGGACCGAGTTTCGTATAACCAACGAGGTAATATTGGAATGTAACATAAGAATATCAGCTATACTTTAGCGGAATTAACTTATTTTCCCAGTTATGTATATAAGTCAGACAGTCTGGCGCCATAATGTCCCGTCTTCAGATAACCTACATATACGTACATACTACATAGCATTGTTTTTAAACTTTTTATCTTAGTATTCAGTTATTCTGCATATTATGAGTCTTATGAATACGCATTTTGAATCAGAATAACATATCAGTGGTGTATCATTTAGCTAAGTTATAATTTTTGACGAAAAAAATTGAATTTTGATTATTGTTAAAGGATTGAATAACGTGAATCTGCAATGAAAACTTGTAGTAGTTTTTTTTATTGCTTTGAATGAAGAGACGAGCATGCCGTTCGCCTGATGGTAAGCGATACGACCACCCATAAACAACAGTAGCAACACCATCCAGCACCTTGAGTTACAAAGTACTGTGTAGCATTCCACTGCGCTTGACATCCTGAGACATAAGATGTTAAGTCTCACTATGTCCTGTAGTTACACTGGCTATAATGTCCTTCAAACCGAAACACAACAGTGCATGCACACTGCTGCTGGGCGGTAGAAATAGACATTGCGGTGGTACCCACCCAGACGGACTCTTACATATGAGAGACCTACCACCAGTGAAATACCATATTGTAATACAGTCGAAATATTAACTTTACAATTAAGTAATAACAAATAAGTAGTAACAATCCCGCGTAACAATTTCATTGTTTTAGCTTTTTATATCTTCATACAATCATTCGTTATCATGAAAGTTAAAGGCATAATTCAGTGTTTTAACAAATTATTATTTCTTTCTTTCTGATGTCAAATAATTACAAAAAATGTTTTATTCTTTACTAAGTTAAAAATCAAAAAACTGACTAGATTATTTACTAATAAAAAATGTTAATGTTACTACGCTTAAAATGCTACAAATTGAAAATATCAACGAGGTATCTATTGAATATAATATTTTGTTCTTAATTAATGGGCGGAATTAATAATAGAACTTGATTGTTTTTTTAATTCCTTTGATAAATTACAAATAGGAAAATGCTATGCCTTCAAAAATTTATGTATGTAATTTTTTTGACGTCTTCAATATAACATGCTACGCTTGCATCCCATTTGATGCTTGCACAGATTAACGAATTTATAGTCGTCACATGATGTGTCGCTGGATACGTAGCCCTTTCAATTCCTGATTCGCGATGTTTTGTAATATGATTTACACAAACTTGATTGCTTGATTTATAGATTGAGCCCAGGATCTTAGTGGTTTTACTAAGCAAAAAGGCATTATTTTAATAACAATGTAATATTTAATCTATAAAAAATACGTGTGGCACTCGGAGACTGCCGCGGTAAAGCTATTGCATAGCATTTTTTATCACAAATTTTGATTGACTAAACACAAATTCGATCTTACGCTTACCACATAAAGTAGATTTTTAAACGCGAGCAACGCACGTTTAGTCTTATTATTGATAAATGTCAGAAATGCAATGGTCATCACAACCAAAGTAGAATAAATCAAAATTTGAAAAAAGAATGTTACGTTCGATTCTTTTGTACTCGTGCCGTGCCGACGCTGGGGAAATAGCTTCTACGCAATGTATTTAAGGTTCATATTAGATTAGTAAGAAATGGTTTTAATGACTTTAATAAATAAAATAAATAAAAATATACTCTTTTCAAGAATTAAAGCTTCTACGCATTGTATGTAAGGTTCATATTAGTAAGATAAAAAAGATGTCAGGTTATTTTCGTTACGGAATTTCTGGATTCGGTCTCCACACTCAAGGCCTGCGATAGAAGCTATGCAATAGCTTAAAATGATTTTAACAAAAGATACAAATAAATTGAAAAATTTTATGGAAAATAAATTTCATCATCAAATATGTATAATCTATATGTATAATCAGCAGCATAAGTAGATGTACAAATTCAAAATTTCAAATTGCCTACATACCTTTGTGGTATTACTAATCTTTTTTTTCTCTTCACAAAAATAAAATAAAAGGTATTTACTTTACTTCAAACGATGAAAAAAATATTTCAGTTTAACTTAACGCGTATATAGGCAATTTGAAATTTTGATTTTGTACAGATATTTATGCTGCTGACTGTACACTGATCTGACATTAAAAATGTATCATATACTTCTATACAATAAGTAACAGACTTTATAAACTCCGAAGCTGATAGCGTAACTGGCCTTTACAAAGGGTGAAGGCCATACACGCTACGTTAGAAACCCCACATCAATTAATTTCTTGTGTAAAATAAAGTCAGTACAAAGACCAATTCAAACTTCTGTGTAGTAAAGTTTTTCTTATTACAGGAACTGTCGTAAATATAGAAATTAGCGCGCGGATGATCGTCTGTGTAAACATGAAAAGTTTGAAAGTAACGACTTTTCGTCGGGTCCCCGTGTCGTCAACCGCCATCCGGACGCAATCTCTCCGAGCGTGTAACTTGACTCTATTAGCTTATAATATTAACTCTAGCATCAGTTCGGCACTTTGCCTTGCAATAACTGTTTTACATATATAGTATTACTGATTAAGACATAACAATTATATTAATTATCTTAATAATCATTACCATATTTACTTAATTACCTGCAAATCGCATAATGTTCATATTTCCTTATACGTAAACAAACAAATGTACAAAAATATGCAATACAAATAAACAGTGGTGATTATTTAAAAACAAAAGGTTATCGCGTCGAACGCTGGCAAGGGCCGTGGCAATGGCAGAGGCACGGTCGATTGTCGACTCGGGGAGGCTCGGCGCTCGGCACAGCGGCTCATATTTACGTTATTTACGTGTCCGCAGAGGACAACTTTTTAATGGGGCGGTAACAGACCACCCGAGATCGCAGCGTTGACGTTAAATCTCGTGCTCATAAATACGTTATGTAAACCCACCCTAATAATTAGTCGCGGTTACGGCGTGTAGTTAAGTTTTATGGAGCCAGCGGAGGCACTAAGTGGGAGCGAGGGCTCGTAGAGAAAAATGTTCTTTAATTTGTCTGGCTACGTTCAGAGGCGATGAAGCGGAAATTGTTATGTTTATTCGGGGAATCTTGTATTTCTAGCTACCCTTTTATTTTTCCGTCGTTTTAATGCGATTGGATTTTCGTAGTATCGCTGTAATTTCGTTGAGGAAAATACGGTGAATGTGCACCGTTAGCTTGATTTTACGGCAAGTTTGTATTTGTTGTTAGATTATCCGTAGTCGGCTTATACGTAATAGATATTGAATTTTATGTTTATTAGCCGCTTTCTCTGGCAATGTTAACGATTCAGTTATTGTGATAAGTTTTTTGCGAACTCTGCGTGTTTATGTGAATAACATACATGCAGGTTATTATGACAAACAATTAGTAAACTTTTACATAAAACATTGACACTGAACAAATCATCATACAGCCACAAAATGATGTGGCGAACATAATGTAAAAAATGTATGGGTTGGAAGATGTTGGTGTGATGATGGTTTGGAGCGTGCCAGATAAGGGTTTGATAAGAGCCGCGTGGCGGCCCTCGTAGGCGGTACGGGGGGAGTGTGTCGGAGGGGCGCGGAGGTGGGCGCGGGACGGCAGCGTGGACACAGTACCTGGCAGTGTCGCCGCGCTGCACGCCACCTGCACTGTCTCTTCACTGCTTCCCCACTTTAGAAAGTTTCTCAACTTTGTTGGAACAGTTCACAAACTTGGGCGAGTATGAAGCGAGCGTTTCGAAGCGGGCGTCTGCCGTGTGGGAGAAGGTGAAGCGCGTGCTGCACGTACACAGGTTACAACGAGTACAGCGACGAAGCGAGATACGGAGTCATGCGGTCAGCCAAAAGGACACAAACCTACTGGCGAGCTGGGTGTACTGGCAGCGGTGTCGGGGGCGGCGGGCGGGTGGGCGCGCCATTGGCCCGCCGGGGAACGCCTCCGACGACGCCGGTGACGCCGCCGCGCCGCGCCGCCGCCGCCGCCGCCGTCCACTAGACTCCTCAACAATGTTAACTTACACTTCAAACTTTACTATTGCCGATTTGCACTTTTAAACTTTCATGCAACACCGAAACACATGTATCTACATATTGTGATTTGCAAATGTCCAAACCCGGTGTCAGGGGAGTTGCCCAGCCGATACATGAAGCAAGGGTACTTACGCAGCACAGCACAAGGGATCAGCAACAACACAGGCACACAGTATTTCACATAAAAATAAAAACGATTATACACTTTGTAATACTTCACAGATACTTAATTATAATTGTAATTCGATTAAAATATTTGCAATAACATTTTTAAATGGCTTTCGCGTTGTACTGGTCTACGACCCACGTAGAAACTTCAACATTTTTGTAATCTACCTGCCCATATTTATTTAATTTAAACGTTTTGTTTCTGCTAATCAACTAAGATTGTTGATTGTTACATTTCACTCAAAAAGTTAAATACAGTTTACAAGTATGTACCTATTTTTAACACGATATACCTATTATTTAATTGTATGAAATAATTTAAACCGTGATAGCACTTTCTATTTATTATTTTATTCGGTTTACATACAAATATTTTACTATAGAAAGTAAATTACGTTGAATTGTTTTCGATTACATTTATTTATCTTGTGTGTTTTGCATCAAGGTCACAAGAATGTAAGAAAACTTTTAGTAGATATGGTCATGTTTTCATAGACCACCAAAAAATCAAATAACTCACCGACTAAATATATGAAGATGGGCATGTAGCTTTAAAACAAATGCTTTCCTAGAAACAAAAATTACTGAATATTATTACTGAGCATATTATAAAGCGTTATCTATAGCCATTCAAATATAAAATCCCTCATTCAATTGAGCAAAGCGTAACATTTTGGGATTTAGCTGGTCCAGCACATAAAACCGAGCAAATGTCATGACTGGAGCTCCATTAACAGCGGATAAAGCGACGCAGAAGGAATTCAAAGATGTGCTGCAGCGCTGCAGATTTAAACATGTCACGTGCGCAGAAGGTAGCAGCTCAGCCATGCCTCATTACGATACTTCGCACGTTGTATTAAAAATGCATAAAGTATTGGTAATTTTATTGCCAATTGTATATCGTTTAGATAATTACGCATCTGCCGTCCACCTGCTATTTTTATTATGATTCAAATGATGCGCCAAAAACCAGTAGTCGAAAATGTTAACGCCCTTTTAACTGCTTGTTATTTTTGCGGCCTCGATTAAAGTTATTAATACATCTGAAATTGAGTGAGTGAATTTAAATTTGGTTTTTCTTATAATCGACCTCTTCAGCCGATTTCAATGTATCACCTTAAAAGCTGATTGACCCATGATTCTTAAGAATGAGGGTATTCATGTTAGTGTTTGCCATCAAGTGACCGAATTTTTTAAACATATATACACTAATTCAATCAGCTGATAATTTCCAAAATTAAGATATAGCTGATAAATAATTTCCATTTTTTTCAATATTTTCATCCCTTTCCTTCAATATTGCAAAGGAAAACAAAAATACCGTCTGTGTATCGGGAACATTTATTTATCTACAGTGTAGTGCACGTCGACGCAATCCGGCGCAGCATGCGATCGTACCATCACGTCCTGGCGTCATAGCATCATTTGTTTCCACTCGATATTACGTTCACAGCTTATTTTACTACGCGTAAACTGTACATGGTTTTGAGCTAAATTGTCGGATGGAGCATTTTGTTTGTCATTGGCATCAATTTCATCCATAGCGATTGTTAGTTACTGTTAACTTTCCTTAATTTCTTTTGTGATCATAGAAGTTAACACAATACCCGTTCTCGCATGAGATTTACTTTTTTTTATGATTTATGAATGATATGATTCAATTAAGAGACGAGCATGCCGTTCGCCTGATGGTAAGCGATACGACCACCCATAAACAGTAGCAAGCAGCAACACAACCAGCACCTTGACTTACAAAGTACTATGTGGCATTCCGCTGCGCTCGTCATCCTGAAACATAAGATGTTAAGGCTCAATATGTCCAGTAGTTGCACTGGCTACAATGTCCTTCAAAACGAAACACTACACTGCATGCACACTATTGCTTGGCGGTAGAAATAAATAAAATGAATTAGTATTTTTCCCCTTGTTTACTTGAAATAAATCTCATTGTTTACGTGGTCATTTATTGAATACTAGACTTGTGCTCGCGGCTTCGCCCGCGTGAATAATTTTTTCCGGGATAAAAATATTTTCCCGGGATAAAAAGTAGCCTATGTGTTAATCCAGGACATGGTCTACCCGTGTGCCAAATTTCATCGAAATCCGTTCAGTAGTTTTTGAGTTTATTCGTTACAAACATACTTACATACAAATCTTTCCTCTTCATAATATTAGTATAGATTTATGCGTTTAGACGGATAAATATCAACTTTATTTCCTTTGATTAATTTGTCAAAAATATTACGCAGCATAATTTTCTAGCAACAAATATTAAGACTTCGTAAACATGATCGCCCATTTTCCTAATTTGAAATTTCCTCAGTATTTGTACTTGCTTAATACTAACTCAGCCACAGACCATTTAGGTTTAATAGGACTCTTAAATTACACATTAGTAGCTATTTTTCTCTTCGTATCTTACCACAAAGAGCAACCGACACATAATTCTTTACTGCGAATGTTCGGATTTTCTAGAATCAGGGCAATGGAGACAGAGCATAGCACACTATTCAAGCATCAAACGGAATGGTTTTTTGTGCTTTTGCAACGGCATAGATTCAAAATATCATGCCGACAACTAGGCAACGTTATATATTGTAAAGTACGTAACAAACAAAAAATAATTTTAATTCACAAAAAGATTACGTGCAACAGTAAATTTATTTATCATATAGGTACTAGCTTTTGCCCGCGGCTCCGCCCACGTGAATAAGTTTTCCCTGGATAAAAGTCCCGTTTTATATTTTCCCGGGAGAAAAAGTAGCCTATGTGTTAATACAGAACATGACCTACCCGTGCGCCAAATTTCATCGAAATCCGTTCAGTAGTTTTTGCGTGAAAGAGTAACAAACATACATCCATCCATACATACATTCTTACAAACTTTCCCGTTTATAATATTAGTAGGAAGTAGGATTTATTTATATTATAAATGCGAAAGCTTGTTAAGAAGTATCGATGTTGAAAAAAACTGAACGGTTGGATTAAATTTGACACATAAATAAACTATAAGCTTATTAAACATAGGTTACTTTTATTCCCTAAAACCCAAAGACATTTTTATTCCGGCAAAGGTCTTTCATGTGGATTGAGCCTCAATCGATATGGTTCAGTCTTGAATAAAATCTATAACGTCAATTGCCAGATAACTATGGTGTAATATACATTTTTAGAATGTTTTCAGCTTGAATGCACCGCCCTGGTTGTAGGCTCAATGGCCTGCAGGAGTATTTGATGAGCTCTTACAGCTAGGAAATTAGTGCTCCGCACATTTTTGACCTGTAGGAAATAATTAATGTCTCAAATACCATACCATACCATACCAGCCCTGTATTATATAGTGCCCACTGCTGAGCACGGGCCTCCTCTACTATTGAGAGGGGTTATGCCTTAGTCCACCACGCTGGCCTAGTACGGGTTGGCAGACTTCACACACTGCAGACAACGTGTCAGAGGAAGAACAGGATGACGAAAAAGTACCATCTTCCTCCGTGGCCACAGTACCACCACCATCATCACCACACAAATTGCCAGTCCCGCCAAATATAAGAACGACTACACGAGAATCGCGATCTACTGTGCGAGTATCAAGATGTTCGCCATCTACAAATGACAAATCGAGATCGCCAGTAAGTAGCCGTGGAAGAAGGCCTTCAAGTGGGCGAGGGGCAGCATCAGTACCTAGAGTTACAAGAAAGCGAATATGAAAAGAAAAGACACAATGCCACTGCTAGATTTTCGTTTGAACCTTGCGGATAGTTTATCTTGTGTACCAGATCGACCTCGTCCGGACGACAGCGAAAAAGATTCTCAAGTACCGCGCCGAGATTATAAAATTTATAGACAAGCAATTGCACCATCGTTAGCAAAAAGATATGATGGATATGAACACTATCCTATCAGTGATGATGTAAAAGTGCCTAGATTCTGTCGAATGGAAAATTGTGCCAGTCGTTCAAAAATTCGATGCGAGAAATGTGATGCATATTTATGTTTGTCACGAGATAAAAATTGTTTTAAGACTTATCACATCAAAAATATGTAGTTTATTTTTCTATTAAACTTTATTAAGGCTGATTATTTAAATAAGTACAGTTCATATAATCACTTACCAAAAATACCACTAGTGTCTTCAAAAAATTATTATTTTGTTTAACTTACGTCTAAAAGACTGATTAAAGTAATGAAAAAGCGTTGATCTTATAATATTTTATTAAAATAAATATAATGTTTATAATTATCAATCGTTATTTTATTATTTTCCTTGTTATATTGTCATATAATAATACAGACTCACGATCGTGCGACTTACAATTATTTCCTGAAACTCACGATCGTGAGGGTCTGATTCCTGGAAACCAGGTGCACCAGGATTTTTTTCAATATTTTTCTCATAATTTTTGAACACTATAGAAGTTACGGAATAACATTTAAACACGATATAGAGGAACTTCATCTCTCGGGTGTAAAGGGTTAGGATTGTTAGTAACAAGACATTATCGCATTGGGGTAACACCTGTAATGGTATTGTCTATAGATGTAATATATAAATAAATAAATAACAATTTCATCTCTTTACAAAACAGTGCGCATTAAGACGTCCAGGTTCTCGAATGATAGTTATCATTAAACTGCATCAGAAGGTAAAACTGCGTAGTATTTTTTGGTCAAACTATCAAAATTCTACTTCGCTCACTAATTATATGCATCCCTGAAAGATTTACTTGCCCAGTCACCTATTACTTATACTGTATAATATTTTCGAGTAACACCTTTTAAATAACAATATTTCATCTAAATTGAAATTCATACGAGTAGCTGGTCGACCTGACATCAGCATACCAACAGCTCAATTTACATACATGAGGATAACCAGAGCGGACGACTTGAGCGCAGTGTAAAAACCAACTTATGTTGTCAAAGTGTCATTTTGTTATTGACTTATAACAAGCTAATACCGCAGAATACTGAATATGTTAATCACAGGATACTGAAAAGTACTAATACTTGATGTATAAATATCAGATTTTTATTTGAAAATAGAACTCACTAGTTTTAGGGTTCTTTACAGTATACAATACACTTAGTACAATATTCACTTAAATGTTCGTTGTCTATTTTTGTTTGCTTGGCTATTTATGCGTATATAGAAGCCTATTTTTCCCAACCAAATGCTATGGTGTCCTTATAGCCTCACCAGAAATAAAAATGAAGTCTGTCTATATCATAATAAATAGATAGCATAATTCAAAATGTTATATAACTAACTAATTGATCTAATCTTAGAAGATACGTGAGGGGCCAAACTTTAAATAAGAGTGTTTTATTTTGTGTCGCATATTTTATGCTGAAATAAAACGAAATAACACTGTTTACTAACCGCTGTAGAGTTACAACTGGATAAACATACCCGTATACTGACGCAAACTGTTTTTTTTTTTCATATACATACATACAAATAAACAGATACACAGTTTGTAAATCACGTAACAGTATTGAGTACGCTACTCTTCATGTCTTTAGAATATTAAATGTTACTCGGCGAATTATTCGCCAATAGTCTAAATGAGGCATAATATGTTTGTTCGTGTATTTACTTATTTACTTGGATGACATACTTATTCCACTTAAATTGATTTCAACCAAACTACTGATTTTGATGTAAATTCTATGGAACTAATCTGAAAGTAGGGATATCCATCCGTGTAAAAAAAAATAAGAGTCATTGTAAAAAAAAAGAGGTGTCAACGGACACCCGGATGGAACGAAGTTCCTTTCGATTAATTAGTGAAGGAATTGTAATAAAATTTTATTTATATAACAGTGTGTATATATATAAATAAATAAATATTTTCCTATTTCCGTTCCAATACATAAGTTTCTAGAGAAAAAAACAAATAAATACGTGTGGCACTCGGAGACTGCCGCGGTAAAGCTATTGCATAGCATTTTTATCACAAATTTTGATTGACTAAACACAAATTCGATCTTACGCTTACCACATAAAGTAGATTTTTAAACGCGAGCCAAGCACGTTTAGTCTTGTTATTGATAAATGTCAGTAACCAAAGTAGAATAAATCAACAAAATTTGAAAAAAGAATGTTACGTTCGATTCTTTTGTACTCGTGCCGTGCCAACGCTGGGGAAATAGCTTCTACGCAATGTATTTAAGGTTCATATTAGATTAGTAAGAAATGGTTTTAATGACTTTAATAAATAAAATAAATAAAAATATACTCGTTTCAAGAATTATAGCTTCTACGCATTGTATTTAAGGTTCATATTAGTAAGATAATAGCAAAAAGTGTCGTGACAACTTTTCGTGAGAATTTTTTCCGTCTAGCCCCCTTTCACAACGCGCGATAAGGAACTTCGTTCCAATAATTTCATTGTATAAAACGTTCCTATTTTCACAATAAATTTATTTCTTTGTTTCCAAATCGGACGGAGTTTTGAGGTGACCAACATAAAAAAATACTCTGCGACTTGAGGACCTCCTTCTCTTATTGTAGTCGATTATAATTAAATATTGCTACAGAACAATGAGCTCTATTTGAATGCGATTCCTTCTCACTAGTTTTTACCATCGACCAACGACGGCAAGAAGCAGTTTTCTTTAAAAGTAGTGTAAGGACAAATTGGGTATAAAAACTTTTCCTTGAATTTTAAAATATCGGACAAAATGATAAGAATCTTAAGTCGGGTTAATTACCACATTCCTAAGACGTTTGAGTACTTATACGAACGTAAGTCGGTTGGAGAAAGAAATCAGCTAGTTGATATCTTTATAATTCATCTGTTGATAAAGCATCAAGGTCTTTTAAACGTAACTCTAAAAATACTTTTAGAACTTTAAGTAGAATGGCGCTTTAGTATGCGTTGAGTTTTCTACTTATTAACGATGTTTAATTTCTACGAATATACTAAATGAGATATGAAATACAAATAGAATATTACTGAATAATTACAATTACATTCATCATCATCATCATCACCAGCCCTGTATTATATATTGCCCACTGCTGAGCACAGGCCTCCTCTATTATTGAGAGGGGTTAGGCCTTAGTCCACCACGCTGGCCTAGTGCGGGTTGGCAGACTTCACATACCTTCGAGATTCTTATGGAGAATTCTCAGGTATGTAGGTTTCCTCACGATGTTTTTCCTTCATCGTTAAAGCGAACTATAATTGATAAACAATACACACGTAACTTCGAAAACTCAGAGGTGTGTGCCTTGGGTTTTGAACCTCCGGACATTGTCTCGGCAGACCGTTCCATTCCCAACTTGGCTATCGTGGCTTCTACAATTAGATATCTATATAATAATTAATAATTGAAAAAGGTGGCGGGTAGCGGATGGATGCGGGCTGCTCATGACCGGGTTGTTTGGCGCTCACTTGGGGAGTCCTACGTTCAGCAGTAGACGGCGATAGGCTAATTGATTGATTGAATTACATAGGCATGTAATTATATAAGTATCATTTGTACGTGTTAATCAACAGATGTTTGTTTACGATTGAAATTTAGATAGATAGACAACTCTTTTATCACAGAAAATCCAGCAATAATATTTTGTTTAATCATACAATGACCGGTAACTAAATGAGTCGACTGTTATCTAACTTAATGACTAATACGTTTTGTGAGAGGTTTTTATGCAAATTTTTGACTTGCTAGAACTAGAAAATAGTCAAACAATAACTCAACACCCTTTTGGAGTATGGAGAGTGGAAATATAGTAAGGAGATTACGACCATCAGCAAAAATGAGATTGATGACTGACGAATTAAGTCAAATAAGTTTAGTTGCGATAGGCTCGCCCTCTATCACATCGTAGGACGGAATACACACGGCGAAAAGTGTGTGCACGAGTTGCGCCTCTGCCTAACCCTTTGGGAATAATATGCGTTAGTGTATGTGTGCGTGTAAATTTAATCACAATCCACTCATCCGTTTAATTCGGTATCACAGTCCTTCTGCAAGTTCTTTATGTTTATACCGAGTTACATTAACTTGGTACATACGACATAACTAAACTGTCTCGTGCATGATATATTATAGCGACTGTTAAGTGGCATGCAAAATGTATTTATACTTTGTCCTTCCTTACGTCGTTATGGCATACTTCCAAGTAAAACAATCTTCCGTTGTGTGACGATAACGGGTATAGCAATCATTTTATTTCGTAACACTGCAATAAAACTGCTGAGATGCATTTTTGAGAATTAATAATTCGCGACTTCACGCACTATACATTAAAACTATTTTAAGTATAAACCCTCTCAGTTGTAGAGGAGGCCCGTGCTCAGCAGTGGGCAGTATGGCATGGTAAGTATAATGACTTCTTATATTTACGCGAATGTTAGACATTGAAATAAAACTATTTTGCGGATTTTATCGCGGTTTTTTAATTATTATTTTCTCCCGACGTTTCGAAGGCTTTGCAGCACTTCGTGGTCACGGGGCGGACTGAGGTGTTGGTGGTCCGAAAAGTTAATGTTACAATATCTACCTTCATTTATTAATTATACATTTTAAAAAAATTTGTTGTTAATGACGGTCCGATCTACGCAGAAAGAGCTCACAGTGTCTTGAGGTCTGGCAGTTGGTATTTTGGGGTCCGATTTAATAAGATGTATAACTGGATCCCAGGCTTGTGCAAGCTTCCAACCATCTTCTCTATTGAAATTTGGATGTTTTTTAATTTTAATAGCCTCGCGAATCATCCTAGGTAGGAATCGGTGTTCTTTGGCAAGGATTTGTGGTTTGTCAAATCTAAGGTAATGCTTGGAGCCTTGTTCTGAATGTTCAGCAACTGCAGACTTCGTAGAGCGTCGGTGTTTCACGTCAGCTATATGTTCTTTTACGCGGGTCCCTACGTTTCTTTTTGTTTGGCCGATATAAGAGAGGCCACAGTCACAATCAATCTTGTATACGCCTGGTTCTTGTAGAGGTATATGGCACTTGACAGGTGGTAAAAATTGACTAATCTTTTTAGGCGGCTTGAAATAAGTTTTGATTGAAGCACGCTTCAGGATGTAGCCAATCTTGTCGGTGACTCCTCTTACATATGGTAATACAATCGGGACACGTTCGACTGTGACTGGTTTCACTCGGTTTCTGTGACGGCGGCGTGGAATTTGGAGCTTGTTGTCGCGCAGTACTTGCTTGACATGTTGCAGCTCAGCGCCCAGGTGTTTCTCGTCACAGATTCCTTGTGCTCTCTGAAACAAAGATTTACCCACGGTAGCTAACTGTTTTGGATGGTGATGAGATTCACCGTTCAGGTATTTATCTGTATGGGTCTTTTTTCGATACACAGTGTGGCTTAAAGACTGATCAGGATTACGGATGACTAAAACGTCTAAGAAGGCAAGAGATTTATTGTGTTCTAACTCCATAGTAAATTGGATTTTGTTGTTAATGGAGTTAAGGTGATTTAAAAATGCAGTTACTTTATCAGATGGTAAAATTGTGAAAGTATCATCTACGTACCGTTTGTAAAACCTTGGTGAGACCGGGGCTGTGTTCAGGGCTGTCTCCTCGAAGTCCTCCATGAAGATATCGGCGACTACTGGAGATACAGGTGAGCCCATCGCTACCCCCCTCAACTTGTACATAGAACTGATCATTCCACAACATATAGCCAGATGTGAGGCAATGTTGGAGTAGTTCTGCATATTCCACAGGGATGTTATTCTCTACTAACCTCTTAGAGACAATTTTGATGCAGTCTTGTAACGGTAAACTTGTAAAAAGTGACTGGACATCAAAACTAACCATTGTTTCATTGTCAGCTAATTGTAGGTGTTTAATATCACTGACAAATTGGTATGAATCCTTCACAGATGCTCTAGTGTTTCCTCTGAGTGGTGAAAGCACTTTAGCTACGTGCTGAGCCAGTCTATAGGTTGGCGTGTCAATCTGACTCACAATGGGACGTAGTGGAGCATTTGGCTTGTGTATTTTTGGTAACCCATACAATTTAGGTGGTTTTGCACACGATGGAACGAGTAAGTCTACGTCTAGATTTAACTTGTCGGAGTGATTCTTTATTAAAGAGCCAGTAGCCTTTAAAATTTTGTTGGTCGGGTCTGTTTTGACCATTTTGTACGTACTTACATCCGATAAAAGTTGTTCAATTTTATTGTTATAATCCGACGTATCCATTACTACTGTCGCATTCCCTTTATCTGCACGGAGAATTGTTAAGTCCTTCATTGATCGCAAGTTCTTTAAAGCGATATATTGATGTCTGGGGAGATTTGGTTTCGGCACTTTGTTTTGACGCAATATAGACGAAATGTCTTGGCGTATAGCCTCCGAATCTTCCTTTGTCAAGTTGTTTTTAAAAAGACTATTCTCAACGTTGCAAATAATGTCTTCATACGGCATCCTTCGTGGTGTTACAGCAAAATTTAAACCTTTCGATAAAACCTGAACTGTGTTTTCATCCAATAATTGTTTTGACAGATTTACCACCGCGCGTTTATGGTCTGCGCATGAGAGTGTATTATCTATGGTAGCGCGCGTTCCGTTCCTACACTCGGTGTTTATAAAATTATTAGCATTTGATTTTGATAGTTTTTCATATTTTATTATTTGTTTATTTTTGCATTCGTTGTATTTAGATATTTCGCGCTTATTTAATGTTTCGATGCAATTTTTAAAATCAAATGTTGATAAATCTGTCTTAAGTTCGTTGGATATAATCTCAACACAATTATTTATGTAGTGGAGGTCAGATCGAGTTTCGTGTATGGTAGCTTGTAACAGTTTTGTACTCGCCTGGTTTAGAATTTTAGCGCTCCCTCGTATGTTCGTCTTGGGTGATATCTTGACACACGTAGGGATGAGATTATGATCACGGCATCTCTTCAAGAAATTTAACGATGTACTAAATCTTGCGCGCTTGGTCTTCAAATTCTCCAACCGGCGTATCTTGTTGGCAATTTCCAGTCCGTACTGGTTTGCATAATGACTTCTTATATTTACGCGAATGTTAGACATTGAAATAAAACTATTTTGCGGATTTTATCGCGGTTTTTTAATTATTATTTTCTCCCGACGTTTCGAAGGCTTTGCAGCACTTCGTGGTCACGGGGCGGACTGAGGTGTTGGTGGTCCGAAAAGTTAATGATACAATATCTACCTTCATTTATTAATTATACATTTTAAAAAAAATTAGTTGTTAATGACGGTCCGATCTACGCAGAAAGAGCTCACAGTGTCTTGAGGTCTGGCAGTTGGTATTTTGGGGTCCGATTTAATAAGATGTATAACTGGATCCCAGGCTTGTGCAAGCTTCCAACCATCTTCTCTATTGAAATTTGGATGTTTTTTAATTTCAATAGCCTCGCGAATCATCCTAGGTAGGAATCGGTGTTCTTTGGCAAGGATTTGTGGTTTGTCAAATCTAAGGTAATGCTTGGAGCCTTGTTCTGAATGTTCAGCAACGAACTTAAGACAGATTTATCAACATTTGATTTTAAAAATTGCATCGAAACATTAAATAAGCGCGAAATATCTAAATACAACGAATGCAAAAATAAACAAATAATAAAATATGAAAAACTATCAAAATCAAATGCTAATAATTTTATAAACACCGAGTGTAGGAACGGAACGCGCGCTACCATAGATAATACACTCTCATGCGCAGACCATAAACGCGCGGTGGTAAATCTGTCAAAACAATTATTGGATGAAAACACAGTTCAGGTTTTATCGAAAGGTTTAAATTTTGCTGTAACACCACGAAGGATGCCGTATGAAGACATTATTTGCAACGTTGAGAATAGTCTTTTTAAAAACAACTTGACAAAGGAAGATTCGGAGGCTATACGCCAAGACATTTCGTCTATATTGCGTCAAAACAAAGTGCCGAAACCAAATCTCCCCAGACATCAATATATCGCTTTAAAGAACTTGCGATCAATGAAGGACTTAACAATTCTCCGTGCAGATAAAGGGAATGCGACAGTAGTAATGGATACGTCGGATTATAACAATAAAATTGAACAACTTTTATCGGATGTAAGTACGTACAAAATGGTCAAAACAGACCCGACCAACAAAATTTTAAAGGCTACTGGCTCTTTAATAAAGAATCACTCCGACAAGTTAAATCTAGACGTAGACTTACTCGTTCCATCGTGTGCAAAACCACCTAAATTGTATGGGTTACCAAAAATACACAAGCCAAATGCTCCACTACGTCCCATTGTGAGTCAGATTGACACGCCAACCTATAGACTGGCTCAGCACGTAGCTAAAGTGCTTTCACCACTCAGAGGAAACACTAGAGCATCTGTGAAGGATTCATACCAATTTGTCAGTGATATTAAACACCTACAATTAGCTGACAATGAAACAATGGTTAGTTTTGATGTCCAGTCACTTTTTACAAGTTTACCGTTACAAGACTGCATCAAAATTGTCTCTAAGAGGTTAGTAGAGAATAACATCCCTGTGGAATATGCAGAACTACTCCAACATTGCCTCACATCTGGCTATATGTTGTGGAATGATCAGTTCTATGTACAAGTTGAGGGGGGTAGCGATGGGCTCACCTGTATCTCCAGTAGTCGCCGATATCTTCATGGAGGACTTCGAGGAGACAGCCCTGAACACAGCCCCGGTCTCACCAAGGTTTTACAAACGGTACGTAGATGATACTTTCACAATTTTACCATCTGATAAAGTAACTGCATTTTTAAATCACCTTAACTCCATTAACAACAAAATCCAATTTACTATGGAGTTAGAACACAATAAATCTCTTGCCTTCTTAGACGTTTTAGTCATCCGTAATCCTGATCAGTCTTTAAGCCACACTGTGTATCGAAAAAAGACCCATACAGATAAATACCTGAACGGTGAATCTCATCACCATCCAAAACAGTTAGCTACCGTGGGTAAATCTTTGTTTCAGAGAGCACAAGGAATCTGTGACGAGAAACACCTGGGCGCTGAGCTGCAACATGTCAAGCAAGTACTGCGCGACAACAAGCTCCAAATTCCACGCCGCCGTCACAGAAACCGAGTGAAACCAGTCACAGTCGAACGTGTCCCGGTTGTATTACCATATGTAAGAGGAGTCACCGACAAGATTGGCTACATCCTGAAGCGTGCTTCAATCAAAACTTATTTCAAGCCGCCTAAAAAGATTAGTCAATTTTTACCACCTGTCAAGTGCCATATACCTCTACAAGAACCAGGCGTATACAAGATTGATTGTGACTGTGGCCTCTCTTATATCGGCCAAACAAAAAGAAACGTAGGGACCCGCGTAAAAGAACATATAGCTGACGTGAAACACCGACGCTCTACGAAGTCTGCAGTTGCTGAACATTCAGAACAAGGCTCCAAGCATTACCTTAGATTTGACAAACCACAAATCCTTGCCAAAGAACACCGATTCCTACCTAGGATGATTCGCGAGGCTATTAAAATTAAAAAACATCCAAATTTCAATAGAGAAGATGTTTGGAAGCTTGCACAAGCCTGGGATCCAGTTATACATCTTATTAAATCGGACCCCAAAATACCAACTGCCAGACCTCAAGACACTGTGAGCTCTTTCTGCGTAGATCGGACCGTCATTAACAACAAATTTTTTTAAAATGTATAATTAATAAATGAAGGTAGATATTGTAACATTAACTTTTCGGACCACCAACACCTCAGTCCGCCCCGTGACCACGAAGTGCTGCAAAGCCTTCGAAACGTCGGGAGAAAATAATAATTAAAAAACCGCGATAAAATCCGCAAAATAGTTTTATTTCAATGGTAAGTATAAATGTACCTAATTAATATTTTTGAATTTAGATACCGCGCAGACGTTGGCAACTTTTTGAAAAACATATTACCACATATTACAGAAGACTGAAAAGTACGATTTTACCATGAAATCGACACATCCTTCAGGAACTGCCTGTTTGATAGTTGTGTATTGCTTCTCGTTGTTTTGACTACCTCGGTGGCGTAGTTATATGCGTATGCGGTACGAGTATTGCGCTGAGGTTCCGGGTTTGAATCACGGGTCGGGCCAAAAAAAAAATGACTGGGTATTCCATTTTGAAAATTAGTCAGTCACACCTCGGAGTCAGGAAGTTGGCGGTTTGATACCCCCGTGCCTCGGAAAGCTCGTAAAGCCGTTGGTCCTGCGCCTAATCTCTCTCCGGTCATGTCGGATTGCTGTCTCGCCGGACTATGAAAATGAAGGAATAGAGAGTGCACCTGTGTATTGCGTACACACTTGTGCACTATAATATCTCCTGCATACCTGGCTGATCTCCGTTGAGATTGGCCGCCGTGGCCGAAATTCGTCTAGGAGGGCTTCTTTTATTGTTGCTCGGCAACAAATTGTCAGTCTGCGCGATCCTTAGGTTCACTGAAACATTGAAATAAAGCAATTCCTAGTGACAAAGTACGAAAACGAAAACTTGTTCCTCATACTTCCAAATAGGAATGTCCCAAAAGTACCCCATTTCTGAAGTAAACAAACTGAATGTAACACTTAGGCAATTAGTCTTTTTCATTACGTTATAGAAATTCATTCATCATTAAACCGAATAATAGTGATCGCGAATAGCAGGGTGCTTCTTGACAGCATCAAAAGAGGTCGAAGATTCATATAAAATAAATTGCTTCACAGTTGATACTGAACCGGGGTCAATAAGGCGTGACGTTGACGAGGGTGCTCGCACTCTGGTGTCCGCGGCGGCCAATATGCAAGAAATCCCGTCTTGAACCGTGTTTGACACGATTCGATTTAGGTAAACGCTTCCCGTTCGTGCAAAAGGTGGCAGAGCGAAAAAATTTACACACATCATCTGCGGGAACTGTGTTTTATGTATCAATATGTTTCTATCAATATCAATGGAAACTTTTCCTTAAATCATAATCTGGATTTTAATTATAATCTTAATGGTAACAACACCATTCAGCACCTTGACTTACAAAGTACTGTTTGGCATTCCATTGCGCTTGTCATCCTGAGACATAAGATGTTAAGTCTCATTATGTCCAGTAGTTACACTGGCTACAATGTCCTTCAAACCGGAACACAACAGTGCATGCACACTGCTGCTTGGCGGTAGAAATAGACATTGCGGTGGTACCCACCCAGACGGATTCTCACATATGGGAGACCTACCACCAGTATCAATTAATATTTACACACTTCATATTTCCTTACAACTATAAATATTGCACGTATTTGAATAAGTGTAACATTCTCAAAATCTAATATCGTAAAGGAATTCTCCCGAAGATCACGGATTTAAAATCTACGCATTTACAGAAATCTCATATCGAAATAGCTGACATAGCTATCGTTTAGCTATAAATTATTTTTAAATACAGAATTCAATAGTAATAGTAAGTTCATGTCCTTTATTAAAATAAACAGAGTGAGTTGCAGCTAAATGTTTTAAAGGGTGGCCGGCTCCGTCAACCCATGTCAATGTCACTGCGCATTATCTGAAAATTCTATACGGACTGCATCGTGCTTTCAAATGTGCGGTTTTTTTACACGATCGGTTTAATTTACATGATTTTTATTTTATAACAATTCTGGCACATTGGCTTATTGTGAGAGTATAATAGTGGCGATACATTACAATTAAAGAGTTGTATTAGGAAAGTTTTGTACTTTTTTCTATACAAATTAAGTACCAGTTTCAGCCAAATCTTTATACATTTTAGAGCTATATCTAGCTTAATTTTCCGCTTATACATTTATGAATTTTTAAATGGTATAAATACTATGATATTTTAAGTTTTTGAATGTTTATCTCTTCCATGCATTTATGCAATAAGAACACAACATCAAACATTAATGGCTTAAAGATTCCACAAATACGATAATAATATTTCTAGTCATCTTACGTAAGCGAAGGTAAAAAAGCTAGGAACGGAAACTTATCAAAAAGTTTAGACACATTTCAGACTGGTGGAAAACTTAAATTACAAATGTAAGTTTGGCAAAAAAGCCACTACCTTATATTTAAACTTGGTTTTCGAAGGGAATGCTTTAAAAGTTGGTGTGACGAAGATGAATTCTTATCGGTACACACACACCCACACAAACTCACGCCCGTTATCCCCTAAGCGGTAGGCAGAGGTGCAACAAGTGCATCCAGTTCTCGCCGTGTGTATTCCGTCCCATGATGTGATAGGGGGCGAGCCTATCGCCATATTGGGCACAAATTCCAGACTTCGGGCTGGTACTGAGTAGAAAAACCCAAAATCACTTTGCCCGACCCGGGGATCGAACCCGAGACCTCAGCATTGCAGTCGTACCGTAATACAAGTACGCCAACAAGGCAGTATTGCGGGTTTTCAGACTTCACATACCTTCGGAATACAAATAACTTCTCAGATATGCAGGTTTCCTCACGATGTTATCCGTCACCGTCAAAGCGAGCGATAATTCACAAAGAAGCTATTTTTATTTTATTTATTAATTTAACACAAAACAGGTTACAACCATAAATACTCAATTATTGATTACAAAATATGCTTATATCTAATCGTAATCCAAAACATGTGTATAAAGAATAATTAAAAATAGCGGACGAGTTTACAATATCACAAATAGGGGTCGCAATACCGGACCAAGTTTTCAATACCGGTATTTTCGGTACTGACCTCAGATGAATCCCGGTATACCGGTATTTTCGGTATTTCCGGGATTTGAAGAAAATGTAGCTAATATAATATATATATAACATTTAAATTACTAATTAAATAGCGACAAGCTTGTTTAAAACGTATTCAGGAAAGAACGCATGGTAAGACTGGTTCCCGGTAACCCTTACCGAGGTTTATACGCTGAAGTTGTACAGTCCATGGCCTTATACGGTTGTCCTCTCTGGGCTGAATCCCTAACTGCTCGATGCGACGCTCTTCTGCGTAAGACGCAACGTTTGGTAGCGCAGCGACTTATCAGTGATTATCGCACAGTCTCCCACGAGGCGGTCTGTGTCTTTGCCGGTACTCTGCCATGAGAATTGGATGCCAAACATCTCTCGTTAGTATTCTTCTGGCGTGAAGAAGTATAAGTATAAGTATCGGGCGGAGACTGGCCCCGAGGGAGGTTACAGCCCAATTGGTCTCCATCTGCAGTACCTGCGTGGAGGAGTGGCATACCAGGCTGGAGAGCAAGTGTGCAGACTTAAGGACTGTCGGGTCAGTGCGAGTTGCAATCTGCCTTCTTAAGCTGGCTTGACGGGGGCCACGGTACACCGACATTCCGTCTGACACAGATGCTGACGGGCCACGGCGGCTCGTTCCTGTGGTGGGTTAGAAAGGAAGAGTCCGCCGTATGCTATCATTGTGGTAATGGTCGCGAGGTCCAACACACTTTCGAGGAGTGCCCAGCATGGGATCTATAACTCAGCGCTCTCAGAACAAATGCTGCCGGCCGTGGTGTTTGCCATGGTCGGCCGCTGGAAGTCATGCCAAGCGATAGCATCCTTCATTTTTTTTAGTTTTCGCAAAGAAAGTCACTAATTACTACCGCCCAGCCTTCAAGGAGGGCGACTGAGCGGCTATGTTGGGTTCACCGGGCCTTAAGACCCGACGTTGAGCCGCCCGGAGAGATGGAACCATCGGGCGACCGCCAGACCGAGTCCCTAACCTATGTACAACTCACGGCATACCAACCAAATCTCTGTCGTGGCCATCTTCGGCGCATTAGGGAAGGCTGCGAGCTTCCTCTGACGGAAGCGTCTAAGTTGTCATCCGCAACCGCCCCTGCGCGGTGCCGCCTAGTGCGGCTGCCACGCTGCCGCCCATCACAGGGATCGCAACAATGTGCTAAAAAACACAAAACTAAAGACGGACAGACCCTTGCCGCCCGCCTGTGACCCCCGGTGGCCTATATTAGTCGCCTTTTACGATAGGCAGGGGATGCAATGCAATGCAATCAGCCCTGTATTATATACTGCCCACTGCTGAGCACAGGCCTCCTCTACTACTGAGAGGGTTTTAGGCCTAGTGCGGGTTGGCGGAGTTCACATACCTTCGAAATTCAGAGAACTTCTCAGGTATGTAGGTTTCCTCACGAGGCAGGGGATACCATGGTGGAATTCTCCAAATGCCCCCAACCCACAATCCAATCTCTGTGAGTGCGTTATCTCGCGGAAGGAAGCGATGTGCACAGCTTAGCGTGTTCAAACCTGCCGCACGCGTATTGGCAGGAACCATCACGCTCAGCTAAGCATGGCAGTTACTATGTGGCATCTCTCATACATGGTCATAGTAATTGGCACGGCAAGACAACGCGACGTGAATGCTACGTCCAGCTCCGTTCCCTGTGTGGTGAAGCATTTAGAAAAGGCTATGATAGGATGACAAGGCGTGAACTGTGGTCAGCTTAACTCATTTTTAAGATGACCGGAAACTTGAATCGAAGTCTGGATTCTGGATAATGGATTTTTATTTTGGGACAAAGGACGAGAAAATAAACCAAAATGAAGGTGTTTAAAAGGGACCAAAGTATTTTTTTTTCCTATCTGGCTCTGTCCTTTAGGACAATGGACCAAAGTATGACAGAGTGCCATGTCATGTTAGGTTACAGGAAGTAAGATTTATGGTATAATATGAAAGTGACATTGATTGCCAAGTGATTGCAGGTTAATGGGGCATTACACACCTTTATGGACAGTCGGAAGGTGCCCAAAAATGTACTAGTGACAGATAGATTTATTGTCGATTCTTGAATGTGGGAGAAGAAGCATGAAAGTTACAGCACTGCAAATACGAGCGTTAAGAGGCATGTGTGGGTGATGGAGTGCGGAATAGGTACTGTAGTGTCTGTATGCAATCATAGGGGATGTAATGACTAAAATAAAAAACAAGTGTGTTGTCGTGGGTTGGTAATTTGGAGAGAATGGATGATGGAAGGCTGACGAATTAGATAGTACTTATATAAGGCGAGTATGGATAGTACCCTAAAGTGGCAAGAATACATGAGGAGATTCATAAATATAGATGAAAACAAAGAAGTCTGCCCAAATCGTGCAAAGTAGCAATCCTTAGTCTGTCTAACGCATTCAAAGGCAATATTATGTATGAATATATGTATTCATAATTTAATTTAACAAATTTCGAAAATACCGAAAATCCCGGTTGTTGTAAAATCAATACCGGTATTTATAAGTCCTTTTTTTGGTCCGGTATCCCGGTATTTTCGGTATCCGGGATCCCGGTTTGCGACCCCTAATCACAAAGTAGATAAAAATGTTACGTTATTATTATGTATATTGAAGTAATTTTAACTGAAGAAACTAAATTTAAATAGTAATAAATAGTTTACGGACTAAATAATAAGTAAGTAAGATGAGATTAATCACTATGACGTGTGACAAAACACAAAAATAAAATTAAGTAAATCCCGAGTAATTGATTAATTGAATACACACATAACTTTTTTAGAAAAAGCAGCGGTGCGTGCCGTTGACTTTTGAACCTACGGACATTCGCCTCGGCAGTCTATTCTAGTCGCAACTAAGGTATCGCCGCTTTTATTATCTAGGTCCATTAGCTGTTTAATACTATAACTGTCTAATAAAATTTACTCAACACTTTTGAAATACGTCTTAGAATCTTCTCTGTTAATAAGCGATATAGAATTTTATTCCTTATCCAATTCCTGCCTAATTCTATAGTTTAGTATTACGCTACATTCAAATCTGTTGAAAGACATCTTTTATTCTAAAAATTCGTATTTCATACTTTAATCTTATTTCGACAACAAATGAATTTGTAGTATAGCACAAAAAAATTAATACAATGGGTAATTATACAAAAAAAATATCAATATTCAGTCATAATACGACTCAATCGTGTATGCAAAGTGATAAAAAAACGAAGCGGTTGTCAGTTCATTCCGATTACAACTTGTTGCAAACACACTGACACTTTTCATTACACATTGACGTGAATCTCGAGGGAGTGAGCATACTTGCACCAGAATGAATGCTTGTGAGCTATTCCAGTTTATGTGTGCAGTCGCCTATAAGCGCTAAGGGATCTCGCAAAGTAAAATCGTCATGATCGTAGAATAATGTCGGTTATGAAAAAAATACGAAATTCGTTTTATACCATATTTAGATACTATATTGTCTAAATATTTTTACTAGATAAAAAAAAAATTATATGTATTTTGGATTTCGAATTAATCAGTCCGTAAACTGACGGATTTGATAGGCGCTCATAGTAAAATGACGGTAGTGTCTACTCGTCGTTGTACGACGCGCGAGGATCTCCCGCCGACCCCTCTCGCTCCCGACGGATCCGCGCAATCGGCATTATTCGTCGATCCCGCTCACGCGTTACACCGGATTAGATTTTTTGACTATAATTACACTATTTTATCTTTATTTGCCTATTTATTAATTATTTTCAAACGACGTACATGGAACAAGCGAAATCATTAAATCAATAGATGAAAATATGAACCCGAACATATTACATTCCCTACTTGTGTTCTTAGAGAAGATCCATTTATTGCCGTGTATCAAAATGCATCCTCACCATAGTTACTCCCGTCAGAAAATCAGAATGGTGTCGGGTCATTCTTAAATATCAGCTCAGCTTTAAACCCTTTAAGTACCTCTACCTTGATATCGATCAGTCACCTTTACCTCAACTGATTACCCCGGCTGTTGACTACAACGGACAAACACCTATGCCGTCACCAGCAAAAACCCATGGTGAAGTATGTAGTGATTTTATTTGTCCCACTCACGATGGTGAAGACAATGCCGACTGTCCATCAAGCAACACAGCTGTGTCTTCATGCCAGTCATTTCAAGCGTCTCTTATTCGATGTAGACGTAAAAAAACGTGTCCGAAATTATGATTATTAGGAAGAAGTTAAGAGAAAGCGCTTAATGAATGCAGGAAAAGAATACTCCTCCAAAAAGAGCGTTATTTTTCAGCAAAATCTGTAGGTAAGTCTTGCACGTGTAGATATAAATGTCAAACATTATGTTATCTCCCAAAAAAAGTCAGGATAATTTGAAAAGTATTGATCGTGAGAAACAATGGTTGCATGTTGCGAAATGTACTACAAAACAGAAGGAGACTTCACAGACAAAGAGGTCTTCAAATAAATTTAATGCATAATCGTCAATTCACTAACAAGTATTTTTTGCCAAAGGGATCATAAAAAATAGAGGTTTCTCAAATGATGTTTTTAAGAACATATTCGATTAGTGAAAGCTTAGTTCGGACAGCGCGGGATAAAGATGGCGGAAGCCCTTTGATTGAAAAAGACATGAGGGGGAAACATTAAAATCATAATCGGATTGTTAACGATGAAATGATAATGTCGGTTTGTGCCCATGGTAGTTCATTCGTACCGGTAGAGACTCATTGTAATAGAGCAGCGTCTAAAAGATTGTATTAAAATGGTGACTTGAGCATCGCTCGGATGTTCAATTTATACAAAGAATGGCCTGATTAGTATAAGTTTTAGATTAGTAATTTACCAAAAAAGATGTTCAACATTATAGTCTTCTTAGTCTATGTAGTCAAAAATAATGCTGTTGATAATTACTTAAGCCTAATGTTTACATTGAATAAAAAAAAGTACGAACAGATAGTTTCTGTTTTATTTACGATACCCTATCCACCCCAACCTACGCTATCAACCTACCTATTTACTTACAGACCAGCATGCTTACATACTTGGTCATGGACAAAATAGAATATGGCATAATATATCCATACATATATACGCCATAGCATCACGCCTTTTCCCTTTTCAGGGGTAGGTAGAAGTGTATCATAAACACATTTCGCCATCTATGTTAGGTCCCATGTAAAAGGGGGCGGGCCTATTGCCATTTACTAGGCACATTTCCAGACTCCGGGCTGATATTGAGTAAAAAAAACGTAGTATCACTTTGACCGACCCGAGAATCGCATTCGAGACCTCAACATTGCAGTCGTATCGTAATACAACTACGCCACCGAGGCAATCGAGATGACATATCCGCCAAAATATTACTCAGTAAGTCGATAGAATATGATCGGAATGTAACATCCGTCATTCTTTGAACAGTCATTTTCCGTAGGACAATGTCGGATAATACTATGTGACTGTGTTGACTCCAAAGTAAAATGAAGCATGTGATTTTTCTAGAAAAATATGATATTATAAGTTGTTATTTATATTCCGTTTTAAAACAAACCCTATTTTGTACTTGTATACCAATTTTCATATTTACATATTAAGAATTTGAAAAGTTATGTCAAAAAATCTAACATAATTATTTGAAATGGCCGCCCTGTAAAATTTGATATATGTCAGATCCGTCACTATTCTACGACTATGACGAAATGTAAACACTCCATTATATTTACGTTGCCTACAAAATTGTATACAGGGTTTCGTTAAGTCATACTTTAAAATGGTTATGCGTAAATGTCTGTTCAGTTTATGCATACAAATTTACGAGAATGGAGGCCCATTTTGTAGCTTGTACTTGTAGGTACAAGGTTATCTACCGACTTCAAAAAAAGGAGGAGGTACTCAATTCGTCTGTATTTTTTTTATGTTTGTTACCTCGGAACTCCGCCATTTATTGACCGATTTGAAAAAAATATTTTTTGACATTCCATTAATAAATTAAACCACATACTCTTCTCTTTGCCTTGGCTAACATTATGCCAAAATTATGTATGGAAAACGAATATTTTCACCAAGAATGTCAATTTTACTTTCTTGATTTTGTATCATTTTGCAATTTACTGCGACTGATTTAGAGTAGTATTAGTGGCATTAGGACGTGTAAACTTAAATTTACTTTTTATTGATATTTACTTTGTTCGAAACTTACCATTTTTTATTTTACATCTATGGTTAAGTTAACCTAATGGGAAATGTTATTTTCAAGGACATAAGTATGTGGTTTCATTTAGTTACGCAATGTCAAAATGACCCTGTGTAAGCGAACTTACAAATATTCCATCCAAGTGTACAAATAGTGTTTCCATAACATGATACACTCCAGTAGAGTGTATTGCCACGTGGGCACTATGAAAGTGACCAACCGAGCTAAACGATCGTTTCGGATCCCCCAGTCGCCCCTCACGTCTCCCCCTGGTAAGTAAGGATGTTTAATATTTGAAGACCGTGCGGCTCCACGACCAAAACCATGTTCCACAGGTATGTTCCCCTGACACAAAAATATTAACAAGTAGAGCACATATTATGAAACGGCGGGCTTACTTTGTTGTGAGGCGAAACTTTTGTCTATCCGGGACAGAGCAGAATTTTCATTAAAGCCTTCTTTACAGCGCCCTTGCATAAAAGAGCAATTTTTCCCAGTTGGAAAATGTCGATGCAGCCGCATTAACGCTTTTATTTGCTCTCTTATTCGAAAAAACTTATTATTCCACTTCTCTCACCCGAGGAATTACATTATTTTCTTTCCATTCTATTTATTGGAACCGTCTCAAACTCCTAGCTCAAATGTACAGGTGCAGAGTGTAAGTTGAGTTCTTATGTTTGCTTTTGTTACTACAACAGAACTATTATTGAGAACAGCTTGTAAAATGAAGATAAAAATGAACAACAGAAATATGTACTATTAGTTAAGGCACTTATACACCTTAATTGATATTAATAAGCTTGGTTAAAGAGATATATCATTACTCGTATAGTACAAATTATATTTATGCGGCCTTACTCATAAACAGTTTATAAACCTATTTCAGTTATCGAATGTTTTGTCTTTTTCGAACGAATTTTAAATTGAGTTTGAAAGAAGAAGACAAAACATTATATAACTAAAATCGAATACTGGCTATTTCGAGTGATTTACTATATAGCTACTTATAATATTTAGTCACTATCGAGTTTCAAACCAACAAGAAAAAAAAAAACAAATTGGTTCTTCTTTAGACTCCGAACCAATATTAAATTGTCGTAATACTATTAATTCAACAAAAGGCACTGATATTGCTTTTGTTAAAGCTATAGTGTTGTTAGTAAAACTATTATCCTGATAGCGCTTGGCCCAGATTATTCTCTTTGAAAACAAACTAGTTTGCTATGTAAATATAGCATTAAGATTAAAAAGACTGATTGCAAGACTGTATCAGCTCTTTACCTTGTTTAATTATTATGCAATTTTAGAAAACAAAGTAATTTTGATTAGGCAGATTGCAGTGAGTCTGTAAAGGCAGATTTTAGTAAACTGTTTCGCGCCATGAAACCCTAAGCTTTTAATCATACATATTTGATGATATCGTTTTAACTTCCGTGTTTCGTCCCGATCACCTTAAATCAGAATTGCTAAGATGAAGAATTAAAATTTACGCAATATTTTTTTTATGGCATTGAATGATGAGACGAGCGTGCCGTTCGCCTGATGGTAAGCGATACGACCACCCATAAACAGTAGGAACACCATCCAGCACCTTGACTTACAAAGTACTGTGTGGCATTCCACTGCGCTCATCATCCTGAGACATAAGTCTCACTATGTCCTGTAGTAACACTGGCTACAATCTGCTTCAAACCGAAACACAACAGTGCATGCACACTGCTGCTTGGTAGTAGAAATAGACAGTGCGGTGGTACCCACGCAGACAGTCTCTTACATATGAGAGACCTACCACCAGTAAAATTAATATGTTATCATAAGCTTTTATGAATAAGAACTATAAACAGTCATACTCCAATCATTGCATTTGTTTTATAAATAAAATAAAATTCAAATATATTTTTTCATAACACGAACCCCATTTGAATATAAGTTTAAACTATACATCAAAGCATTTAAAAAGAAAACTCACCCTCAATACGTCTGTGCTCTTTGGATTGTAATTCATTGATACAGCTTCCCTCGTTTAAACCAAGTTTAAAACAAGGAGGACGCATTAACTCATTACTTTAGTTTACAGCTCTATTCGATTGGAGGTCTTGTGTTTCCTTTTTATCTATTATCTAAATCTTTCGATAGTTCTAATTAAATTGGCTGACGGTATACGGATATATTTTGAACCAGACTTGATAGCGACTAATGTACACATAAAACACACTATAATAGTAGGTATACCATAATATGTTATATATAGGATAGTATCCTGATTGCCTCAGCGGCGTAGTTGAATTACGGTACGACTGCAATGCTGAGGTCTCGGGTTCGATCCCCGGGTCGGGCAAAGTGATATTTGGTTTTTCTATTCAGTATCAGCCCGGAGCCTGGAATTTGTGCGCGATATGGCGATAGGCTCGCCCCCTATCACATCATGGGACGGAATACGCACGGCGAAAAGTGGGTGCACTAGTTGCGCCTCTGCCTACGCCTTCGGGGATAATAGGCGTGAGAGTGTGTGTGTGTATTATCCTGTTTAGAAATGGACCATTGTACATACATACAGGGAAGTCTGGGTTAAATTATAGATTGTTTTATAAAGTTGTGTTAGTTTTTGTATCCGAAACCTAAGTAGTAATTTTTTTCCAATATTTATATACTTAATAGACTTGTCTTACTTTGGATTTACATGAATTCGATTAACCATAAGTGCATGACTTGTGCTTCTATCTATCATATCCTGATAATTTTAAAAGTCTGTTATGCTGTTTGTAACTTGTTCCTCTGCAAATAGATAACATAGGTGCAACGAGGATTCCGGCCAATAATTAGTAAAGGTTAATAAACTATGAACTCATTTGGCTAGAACTTCCCGTCACGGAAGTAAAGGTGTGAATAAAGTAAATGTGTGATTTATACTCTTTGAATGACGAGACCAGCATGCCGTTCGCTTGATGGTAAGCGATACGACCACCCATAAATAGTAGCAATACCGTCCAGCACCTTGACTTAGAAAGTACCTCCTGAGATATAAGATATTGTTAAGTCATTGTTCTGAGGTTAAGTCATTGTTCTGAAGTCCCATTATGTCCAGTAGAAATTAAAAAAATTATGCAATGCAATGCAATCAGCCCTGTATTATATACTGCCCACTGCTGAGCACGGGCCTCCTCTACTACTGAGAGGGTTTTAGGCCTTAGTCCACCACGCTGGCCTAATGCGGGTTGGCGGACTTCACATACCTTCGAAATTCAGAGAACTTCCCAGGTATGCAGGTTTCCTCACGATGTTTTCCTCCACCGTTAAAGCGAACGATAATGAATAAACAATACACAAGTAACTACGAAAAGTCAGAGGTGTGTGCCTTGGGTTTGAACCTCCGGACATTGTCTCGGCAGACCGTTCCATTCCCAACTAGGCTATCGTCCACTTCAAAAAATAATAATAAACACAAATTAAAAAAACAGAGGTTGTTTTCAGGTTACGTGCGAGTTCCACCAAACTGTTTAATAACTTGCCAAAAACGAACCACTTCAAAATTAACCGAGGTGCATCAATTAAAATAAGTATTCACAAACCAAAACACTACTTGATACCATTTATTACCCCAGTATTGTATTTATAAAGAAAAATAATACAAGAAATTGAAAACCAATAATTAGACTGGCACAATAAAAATAAATCGTTCGAAGATATCTCCATACGGATGAATCAACAGCAGCAAGGGATGTCGGTTATCCAGATTTATTACTAAAATAAAAAGGAAAGCGAAATGGTCTAAATTAAAAAGCAATGCCTTGTCGAGGCAGGGCGACCGGAAACAAAGGACCGGGAATTCATCAAGCTCTTTTGAACGGAGTATTGTGGTACAGTATTCAGAGACCATTGGCGGAAAGAAAATCTTCGAGTAGATCGCCACTCTTTGACGCCCCGATGCAAAAAAATAATCTCTTTTCCCAGGAAAACCCCACTTCATTACTTTATACGCGGGCTCCACATAAAAGTATTGAGGAATCCGAAACTGGCGGCGACTTGTTGAATGTGGATGCTTTTGAATAGATTAAGGACTTAATTAAACGATATTTCCTTTATGAATAGTAATGTCGTCCGCAGATAGATTTTCATATTACTTTCCGGACCGGCTGTGGTTAATATCGCCGTACTCCTATGTCGTACGAATGCAAACTCGGGTAAATGAGGATGAACCTCTTTTATAGTTACTATATACTGGAATATCAAGAATTTTGTTTTATATTTTGGTAGAAAATTACGTTAGAATAATATTGCTTATTAGTCCTATAGACTAGATTGCAATTGATTGCTAACAACGAAGTTCTTATAAAAAAGGAAAAAAAGGTTTACTTAGATGCACAAATATGTTATTTTAATAAAACTTACAGGTGGGACAAATACTAGCTTGCCTGATAGTAACAACACATTACACAACTGAGAAGAATTAACTGCGAAGTACTGCTCTGTGCTTCTCACTCTGAGAGCTGAGACATCAAATTATAGGACAGGAAATGACCATTAATTACACTTATCACAATATCCATATATATCAATATATCGCACCTTTAGGACGAAAACGACGCAATTCAAAAAAATAAAAAATTGGTTTATGGTTACAAAATGACTTACCTAAAACTGGTCTCTCTTTTATGAAAATATAATAAAAAGGGACCGATATAATAGTTTTGTCCTTTTCCTGCTTGAATATGGCAGTGTTTGAACTATTGTTGTATTGAAAATTTCGCTTTAAGTAATTTTATGACGATAACTCAATTTTTTATTTTTTTGAATTGTGTCGTTTTCGTCCTGAAGGCGCGATATGTTATTGTGTATTACTGCTTGATGACTGGAATTAACTGAGGAATGACAGTAAGTAAAACATATCATCAATCAATCAAATCAGCCCATCTCCACCCACTGCTGGGTATAGGCCTCCTCTTCATCACGCCACTCTTTCCGGTTCTGTGCGCGCCTCATCCACTGCTTGCCGGCACACTTTACGACGTCATCTGACCATCGGGCTGGTGGTCTGCCTCTCTCTCTGTGGCCGTTCCTCGGGTACCACTCGGTGAGTGCCTTGGTCCACCTGTCGTCGTCCCGTCTAGCCAAGTAAAACATATAATTCTGGAGAATTGTTCTGAAAAAGAAAACCTTAAAATATCTATGGGCAGCCCCATAGAAATTTGGCAAGGTCGCATAATGCTATGATACGATAATTAAACTAATGATGTACAACAAAAATTTTTTTAATCGGATTCCAGATAAATATTAAACAACTTTGTCTGATTTAAATAGAAATTAAATATAGCTAAGTATGAAATAGGTCTTAGATCAACAGGAATTTCATCCCAATATTATACGTAATTTTTTAAACAATCTGGTATCTACTGTTAAATAACCTAATGGCTATTTTAACCGTAAATGATGCTCAATCGGATGCTAAGAATTTTTGTCCAATAAGAATACAGACAAGATGACTTCAGAAACATCGAAGGCACCCCTTTGATCATTAGTGATGGATCTATCTTTATCTATTAAGGCCAAATTAGTTTGCTACTAAATAAACACCTGACTAATAGAGAGCTGAAACTAATAAACTTCAAAACATTCCCTTGTGAATGTAAACCTTATTTCCCATCTGAGACAAAATAATCCAATTCGTAGAAGGTCGTCTATCATGTCACCAGCTCGAGATACAATTCAAAAGTTGATTTTTCAACGCGTGATGCGCATTATTCAAAATGAAAAATAGCTTCATATATGAGGTGTATAATATGACGCTTTTGAATATTGTGTAATAGTCTTATTTTATTGAGTGAATAGGCATCTCTAGGCAGGCGTTCAGATTATAACAATTGTGATAATTTTACATCAGGTCTGATTATGGTCAAACTTGTCTAAACAATAAAAAACATACAATTTACATGTGACTGCCTCGGTGGCGTAGTAGTATTACGGTATGACTGCAATGCCGAGGTCTCGGGTTCAATCCCCAGGTCAGGCAAAGTGATCTTGGGTTTTTCTATTCAATATCAGTCGTAGTCTGAAATTTGTGCCCGTACCGGTACCCAGTGCCGGTGCACCGGCACCGGGCATGATAAGATAGGGGGCCACCCCTATCTTATCATGGGACGGAATACGCACGGCGAAAAGTGGGTGCACTAGTTGCGCCTCTGCCTACCCCTTTGGGGATAAAAGGCGTGTGTGTGATAACTTTCTATCACGTGTGATTATGGTCAAACTTCTCTAACAATACAAAACGTACAATTTACATTATATGATTCTATCCATGCATATTTACGTTATTTTGTCCATTACCGTATTAGCATCGGAATTCCATCGGTACATCCGCTCACGTACGCTGCAATGCTGGATGCGGAGCGGTCCGGTCGTCCCCCGCGACGTCTGAACAAGATTGATGCATCTGTTAGATAGGTACGTTTGTCCGTTCCGACCATGTTGATTTAGACAAACTACATTTAAGATGTAACTATTTTTGTGAAATCCTACGCAGAACATTTATCAAGCTCTATCGAATACCCTTGTAGCATTTAAATTACTTTTGAAGTGCATAGTGATTTTTAAGGTTTTTATTTCATTTGGAATTTGATAATTAACATCATAGTATTATCACGATATTTGTCGGGAGCAATTGTTATACATAAATTACAATGTTAATAATTGATAAAAGTAAGATGACATATACATTGATGGAATAAAATTGATTTCCATAAATAACTACAGCAGTAATAAGAAATACAATACTTATTGAAGCAGTATCGTCGATTGTTACAAACAAATGACCAGTAAAATTACCCTGTTTATAAGAAAGTCGGAGAAAAACGCGCCTGTATGAATGTTTAATTCGACTCGCTCGCTTTGATGGACCACATCAATTTGTGCGACAGAATTTATGGTGTATTGTTGTCGTGTGTCGTTCGTGCATCGGCCGGAAGTCGGGCTCCGCAGCCCTGCGTCACGTCACTTCCTTTGTTCCCCGCCACTCTCGGATTATGTTAATGCTGTCTCAAAGACATTTGTCTTTGCGTAATGCTCCGCAGCTTTCCTGGCGCTGGAACCCTATTACTTTGTGATGTTTTTCACCTACATGCTTATCGTTGTTTACGATTATTTGTTTTCGTTCAACTAACGAGGTGCCGACAATATATGCACATAAATCATTCATGCAATTCGAGAGTCAACTGGCATCGAAGATACAAAGTTCAATGCATTTTGTTTATTTGCGTCTTAATTTAAAAGCGACTGAATTGATGCTTGTGATACTTGCATAGTGTTATGCAGGTGGTGGTGGATGGTTATGCAGTCATTCGCTTTACATAAGTGCACTTAGAATTAAAAATTAGTTTTTTTATGTAATTTTAACTGCATTTAAATTATTTTTAACAGCTACTCTTGATTCATAGATTAAGAATGCGTTTAAGATGAAAATGTACATTACAAGCGTTGAGGACTATGCCTATCTCCACAAACATATTTGATGAGTTCGTAATTATCCTAGACCTGGAATAAGGACTCCTTGATATCAAGAAAGACACAATACTAACATTAGTATACTACTTACATTAGAACCGATTAATAATTAATATTTTCTATGAACAGTCCATCTGAAAAACACAAATCAAGCTTAATACATTATCCATTTCCATACGACAAATTTTCCACGAATTTACAAAGAACATACATACAAATCGATGTCGTTTTCACTATGAATGCAGTTCATCGACACACCGCACTTGTAGTTCTTAGAAGTGAGTCCGCAGTGGCTTGCGGTCACAGTTGAGAGGATTTAGCGTGACAGCTGAAGCTAAACGTGTGACTTATTGCTTACTAAATATCCCGTATTCATCAGGAAAGTTAAAAAACCTTCTACGGTTTGATATTAATTATTAGTTAACCTAAAACCGTCGTATTGATTTGAATAAGTTGTTTTTAGATTAAAATGGAGTATAAAGAGCTCTTCAGAGCAAATTAAAATCATGGAAGCGTAAAATCATATACGTAAATATCATATTTTTTTTTAATATATGAATACAGAAGTCCATCAAAACACAAATAATATTATGAAGATACTGAGTCTCTATCTTGTGTATAGTACCCAAACTATGATATTCAGCATCCAGAAAATTTATATTTTTTTAGTCCCTCGTGGAATTCTGTAAAACCAAAGAGTTCTAAGATTATATAGAGGGAACATTGGGATAATTTTCATACAAAAATTTTGAGCCTGTTCGTAAGGCGCAAATTGGCATATTCCCTTCCAAAATATTGTTTTCTGTACAAAATTTGCGCATACCGAGACGTCTTGTCACATGGGTGTGTCAGATAAGATAGCGACTTATTACCCACGAGTAACAATTTTGAACGAAAAATTTGGGCCTGATGTCCGGTCTATAACTATACTGTTTAATGTCTTTGTGTAAAACCAATGCGCAATGCGTGACTGTCTTCTTTGACAGTGATGTGATTACAAAAATGTAAATATAATTAGTAATATTAAGACCGGGTTTTTTCAACTGTGGTTAGAGTAATCATCGGTGTTATTAAGCTGTACGTGCTCGCAGAGCTTCTAGTGCTCCAGGAGCTGCGAGCGCGTCCAGCTTAATAAGACCCTGACAAAAAGATAACTACAGTTGAAAAAACGGGGCCTAAGACTTTAGAAACATTACGAGAATGATGATATACGCAGATATGTTCCCGCCATGGAAATATCATCATATCATTGATTTACGTGAGTCATCTTTGGAGCCAGCCACCTTAGATGCTAGAGCCAGCCACTCTAGAGTTTAAAATGTTGCCATGGTAACATTGACGTTCTGACTAATAGGAATACTGGTGGTAGGTCTCTCATATGTAAGAGTCCGTCTGGGTGGGTACCACAGCAATGTCTATTTCTACCGCCAAGCAGCAGTGTGCATGCACTGTTGTGTTTCGGTCTGAAGGACATTGTAGCCAGTAGACATTGACTGGACATAATGAGTCTTAACATCTTATCTCTCAGGATGAGGAGCGCAGTGGAATGCCGCACAGTACTTTGTAAGTCAAGGTGCTGGATGGTGTTGCTACTGTTTATGGGTAGGCGTATCGCTTACCATCAGGCGAACGGAATGCTCGTCTCGTCATTCAATGTGATAAAAACATAAATAAAAAAAGAATCAATGATTCTCTCATTGGTCTTTACTATCGGCTGGATTTTGCTTTTCTAAGTTGTTTAAAGAAGCAAGAAATATATGTACATCTTCTGTTTAGTCCTTTGTAAATCATAAAATGATTATCATTGGATATAGTAAATTTTCTAAATATAAAAGACTTTAAATCCCAGCTATCACAAATTCCGCGTGGAATTAGATTACTAGGTTTGTTGCACTGTGGTCGTATGCAGTGTCCGCCGTTCTACACTAAGTGCGCCCCAGCGTGGCGTCTACTTATACGCTTGTTATTCCACTGATAATATCCTATAACAATCTACTTGATGGAAATATTTATTTAATATAATGAACTAGGCAGATTATGATTTGAGTATGTATGTATAAGGCATCGCATTTTTTTAGCTTGTTGCATCACAATAAAGCCACGAATGGCGGCAACTGGCTGTCAATATTTTATGGTCATGCAATAATCATAAAATTGTTAGTCACTTCTGCTGATTGCTTATTAACCAATAAAATACGTAATCGACATCGTATTAGAAACTTTTTGATAACGAAACTTTGGTACGATTTCATTTCTCAAATGCGACATAATAAAGCTGAGTACATATTATGTAACTGTTTTCTTCTCGGAAATGTGGAGTTCCCACTAACTGCATTTTAATTTTCAGCGTGTATTTTCTCGGAGTAGCGAATTAATTTGATTAAATAGAATAAATTGGTATTTAATCAGAGCAAATGTGTGTCCCATGAAGTGCTACATTTCTTTTTATTTACTTTGACGTAAATGCTTAAAGTTAAAGTTATATTGAATACTTCCTACTATAATATTGTTCACGCGTAAACCGCTGAACCTAATCTGAATAACATAATAATATAATATTTTTTTTGTACCCAAAAAGTGCACAGTGAGACTTTCAGTTCAGAAAAGAATTTTCTAGCTTAGCTGCGAACCACACTTAAGAAATAGGTTATCAAAGTTTGAATCAAGTTTGGTTACTTTTAAAAATAATTGGTCCATGATTATAAATGTATAGGTTTCATTGGTAAAATATACTGATTTTCTTGAACTTATTTCCTCATATCTCACCAAAATACAGCTATTAGCTGTTTCTGCAAATTGACAACAAACAATATTTGAACTGAGGCCAAGTCAAGCGCCGCGGAGAAGTGTTAAATCTACAAAATACACAATCTCTCGCTATGTTGGACAAATAGAAATCACTAAATTCATTCCTTAATCTCGCTGTGTGATGTAACATTAATGTCTTTAAAATCAAATGAAATCTTTAAAAAATTATTGAATTTAATTTATAATTTTGTAAACGTATAAGACTGCATTTACTTATAATGATTATGTTACATTTATTACGAATATAAGTATGGAAAATAATACAATATCATAAAATTTGTTTTACCTTTGAATTTAATTGTTTCATATATTTAATTTTAACATCAATCCAATCCCATACTCAGCACTAAGCTTAATGTAACAATTAAATGCTCCAAAATTGATGTGACGTGCAAACATTTTGAATTCCGAACAACATATAGTATGCCCAGCTAAAATATTCGTATACGTACACCCATATTGTCATATGGAATTGGGAAATCCAATTGTGTCAACACGACTCGTATACGTATAAGTTTGCCGAATTGAATTGGTTGGCAGGTAAACGGTTATAGCCGTAATAATAGTGCACGTTGAATTTATCCGTGGTAACACGTAGTCTGCCCTGCAATTAGGGACCGTTAGGTTTTGGTAGACGCCGAGCATGCGATTTTAAAGTTTGCAGGTATAGTCGGTTCCAAATTTTAATTGTAACTACTCATGGTGAATAAAATGGTACGCTCTAAAGGGGATTAATAATTTTATATAAACGTCAGTTGTAATATATTTCATTGTCGACTTAGCCCGTATTGTTTAATCCATAGTCAAGTAAAGGTAACAGTGTTATTACACTGGATGAGCGCCAACGCCTTCGCCTCGCTGTGAATTCGCTTTCAATTTGCCAGTGTGATAAGGCCCTTAACTTTACTTGACCATAGATGAATCAACCAGGCCTTAATAAGTATTTGAATCTGATGTGATTGCTGAAAATCCTAAAAGCAGTGAAAACATTATGTTGATAAGATACAATATAACTTAATTTTTATTTCAAACTTTTTAAATTACAATATTCTCCATCATCGGTCCTTGATAATTATTAATTATCTAACACCTATTCGTTGAGATCATTCTTATGAGCCCACATACGCTATATCTGCTATAAGTTGCTAAAGAGTTGGGTATCCCGCAGACTACTTGATGCTGCAGCATCAGCTCAAGGTTAAAATATCTTAAAAATATTGCCGAAGTCACAGTACACCAAATTTAAAACCAATCGGACTTTTGAATGTTGGAAATGAGTTGATAATCTTCAAACGCCTGAACTGATTTTCATAAATTATAACTAAGAACCATCTCGGTCACATCAGCTTTCGAACAAAAAGAACCGCGTCATAATCGGTACCTACATTCGTTTGAGAGCTACGATGCCACATACAGACATACAGATACACAGATACACACCCTAAACTTATAACTCCCCTCTTTTTCTGTCAGGAGTTAAAAATAGAATATGGTTCCTGGATTTGTAATTACGATTATACTAGCATTCGTTCGGGGCTTCGCCCAGGTGAAAGAGTTTTCCGGGAAGAACGTCCCGCTATATATTTTCCCCGAATAAAAAGTAGCCTAAAACCAGGGTCTCAAATTAGCTTTGGAGCTATGGAGCTTGGCATGGGCCAAATTACATCGAAATCTGTTTTTGAGTTTATCACGTACAGAGGTGACAGGCGACTTTGTTTTATAGTTTATACTGTATAAGGAAGTGTAATTAATTATTAAAAAATATATAATTATTATGACTGCCTCGGTGGCGTATTTGTATTACGGTACGACTGCAATGCTGAGGTCTCGGGTTCGATCCCCGGGTCGGGCAAAGTGATATTGGATTTTTCTAATAAGTATCAGTTCGGAGTCTGGAATTTGTGTCCGATATGGCGATAGGCTCGCCCCCTTTCACATCATGGGACGTAATACGTACGGCGAAAAGTGGGTGCATTAGTTGCGCCTCTGCCTACGCCTTCGGGGATACAAGGCGTGAGTATATGTATGTATATCGATTTAACTCTCTGTAATCAATAGTCAAAATATATCAAATAAAATAAAAAGCATGTGTGTAAAAATGAAACTGAAATGGCCTTGTAAATAGTCGGCGTATACTACTAATTTCATCAGCAGCTAGGGTGCTACGATTTGTTATTCAGTGCAAGTGACCAATATTTCGTTCAAAGTTACAATGCAACATTTAGCAGTACTTTTTCCTGATACGTACGACCCATTAAAACTCTATATAAGCAAATAAAACTCACATGCACGCCCATAAACTGGCTATCGTTAAATTCATTGCACACACTTTGTGACTATCTATAAATTTTATTTAAAAGCTTTGACAGACAATTTGTGAAAATGTTGTATATTTATCGATTAAGAGTGTCTAGACTCGGCCTAATTTTATACATTAGAAGGCAAACAGTTCTACATCTGGCCGGGTTAATAAAGTTTGCAGAGCTGTCACTGTGGACACAAACCATAGTCTTTTGTGGAACAGAACGGCGACGGCTAAATCCTAAAGCAGCAATGACTTTTCAAACTTAAATGTATTTTACGCTTTGACACATCATTTTCAACTGTATTATTAGGTAATTAGGTTTAAAAGCGTCGATAGTTGGGGGTTTTTGATAGTTGGTCGGTATGGTAATTCCCGATTATAGTATCGAATTCTTTAACGGTAGACGAAATTAGCTCACAATCCCTGCGTTCACAAATTGCATTTCTGCGCACCCTTTTGGGATACAGGTGTACTATTAGATAGATACTTATTTCAAATTTTATTGAAACAAGCAAGTGCATAATAATATATATTTAACTTTAGCAGTGACATAAAATTATGTCCTAAATGTCAAGACCGACTTTAACAAATTCGGCACAAGAAACACACAATCCCAATATTTTCAGTTCTTCTCATTAAAGCTGCCCAGGTAACAACGCCTCCTTTTTCGCCTTGCAATATTCATACTTTATTCATTCCTACAATTTTTATTTCAAATTTTATTGAAAGAAACGTTTTGCATGCCATACAACCGACGTAAAGCTTTAATAGAGCAATTTACGTTGTATGGAATTACTACAAAATCACACAAAGGAATCACGTTTACACAAATGAACAGATTGAAAGATTAAGCTCTTTCATTTTGTACGAATGATGGATGGTATTGACTTTTCAAACATTTGTTTTATTTGGCTTTGAAGTGAGTAGATTGTACTTGCTAACAAAAAGTTTAATGAACAATGGCTCAGTCTTTTTCATCAAAATAAAAAATACATGTAAAATAATGTTTTATCTTTAGCAACTAAAATAAGTGCACCTCTAACTAAAAAGCAGACTCAAAAACTGTATTTCACTGAATTATCTTAAATGTCAAATTAATAATATTCAACATTCTTAGCTTGGAAACGTTACTAGAAATTGTACTTCGCGCTAAAATAAAATTTGGCACTAAGCAATCTTTGTGTCATCAAAGTTTTCGTGTATAATAAAAGACATTATACAATGTCAGTGTAAAGCCTACACGCCAGGGTGGCAATAGCTGTTGAGCATGTCCGGCGCGGCCACTGCCAACTCAACTCTCTCTATTAACTCCTTACTATATTGTTACCATTAAAAAAGAGCTCTTAAAAGGAATTTTGGCAGTCTTCAAAAGATTGTATATATCGTTAGTTTAACGATAATTTTATGCGGCAATAAAATTTTGCTTTATTGCTATACATATAGCCACTGAAATTCGACTTTGTGATTCTAAAATAATAGGATATTTTTACATTAAATAAAGGAAACAAATGGGTACTTTGTCAAGTTAATTGACTGCAAAGCAAACATACACAATAAAAGTGTAATTCTGTCGGTCCGTCCAGCTCGACATCAGCTAGACAAAGTGTAACAATGTGTGCGAACGCGGCACACATATTACTAAACAATTTCCTCCGCGGAACTTTTATCGAAACCTTTTTATGAAACATACCATTCACCACTTCAATCAAAAGAAAAGACCGTTTGTTTGTTATTCCAGTTTTCCCTTCCGCGGCCAACCCATTCCAACATAAACAAAATAAGCCGCTGAATTTGTAACAAAACGGAAAATCCCACTTACAACAAGACCTACAAATTTACCACAGTTTCGTCACAAGGACAATTTAAAGCCGGGCACCCTTGCTTAAGATGCATTGGCTCATTCCAAACACAGGATTTAAGGTTGGTTCGAGAGGCCGACACAACCAGTAATGTAGCAATTCGTAAGCAACTCGTCCCACAACAGGCATTAGCACTAAATGACATCCACGAAAAATCTTCGCGAAGCGCTCAAATAAGAAATACGGGCATAAAAAAGATTTTCCTGCTTTTCACACCGTTCACTGAAGTCATGTCGTAATAAAACGCTCTGTGAGTGAGATCGCGCGAATTAAATAAATTATTTCTAATTACAATTTTGTTGTTATGTTACGGAGTTTCTTACTTAAAAGCGACTGCAGTTTCGATTAGTCGGAAACGAGCTTAGAAGAGAGAAGCCTTACAATTAGCTCGTGTTAGCCTTTTAGTGAACAAAAATAGCCGGTCCAAGTTGTAGAGAAAGCGAGTTGTTGTTGCCGAGGCACCTTAATCTGACCGGAGCACTTTAAGCGCTCGCTGAACCTGTCGAATTACACCGTAATGGCCGCCTAAGGCCAACGGCTACACTTGATTCGGTAAAAACTAACCCGCTTCACTACGTTTACTATTATGTTTCCGATTCTTCGGAATCCAATATTTATCCGATTTTAGTTTTGCAATTATAAAATCTATGACACTAGTATCCAAGGTTAAACATCGACTAGAATTTGACCGTGACGGCTCTCGCGTGCTATCTATTTATTTAGGTGCATCTCCTGTAATTAGATGATTGCATTTATTACGATACCAAGGTGGATTTTGGATTCCTGTTTCAACGAAACTTAATTCAATTTTATTGCAGCAACCAAATAACATAATGTAGTAATATCGCAACATATGTTGGTTTGATTGAATAATTGGGCTGTGAATGTTGTGAGCCTCAAGATTGAGGTTTTTAGTTCGATTCCCAGCACGAAGAGTTTTTTTTTATGATATAGGGGGCAAACGAGCATACGGTTCACCTGATGGTAAGTGATAACCGCCGCCCATGAACATCTGCAATACCAGGGGTCAAAGAGATGCGTTGCCAGCCTCTTAGGTGGGAGAGTGTTTAATAGTGTTTTTTAAGAGTGGTTCTCTCTTAAAAAAACACACATGAACTGTCGTTTATTATTAGAATTTCTGTCAAATGTTACGATAGGTTCTCCGTGGAGCGGAAATAAGTTTTCCAGGTTGTGGGGTCACTAATTACACCTTTGACTACCCTGCGCTGATACAGGCGACACCTTATAAAGTGACGACTACTGAGTGATATTACACAAAAATCCTTAAAGCAGTATTATTTTCTATAATATTAGATATTCTCTTTTAATCCACATTCTCCGTGTACATTCCAGACACGCATAAATGACTAACATTATTTCCATTCTGTAACTTAATATTTGTAGGGAGAAAGCGAAGATCAGGAAGATAATTTAGGTACAGACATCCAAAAAAAATAAAAAATGTATTCAATTGTACAAATCTCATTAGAATTCTATTACAGCATAGTTGAATAAATACACTGTCAATTTTCAGTCATAAATTCCATTCGGAAAATAGGGAAAGTTGGAACAGTCGTTGAAATTGCCCATACGGAGCATTACATGAGTCAATGTCTGCCGGGCGCCAGCCCCACAGCACCACGCCGACGATTTTCTAGGAAACCACTTTTTGCCGCCGTCGGCTGGAAATAACAGACAATTATTGGACAATTACTTTTTGAATCGTGCAATTTTTCACTATACTTGCCACGTTTTAATGAATGGGAAAGTTTGTTCATACCTGTCCTCGTGTATGAACGACTTAATAACATTTTTCGCGTATAAAAACCATGATTGCTTTTTGAGATCGTTATCGCATTCATTAGTTCTTACTACACCATTACTGGGCTTAGGTTACTACGAAAGACGTATGCAATCTACTTTTACGGCAAAAGTTGCTTCTACAAACTGTGAAAATTTTCCTTAACACTAAAAGTTGACATAGAAAGTCATACTGGTAAAAGCGTTTCTTACATCAGGAGGTAATTTTCAATAGTAGTCAAATACAAATTCATGAACTATAAAATAAGTACATGTCATTTTTCTTTACCGACTTATTTATTGCCTTATAACGTTCAAGACTAGCCAAATTCAGCATAAAGCTCTTAAAGCTCTTAAAAATAATAAAAAATACTAACCTTACTTTCATGATAAATAATGACGGCATAGAAAAGTTGTCTTTTCTCAATTTTTCATAAAATGGATTTGACTACTATTTATAATTACCTCCTGACATGTGTAAAAATATATTTTTAGCTTGCTACGTACTATAATTCGTTTCAGTAATTATGAAAATTATCGGTCCTTGACTTTTTGTATCTATATTAAGTAACATATTAGTAGCGTATTTATAAATCGAGGCAATAAATATTGAATACTACAATTAGCTACGACGTGCTACGAAAATTGCTACGCACGCGTGACGCCTACGTAGGTACTCATGCGAGGGCTTAAAACTGAATCGTTCTATTTATTCAATCGATTGTGTCGACTAATAATAGCTAAACGTTGCATTAGACATCTCCAAATAGTTTCGTGTGACATTATATTATAGATACATGATTGCATAATACTGATTTAATAATTACATACAAGTTACTAACTTGTTTTACAAAATATTATTTAATTACACTACGCCACGGGACTAACACAAATCATTCAGGCTAGTGACATTATTTTGGCTGTTTATTACCTATGCGATTGTAGGTTCGATTATTATTATAGGATAGGATTATTATAGCGCTGTATCTAAATACTGCGCTACAAAAAACTTTAGTTTTTGTCTTCGCGCTAATACTCGCTACAACGTCAAAGAACAGAAATAGAATTAACTGTTAACCTACGTCATCAGGGATGTAAACATGAATTCAAACTGTAAGCAAAAACAGAGTTTTCTCAATATAAAGTCGTGCATACCAAATAACCTTATATTTGTCCCTGTTTTTCCTAACGAGAGTTTAACCAGTTGTCATAAACAAGCTAAGATTTCAGTTATAATTATGTCCGGGGAAGCAGTGAGCACCTGAGACTGGCCGCTAATACCGGCTCTCCTTACCGCCGACAACCCCACGCTATAGCTTCCTGGTATACCAGAACACGTTCGCCAGATAATTGCTGCATACGCAATTAGGGTAACGCTATTAGCGAAATGAAATTCTGCTATTTTATATGCGTCACGAACGAGTTATAGTCCCGGTGATTAATTAAAGCTACAAAAAGTCAATTCACATGATTCACCGACGCGCAATTATCAATAATAGCTCAGTGAATGATCGCTTATTTTTCTCATTTTTATCCAGATATGAATTTAACTTAACGCCCGTTTTTACGGCGTTTCACGCTTGTTTATGATGTCTTTTATTTGTGAACTTTAGCGAGAAGTGTTAACTCCGAGTGTATAACTTTTGTTTTTTATATGTTAAGCAGGAGATCGTATATTTTCGTCTGGTTTTTTGTTAGGCTTGACGCATTTATGTGAAATATTATAGGGGTAGCCTTAAACTATTCTTATACGAAAGATTCGTAAGAATAAGAACACCACGATAAGGCCTGTCACTATTGAAGTTTAGCTCATCGCGGTGAAGCGGACTCTAAAACTGTTATAAATTAGGAAAATCGAACTTATGGTACTTGGGACCAAGGACTTCAGCACCTAAATTAGCAGCGAGGTCAACCACTCGAATCATTCGTTTCATAGAGCGATGGCAGATCGAAGAGCTGAAGTGAAGCCGCGACTGCAATGAAGCGATCATCCTCATCACACCATGATGTCCGCTGCTGAACATAGGCCTCCCTTAATGATTGAGGCGATATTAGAGTGGTATTGCGGCGATCAATTATACGAGATACTCTTATTTCTATATGTGGACTCTAGAGCCTAGACGTATCCTTCAAAATTGTTTTTATTCTGCTTTGATAGTAGTGTAGTCCGAATATAATATCGACTAAAGAGGAACTTTTCGTTTCGACGGTCGTCAGAATTGTGCCAGCCTGACTCACTGAATATAAACCGGCTGGCCCCAAACGCGACTTGACGGACCAAGCCTTTGAACTTACTAGCCATAGCTGATTTTTCTTCGTCTTTACTTCGCTATCCATGCATGGTTACGATGATATAATGTAATTTTAGAGCACACTAAATGTAAGTTATAACAGTTAAGGAAACAATATTATATCAAACAGCGTACAGATAGCAGAACAAGCTAAACTTGATACTGTTGGCCGGATAGGTACGTAGCTGAACCGGTACTTGATCGAGTCACTGTTTGCTCGATCGATACACTGGAAACAATGATATTCGCAATATCAAATTTTATAGAGCTTGTCGCTTATTCGTCACTATTTTGAATTTTGATGGAGCCACTGCGGCCCGCTTCCATTTCATCCATGACCGGTAACAATTAGGAAAGCCTCTGTCGGTGCAAGTCGCGCGGATATAAAACTTTATGTACGCATATAAATTTGGATGTCGAGACATGTTTTATTGTGGAGTCGTAAAATTTGGGGTCGGAAAAGACCGACATATTTATTAAATACGAACAAGCTCGTAAAGTTGAATGCAAACCTCTTCGTGGCATCGATAATATCATCGAACTATTTCTGTCTTTCATCAGTACCCGCCGATCGATTCAAATCGGTCCGTGTAGAGCGAACGAATAAAATAATCACTGATCAACTCGTTTCGCTTTGAATTCACTAAATTCTTGTGTTTATTCAAAGGTGATCTAACCTTTGTGAGTTTGTGTCGAAAAACATTTGACTTACTCGTATAAATTCACAAAATGGCACCAACAATAACGTGAATCCGCTTAACGTTTTGTTGGGCGCGTGGTGCGGCGCGGCGCGGCGGCGGGCCGACGCGGGCCCGGGGAGGGCGCGGGATTCCCGGTGACGCGCCAGCGGCAGGAATACGTCGACGTTACCTATCGCTTCACTTATTTACCGAATACAACTCTAATAAATTTAATAAAGGGGAAACGTGCGACACACGCCGCTACATCTGCGGAGAAAAACTTTTTTGACTGATACGTCCGAATAGAATTTTTTGTCGTTTTATTTTATCGCTCCCAATAGCATATGAAAGATAATAAAAAATGTCACCTTCTTGGCAATTTGTTTTCTAAAGATCACAACATCTACAGGTAGTTGGCAGCTCTCCAGACCTTATCTGGAATGGCACATGTTTTCCACATTAACCGTCGCCGAGGCCTTGGTAAAAACTTTAATGAGCCTCACTTAGTCATAGATTGCGACGTTCAATTCAGACGGCAATTGTATAAAATATAGCCACGTGAATATAAAAAATATATGGAGTCGGTCGGCAGTGAGGGAGGACGGTAATCCCGCTGTCGCCGGCAGGTATCGATGGACGGATTAAAACACCATTTTTACTGACGGTTAAACCCTTTGCCGGTATCATTTTCATGTATTCAATTATGTCCTCGAAACTCGGATTTTTGTAAATAAGCTTTTGTGGTTATCCTGTTTAATGAGTTAATCTGATTGTACCGTTTCCGTAGTACTCGCATGTATACTTACAACAATTACACGTGTCGTATACAAGGCGAAAGGCAAAAAATATCGTTTGACGGGTTACAATATGGAACACGACTAGGAAATCGAAGGTAGACAGATCTATAAAACTATAAATAATAAATATTCGCGGTCATAAAATTTTATGTTGCCAGGAGGGCTGGGGCGGTGGATTCATGGTGTATGTCAATTGTTTTGCGCCGAGGCACGTCGCGCTCGCAACGGCATGAAAACATCAATTCGAAGCGAACTACGAAAAATATATTTACACAAAAATATTTGCCCATAGCTGTGAATATATACGTAAGATCGAACACGATATTTATTTTTTAAAATTGTAAAATAATAGTTATAGGAAGCTTCACGTTTCATAGTTACATACTGTTTAATTTGACACATGCTAACACATTAGATGTTCAATGCAAATTTTATCATAGTCCGTTTCAATTTAAATTTTAAGGTCATAGTAATTCCTGATCTATTTGGTTCTCAGTTTTAATATTATCTATTTAAAAATATGGTATTTTAAGGTCCCCAGAAATCATTATGTTTTCATTTATAGTTGAATTAGTTGGAATAAATATATCTATACTAATATTATAAAACTGAAGAGATTTTTTGTTTGGTTGGTTGGTTGAACGTGCTAATCTCAGGGAATACTGAACCGATTTCGAAAATTCTTTCACTAATAGGAAGCTACATTACTCCTGAGTGCTATAGGCTACTTTTTGTCCCGGGGAAATATTTTTATGCCAGAAAATCTTTTTCACGCGGGCGGATCCGCGAGCGATACTAGTATTAAATAGTTATGGACATTAAAATAAGAGCATCGTGACGCAAGTTTTAACGAATGATGAACCAACCATAATCAATATCCAACCAATCATATTTTTGGGTTTATTTAATAAATCCAAGTATTTTTACCTTATGTTTCGTGCAACGAATTTTAAACCCCATAAACTGAAAAAGTATGAGTAACATATAACAATTTCAACAATATAACAATTTCGATGAAAATTAATTTTACAAATATCACTTCCCAAAACATACAATTTTTAATACAAATTGAAAATGCGAATGTAGAGATAAAAATTGATAGAAATGAGTGTCGTACAATATAGCTATCGCATCCAGGTACGTGTCGTGCCCTTGTACATTGACATTTAGTGCACCCTGAACGATGGTTTACGAGCAGCGTGTGCCCCTCGGCGGGCGCCCCTGCCATCTAACGGCCTCTACTTACAAAGATTAGAATGGAAAAATAAATGTACACTGCGAAATATTTGTACCAGTTTTTTTAATATACTTTTTTATTCCTTTTTATATTTATTAGTTTTAAAACCAATAAATTTAAAGCTGATTCGCCAAACTTGTATTTATGGTACAACTCTTGATTATTTTGTGTTGTTTGTATAGGGTTTTAAGGAGGTAACTAACTTGTTTAGGACCTCGAGTTGTCCTCATCGGTTTGCAGTGCACTTCGAGGATAAAAAAAAACGAGGCAATGGAGTCTCATCATGAATGCATCAAAATATTTCAAAACCAAATGCTTTACGCTCTGTTGTGACTGCAGGGTTAATAAAGAAAAGGTCCTATCCAGTATCCACAGGCACCTAGAAATATAGTCAATTTTGTATTATGTTAATTTGAATAGTAAATTTGTTAATAGTTCTAGCTAATTACATCGAATTAATCGAATTACATTTCGATATGTGTCTGATATTAAAAAGGTTTTATTTACTTCATCTAAACACTAATGAGAAATTATAAAATACTAGTTTTTGCCCGCGGCTCCGCCCGCGTGAATGAGTTTTCCCGGGATGAAAGTCCCGCTTTATATTTTCCCCGGATAATAAGTAGCATATGTGTTAATCTAGGACATAATCTACCCGTGTGCCAAATTTCATCGTAATCCGTTCAGTAGTTTTTGCGTGAAAGAGTAACAAACATCCATACATCCAGACATCCATACTTACAAACTTTCGCGTTTATAATATTAGTAGGATGCATTGCTTTAATGAGACCTAAATAAATTTAATATAAGAAAATTTAAGTTAAAATTTAGACGACTCTTCAAAGTGATGTACGCCGATGAGTTTTTGTAAAACATCAGTCCTTTACCCCAGTAAGTTTCCCCGGAATTTTAGGTATCCCGCGGGAACTCTACAACTTGTCGGGTAAAAAATGTCCTATTATGTAAGTCCGGGTACGGAAGCACCTTCGCGAATAAAGGTCCAACATATCAACTCACTTTAAAGAGGGCTTTTGAAACAGATTTTCATACTATAATTATAGGATAAAGCATAATAGAGCCCCCTTTTTTTAAACTTCCTTCTGATGTTTGAAACGGAAATCTTTTTATGCGTTTAGCCATGTACTTTATTAGCTATTATCCAGTTTACTTTGTTTATGAATAATCTTATAAAAGAGTGAATAGCTAATTAATTTATTAATTGAATTTACCGTTGACATCTTAGCGGTGTCGCTCAGACTGCCGTGACGAAGATCACGGGTTCGAAGTTCGTACCTAGCACCCACTTCTGATGTTGCAAAGTTAAGTACTAATTAGCGCTCGCTTAATAGAAATATAAATAAACATTGAAGAATAATATCGCAAGGTAACCAACATACTGGATAATTTTCCATATGAATTACGAAGATATGTACCTTAAGTCTGTCAATTTAGATTAGGTAAGCGTTGTGGACAAAGGTCTGTGTTCTAAATCCTCTTAGTAGTAATATCAATGCGTGTTTTATTAAGATTATATTTGTAATACTCCTTGCAATAAATAAACCCCGCGAAATATAGGTACTTTATTCGCGCTTCTGTAGGATCTTCCAAGGATAAAATCGTGAGCTAATATTACAAATAACAGAATTAAATACAGAACGATAAAAAAATAAACTTACCTTTTTTTGTTTATTGTATTGAATGACGAGACGAGCTCGCCCTTCGCTTGATGGTAAGCGATACGACCACCCAAACAAACACAAACAGTAAACAGTAACAACACCACTCAGCACCTTGAGTTACAAAGTTCTACAATCATAGTATAGGATCACTCCTATACTATCAATAGTGAATTCAATACTGGATTTTTCCTGCAAAGTTTTATTTTACACCACCGCATGCGAAGGCTGTCAAAAAGAGCTTGTCGCTTTTAACTGAAGCATTTGCTCAATTTTTATATTTTACGTTGGTTTAAGCCTCGGTTAAAAATATTTTTTGGCAATATTTATTTAAGGTACAATCTCCAAAGCTTGTATTTGAACTGCGCTCACGTTACTTTGATATGGAGCGTTGAGTAACACGTCATGTTAAATTTAAAATTCAAAGTTTTATCAATGGATGTAAAGTTGTAGAAATTGCACAAGTTTCAATATGAATGCTATTTTTCTCCAAGCCCAAATATCTTATATCACGGTTTACGTTCCCTTGCCATCTTCGCATATGAATGTTTATCCTCGACCTATTTTTCCCTCTTTCATTTTATACGATTCCATTGAATAAATAAAGAGGCAACGCTTGCACTAATTGAACCCGAATCGTTTCTACCACCCCGAGGTGTCAGTACTATGTATACAATCACTTAGATTATTAGAACATTTGAATTGGTAACGAATTGCCGGTCTTACTGTATATTTTACTCTATGATACCGTTTCTTTTACGATTTGAAATAAGAAAATAATTATTTTTGATTTATTCGTTTATTTTGAATCGAGTTGATTTTTTGAATTTTTGACTATTCATCCGACCAAGTGACTCCGTGGCTTCTTATGATAAATGCAGTGCACACCCTAGTGAAATTTCGACTATCATAAGACATGTCTCTTGATAGTTACATAAGTTGCAGATGATTCGTAGATACGGATAGGCGCCACCAATGCGCGTCTTGTCAAATTTGCCGCCAAGAAAAATAAATTACGAATAGAAGCTGTGTAGAGAGAGGACTTTGTTGACAAATATTACCGAGCAATATGAGATTAAAACATCGTGCGGAAACCTACATACCTGAGAATTCTCAATAAGAATTTCGAGAGTATGTGAAGTCTGCCAATCCGCACTAGGCCAGCGTGGTGGACTAAGGCCTAAACCCTATCAGTAGAGGAGGCCCGTGCTCAGCAGTGGGCAGTATATAATATAGGGCTGGTATTATTAATATGAGGTTAAGATCTAACTTCTCAGAATGACATAAAAATACCGCATTTTGTTAAAATAAATTTGTTCACATACTTATTCACATATTTATAAAAGATCACATTTTTATAAGTCTGAAGTAATGCATCATAATTTGCAATCATCGCAAATCGAATCAAACATATTTCAATCCAATAGGCATAAAAAGTAGCTATTTGGCAGTAAATTTAATAAACTAATGTTAACTCAATCAATCAATCAATCAGCCTGTCGCCGTCCACTGCTGAACGTAGGCCTCCCCAAGTGAACGCCAACCATCCCGGTCTTGAGCAGCCCGCATCCATCCGCTACCCGCCGCCTTTTTCAAGTCGTCTGTCCATCGTGCAGCAGGGCGTCCTACACTACGTTTACCTAAACGCGGTCTCCACTCCAGCACTTCTCTGCTCCATCGATCGTCTGTCCGTCTGCAGACATGGCCAGCCCACTTCCACTTCAGTGTGCTGATTTTGCGAGCGACGTCGGTTACTCTAGTTCTCTGGCGTATAACTTCATTTCTGATTTTATCTACCAGAGAGACCCCGAGCATCGCTCGTTCCATAGCACGCTGAGCGACTTTAAACTTGTGGACCAGGCCCCTAGTAAGTGTCCACGTCTCGGCTGCGTAGGTCATTACAGGTAGGACGCACTGGTTAAAAACCTTAGTTTTTAAGCATTGAGGGATTGACGACTTGAAAATATTACGTAGCTTCCCGAATGCCGCCCAACCTAGCCGTATTCTCCTATCTGCCTCTTTCTCGAAGTTGTGCGGGCCCAGTTGAATTATTTGGCCAAGGTAGATGTATTCTTGCACAACCTCGAGAGCGACATCGCCAACGACTACAGGTCTCGGGAGAACGTGGCTATTGTACATAACTTTCGTTTTGTCAAAGTTCATCCCGAGTCCTATTTGTCTAGAAGAACGGTCTAGGCTGTTTAGCATATCCTCCAAATCCTGCAGAGATTCCGCCATGAGGACGATGTCATCGGCAAATCGCAGATGGGAGATGTATTGGCCGTTGATATTGATGCCCCGTCCTTTCCAATCGAGCGTCTTGAAAGCGTCCTCTAACGCGTTGGTAAACAGTTTCGGAGAGATTACGTCTCCCTGTCTTACCCCTCGACGCAGTTGGATTGGCCTTGTGCTCTGTTCTTGTACCTGGACGGTCATCGTTGCGGCTTCATACAGACATCTAATAACCTGGACGTATCGATAGTCGATATGACATCTCTGCATGGATTCCAAAACAGCCCAGGTCTCGACCGAATCAAATGCTTTCTCGTAGTCCACATACGCTAGGCATAGAGGCTGATTGTATTCCTCGGTCTTCTGTATTATCTGCCTTAGTGTATGTATATGGTCTACGGTACTAAAGCGTTTCCGAAACCCGGCCTGCTCCGGTGGTTGGAAGTCATCGAATTTTTAACTAACCAAATGCAACTAAAACAGTTGATGTAATTAACTAACAGCATCAGTTTGTAAAGGTTACTTAGCTTCGTTGTAATTGAATCGTGTCAAATTAACATGCGCAATAAATTTTCAACTTAAATGATACTAATAAGCTGAGAATGTTCATACTGCATACGTGGGACCTGAGCCATAAATTATGGAAGAACAAAAGCACAGTGTTTGTTGCAGCCACTAGTATTTAACTATAATATTTTATTAAGAAATGTGATGTATAATGACTGCCTCGGTGCCGTAGTTGTATTACGGTACCATTGTAATGCTGAGGTCTCGGGTTCGATCCCCGGGTCAGGGAAAGGGATATTGGGTTTTTCTATTCTAGAATATGTGCCTGATATGGCTCGCCCCCTATCACATCAAGGGACGGAATGCGCACGATGAAAAGTGGGTGCACTAGTTACGCCTCTACCTACCTCTTCAGGGATAAAAGGCACGAGTGTGTGCATAGTAATGTTAAATCGCTTTAGTTTAGTGGTATGTAACGACTACACTAGGAGGTACTGGTTTCGGTTTTCAGGTGAGGTTTTTATGTGCTTTTCTTATACAATTCACACGGTATGAGATGCTTAAGAGAGGGTTGACATCAAATACTTGTCCGGTTGTGTTGTTTCTAAATGTCGATAAATAAATATAACTCTCATCAATCTTTTTGACGATCTGAAGTCAGTCACGAGTGGCGTTGCAGCTATCATTTCCATAGGCTAAACGTGACAAGAGACATAGGAGGCTGATATGGTAATATCAGGCCAACATTATAAATTTATTAAGGCCTAAAAATATAGCACACTTGCCTTTTTTAAAGGAGACAGTGCCTCTCAAACTAAAGATAAAACTAGAAATAAATATCAAGTACAGGTCACCATTTAAACAACCATTTCAAGAATCAAATGCTCTCAATTTGCAAGTCACTTAAAAATTAACATAACAGCATATATAAATAGTGGAATATCCAAATGGGTGGGCGATTACAACAGAGAGCGACACGGCGGCGCCCGCCTCGCTTAAAACTCAGACTAATTAAATGAATGAAAACGAAACTTCAATGTTTTCATTCCATTTACAGTTTCTATGCTCCCCGCTCTCGGACAGAATGGTCATATGCAAAGTGTATTACGTTATTGAAAAATAACAGCAAACGCGGTTTCGTTTGCAACGTTTTTGTGACTTCATAATTTGAGTGTTTCTAAATATGCGAAACGATTTGTTACTCATTCAAAGATAATTTGTTATTATCTTTATGTTAATAAAAAACTGTCTTTATAGTTACTTTGCTAGAACGAAAATAAAAGGGCCTGCATAGATACATAAAATAAATTACTGAATTATATGTAAATAACAAGTGATTGTTACGTAAAGTTTAACATTAAAAATAAGTTTATACAAACAAAAAACTTTATATTATAATTTAAAGATACATACATACATAATTATATAATCTAACATACCCCTAACCTAATACAATATCGCTAAAGATAAATAAAAATCATAATACATTCTCTTTCATAACCCACTCCACGGGAAAGCCGGCGCAACTTTTTGAACATGCAAAATCATTATATTTTAACAAAATAATTAAAATAATGGGTGTTCTCGGTGCAATAACACCATCCAGCGGAGTTCGAAAAGTCATTTGCACGATTATCTGTCTCGCAGAGCGCATCACGGTTGTGTGTAAACTGAATTAATGACTGTGCACTTGAAACCCTCTTTGGTTTATGAATCGCTGTGGGAACTGTGTGTCATACGTATGGATCGCGGGGTACTTGCGTTTTTGTGTGTGTTTTTTTTTTCTATTCTGTAGCTTTATGCTGGGATATTTATTCTGTGGACTTTTACTCAATAAAATATTGTATTTGCTCTTGGTTCGAATTATAATAACCAACTCAAAATAAGTGATCTGCGAACTAGTGATTATGGAAAGTATATCATAACCGCATGCATCAAATATTTATAAATATACAATATTTAGAACAGTTAGACAAGTCTCGGCAGTCCATTCCACTGCCAAATAGGCTATCGCCACTATCTTCTTTGTGAATTATTGCTTGCTTTAATGGTGAACGAAAACATGATGAGGAAAGCTGCATACCCGAGTTGTTGGCACGAAGTTCCTTATTGCGCGTTGTGAAAGGGGGCTGGACGGAAAGTTGTCACGACACTTTTTGCTATTATCTTACTAATATGAACCTTAAATACAATGCGTAGAAGCTATAATTCTTGAAACGAGTATATTTGTATTTATTTTATTTATTAAAGTCATTAAAACCAATTCTTACTAATCTAAAATGAACCTTAAATACATTGCGTAGAAGTTATTTCCCCAGCGTTGGCACGGCACGAGTACAAAAGAATTGAACGTAACGTTCTTTTTTCAAATTTTGTTGATTTTTTCTACTTTGGTTACTGACATTTATCAATAACAAGACTAAACGTGCTTTGCTCGCGTTTAAAAATCTACTTTATGTGGTAAGCGTAAGATCGAATTTGTGTTTAGTCAATCAAAATTTGTGATAAAAATGCTATGCAATAGCTTTACCGCGGTAGTCCCCGAGTGCCACACGTATTTATTTGTTTTTTTCTCTAGAAACTTATGTATTGGAACGGAAATAGGAAAATATTTATATATTTATATATATACACACTCTGTTATATAAATAAAATTTTATTACAATTCCTTCACTAATTAATAGAAAGGAACTTCGTTCCATCCGGGTGTCCCTTGACACCTCTCATTGCTTTTTATAAGAATTTAGAAGGTATGTGAGGTCTGCCAACCCGCATTAGGCCAGCGTGGTTGATTAAGGCCTAAACCCTCTCAGTAGTAGAGGACGCCCGTGTTCAGCAGTGGACAGTATATAATACAGGGCTGGTAATACTAATATACAATATTTATAGAGTAAAAAAAAAAAAAACGTAATCCTTGAGGCATAAGAACGGCTTAGTTATATTCAATAAGTAATACGTATCCAGTAAAAGTTAATATGTTGTAGCAAAGAAAACGAACACGACGATCTCAAAAAGCGGGGAGTCTATTATCCCCTTTTATTACTGGCGATGTAAGATATGGTCAGCGAAGTGTTTGGCCTCGAGGGATGGAGCCTCACTAAATTCCTCCACTTTACGTAGCGAGGTAGCCATTAAGATTATGAAATTATGAACGCAGCCACTCGCTGAGATTTGCGTGGTTCAGATACAGTTAAGCTGCCTGATTTAATACTCGCTGTGCTCAAATCTGGTAAATTCTCACCTAGAATAAATTAACGGAAATAAATCCACTCAGACAAATGAGTGCGCGAATGTGTTTTTGTTTTCGTTAAAATAGCTTAAATACGTTACTGCTGGCAACGTGCTCTACATTTAAAAAAGGAAATAAATAATTTGTAAATAGATTCTGTCCACACACTTTCAGGATTAAAGGGATAGCATAATTTTAGCGCTCTGGGCACTCAGGTCAATAAGGCAGTTTTGTTAAATAAGTAATAGAAGTTCCCCGCGCGATTGAACCCTAAAAAGATTCCAAGCTAGACGTCTATAAATTGGCCTCTTTTTTGAGCCGCAAAAAGTCTTTTTTACTTTTTCTTTTTCAAGACCTCCACTGATAATAGTCGTCATAAAATTTATTGTATAACTATATTACCCAGCGTTCACTAAAGCATAGTTCAAAAATTTAAAGTAGTCTCACAAAACTAATAATAGTAAATCGTCGGCTTCCATTGCCAGGGCTTGAGATAGAAGTACACATGACCCAACCTAACGTAACGGATGAAGAAAGCCCATATGTTATAATTTAGCATGCAGACGTTGCCAACTGGCAAGCTTTAAATAAAAAAAAGTTCAATTTAAAACGCAAATCTAGGCCACAGCTAATTCTAAGCTAGCGATCGCAAATTGTAATTTTCCGTTACCGTTATATCAGCAATTTATTTTGATAAAAATCTTTTTAGTCTTTGCAAAAGGGAATCTTTGTTGGAATCGAACATTCCTCGGGTTGATTACTAAGCGCCCAGGAGGCCAGATTTCATGAAGTCAATTGCCATTCACGCGTAGACGAAAGTGATCGCTGGGGTGATATTATTTAAATGTAATCTTTTTTCGATACTTTTTAACAGTATATCTTAGGTACCTCAATTTAAAACCATGTCCGCATGTATTCAACTCATCTTGTAGGTGCTGTTTAGTAGAACAGCAGCCTGAATACTAACAAGTAAATTGGGTCTTATTGTATTTAAGGAATTAATTTATTTTATTGTTATCTAAATAATTTATACCTACTTTAAAGAACAAATGAATACAGATTACATTAAACTACATAGTATTTATATGTAACTAAAAATCGCATGACAAAAAGTCATTAAACCACTATGATACATGAATAAAAACATATATTGAAAAAACATTTGACCATTCCATAAATAATTTGCAAATAATTAAATCCTGCAAATTCGAATTTCAAAATCTGCAATTGCTCGTCCCAAATCTAATGGGCTATTAAAAATATTTCCAAATGAGCGGTTTTTACATAGTAAATAGTTATAAATTGGTCGCGTGCGGGCCAGCTCCGCGTCAGCGCGGCGCCGGTGTCAACGGTGCACGACGCCCGCCCCGCACTGCGGCACAATACCATTCACAACTTTCCTGTTGTTCCTCCTTAATTATTACTACTTGCAATGCATAAATTAATAGCGATTCAGTTTTCATTGATTTGTCTTTAGTTCGTAAGTTCGTCGTCTGTTTTACGGTGTAGTTACTCCATGTAAATAAACTGCAATAAATATTGTTTAGTAATGGAAGGGCTGACTATAATTATGGGGCACTAACATTACATGGACTAGCTTAAATGCCTTCTAGTTTGTATTGTCATAATAGCTATTGTTGTATAAATTTAATGTTATATTGCAGCTACATTAAAAAATTACAAAAAACATAGTAAGTGAGTAAAGACGTTGTTAAACATCAAATTATTATAGCAATGCAATGCAATCCACCCTGTATTATATACTGCCCACTGCTGAGCACGGTCCTCCTATACAACTGAGAGGATTTACGCCTTATTCCACCACGCTGAACTAGTGCGGGTTGGCTTCACATACCCTCGAGATTTTTATGGAGAATTCTCAGGTATGTAGGTTTCCTAACAATGTTTTCCTTCACCGTTAAAGCGAACGATAATTGATAAACAATACACATAACTTCGAAAAGTCAGAGGTGTGTGCCTTAGGTTTTGAACCTTTGGACATTGTCTCGGCAGACCGTTCCATTCCCTACTAGGCTATCGTCTACTTAATATACTTCTATTTTATATTTCTAACATACATTGAAGTAAACTACAACTAGGTGAAGGATGCAAGAAATATCAAAATATATTTCACACCAGAAAGACTCAACATATAAAAATCTTAAAGTTTAAATCGGTATCTCAGAACTCACCGTAAACTAACTTCATAATGGCGTACGTAATGTCCTTATTCATTACATTCTTTGCACGTAAAAAAATAAAATCTCTTCACAATCTTGACAGGTTTGAATGAGAAAATAACGTAGCTAACTTATATGTGATTCGGAGGGCCGTGTGCGACCCGAAGAAATTATTAATGTATAAAAAGATACAAAGAGTAGATCCTAAGCTAAGTAACTTTGGAGGGGTACGTGATTTCACTTCAAAGTATTTTTTATTTTATTTCCCGAATGAGAATCCAAGTACAGAAAACAAATTCTTTTCATAACGCGTTTAGAAAACGTTTGTTTATGGCTAAAGAAATTATTTTTGGTTTATTAGAAAAGTTTAGACGAACATAATGTCAGATTAGCGATGATGGAACAAAGTTGTATAATATCACCTACTTTTGTTACTATAACATTCACAATTGAAGAAACTTTAGTATTAAAGAAATTGAAAAATCAGCAAAAGTGAATCACGTAGGAAACGACAGTTCCTTACATATTAAACTTTCTTTCAGTGTTAAAGAATGAAGTAAAAGGAATACAAAATGGTTTACGTGTCTACACTTGTTTTCATAAAAGCAGACTTATTTCAGTGCAAATATTTTAAAATATTTTATTCGTAAGATCAAAAGCAGAGTTTGAAATTAATATTCCGAAATGTGTCTATTAATATGAAAAAGCCGCGTTGATATAGGGTGGCTTGTCGAAATGATGTCGCACTTAGCAAAACCATCAGGTATCTATTTCTCATAAAGCCTACTCTCATTTTCGTTATGATGTTAATAAAAAGAAATGGAAAAGTAGCTCGTGTACGCGTCAAATGAAAAAGTTATGGCACGTGATCATACTGCAAAGACAGAACCACCTGCCGAGTTACACCAAACTAATTACAAACTTCCTAACTTCCTCAAACACTAAAATATTCTTCTAAAAACGTCACCTCCACCCGCACTCGAACGGAATAATAAATCTTACTTTTGTGTTTTGTTAAGATATTTAAATTATAAATATTCATACACAACCGAGTTATGTTTCGCCCTTATTCTTTCTCATTAAAACTTACATTGGTAATACATAAATTACATCATTGAATTAAAAGTTACAAGATTGAGAGTCTCCGCATATAAGCCATGCTTATTTATTATAATTTGATAATTCTATATCATATCAAATTTTTAGTTTCTTTTTCAATGTTTTTTTATGAATAATTTACCTATATTCCTATATACAACAAAAAAATATAGACTATTACTGTGATTATTATATCTGTTATTAGAGATACAACGATAATGTAACCATAATTGCATAAAAAAATATGTAAATTCCTTGCACCAGGTACGGGTCTGGGCCGGCCTCTTGGATTAGGTTTAAGAGAAAAAATGACTCAAAATGATATATGAAATTTAACAACATTCTAATTTTGAATTGATTTAGAATTAATGTACATTTTTATTATAATATCTGTTGATGATCCTACATAAATAACTTATTACACCTATGTATAATTGATTTATGTTACACATATTTTATACATCAAGCAAGACATAATTATTGTTTGTATAATTCACTGCGCTTGAAATTAACTTTAAATTATATACATGTTGAGTTTTCCTAACTTGGGCTTACATTATAGCTATAAGTTATAATATATTTTTTAATTTATTGTAATCGTAGTGTTGTGTTGTGTGTTGTTGTAAGTCTGCTGGAAAACCTAATAAATAAATAAATAAGACAAACCCAAAACCAAAATCCAACTCATTCTACCCAATACAGATCCGTTAGATGCATGCGAATTTTTATAGCCGCATAAAAATTCAATAACACCACTACGTGGCACTTATACGCGCATAGCTCGTTTAACATGGTTTAGTATCGACTCCAGTCCAAACAACGTTGTCGTAGTTATTGCCCTACCAGAGAACCGAGCATGCCGTAAAAATGAACGTTTAAAATTGATCATGTTTACACGAATCAACCTTTTTTGTACTTTTCCAATATGATTAATTACTGTGTCGGGTAATTGGTGATTTAACCTCAAGTGTTTAAGGACTTACTTGGTTGACATGAGGATGTTTTTATAAGTTTTGTTTTATCTTAGTAGATAAATAATTATTATTTAGCCCTAATGAAATTCGCTGGCTTGAATGCTAAATAATATTGTGCACGTAATCTGGTAGAAACCGTAATTATGGTAATCTTTATCTGTTGTATTAACCATAAAAAAATCAATACAAATGTATCTATAGATAAAACGGACGTGCGCAGCGTCTCGTTTTACACCATTGACTAAAAAAAGACGAAACTGAGTGTCGCATGAAGAAAACCGAGATATCTCTTAATAGTCATGAACCTTGAAAGTATGAGGCCGCCTTCCACCCTAGAGACCTATGATTCACAGCCAAGATCTCATTACGCAGGGTAATCTAATGCTGGTTTAAGCCGCTTTTATATTTAGACTAGAAAAATATTTCATTGGCCGCTACGACTCGTTTTATTGCTGGTTTGATATTTTATATCTTCGACATTCATTTGATCGAAAATACCTTAGGTGACTAAAGTTCTCAAAAATATTAATCCAAAGTATTAGCCGGCAATATGATATCTCGAACACTATTCCTGATATTGGCCACTCGTCTGGTCAACGGTACAGCGCAATATCCTGGTCGAGGGCTAGAAAATTTTCTCATAGGGTATAAAGTATATTTTTAAAGCAATATCTTTCTATTGATCCTTCGCTCTAATTTGCCACATGTAAAAGTTTTCCGTGCTTTTCGACCTGCAAAGATATTCCAAGCGATTCAGACTTTTGTTTTGCCTTGCATACTAATAAAGATCAATGCTGTATACCAGAAATACCGTTAGTTCTTAACGAACTTTCCAACTATTTTCCTCAGATATAAGCACTTCGGCGTCGCATGGATAATTTCTTAGTTTTTGTCTTCGCCGCATTTAATCATTGGGTATAGTCGTTTAAGGCCCATAAAGCGATGTGGCAATTTGATAAGTCACCGTCCGACCGAATGTTCAGCCGAATTGCCACTTAAATGCATTATTACTTATCTAGTGCCGTCGACCATTCTCACCCGAACGATGCAATTAGTACATTTCGTTTCCCAATTACTGGCTATACGATATACAACATAACAACCCTTCCTCTAAATCGTAATAGTACTTGTGCAAAGTTTAGTTCATTCCGTTAACTGTTGAGACATCACTTTATTAGCGAACTACGATAAGCAGTGGCCAAATTCATCATCATCATCATCAGCCACATGACGTCCACTGCTGAACATAGGCCTCCCCCAAAGATTTCCAGACGGACCTATCAAGAGCGGCCTGCGTCCAGCGTGTTCCTGCGACCTTTATCAAGTCGTCTGTCCACTTTGCAGGTGGACGGCCGACGCTGCGCTTGCCAGTACGTGGTCTCCGCTCGAGAACGTTTTTGCCCCATCTGCCGTCAGTTCTTCGAATTATGTGCCCTGCCCACTGCCACTTCAGCTTGCTAATCGTTGGGCTATGTCAGTGACTTTCATTCTTTTACGGATCTCCTCGTTTCTGATTCGATCGCGTAGAGAAACACCTAGCATAGCCCTCTCAATAGCTCGCTGAGTGACCGTGAGCTGTCTTAGGCGGCCCATAGTCAGAGGCCACGTCTCAGTGCCGTATGTCATCACTGGTAACATACTTTGATTGAAGACTTTTGTCTTCAGGCACTGAGGTATTTTGGACGAGAAGACCTTGCTTAGTTTCCCGAATGCTGCCCAACCGAGCTAGATTCTGAAGTGGCCAAATTAGGACATAGTAAAGAAATGTTAGAAAAATCTAAGATTTTAGTTTAATTGTGGTGTTAAGGATTCGAGTTTCGTTATTTAAAGTAAACAAATGAACGGTAACTATGCACGATTTGACAGCTTTTCATATAACTGGTAGTAAGAATAGCACTTACCAAGAGTAACAACTGCTTTTTTACGAGGACTTTGAGGATTAAAAAGGCAGGCGCATAATAAAGTATATTTTTGGAAAGATTTAAGCGTCTAAATAATAAATTGTTCAACATCTAGATGTGATAAATACCTATAATTATTATTTACACCAATTAAAATATTTAATTAAATAGTACTTAAAGTATAATACAAAAAATCATTGCTTTTTATTTAATTCCATATTCAAGGTCTTTCTACTAAAGCATAGAACTATCAAACCTTGCCAACAAATACAAATTAATAAGCAACGTAGACACAAATACGCGGTATTCCTAAAAAGCTCCTTATTAAAAGTAAATTAGATTTTGGCTGCGAAAAGAAAGTTTGAAATGGAGCTCTTCATTTACATTTCAATCGGCATTACCTATACTTTCGTTAGGGCAATGTTTGCCATGTAAAGGACCCATCACACTGTAGCTATGCGTCGTTTTCTGAGTTTTTTGCCGAAAACTTTTTTAATTTACTTAAACGTGCAATAAATTTAAACGGCGATAGTAATATTGCTATAGATACTATCAAAGTAGATATGAATTATACAAGGTATTTTATTTTCGACCAAAAGTGTAAAAATATGAAATTATTAAGATTAAACCAAAAACACGTCAGATTAAGTCACTTAAATAAACCAATCAAATATCTTTTGGCTACTTTCATCGCTTAACTAATTCAATTGGTTGATGAGTCAGCCAATTATAGTTTTAAATGAAACATTAATGTGGTGATATTATTGCGATCACGTATGTCGGCGGACGGCGCTAGACAGTGCAGACATTGCTCAGCGAATAGTGTGGAAAGGCTTTTTCACGCAGCAGTCCAAATATAAAAAAGTGTTATAATGAAACTGGATAACCGGGGATTTATTCGCACGTTGCGTTCTAAACGATACAATTAAATAGTTTAACATTAAGAGCAAAGACTTTTCTATTCTCCAACGCGAAATTTTTAAACGCCCGTTCTTTAAGGCCTAATGTGTGCGCACCTTAGGTGAACTCCTCGCGGAATGTCCTAAACATTTTATTACATTCCATGCACGTAAAATATAATATCCCTACCCACACTCAAATGTACGCGTTGTGAGCAAATATCTAAATGTAATTTCCATGCGATGTCCCCGCAATGTTTTCCCAGAAAATATTAACATGGAAGGCAAGGGGCTGAATCTCTCCTAAGTAAGTTGCAAAAAATGTACGTGATTTTACTTCAAAGTCCCTTTTGTCTTTATGGAAGGAAGGCATAAAAGTACAGACACGGGAATGGCACATACGAAAAAATCGCACCGTAATGATGATGCCGCACTTTCCTTGAAAACAAAATATTTTCTCTTTACAGTGACAGAAATGTATTCAACGAGGTTTACTGCTGCCTATACCTGCGTCGCGAACAACAGCCCAAGTAAAAACTCTGTTGCTAACTCACTTTTACGATTTATTGTCGGCGTATACTTTTGTATGTAAAACTTGACCGAAATTATATTAGACGTGTGAGTTTTTCGGCGTCTCGTTGTGATTTGCTATTTTTTATTTATAATATTTTTGTTCATGTTCTCTTATATTGGTATGGCGTACAATCATATTTTTTAATATATTTAATGACGAGAGTTGCTTGACGGTAGATATAGAAAAACGCGATTCCTAGTTGATACTACATATATACTATATATACTACTTTTATTTATATAAATAGTTGTGAAAACGATGACTATGTATTGTTTATCGTAGCATCATTTTCTATTATTTATTGCAGTCCATTATTTATTTATCATCTTGAAATATTTTTCTAACAATATCCTAAAGATCATACAACTATCGCCATCTGTTAAACATTTTTGAAACTAACATCGGCAACTTTATGCGCACAAAAAAGGCAAAACGCTCCACCAAACACCTATCCCATAAGTGCTTACACCCACACAAATAATAAAAGCCACGGCATTGAAATAAAAACGAAAATTGATGCTTCATTCGCGCTATAAATTTCCATCTAATGCAGCCATTAAGTGGGATTTTGCGAAACTCGTACCAAATAAGGGGAATAATGAGGCATATTAACGAAATTAATAGAAAACCTTCCGTACAGCTGTTGAGAGTGGTTTGTGTGCTAAACTAACACTTGTATAGAACACTTAGTGATAATATAGGCAATAAAACGTAAGTGCGATCACAAGTAACGACGGGAGGTCATCAGATCACCGCGGGGGCTCGGACCGCAGGAAATTGTCTAATGCTGTTACTCAAATATTGGTACTAATGCACTCGATTTTACCCAATAAAGTTAGCTCACGAATTCGGATAGAATTAGATTTATAACACTTTAGATTGTAGTAAAAATCAATAACAATCTATATGTGTCCCTATAGATTATAACGTACATACGTTAATTAAATGCGGCATCTGTAATACGCCAAAAATATTTTTTTTTTAATTTTGTTTGCTAAGATATACATGCACAAATAAAGCAATAGCTTTAATAACTTCGCAACATGCTACAAAAATGCCAAGGTAAAACAAATGTGTTTAAACCGACGCAAAATAATTTCATACATAATTCCACACATGAAAGGTACACCGCTGCCAACACTGCAGACTGGACATTGCCCGCCAGTTCTATTAAAATTGACACGTTCCAAAATTTTAATTTAATCCACGGACTTTAATAAACAAGTCTAATTGGCCTGAAATCCGCTGCAACGCTTGCGTATACAAAAATAAATTTAAATTAACTAAAATGAAAGTACATTTTAATTCAAGCCTAATTTTATGGCGTACATACACGCAATATTGTTGGCTTTTGTAATCCATTGGCTCGGCCGGGTCAACGTATGGCTACAGGCCACAAATACAGTAAGCCGTGTTTAAGTTTACGAGCCACGCGTATCTTGGCTTTACGACGACAGCGGCTGCTGCTGTCAAAAATATACTAACTTTGGAAGAGCCAACTTACTCGTGCTTGTTAGTTCTAATTTTAAATGCCATCTACGGTAGATACTCCATAATATTTTTGTCACCAGTTCCTATTTTATTTTATAGCTAATATTTTGCCTACATCCAATGAAACGCAGTCAATATGCAGATATAATATTTATCAATATTTTGTGACTAAAATGTTAAAAAAAACATAAAAGAACGGCCACTGCAATGTTTTTATTTTAATTAATATCTATTTTTAACAATAATTACGAATTGAAAGTAACGTGTTATAATCCATCAATCAACCTTTAGTGACATCACATCTGTTATGACAACTTGTTCAAGGTTAGAGTTGTAAAGCTAAACATTTTTTAATTGCGAAAATTAATTGGTTTTCGAATAAAAATGGAAGTTGGGTTCATAAAAGAAGACTCCAGAAATCTACTGAAAGTTAATGTTGACATTGTTATAATTTTTTGTTGTTGAAAGTACCGAGTTTTCAAGTGTAGAAATGAAGGGCTAAACTACTAAGGTATTAATGAATCACAGTGAGACTTTTATTTCTATTTTATTCAGCAGCTCCTACACATAGCAGTAATTTAAGGTCAACAAGGTAGTCTTATGCGACAATGCAATCGGTTATATCCAAATCAAAAGCGATGGAGACTTGTGTAAAGTTAAAAGTCGAGTTACTCCGGAGTATAACGTACGTAAAGAAGGTTACCGAGTAACAACCATCATAAATGAAACGCAAAGCTTCGTTCAGCCCAATGCGAAGATTTTGCAGCTTTTGAAGGTTATTTTTATAATTACTATAGCACAGATTATTACGATTAAAATCTATCTCCAGATGGGGATGTGTAATGTGCATTGTTATGACTAAGTACATGATGTTGAAATATTGTCCTTTTTTATTAGTTCATAGCAACATTGATGTTTATTACCAGTGATGACATACGGCATTGAGACGTGTCTTCTGACTATGGCCCGCCTAAGACGACTCACGGTCACTCAGCGAGCTATGGAGAGGGCTAAGCTAGGTGTTTCTCTACGCGATCGAATCAGAAATGAAGAGATCCGTAGAAGAACGAAAGTCACTGACATAGCGGACCCAGCGGATTAGCAAGCTGAAGTGGCAGTGGGCAGGGCACATAGTTCGAAGAACTGGCGGCAGATGGGACAAAAAAGTTCTCGAGCGGAGACAACGTACTGGCAAGCGCAGCGTCGGCCGTCCACCTGGAAGGTGGACAGACGACTTGATAAAAGTTGCAGGAACGCGCTGGATGCAGGCCGCTTTTGACAGGGCCGTCTGGAAATTTTTAGGGGGGGCCTATGTTCAGCAGTGGACGTCATGTGAATGACGATAATGATGATGATGATAATAAAACTGATGTATTTATTCAAAAAACATCTCATAAGTCCAAACTTATGCATTTATGAATGCCACCGGCGAACAAATATGGCCAGTGACACACGTGTGACGTCACTGGGCGCGTAGCTCCGTCTGCGGGCGAAAATTTCAACTATCAGTTTCAGTAATTTTTCAATATACTCGTGATCTATTCTACATGAAATTCATTCAAATGGAAGCAAAACTAAACTTTTCCCTATTGTCAGTTTACTCGATGGAACTCAATATTCAAATTTACATTGCGCGAACGAGCCTTTAACTAATATTGAAGAATTAGAAATACAGAAGAAAGCGCTATTCTACCCTATTTAGAGTGGTATGGGTGGTATGGTTATCATGTTGTTTTTGACACATCAAGCCATGCAACCAAGAACTTTATCGATATCAGGATCTCTTCATAAAATATTAAAAGAAATAATAAAAAATATTAAAAACATACGCCAAAATATACTATGTTATTCACTAGTATAATATTACGGAAACTTCAAACCCATTTGAAATGTGTTGAGGAACACGTAGTTTGCTGACACAACACCACTCGCTATTTTGTTTGAAGTATAATACAGGCGACTTTGTAAAACATTGGAAAAATGCCACAACAAAGAGTTCAGCTTGAATAACAGGTCAGGGAGTATAAGCACATATAAGTCTTTTGACATGTAGAAAATATTTAATAAAACATACGTACATAAATATTTTTTCAGAATAAACGTAGCTTTTTCTTTGCTACTAAAATACCGGGATATTATAATACTTTGATAATATTATAATGTGTATTAACCATAATTTGATATTAATATCAAATTAATTTACTTATTCATTTAATATAATTAATTATCCTAGCAATTCGTTTAATTTTCATTTATTTTTTTGGATTTAATGACGAGACGAGCTTGCCGTTCGCCTGATGGTAAGCGATACGACCACCCACAAACAGTAGCAACACAATGCAGCACCTTGAGTTACAAAGTACTGTTTGGCATTCCACTGCGCTCATCATCCTGAGACATAAGATATTAAGTCTCATTATGTCCAGTAGTACAATGTCCTTCAAACCGAAACACAACAGTGCATGCACACTACTGCTTGGCGGTAGAAATAGACATTGCGGTGGTACCCACCCAGGTGGACTCTTACATATGAGAGACCTACCACCAGTAAAAGTCAAGGACATACTTATTCTATTTAATAGAGAAGCCTTATAAAAGGCCACTGTCCTAAATATACACAAAGATCAAATTTTAAGAATCACAATTTGGCATCGGACTCTTTTCAAAGCTATACACGGCAATTGCTTTATCCAAAAAATATTTCATACAAGTTTCTTCTTCGGTGTATGCATTACGCAATGTAATAGAATTGCGCGTTACCGCTGTCCTCCGAACTCGAATAGCTAGAACTCTAGGACTCAGTTCGTAATATATATTAATGTTAGTCCGAAAGATGGTCTGTTTGTTTTAACTTTACAATTGATGTGACGTAAAATGCGTTTAGACTGTAAGGCCTCGGCATAAACAATACTTTTAGAATCGAATTACGATATCATGGAATACTAAATAAAAATAGTGTAAAAAGATACTCAAGCTAATTATACAATCAAAAGAACTTTATTCATTCTAAGTTTTATTTAAAGGATTTCATGACAGCTCTATCGGACCCTTAATACGAATTAATTAAATTTCTGCCTTAAATTCAAATAACACCCCTGCGGGCGCCATGCGGTTGAGACAAGTTTCTATGGTACATCAGTTTTGTTCGATCGTGATTAAATAAATTTATAGACTCAGATCTAAGATAGTCTACAATTTTTTTTTTGGCATTGAATGACGAGACGAACATGCCTTTCGCCTGATGGCAAGCGATACGACCACTCATAAACAGTAACAACGCCATCCAGCACCTTGAGTTATAAAGTACTGTGTGGCATTCCACTGCGCTCGTCATCCTGAGACATAAGATGTTAAGTCTCATTATGTCCAGTAGTTACACTGGGTACAATGTCCTTCAAACCGAAACACTACGCCGCATGCACACTGCTGCTTGGCGGTAGAAATAGACATTGCGGTGGTACCCACCCAGACGGACTCTTACATATGAGAGACCTACCACCAGTAAATTTAATTCATTATTTTTAAATTACGCATATTTTTGATATCTCCCCGATTGTAATAGTGCCTTACAATAGTATGCAATTTATGAATTTCAATGTCCATTCCAGTATCGAAAGTTCTGCGGTATCAGGGTTACTAGGAATGCTGACGCCGCTCTAGCTTCATACTTTTATAATGACAAAACAACATGTTTTGCCTCCGTTGTTTATACCTAGGGGGCTTGGATGAAAAACTAAATTGACGTGTCGTTACTTTAAAATTTGACTTTATGTTCCTTAAACAAAAGGTTGTAAAGGAAATCTTGTTATAAATATTTTCATATTTCGACTACACCTTGAAATTTATAGTTTTGGTTTTAGTGCAGAAGTAATAGTGTACTTACTGCTTTCCTAGAACATTATTGCAGGTATAAAGTCTTGAACAGTGTGAGTGAAATATGCACGTAGCGCACAGCTCTGTGCGTAGCGAACTTTATAGAACATTCTTAAGAAACTTTCAAATTTAAAATCTTTATTTTTATACTGTCGTATATCTAGGAAATAGATCTTCCAAGCTTAAGACATAAGACAGAAATATCGCAGCAAAAATACTGAACTTTTTTATTTATTAGACATATTAAACGAACAAATAGCACACGTTAACAAAAACTACAACAAAGTCGATAGTTAATTAAACCATTTATCGAACATGAATAGCTCAAAGTAACTTGAACGAAATTCGAAACAGCGCAAAAACAACGGGCACCTCTAACTCGATTATCTGAGCGGTATAACCCTCGGACAGAAGTGATCGAATCCTCCCCCAATAGAGGTTTCGTTTAAAGAAGTAATTACACGAGCAGCAAGTTTGGCCGGTCTTGTGGTGACACCATTAGTATGCGCCGCGCGTCACTCCCGGCAAAGGCGATAACGCAAATTCGTTTGGCCGAACATCTCGCTAATAGAGTTTCACTAATTTATAAGATCGTAAAGCCACAGCTAGACCGCTTCTGCATAAAACTGTCCGTGGCGGACGTAAAAAGGATTTCATGGTAGACCCTCTTACATATTTGATGGAACTCAATCTTTCGCCACGCGGCTGGGAGGTAAGCACGCTTAATTATGAAAAGCTTCGGCGGAATTATACGAATTGTTGCCTCAAACCCTCTGCGGATAAGATATAGTTTCTTGTTCTGTTCATTTATTTAATTGAATCCAAAAAGCTAGACATCTCAAACGAATTTAGTTGTTTTTGTGCGCCACAATAATTCTCGTTTTAATGCAGACATTCCAAACAGACTAATTCCGTGTGTCCTTTGGGATTTTTGTTGCAATTCTAGAATTAATGAAAATATTTTCTGTTTTTATCCCTCGACTCATGTGGATTATAGACTTTCTTAATTAAAATCTCGATGTACTTATAAGCCACAAGCCGCCACGGCACCTGGGAGCTTTAAATTAGTAACATTCAGTCAGATAGCAGGCCTTGGAGAAAAGTTAAAGGGAAAAGAGTAAAAAATATTTAAAAAACGCCATATGAAATAATGAACACTGTTAAATGTCAACGGAACTGTAACGACCTCTCATTAATGTGATAGCATCGCTATTCATTTTGACAATGCGTTAATAAATGAAATCACATACTTATCTCGTCGAAAATAACGCTTTCCATTAAGTTGTTTTAACCATAGATGTAAAATAAAAAAGTGTAAGTAACAAAATAAATATTAATAAAAAGTAACTTTAAGTTTACACGACCTTACGCCACTACTACTGCTCTAAGATAATTCGTCGCAGCGGCAACATTATACTTTTATTCAGAAATACACTTTCGCACACACCATATTCGCACTAAACTACGAAATAATCAAAAAATTTGAAAACTACTACCGGGATTTTTGGCAATAATATTCGTTATTCATGGATGATTTTTGGCAAGATGTTAGAAGAGGTAAAGACGAATATGTGGTTTCATTTAGTATAGCAATGTAAAAATGACCCTGTATAAAATTGTACATAAATGTAAAATTGCACCATCAATAATGTCTTTTTTCATCGCATTCATTGTCAGAATACGAACCAACAATTACGAGTCGACATGACAATACAGTAATATAACTAATAAACACAGGTAATTTATTTATTTATTGGTTAAGGATTACTAACGGAGTTTACAATAATTCTTTTAAAATCTATACATATTTATATATATGTCTATTGTAACTCTGGCTATAAGCAATCACAGCATGAACCACAATCTTTAAAACAATAGAAAAAGCCTAAGTACTTAGTCTATCAATTGTATACTAACAGATAACAATATTACTGTAATAAAAAAAAAACTATTAGATGTAACAATATCTGAACAGAGTACTATAAGAACATATATATACTAATATTCGTTTCCAACACGATACGTATTCATTAAAACGCAAAAATTTGTCTTTCTTACAAAGCCAACAAGTTTACGCCTTTAACATTCATTACACAAAATAGCCGTCTCAAAGTAAGATTAAAATAATTATGTCTTAGTAAAGCGTAACGTGACGGTAAATATTCATAATTTATTTAGAAACATGAGGGCTCGCAGAACCCACGCTGTTTAGTCGACTCCACAGTCGTTACATCGTCTCAGCCACTTTATGTTACGAAAATTTCATTTAATAGGGTCTCTGTTCCCTCTAAATGTAGGTCTAATTCGCTTAGACGACATTCTGTCGTGGATTTTAATAATGAATCCAAAATAAGCACGGTATTATTTGTACTTCCAAAATAGAATGTGTCTATTATATATTACGTTATATTATTACATAGGAAATGTCTATGACGATTGACATGATGCGTAAAACAAATCAAATTATTGATAACTAGTTTTTCCAGGATAAAAGTCCCGCTTTATGTTTCCCCGAGATAAAAGTAGCCTATGTGTTGATCCAAGACATGATCTACCCGTGTGCCAAATTTCATCGAAATCCGTTCAATAGTTTTGCGTGAAAGAGTAAAAAACATACATCCATATATTCTTACAAACTTTCGCGTTTATAATATTAGTAGCTTTGATTAATTATATACCTAGATAGACACAGAATGTTTCAAACGCGTCGAAAAAAATAGATGCGAACTGTTCTCCACTAAATGAGTTCGAGTGAATTAATTTTTGTTGTTTTTCATGGACATAATTTTCTCCCCGTTTTAATAGAAACCATGTAATAACTGGTATCATTATGCGCGCATACAAGGATACGCAGAATGACACAGCTGTCACGCATATACTAGCTTAAGAAAAGTTGGCCTGTTTGTTTTAGTGTCATTGCAGCGCGTCACTCTATCTAGGTATATAATTAATCAAAGATTAGTAGGGTATATTCGGAAATATTCTCACTAATAATATTAGTTGTTGTTTCTTTCGTTCTTATTTCAACCCTTTTTTAATTTGAATTGTTTCAGCTAATCGTCTATTCTAATGTTGTGTCCAATTTATTGTAGGTCACCATTATATCCCTATTATGTATTTGTAGGGTCTTTTGATTAGAGAGTAAGTTAGGTTCTTTTGCACCTTTATAAGTACACTCTCATGTTGCAATACTTTCTGTAATCTTCCGGTTGAGCGTAATATTTTGTAGTAAAAATTGCATTACGTCAAAGTACTGTTTTTCTACTAAGTATCAGTCCCGCTCCTTTAAAACATGTCTTCATTTAATCTTGTTAAAGGTCAACAATAGTATTTCTTTTATTTACACACGCACACACACTCACGCCTTTTATCCCCGAAGAGGTAGGCAGAGGCGCAACTAGTGCACCCATTTTTCGCCGTTATTCCGTCCCATGATATGATAGAGGACGAGCCTATCGCTATATCGGGCACAAACTCCAGATCGGGGCTGATACTGAGTAGAAAAACCCAATATCACTGCCCGACCCGGCGATCGAATCCGAGATCTCAAGCATTGCAGTCGTACCATAATACAACTAAACCACCAAGGCAGTAATTTTTTTATTTGGGATAAAAACAATTATGCAATAGATTTTAATATCACACTGATTTCACATAAATAGAAAGTTACACAAATTGACGTATAAACAATTTCATTAATTTCCTTGATGTAAAGTTAAAGTGATATGTTGAAATGCGTAGACCGGGCCGTAGTTCCACAAAGCGTGTTCTAACTTAGATTTATATCGCGAAGGAAGCTTCGTTAAAAGTGGGCCGGAAATCGCATCAAGACGCCTTTGCGGTCACTTGCTAACCGCTGAGAAAATTTATGTTTAACTCTGAGGCTATATTGTAGTTTATACAATAAGTGCATTAACAGTCTTTGTTGAAGCAAAACCTTAGTTTTAAAGAAAATTTAGATTTTTGTATATAATTTAGTTCTTGATTAAATTTCCCATTTTTAATATCTAAATGCAAATTATTCATCTACTCACGTATCCTACGTGCGAGCAAAATTACTGGATCTTGAAAGTACATCACAAAATTTAGACTGTCGAAACCTGTCTATGCCTTATTATAATGTCATAAATTAATTACAAGCCATATCGTGATTCGTGCAGCGCGGTATTTGCTAATAAGCGCATACTCCCTTTTTGAGCGAACTTCAAAGCAAAAAGTGGTTCATAGATGCGTTACTAGATGTCGCTATATCAAAGCGTGTTCTACCGTCTGTATCATGGCGAATGCTCTGAGGAATTGTTTAATCTGATCCCCTCCTCTCCTTTCCTCAGCAGAACCACGCATGCTGGCATGGGAAGCACAGCTTGATGGTTAAAACCATCTCGGCCCTAACCAATAGGTTCGCAAAATTATTAAATCTTTTCTTTGCCGCACCATCAGGCTTTGGAATAGTTTACCGGCGCCCGTGTTTCCTAGCTCCTTCCTATAATCTTGGGTCCTTCCGCCGTAGCGTGAAGAAGCAGCTTAGTAGGCCGGCATGATCGTGTCGAATGACATGACATAACCATCTACTGGCATTCGATACTCTATCTGGACGGCATCGCGCTTACCATCAGGTGAGGTGCAGTCACTTTGTCGTGCCCGAAAAAAAAACTGCAAATTTGTTGATCTTGGTTTCTAAAATATTCTCAGCTTTTTATCCTTACGTCGATCTGGATATATTAAGTGTAAAAAAACTATAAAAGTACATTTATAAATTAATAAAAAAAAAAGAGGTGTGTCAAGATCGTAGCATGTGGCGCTCAATAGTCTCTGCCTACCCCTATGGGATAAGGGCGTGAGTGTGTATGTATGTATGTATGTAATAAAAAAACATTTTTCCTAACTAAATTGTCCTGAATTTTTCTTTGTGACAAAAGTAGCAATTGATTTTTTATTTCTACTATTTTAATGCATAACTGTATCTAAAATATTATATTCTATAATTGTTACAAATTATCGCATTTTGGGCCTCGGGAATTAAAAAAAAAATATGATATATGATGAGACTAAAAACTACTCACTTCGCAAGACAAGCATACTTTATAATATTTAATAATTATATATAAATTGCACGTTTGACTATTTCAGTAAATAATAAAATCTGCACAGTAAATATTTGGAGAAACTAGAATATTCACGTCGAAAGACTCCGTAGAAAACGAGCTGCTTAATAAAATATTATTAGACCGCCGCGGACAACAATGTAAACATACAAAAGCTTCTATTTGTTATTTAAGGGTTTCTTCTAAATTCAAGTGAGCGGAGGACAGAGCAGCGCGCCGCGTGCTCGCTACGGGCATTCCGCTCCAATGCTCCACCTATCTTACCTTTGCCCTTTATACCAATAGTTCGATTTAGCTGTCTCTCTATGGTTTTACTCCGATCTAAATTCATATGGCCGGAAAAACATTTGTGTCCGGAATGCTCCGGCGCGGCGCGGCCGCCGCCCACCGCCTCTGTTCGTTTGAGACACAATTGCGCGTGTTTGCATTTTTATCTACTTGTTTTCGTGGGGTGAATATGAATGCAGTATTTGTATAAACTATGCACAGGTAAATATTAATATTGTATTGGAAATGGCCCTCCGCCAGACGTATTTTGTTTACTTTTGACTTTTGTATATATTGGGTATTATGATAGAGAATTATGTGTGTTATTACGAGTTACTGTCGAATAGTGATCATGATGTGAGATATTGTTCACGGCTTTACAAATAAAGTATTACTATACGATATTCTGGAGATTTCTCTTTTACAATATATCGTTTACGGGACTTGAATGAAGTCGTTATAGTCTAGATAGGCACATACTGCTGAATAGAAGTTCGATGCTAGTCACAGTTCTGTTTATGTAATTTAAATATACTAGTTTATTATCATTGCTACCCGTTCCTACCATCTTCTAAATTAAAAGCTGGTGGAGAGTCATTACTCCTAGATCCGACTGCGATCTCCTCGAAACTAACCAAGAAACATAACATAAGCAGACTATGTTTTATGCACACCTAACTCGAAACTCAACTGCAATATATATTATTCTTTCATCCTCAGATTACTAGAGCATCATTTAAAAACACTAAACCAGGATCCATATAAGTCAGAGCTGCTCATAAAATTCTAGAGCTGAGTAATTAACACGTAGAGCTCTATAATAAGGAAAGAGTATCGCACTCAGTTATGAGGGGACTGTCTGGTCGTATTCTTGCATAGAATAAATAGGTACAGATAGGACGTTCAATGCATACATAATTCTGTTTTAAAGTATTCTAGATTTTTATTAAGGATCAGCTGCAGTTAACATTGCTACTCACAAATTATATTTGATGTTACTAACTGAACCAGTAAATGGGGATTGTTGTTTTGTATTCTTTTTGTAGTACCTACGTTATATTAGAGTGGTCAATTTAAGAGCAAAGCAAATGATGGCTCAAAATTACTTAACGCTCCTTTAGATCTATGGAGGTTCAAATGAACGCAAAAAAACTGTTTCACAAATGGTACTATTGCTTGCATTTTATAAATAACTAAGTCTTGGTCGCGCCTCCACCCGCGTGAAAAGCCTTTCCCGCTTCAACAGTCCCTAAAACATTGTAGCGATGTCAAGCGCCACCTGTACGACGCCAGCGGCAACTATTAAAATGATCCCATTATTTCCTATGGGAGTAAATTACCCGGATAAAACTAGCCTATGTATTAATCCAAGATATGGTCCATCTGTGTGCCAAATTTCCTCCAAATCCGTCCAGTAGTTTCTGCGTTGACTTTTAACAAACATCAAAAAATCCATAAGTCCAAACATTCAAACATTTTCATAAACTTTCGCATTAATAATATTAGTAAAATTACTTTATAATATTAGTAAGATAGTAAGATGATCCACCAACCGGCCACTGGGCCTCCAGATGAGATAGCCAACGCCACCACAAAAAACATATTTTATAAAATCACATTGATTACCATCTTCTGGTGATGATAGAATCTAAACTTTATTTTTAGTCCCAATTTGTTAGAAAGAAAGGACATGAGTGTGCGCGTATCCGTCTCCAGTCTGATTTATATATCCTGTTTATTCTCAACTATATAATTTATGTTATTTTACTAGTAGCTAAATTTACTACCATCGAAAATATTTACGATGTGTTAGATTTTGTCTTATTCTAGAACAACAAAACCTAAAATAGACGTTGAGACGTGCACCATTTTTTTAAAACCTATTAGAATACCAGACTATGTCGAAATTTGGAAACCAATTTTAATATTTTTCAGTCTGCGAATAAACACAAAGAAGTTGCTGGTCTACCTCAAATAACTCGCATCACGTCGGCTGCCTGAGCTCGTCTCATGCAAGTAATCATAATATCATAAAACTTTTGTACTTCGCCAAAAACCTCTAGGAACCAACATGAAGGCAGAACTCTCTACGGGTAATCAGAACTTAATGAAAAGTGCGCCCGGCTGTCAGACAAGATTCTACCCAAATTTTAGGGGTCACGTAAAATATTAAAGCGACGAGATGAAGTGGCCAGAGATTCATTGCTCGCCTTGTTTTTATTATTCGTAAATAAGACACCCGTAACACGTTTGTGTGTTCATAACATAAAACTGAGCTAGTAAACTTGCTTTTCAACGACTCTAGCTACCGACTGGCTGTCGTAAATTTTTACTTCAAAATCCAAAAATGTTTACTACTAGTGTTAGGGGTAACATAAAACTGGTGGAACAAAGTATGGACGTTGTGCCAATGTAATAAAAATAATTTTATTTAAATATTATATTTTATATCTATGTCATCAAAGGTTCAACAGGCGTGAATCAGTCAATAGTTCATCTTATTACTGATACCCACATTTTTCCCTAAAGCTACACATTAAACAACAGGATTACAGCGTCGTGAAGTCATAAAGCCTAAAGAATAACATACATATATGATTAAGAAGCAGCAATATCAAACCTACGTACATTAATTTCACACAAAACCGTTGTGTACATAAACAACATTAATAACGACTGCCTTAAAAAATCTCGAAAATAATCAAATATTAGATATAATACTCTCATATAAAGAAGAAAATATTAGGTGCTTATTTAATTCGCTATATTATCCATGAAAACCCGGTGGCGTAAAAAGTTAAAGGCATCATGTAACCGGATAAAGGTGTGAAGAAAATTCTCATATACGAATATTTGAGCGAAGCGACGCGACATTGGTGATGTGTATTAAATTTATCGATGAATAAGGTTCAAAGAATTTGAGAGTCGAAATATGTAGTAAAAATGAAGTGACAAATACACCATTAGTTACGAAAGAATAAACAAAAATAACAATATTGTGTGGTGATAAAGATAATAATTAGTAATGCCACAAAATTAAAATGATGAAACGATTAAAGAAATACGTATATAAATTCTGTTTCGATAGTAATAATAATATATATTGTCGAAACAAAGTTACTGTGAATTGTAATAAAAAGTGATGAAATTAATCATTGAGTAACAGAAAACATATTTGAAATAATTTATTACTGAATATAATAAATTATGAAAGGATTGTCAATTTGTTATTTTTTTTAAACACACATAACAAAATAACTCCCGTATCTCATTTGACTGACCCACGTCCTAAATAAATTGAACAGAACGATATCGAAACACAAAGCCACCTTTTCCAACCCTAATACTCGATTTCATAATGTTAAAGTTACTGAACTCTTATTTATGTAAGTGTAAAATTGAAGCAAATTTTTTTGAATTATCCCCTTATTATGTTATTATTTGATGTTTGACTCCGCGGCGCTTGCTCGAGCCAATTCACTTGGAAAACGTCTTTTGTCGTTCTTAAGCTCACTTGGGATCTTTGTTGGATTTGTAACGGTTTTATACTCGAATCTGAATTCAATTTGAATGTTGTCGCGATTACTTAATCATGATGTACCTTGCTAAAGAAATAAATCAATAGAACGCCATTTGGGAAGTTGGAAAGAATATAATATAATTCAGTAAAGACTTATTTGTCATCTAATCGTACACTATGAGTCCTGAAAAAGAAAGAAAGAAAGATGAAAATTTTGTACTACACTCTATAAGTTCTTATTTATCAAGCAGTTTGATACTCTATAATCGTTTTTTTTTTATGGCATTGAACGACGAGACTAGCATGCCGTTCGCCTGATGGTAAGCGATACGACCGCCCATAAACAGTAGCAGCACCATTCAGGACCTTGAGCTACAAAGTACTGTGTGGCATTCCACTGCGCTTGTCATCCTGAGACATAAGATGTTAAGTCTCATTATGTCCCGTTGTTACACTAGCTTCAATGTCTTTGAAACCGAAACACAACAGTGCATGCACACTGCTGCTAGGCGGTACGAATAGACATTGCGGTGGTACCCACCCAGACTGACTTTCATATGAGAGTCCTACCTAATAAAAAATTACCACAAGTAAATTTGAGACTTATAATCATTTGCCAGTCTATATATGTGGTATAATGGAATTTTAAAGCATTCAAAAAAGAAATGTCTATTAACAAATAAATTAACTATAAACTCTACAAAAAATACCCTTCCGTTGAAAATGCGATTCAAAGATCTGAACAACTCATTAAAATCTCCAGCGAGCGGAAACCCAATCAATATGGAAGACAATAACATAAAACGCGATGTGCCGATCATCGTAACATGCCACTTTGAAGCTTATGGACGCTTTTGTTTATTAATCATTGTTAATTGTTGCTTATTTCGTTCTTTATTATTTATTTATAGCTATGTTGCCAGCGACTGCGTGCCACCAAAAAGAATCGAATTGTTTAAGCAAGTCTTCCTACTGCAATTATTTTTATTACAAATGTGTTTTTTTTTTCATGTTTATTAGTCAGTTTGAACACACTAATATTTAATTGCATCCCAGTGAAGCCCAAAAACAATTGAGTATAAATTGGTTAAGCCGCAGCGCGAATCACGCGAATGAGTCATTATAATGGGTTTTTACTGGGCGTCAGGTACTCAGGACTCGAGTTATGCAATCTATTAGGAACTGGGATTTTCAGCACAGGTACTTAGTGTAACTATGACGAAATAGACAAAACGTGCCGTCTTTATAGTTCGGGAACCGTTCTTAATTTGAATTCAAATCAAATTAAATCATTGATTTGTAAATGTAGGTACATATTTACAATAGATGTTATAGTTAAATTTAGTCCGCTACATTTTACTTAATATACAAGTATACAAATTTAGGGTTTTAAATTAAATAAAAGATTACTAAACCATATTCTAAACCTAGTATTAATAATGTATGACTCCAAGAATTCATCAATAGAGTAAAAGCATTTATGGATGAGGAATTTTTTTAGTTTCTTTTTGAGTAAAATTATATTATATCTCTAATGTCTGGACTAAGTTTTTTATATAGTTGGTCCCATGCGATAAATGCGGAGTTAATGGAACTATCAAGGGTTTATTCTTTTAATTTCATTATAATGTTACTAATATTATAAATGCGAAAGTTTATAAAATGTATGGATGTTTGTTAGAAGTAAACGCAGAAACTACTGAACGGATTTAGATGAATTTTGGCACACGGGTAGATCATGTTCTGGAATAACACATAGGCTAGTTTTATTCCGGTAATTTGCTCCCATGGGAAATAATGTATCTTTTTTATCTGATTCTTTAAGTAGATGGCGCTGGCGTTGTACTGTGTTTTAGGGACTTTTGTAGCGGGAAAGGCTCTTCCCGCGGGCGAAACCGCGAGCAGCACCTAGTAACTTATAATAGATGTTCGACCTTTTGTATACAAACAACATTCAGCCTGTATAGGTGACACTACTTTATCTAGCCCTGCCGCGAAGCAGTAATATATCAGCACTATTGGACACCAAGTAACTGACACATCTTATGAACAATAAAAAAAAAAAAATTTAAGTCTTAACTAATACTTGTTAATATGTCATGATGTTTATTACACTTTCCATGTCACTAAGCACATAAATGTGAATTATCGCTCGCCTTAACGTTGAAGGAAAACATCGTGAGGAAACCTGCATACCTGAGAAAGTTCTCTGAATTTCGAAGGTATGTGAAGTCTGCCAACCCGCACTAGGCCAGCGTGGTGGACTAAGGCCTAAACCCTCTCAGTAGTAGAGGAGGCCCGTGCTCAGCAGTGGGCAGTATATAATACAGGGCTGGTTAGGATGGATATGGATGGAAGCACATAAAACAACAAAATGTAAGTAAGCATGCAAATTAAATATTGCTAAAAGCAACTGGTATATTTACAAAACAATATAGAATTCAATAGACTTTCATAAAATGCAAATTGGAGCATTAAAAGAACTCGCACGACGCTCATAAATAGCTGACAATTACGACTCACGTATTCAATTACTGGTGAACGTGATGTTTAAGACATTCTGGAACTATTGTATTGCGTATAGGTAGTTTTGACTTTGGGTAAAAGAGATAGAAGATTAATGATCGTAAAATGATAATATACAGGCATACATACGCGGTACAATTTCTGTGCTCACTGCTGAACCTCAGGTTCCTGCCCGATTTTCATAAAGTCGTATTGGGTCGTAGCTTTTACCATCACGCAACCTTTTCTTATTATCCACAGGTTCAAAACCCAAGGGCACCCACCTTTGACTTCTCTAAAAAGTTATGTGTGTATTCTTTGTGAATTATCGCTCATTTTACCGGTGAAGGTGAACATCGTGATGAAACCTGCATACCTGAGAAGTTCTCCATAAGAATTTCGAAGATATTTGAAGTCTGCCAACCCGCACTAGGCCAGCATGGTGAACTAAATTTGTAGAAGAGGCCCGTGCTCAGCAGTGGGCAATATGTAATACAGGTCTTATATGGGTATGGAACCTTTTATTTTTATTAAATTGTATAAGAACCATAATCAAATGTAAGTATTTGCTGCTTGATTAGCGTGTGTTGGTATATCCAACAATGAATTGAATGGATATGTCAAAAAATTATACTCATAAGAGAAGGGGCCGCCAATAATAGTCACATGGTACCTACAGAAAACATATTTAAAACCATTTAAAAACAAACTATTTTAACTGCATTCAGAGAACGATAAAGCTAAATGAATACAAATAACGCCTGTTCAAACAATGCCTTTGCCGCAACTTGTTATTTGTTAACTTCATTGAATACAATATAGTTTAAAACTGTTTACGTATTTGTTTACATTTTTAACAAGTCAAAATTTTAGATGTAATCTCTAAATATTCTTTAGCTAATCCAAAATGGTTATGTATTTTATGTTTTCATTTTTATATTAGTATTTTATATCTTTGGGCTATTTGTAAAACAGGAAAACAGACAGAATTTTAAAAATAATCATTGAATATGACCGCAAAGCTTCAAGCAAAGTTGCACGAAACTCATAAGTCATAGCAAGAATAGAATAGAAAAGTCATAGCTTAGAATGTGGCAAAAAACGCAATTCGTAATACTATGTCGTTTAATTTTGATGGGTGTGATTGATCGAGAGACCAATACGTCAGTCACTTGTTAGTCTCTCAACCAATCCCGATAAAACGTACCGGAGTCGTGTTTTTTGCCACCTTCTAAGCCCACAGCCCACAAGACACGAGAGTCTATGCCGTTTTATTGTTATTGGGCGAGAGACTAACATGTGTCTCATGCATTGATCCGTCCAACAACCACAATTATCACTATTAAACGGTACGAACCATCGTGTCGCATTTGTTATACGTGTATACCACATTGTAGGGCAGGTTACTTTTATCCCGAAAAGTGCACAATGGTATTTTTATTCTGGCACCATACTTGTTGACCTGACATTCTTTTAGATTATGCAAATAGAGAAAACGCATTTTAAAAGTGTATCAAGGTGTTCAGCGTCTACAGCGAAGTCATTGTAGTCAGTGACGACATTTTAATCATTTTACGTATAAATAGATACAGGTTGGACGATCAGTCTCTTTAGTCGTATTTTAACACATTTTTGTTATCACTATTAATGTCTCAGTTGACCTCTTGCCCCACCGACAACTTTTCGACATTGAGACCACCCCAAACAGAGCGTAGGGTATGAACTACCTTTAATTTAAGCCGCTACAAATTCCATTATACATGTATCACAGCTGAAATATTTGTACAACATAAATGGCTTCCATTAAGATAAAAATAATAATGGCATCGAAATAGTCCCATTACTCTTAATACAGTTATAATTTTATTACAGTATTGCAATGAAAAAGCATTCCAATGTAACTTAATAACGGAGCTCTTATTTTGAAAACAATTTAAACTGAATTATTCGTCTATTCTGGCAATAAGTCCGGGCCTTACACGCCGTATAATGGTATGACACGACAAACAGCTTTAAGTGTGTAAAATATGGAAGGTGACGTCAGCCAAGCGCAGCAAGACCAGACTTTATTGTGGAGCCTAGGATATGCCGGATGTGAGGGGACCGTGCTGGCGCGGCGCGACCGGCGACCGATGCGTCTATATTGCGCCGCTCAAATATTTTTTTACGCCGCGCCGCCATCGCGCGATTCACGATCTGTTTGTAGGCAGCGGCACAATTAAGCCATAAATAATGCATAATAGAAGCATGAATAAGTCATTGATATCTCTATAAATTCTATATTAAAGCAGTTATGAACTCAGACTAGCGTTTAATAAATGGACAAAAAAAACATTTTAAACGCATTACCTTTTACAGTTAACAAACCTTGTAATTGACTGTTTTATTTTTATTTGAGTTAGCTTGCAGAGTCTAATTCAAGGAGTAATTGTATTTTTTCTCCAAATAGACTTAACGAACAAGTTTGTCAAACAACCAATTAAGTTATTTGTAGAAATTGTAAACCATTCGTGCCGATACCGCAGTGTTCATGAACAAACGACTCACTGATGCGAGATCTCATCGCTGACTCGCCGGCTCATTGCATCGTTGATTATGAACTCACTTCTAAATGACTTTCGTTTATAACAAGTCAAAAATAATATTAATAACTAATGCTTAAATTAACATATGAATAGAAAAAAAATTGCGGGTTCATAATAATAAAAGTGAAAACTAAGTGTTGAAAAGTTTTATGGTATTCCCTGAAGCTTGATAAAAGTTTAAAATTAATGAAAATATGTATTTATAGTATATATTATTACATATCCATATTTTTTTTATAGTATAAATGCGAAAGTATCTATCCGTCTGTAGGTCACGCTTTCACGGCTGAGCTACTGAAACGATTTCGAGGAAATTTGGAGATAGTTTCACACCCTGGGAAGGACATAGGCTACTTTTTATCCCGGAAAAACTCTTTCACGCTGATGGAGCCGCGAGTAAAAGCTAGTATTTTTTTTATTGCCTTGAATGACGAGACGAGCATGCCGTTCGCCTGATAGTAAGCGATACGACCACCCATAAACAGTAAGCAACACCATCCAGCACCTTGAGTTACATAGTACTGTGTGGCATTCCACTGCGCTCGTCATCCTGAGACATAAGATGTTAAGTCTCATTATGTCCAGTAGTTACACTGGCTACAATGTCCTTGAAACCGAAACACAACAGTGCATGCACCCTGCTACTTGCCGGTAGAAATAGATAATGCGGTGGTACCCACCCAGGTGGACTCTTACATATGAGAGACCTACCACCAGTAAATTACTAGGTGTTGGTCGCGGCTTCGTCCACGATAAAAGCCTTTCCCGCTACAAAAGTACCTAAGTTTCTTTCATTCTATTTTCACGAACGTTCACCATTATAATATTGGTTAAAAGTAATACATTCGTTTTTCTGATTAAACTTCTAATATTTTTTATATTCTAAAGCCATAGCAACTATCTGTGTATTACTTTTCACAATTTATATACCTTGGGAAATAATATTAATAATACCGCTGCTGGGCACGGGCCTCCTCTACTACCTAGAGGGTTTAAGTATTGGTCTGCCACGCTGGCCTAGTGCGGATTGGTAGACTTCTACCAACCTTAAGAAACAAGAACAAAAAAAACTATTTACACATACATTTACCGTAAGCACTTCCAAAGAAGACATATTCTCGTTTCATCTGGACCATATAAACACCGTTTCGTCTTACTACGTAACTTCACCAATACGATGACAGCGATAAGATAGGAAGAGTGGACCTAGCAAACCGCCAACTACGCTGTAATCATCATGAATATCGATGAAACACAATAGCTGAATGACGTCCATTGCTAGCCTATATGTAGTGCGTAATGTGAATACGTCATTGTCATCTGGTATATGTTAAAGCGTTAGTGATAAAGAGAGGATTTCATGTGTAAACTTAGGGCAAATTATTGAAAGCCATTACAGTAAATCATATTTTAGCCTTCATTAGACTAGCTGCATTCAATATTATTAGAAAATGACTGAACTATGTGTTAACTATGCATAAATTTACATTTTATGTCACCTAAAAACTGACTCTGATTCATTTTTATCATCACTTTGATCTTTTTAAAGCAAAATGTCCACACCCATCAGTCTTAACACAGTACAGTTGTGTTAATAAATACATTTATAAGTACACCAGTAATTACGTTCCCTCTAACGCAAATCCCTTTAAAAATTCACGAGAGGGTTTGTTAATAAGAAGGGCTAAATAAAGTTTGCTTTAGTCAGAAAAGAGTCAATGGTCCCGAAGGCCAGACATGGTGGCGCTGCCCGACAGCGCGACTCGCTCGAGATTACGCTACCATTTGAACCGCCTACCGCCGGTTCTCGATCGAATATATCTCGACCACACGTATTAACCTAATAGAAAATAAATTAAGTGAAACGACCTTTCAGCGGGAGCACTCGTACCGTACGAAAACACTCTTAAATGTTTATAAGAGGAAGATGCAATTCAACTCACGAATTCGATTTATGAACACTTCACTGGTACGTAGAACACCTAAACATTATGTGCACATCTACACATGATGTGCGTGTAAAAAGATACGACTATCGTAAAAGCCCTACTGGAAATAATTTGAGAGATGTTACTCGTTTTTCGCGAGACATTCGGTGGTAGGACCCGCATAAAAGTTGAACATCAGACAGCCTAATGGATTAGAAGAATTGCCTCCAATCGTAAAGCCCGCCTTACACATTGGTAAATGCCTAGAGAAACAATAAAGACTGTGATCTGTATTGTTGTCGGTGGCTTATAATGTATGAATATGGTCGTCTGATTTGGAACGCTGAACAATATACAGTATTCGTCTAGTCATGGCCGACCGCTCGAGATCCACGCGTCACTGCGATCATTCATCAATAACCGTATAATACGGCTTTGTAATAAAACAATCATTTTATGGAGAATTAACATTCGAAATATTGTGTATCGTCTTCTTCTAAGATATTTTCTCATATTGCGCCAGTATTAGAGATTCAGAAGCAATTTCACTGTTGATGAATAGTGATTTTTTTCAAGCTTATTTATTCAGAGAAGGTTTCGGATAGTCTAAAAAAGTTACTTGGAGATCTAGGTCATTCGCTGGCAAATGTGTCCCAGTCGATTTATTCCCACTTTTACTGCAATGGCAGTGGTCCAATTTCACAATCGTGTTCTACAAGCGAAACACGTTTTTCAAAAAGCACTACCTTGTTTCGCAATTATAGTGCTTAGTTTTCATATCTTTTAATTTATTTACTCTGGGTATGTTCAGAAGAATTTTAAAACCTATTTTGACTTAATGTTAAATTTATTTTCACAAACCCACAACTAGCCAAGTAATTTCCACATGCAGTAAATTACATCAACATTCGCTGTACTGTATAAACTGATTTTAAACGATGCGTTTAATGCGGAATGCGAAAGCGTTTTATTGACATTGTACAGTCAGCCACATAAGTAACTGAACAAATTCAAAATTTCAAATCGCGTTTATACTTTTGCGTTAGTATCAACAATTGTTTTTTCTTCACGAAAAGAAACTTCACAGGGTTAACTTAATTTTAGATAAAGAAAAAAGAATATTTCGACTGGAGTTAACGTGCAGAAGCGTTTTGAAGTTTTTAATTTGTTCAGCTACTTTTGTGGCTGACTGTACATACAATATCCAACGTGAATGCCGGATATGATAAAAAAGATCGATGCTAATTTACTAATGTATTTAAAGAGTGTCAAATGTCAATTAAAGACACTTGTTAATGCGAGCGGTAATGGATGAGCAGATCAATTACATGGACGCAAGAAACAGAAGAGATGGCATATCAAATTCACTCTTTGACCGTGATTAATCTCTGCAATAACAATACTGACGTGTATACGTGCAATGCTGAGGTCTCGGGTTTTATCCCCGAGTCAGGCAATGTAATATCGGGTTTTCCTACTAAGTATCAGCCCGAAGTCTGGAATTTGTGCTCGATATGGCGATAGGCTCGCATCATAGGACGGAATACACACGGCGAAAAATGGGTGCAATAGTTGCGCCTCTGCCTACTCCTTCGGGGATAAAGGGCGTGAGTGTGTGTGTGTATATATATACATACCTACAAATCGCTTTATTTTAGTAAAGCTGAATAGTCCGGTACTGCGAGAATGCTGGGGGTTTCTGGTTCGCTTTCCCGGTTCCCGAATCCCGACGGCGACGGATCACAAGACGTTAGCGTTTGCCTTCTCCCCGGGGAACTGTTACAAGAATTTTGCTATAGCAAACATGTTAGAACATGTTTCTAAAAACGAAAATAAATACAAGGAGTTACAAGACTATGCCGAACTTATACTTACCACAGCATCGCTAAAACCAACATTGATCGTCAGCAGTACCAGTTTATAACAAGCAGAAAAGTTATGTAAGTCCCTAGCAAATAAAATCGAAATCACAACAAAATTAATCCTATAGAAATTAAAATATTTATAGAAAAACATTCAACTATATGAAGCGGCGATAGCCAAGTTGGGAGTGGAACGGACTGCCGAGACGAATGTCCGCAGGTTCAAAACCCAAGGGCATAGATACACCCAGAGGTGTATGTGTAGAAAAGTGTAGAAAGTGTAAGTGTAGAAAAGTCAGAGACTTTTCTAAAAAAGTTATGTGTAGGTTCTTTGAGAATTTACGTGTGTATTGTTTATCAATTATCGCTCGCTTTAACGGTGAAGGAAAACATCGTGAGGAAACCTGCATACCTGAGAAGTTCGAAGGTATGTGAAGTCTGCCAACCCGCATTAGACCAGCGTGGAGGACTAAGGCCTTAACCCTCTCAGTTATAGAGGAGGCCCGTGCTCAACAGTGGGCAGTACATAATACAGGCCTGGTATGGTGGTATGGTATTCAGCTATAATTACCATTTAATACTGCTTTCAAATCGGTATTCAATTGATAATATTACCGAAGCTCTCTGAAGCGCTCGCGCATCTACGGCCAACACCAACAAAAATAACAAAAACCACGGCAGTTTTCTGAGATAAACTGAGAAATTATTGAACTCTAATATTGTGGGGAAATATTATAAACATATTTTGTGTATAATACAAAAAGGGCACATCCGTATTTACAGTTCTTGGCACGTCTGCGGAGAAAATAAGAAAATGTTCACGCAGTGTACACGCTTTAGCACGCGATTTATGCCCGGGACACAAAATAGGATTTAGATAAAATAAGACGTAACCGGACCTCACAATAGCAGTACTTATGTTCTGGCCCGTCGGCACTTAATATACGACGCACTTATTATGTGATGGAATCGCATATAATATATTACTTCATGACTTTATTAAGAATACCAGTCTTAATTGAAGCTATCTCTTGGGGAATTTCATCTAAACTATGAGTCATGCTATGGTCAGATGAATTAACAATATTTTGCGTATACAATAATTTATACTGACAAACATAAAAATGATTCAAAATCTTACTCAAAGTATGGGTAGTAGTATATTAGCTTAAAAATACGTGTGGCACTCGGAGACTGCCGCGGTAAAGCTATTGCATAGCATTTTTTATCACAAATTTTGATTGACTAAACACAAATTCGATCTTACGCTTACCACATAAAGTAGATTTTTAAACGCGAGCAACGCACGTTTAGTCTTGTTATTGATAAATGTCAGAAATGCAATGGTCATCACAACCAAAGTAGAATAATACAAAATTTGAAAAAAGAATGTTACGTTCGATTCTTTTGTACTCGTGCCGTGCCAACGCTGGGAAAATAGCTTCTACGCAATGTATTTAAGGTTCATATTAGATTAGTAAGAAATGGTTTTAATGACTTTAATAAATAAAATAAATAAAAATATACTCGTTTCAAGAATTATAGCTTCTACGCATTGTATTTAAGGTTCATATTAGTAAGATAAAAAAGATGTCAGGTTATTTTCGTTACGGAATTTCTGGATTCGGTCTCCACGCTCAAGGCCCGCGATAGAAGCTATGCAATAGCTTAAAAATTCAATAATATTACGTAATATTATAGTTATTATAAAAATTACATTGTTATAGAATGCTTAGCTCATGCGGTTATTCGCACGTTACCAAACTCATAACGCGATTCATATAAGTTTTGTTACACGGGTGGGGTCACGAATAAAACATAGTAAGAAATAAAATAAATATCGGATGCCATGCACCTCATAGCGTCAGCTCGGATTTGGTTCAAACGCTGACAATTACTAACTGACGAGCGCGGAAACTCCGAGCGGCGGCACGTTCTCCAAAAATGTATGATAAATATGCACCAATATTTTTTTAGCAATATTGACAATGCACGCTGTTACAACGCTTGTAAGTTATATATTGCTTGATACGATGTGGTCAAACCTATAAAAATACTTTAAAAAAGTTAGTGGCATCTTATTCCTTTGCATTCTGACCCGATCAGTTTTCCTAAATTTACTGTACTCTATAAGCTAAAGTAATTCTATAGCTCTATTACAAATACTATTCGCAACACACTTTACTTTTCACAAATTACTTCTTTATTCGTTTTAACGAACACGGAGCGTGTTTTTCTACGACAATAAGTTAATTTACAAAGCAATGTAATTACTATCTTCCTCTAGTAAATCTACGAACATTGTCCGTAATACAGATAGTTATATAATTATATCGAAGACAATAAACTGCGTCTCCATAAGACGGTTCAATAGCAAATAGGCGAGCTCATCGAGCGAAACTAATGACATTTTTATTTCTCAGGAGAAATGCATTAATTTCATTTGTTAGACCATCGACGCCGGAACACGCCATTTTCTTTTCTCTCGCGAAAAGTGGATTTTGTATAACAAAACATATTACTACGTTGGACCTAATTATGTTGTTAAATTGAAATAAAATCAATCAATTCGCTGGGTAGCTTCGTAGCGTACTGGGGTTGTGAAGCATGCCGTTTGGAGTTAGATGCCCATGTTTTGACCTAAGTTGTTGGCAACTAAGATTGGGGTGAGGATTTAGATACGAAAAAATAAGCGTATGTCTGGAACTTCCTATATTGGAATTTGCGCCCATAGACGTAGCCCACTGTCATTTCAATGCGATATTACCTCACATAATTATTTTTATGCATTAAATAGAAAGTTATTACACTATAATAATACGCATTTAATGAATTAGTGTATGTGACTTGCTGAAATAGATTCTTACAAGGTACACTCACCCATGCAATATTTATTTTATACTTGAAGTAATTCTAAAATCTCTTTGTAACCCTTTATACTTTCTTGTTTAATGCTTGTAAAGAAATAATACAAAGTTGCACGGTTTTTTTGATATTCTACGAGAGCGGATAGTTCCAGTTATTTTGCTTTGGATAAGAGTAAGCGTACTGAGAGTTGTGTTAGCCAAGAGCAAGTAGCGGCGGTGATGTGAGACTTGAGAGGATACGAAGGCGCGGGCGAGCGCGTCTCGCGACAAGCTGAATTATAGAAAAGCGGCGCGACACTTGCCAAGTAGCCGACACAGAGCGCCGAGCCGAACACCGCTCAGCGCGCTGCGCGTTCTGCCCGCTGTGCCCGCCCTCGCGGTCTCACCACTCTGAATAAATAATTTTTACCGTCTGCGCAGTTTTACAAACAAATTAGCGGCATAATGTTGTTATTTTAATAAAAGTTCCTTGTTAAGTTTCTCTCGAGTTCCATTTTTACGACCCTTGCCATCGCTGTTGTGGGATTGTTTATGTTTCCAAATATCCAGCACATTATACGATTCTGAAAAGTTTATCTGCGCGAGAACATACTTAATTAGCTCGTGTTATATGTAAAAGTTATAAATGAAATATACACGATTTTGGCGCGAGGAGGCTGGGAAGGCGCCGCCGCCGACACCACCCTCTTCACTTAAAACTGTTTATTTTAATTTATGAATGCCGAGTATTGCACTGCTTATTACTTCCGTTGCAGTTTCTGAGACCGGAAGTACATTTTATGGCGTTGTAAACCATGAGAGTCTTAGCATAATTGCCGCGTTACGTTAAATTAGTTTACCCATCAATTACGTCTTTATGCTAATATGTTTGCGGGGGAAATCTTTATTAAATTAAATTTACATTCCCCAGCAACACATGCGCGTTATGAAATGCCTTCTATGTTTGTATAGATTCGCGTTCTAAGCGCCAGCTCACTGCTCTAGTGAATATTCAAGCTAGAAAATCTCATTACATAGGGGATTAAGGGAGCAAAAGTAAATCCTAATGCAAATGTTAATTGTCGGCAGCAACAGATGGGAGCGACGCGTCGGCCAATTGTCGCGCCAAACATTCGTAATTTAAAAAGCAAAATGAAATAAACCGCTCGGTCGCAGTACATAAATTTCATGTTTGCCTCGGCCGGCGAACTGGCAGCGGATATTAATCAGCGGATATTGAAATATGTTGTTTTTTGGACCGATTGATAAACGGGCCGTTGCGCTCAGGCAGGATTAAACATTGACGCCGGCTCGCTCAATTATTATTGAGTTTGCATCTATACCGCCTATGGTTCCTTTTTGAATTACCGGTAACAATGCCTTAGCCTAACAATGCATTTTGCTTAACTTTAAACGGTAAACCACTGTTCATGACAGCCACTATACATAATATTTAAATTACAATCTGAAAAATGAAATGGGTTACTGAACATGAAAATGAGAGTTACCTCAGAGTTTTCTTTGATGACGAGAAAACTGTTACATTTTGTTATGTTATTGCTGTGTGTATATTGAGTAACAAGCATGAATTGCAGATATTAAGAAAGATTTATCAGGCCAAAGCCCATACAATACTAAGGTAAAGTAACCTTAGATGGCCCACTTAATTTTAATATTGCTTCATAAAGAAATATAGAAAATTCTTAGATTAAATTGCAAAATATGCAACATATAACTATATAATACATGTTATAAAACTTAATATTAAAGACCTAACAATATTTTTTGTATGTTTCTGCATTACAAGTTACAACACAATAAAATCGAAAACATTGATGGTGGGCTATGTTAGCAACCGGGCTATCTTCAGTCACACTACCTTACTAGAATAAGATATCTTCGACTGAATCGTTTTTGAAAACCGAAGTGCCACTGACTACGCCCAAACTAGACACTGAAACAAATTGTTATTGAGCATTACAGCAGTATCTAGGTAAATAAATAATAGATAGCCTTAATAACATTATTAAAAAAACCTTAAATAAAGAGACAGCAATGTTGAAAAGTTATGTTCGATTTTTTACCTAAGCCCCAATCCTAAATTATGGATACACACTTCACCATGAATTGACACGTTCATCAGTTACATTTTATTATAATGTGAACTTCGAAGAGTCAATACATTAATTAGGTTAATAAAAATGATTGTTGGTTAGCTATGCTTAAGCAATTACGTCTCTCATGAAGAGAAAATATACTTTACAATTTATAATTGCATATAAAATTATACCATTAACAGTGCAGGAAATTAAGCTAAACCAACAATTTTCATTAAATATTAAGGCGGAACTGAGCGGGAATGCAGGTTGTCGTAGCAAGCGTCTACGCTCACAAGATTTATGATGCGGCCAACAGGCGAATATATTGAAAATCTAGAACACTCGAGAAACCACTAGATGCACTATAAATGGAGTCACAAAGTACGTGATCACATTTATATGAAGTAATTTATTACTATCGGTGCGCAATTTTGGCCACAGCTAAAGGTGTGTATCGTGTTTACTCATATTTTCTAAATACTTGTGTACCATCAGCCATGTTTTAAATGAGTAAAGGTAGAAAGTATGTTAATATTTTTTTAGGTTATTCAATACATTATGCTTTGATTAATTATATACCTAGATAGACACAGATTGACTGGTGGTAGGTCTCTCATTATGTAAGAGGCCGTCTGGGTGGGTACCACCGCAATGTCTATTTCTACCGCCAAGCAACAGTGTGCATGCACTGTTGTGTTTCGGTTTGAAGGATATTGTAGCCAGTATAACTACTGGACATAACGAGACTTAACATCTTATGTCTCAGGATGACGAGCGCAGTAGAATGCCACTCAGTATTTTGTCAGTCAAGGTGCTGGATGGTGTTGCTACTGTTTATGGGTGGTCGTATCGCTTACCATCAGGCGAACGGCATGCTCGTCTCGTCATTCAAAGCAATAAAAAAATAATAAAAAAAAAAGACACTGAGCGTTTCAAACGCGTCGAAAAAAATAGAGGCGAACTGCTCCCCACTAAATGATTTCAAGTGAATTAATTTTTGTTGTGTTTCGTGGATATAATTTTCTCCCCGTTTTAATAGAAACCATGTAATAACTGGTATCATTATGCGTTCACACAAGGATACGCAGAATGATGCAGCGATAGCGTATGACACAGCTGTCACGCATACTAGCTTAAGAAAAGTTGGCCTGTTTGTTGTAGTTTCATTGCAGTGCGTCACTTTATCTAGGTATACATGGTCATTTTAACATTGCGTTAATAAATGAAACCACATACTTATCTCCTTGAAAATAACACTTTCCATTAAGTTATTTTAACCATAGACGTAAATTAAAAAAGTGTAAGTTTCGAACAAAATAAATATCAATAAAAAGTAACTTTAAGTTTACATGCAATATTGCCACTACTACTACTCTAGAAGGATTCGTCGCTGGATCAACATCACACTTTCAGTCAGAAAAACACTCACCCACACGCCATATTCGCAATAAACTACAAAATTATAAAAAAATCAGGAAAGTAAAATTGAGATTTTTGGTGAAAATATTCGTTTCTCATGGATGATTTTTGGCACAATGTTAGCAAAAGCAAAGACGAGTATGTGGTTTCATTTAGTAACGCAATGTCAAAATGACCCTGTATAATTAATCAAAGACATTATGACTCTATTTTCTGGAAAGTATTTACTGTCTTCGGTTTAGTTCGTTCTCTATCTAGCAGTTAAGACGATAAAACTTATTAACACCATGGAATTATTTAGGTTGTCACTATTATGTTGGGCACACATACCCTTTATTTCATTGGCTTGAAACAAAAACCAAACAGTTATTTAAAGTTAATTTTCAATCAAATTTTCAAATATCAATTGACAGTAACAAAATAGCAGTTTGTAAATAAATCCCCAAGATGTTTCTTTAATAAGCTGTTGTATATCTGTCTGAGAAAGTGATAATATTCACGCTCCTACGTAAAAAAACAACGCTTGTAAAAATAAAGCAATACAAGCATTTCCTTTGTTACCCCGAGGCTTAGAAACTGACAGAAAATTTACAAAACAAAAAATATTATGTATTATAATACTGAAGAAGGGCCTCTCGGCCGCAGGGCACATTTTATTACCGTTAAGTTTTCCATTACTGAAAGATTTTCATCTTTAATATCGGTATTATATTCAGTCTTTTTGCTTGACAATCTCGCGATGTCATGAATCACGACCTAACTATTCCTATCATTGACATATAAGTTTGGATCATTTACATTATTTATGATCATGTATAAACTCACGCTTGTTCATCCGAAGGACTAGGCAGAGATCCAATTAGTGAAGCTACTTTTTACTTATCAACACTAATAATATAAAGAGGTAAAGTTTGTAAGTTTTTTTGTAGGTAGTAATTTCTGGAACTACTGAACTGATTTCAATGAAATTTGGTGTGAACATAGTTTAAGATCCTGGGAAGGACTTTTGCCACTTTTATTCCGGGAATATATAAAGCGAGTATTTTAGCCCGGGAAAACTCGTTCATGCGGGCGGAGTCGCGAGTAAAAGCTAGCGTTGTGTATAGAGACAAGGTAAAGTAAATCATAGTAGTGAAATGAGGGCTAGGACTTAACAAATGGGCAATATAAGTGTATTTTTAAAACTGACAAAAGCATACAAATGTTGGGTTCATTGTACATACCTGTCTTGAGTTTGTATTACAGCTATCAGTATGTAAAAAAAAATTATGTTTCAAAAAGTAACCATTGATTTTTGGAACATTTTTCATTTATACATAGAGTAATATTTTCCTCATCAATCACACCCTAAATCATAGAATATTCTCGCATACACTATTAAACTGTTTCGTATTGTCCGAGTCGCCTCGACTAGCAAGCGGTGACGTGCATTAATTCGCCTTACGTTCAGCTTTATCATAATTTGTGATTTCCATTTTCACTCAGATACCGGAGCCGTGGGGCTGCGTAACGACACAATATCTCATTTAGTTATGATTTATATCTCGATAACATTTTTCATTTTTGCTCTTCCCATTCGGATACGTTGTGACACAATTAGGTGCATGATTTTTTACTCGAGTCTATGCGTTTACAAATGTATTTGTTGAAAAATGTGTTTGTTGAGGTTTGAGATGAGATTCTTGTATTCAAGATGTTGTATACTTTCTCGAAAGGCATATTTTTTGGGCTGGTTTCACTGCTCATGGGCTGTGAATTGGGAAATACTGGATTAGATTACATCAGACAACAGTTTGTGCGCGTTTTTCTACACGATTTACCTAGGATTATATTCCTCACAGAAGGTTACAAAAAGGTTTCCTTCTGATACAATCAAAATTTTCGGGAAGGCGAATTCATCCTTAAAACTATTAACGAGCTAATTCATGTGTGTAACGTTCGTATTACCATACGAACACATTACAGGGAGATAAGAACAAGAACAAGAGAATAGGGTAGTTTCCTATGTTTGATATTGTATTGTTTTTTATATGCGACAGAAAATAATACGATAAAGAAATTCTTCTGTGAACTCAGCATCAAAATTAGTTGAAAAATAAAGCAGTTATTCATATTTGAAATATTGTTGTGAGCAAAAGTGGAGACGTGGAGGGGATATCGTGCTATCTCTTTCGCTCGCATGCAGCGTTATGGCTGGCAACTCTCGGTAACGTCACAGTGTAATATTACTGTTAATTGACAACTACCCCTTCCACTAAATTTCAAAGCTTTATAACTTACTAATTATTGCCCCAATTTCGAAAAATATTTTTCCGTTAGATTTTGTATGGCATACATTAAAAAAAAAGTAGTCAACTACCCTATTGGGTAACTGACCACTTTCCTTGCATTCATACTCCTCTACGCACGAAACACAAAAAACTACAAAAGCGCAACGTAACGCGTTCGTAAATGTTTGCGTTAGGTACAATCCAAACATTTTATGTCGACACTCGGGATGTTTTCTTCTTGGGACTTTCTAGTAGGCATCAAAGAGTAAATAAGAGGCTCTTTTGTCGAGCACCTCCGCCCCATAGTGGGCTCGGTATCGCATCATTAATCTCGACGCAAACACGCTTCGCATCTCCTGTTCAAAGCGCAGGATGTATACAGCGAGATGTCGGAACACTGAGCCTAACTTACTAAATCATAACTCAACTTTCATACTTTTAGCGTTTCTAAAAAAAATACCATCCACCGAATTTGGCTTCAATAGTAAACCACCCAATATGTTCCTCGGTAATGTCTTTAATATTGCGATCGATACGTTTTTTACAACACCGCAAAACTGGCTATATTTAAGCATGTTTTATTTGCATAATTACGAGATTATTCAAGGTCCTACACTAACATAAAGGGAAGGTTATTCGGTAAGAATTTACTCATGACGTGACCCGACCAGATTAAATTTAAAATATTTAGCCGCTTTCACTACGGAGTTAACTAATAGCTCTTAGTTTTTGTTTACAATTGGAATTTCACATACAAATTCATTTAAATAATGGTTTATGGAGCAAAGAAACGGTCTCATTAAAGAAATAGGTAAACTAAGTAATACAATATCGCAATAAAGAGATTTAATTATTTAAAATCTTTATTAGATATAATTGTTTTTGCGCTAATCATACGAATACTCACGCCTTTTATCCCCGAAGGGGTAGGCAGAGGCGCAACTAATGCACTTTTCGCCGTGCGTATTCCGTCCCATGATGCGATAGGGGGCGAGCCTATCGCCAATATCGGGCGCAAATTCCAGACTCCGGGCTGATACTGAATAGAAAAATCCATAATTACTTTGCCCGACCCGGGGATCGAACCCGAGACCTCAGCATTGCAGTCGTACCGTAATACAACTACGCCAGTTTTTAATTGATGTATGTAATACTCTGCAGATTTCCGTAGCGAAAAATTATTATTGTACATATTATTTTATTTATTACTAGATGTTGCTTGCGGTTTCGTCCGCGTAGAAAGCCTTACCCGCTACAAAAGTCCCAAAAACACAGTACGATACCAACGCCATCTATTTGAAGAATCGGAATAACAATATCCATTATTTCCCATGGGAGCAAATTACCGCTATAAAAAGTACCCTATGTGTTAATCCAGGGCATGACATACCCATGCGCCTTTCATTCGAATTCGTTTAGTGGTTTCTACGTTTACTTCAACAAGCATCAATATAATTTCACTAAATTTCGCATTTATAGTATTAAGAAAAAAAAATATTCCAAGTATTTTACATTTATAAAATTATGTGTAAATTCTAAATACTAACATAGAAAAGACATTATAACGCTTACTTACATTATGCTTTTTTTACGTAGCGTATAAAAACAAGCGTCGTAATTCTGACTAGGAATCAGTTACATTTGAAATATTTTCATTTTATGAAATCAGTCTTTAATTGGCACATTTCTTTATCTTCTTTAAAATTCTTCTTTTGGACAAAGGTCTCTTTCTTTTGTCTATATACTATTTAGAAATGACGACTAGGTTTGAAAACCAGCATCATGCTGAGTGGTCACCTGCCTGTCACGGCCTTGACATGCAGTCTAAGAGATTTAAGTTGTTTTATTTTTATGTGAGAGATTTCATGTCTTTTTTTTGTACTTGTTTATAATGTTATTATGTTTATATGTTAATTCGGCGATAGCCTAGTTGGGAGTGGAACGGACAGCCGAGACGAATTTCCGCAGGTTCAAAACCCAAGGGCACGCACCTCTGACTTTTCTAAAAAGTTATGTGTGTATTCTTTGTGAATTATCGCTCGCTTTAACGGTGAAGGAAAGCATCTTGAGGAAACCTGCGTACCTGAGAAGTTATCTGAATTTCGAAGGTATGTGAAGTCCCCCAACCCACACTAGGCCAGCGTGGTGGACTAAGGCCTTAACCCTCTCAGTTGTAGAGGAGGTCCGTGCTCAGTAGTGGGCAGTGTATAATACAGGGCTGGTATGGTATAATGTTATTATTCTTCTAAATGTTTGCAGGTACCTATGCATGTCTGTCCGTGACAAATAAATTATTTTTCTTTCTTTATTTCTTTTCTTAGATGTTAGTTCGAACTTTTACCTTAATCCGAGGCAACTACTCTACCCTGATAGCTTGTGCTTTAGCTAGCAAAAAGAACCACAAAGAGATAAAGATAAAGTAAACTAAGTAAGTATTAAATTATCACATGTATATTAAAATACGTCAAAGGAATCATTTTGAAGTTAAACTTCGTAAAAATGTTATAACATAAAAAGTTAGTAAATAATATTTTCCGCTTTTGACGTGAAATTGAATTATTTTCCACTTTGTTTACTTTACTCGTGGGTGTACAAAAGATTGTGGTTGAACGCCAAGTCTGTGTGTGCGTCGTTGCAACTGTGAGTTACGACATGTAAACAAAGTCGAATTACATTACTCGTACATCAATGGAAACCCGAAACTTTATAGTACCTAAACTGCGCACTTGCTTCTTGTAGGTTTAAAATATTGCCACGGTGTACAAGACGTACAGCGTTTACGTTTACTTTTGCGTTTAAAGAGCCATAAAATGATATCCATTCCTTGACATAGTTCACTTTACAGAATTCCTTGACCTGTGTTCTTGTACCGCCTGTAAGCAACGGCTTGCTGCGACCTTTATTTAAGCTCCGTTCGCCAATATTCGTCCAAAATGGGTACTCATTCGATGTCGCAATACTAAATGAGATATTTTTTGCTTTATTAAAAAACAGCTGTTGCTCGAGCCTTTGCCTACGTTGTTATGTTTATCTTATGGAACTTCTCAATTTTACGCATTAGAACTAACCTATTGCTGTTTAATGCTGTTTAGATATATTAAGTAGAGACTAGAGTACCTAAAAGGGTTTTCAATGTACGCAATCGCCATTAATCTCGCAATGCATAGATTATTAAGCACTTTGTTAATTACTGTACAGCCATAGATCTAAGATACGCTACAGTCGCAGTTCTACTTAGGCATATCACAATTTCCGAAGTATTACAAAAAATATGATGTTGAAAATAGTACTTATGGACAACAAAGTTATTTCTATTTTAATATGTTTAGAATTTTGTTTTAATAGTATTTAAATATAATAGAAAAATGTCTCATTATAATATTTCAAATAAATAAAAGCAGAGTTATAAATTTCTAACCACGCCTGATTCCATAAAATTATATGTTTTTTTGGTATGAAATAAAGCGTGTGGTTTACTTAGGTCAAAAGGTAAGCCTGGTTAGGCTAATAAAACTGTAAGCCCAATGCGCCTTAAGTACGAAGGCTCGTCAAACCGAGACACAGGCGCCATCTATTGTGGCTTGACAAAGTCGCATAATATATTTGTTCAAGGCGCCGAGTTTTTTATTTTTTTGTTATAAATAGATTTTCTTTTTGCATACTGATGGTGAAGTTAAATGAAATACGTATTATGTGAAAAAAATGTAATTTACTGTCGTAAGTTGCAACTGCTGGGCCGCAGAAATAGATATAACAGTGATGCCTTCAGAAATGGATTCCGTAGAATAAGCACATAATAATTTTGAAAATACATATTATTTAAATCCTTACAGCAATAATTTGTATCCAATATGTCCACTATATTGATCGCATTAAGTATGCGTGTTGACAATTAACCCGTCAACGCCCGCTTATATATAGTTACTAGCATTGCGCGCGGCTCCGCCCGCGTGGAAGAGTTTTTCCGGGATAAAAACTAGCCTATAGCACCCAGGAGTAATGTAGATTCCTATTAGTGAAAGAATTTTCAAAATCGGTCCAGGAGTTCCTGAGATTAGTGCGTTCAAACAAACAAACAAGCTTTATATATTAAGTATAGATAGATGAGCTAATTTCCTTATCTAAATGGACACCGGTGTCCAACGCGGGCGTTGAAGGATTAAATTACAATTTCCTCAAGCATGATGGAAGGAAGGCCCGTTGCTAGTCTTCTATACTTTTTACAGCATACAGTTAAAAAGTACTTGACTTTTACACTACCCATACATCTGTTTCGTAAAATGAATCTCCAATCTCCCGCATCCACGCCGTCTCACCTACCACTGACGCCAACACATACTTATGGATTTTTTTTAAGGCTAAATCTATTTTCCCAAGAAGTAAGTGTCAAGGGGCGCTCGCGTAATCCAATAAATGAAGCGTTAAAGCCAATAACAATTTTTAACAAAAGAGTGAGGTATTTATTTGTATGTTTCGGCAACAGCTACTCCGTCCTGCGTCACGTACGTGACAAACGACTCGTCTTAGGGATCGCCAAATATCGTTTAGTACGTGCGAGGAGAAAACCAACTCGGGGTAAATAAAATAAATCAAATAACAGACTGTTCCTAAACTAAAATTATACAACTGTTTTACTGTAACAAAAACTAACGAAAATGATACATGGGACAATGGAAAGTATCTGTTATCTTGTTTGGAAAGTTATCGCGGAATTTTATGATGGCGAAAACCTTGGGAAGTGATACATTGTTTTAAGCAGAATGAATATATCTAGATAATCGACTCGTCTCTTATTTTTATGTCTACAGCGGCGATCTTCCTATAAGGTTACCCACTATCTATATGTTTTCCACATAATATGTATCCCTAACTATACCTATACATATGATTAATATTACTAAAAAACGTCAAATGTTGCTACTGTAAATATATAAACAAATAATATACTTGACTTATCAAAACATTTCCGACGTACAATGTTACGTGACAAAAAAAGCATGCGATTTTTATCAAATTCCGTCCATGTTTTTAGGCATAAAAGGGCAGCGGAATTCGCGGATGGTAAATAACGTTATGTACATTACATTAGCGTGCCCGGCTAACAGTAATATCATCATGTTCTTTTGTGTCGCGTCATACGCCGGCTCCATATAAATAAGGTCTTTATCCAGTTTTCAAAGACGAGTCATGTTAACACGTGTTCGCAAGTTCGGACGAAGTTCACGGTCCGCCTCAGACACTCCGCCTAAATGAAATTTGCCTCCCTAACACAGGCCAACTCGGGAGATACGAGCCAGTATCAGCCAGGTGTGCTTTATTGTTTCAACCAACTTGCTGGATAAAAATATAATTCACATCATATTCTAATTACCTTGCTCGTCGATATACTGGAACAGAACAATTTGTCTGTAAAATTTGAATCACTTTATGTGATAGACGTTACTTACTTATGCAATAAAACTCTTCAAGCATAGCAATTAACAATCTTCTAGTCGCATAAGACCCGGGTATTTTATATTTTTATTCACACATGCCATATCCAATTTTGTGATTCCGTGTCGTCACTTTAGTTGCGCGCGGTAAATACGCGTTTTCCCGACGTCGACGCCCGCACGAGCCTACCTTCTGAGAAAATTCACTCAAGACGCCTCCGTCAGACTCGAATGTGTTTTTATTGTTTTAAATGCGTGCGCTATTTTTCGCAGCAAAACCCGAGTGTCTTTCTTGAAGGAGAATTTCGTACGAAGTTATGTTGTTGTACGTGGTCAATTACTGTAAGCGGGAACAAACTTGTACCTACATGTTTCTTAAACTTTTATCTGTTTTTTCCTTTTTCTATTTAAAGAGACAGATTACTGACATAACCCAAATACGATTTCCTCTGTGCCTGTTATCACGTACACTTTGGAAGTTAGTAACTTTTTGACAGCTGTACATTAAATTGTAGCCACGGACAAATAATAGTATTTGCTTTCCACTTCTTTAGAGAGCGGAAGTGTTCACGCATATACATATTTCCTCGCGAGTACGTGAGACATAAAATTCATATTTCACATTTCTGAAAAACCATGTACAAACCGGCTATCCATAATTCAGGCTGCTGCGCGCATTTTTCTAGTTATACAACATTTTTGTCGAGCATCTAATTCCTATTCTGATCTCGAACCTTTCAATTCTTTCGCAGGCTCCTCATACGTGTTTTTTGGCCGGAATTTAATAGCTCATATTTATAAATAAGTACAGAGAGCAATGTAGGAAGGCAATAAATATTAAAACGGCAAACAGGCGAGCCGGATTAAACAGCAGAGCACGTCCTTGGCAAACTTTCGATTCCAATTCGGTGTCAGTCGATATTAAATTAAAAGCACCCACGCATTCCTTTCGCGTCTTTTTCCTGTCCATTTGCGAGGACCGTGTAGAACTCGGGGGTCACGCAGCTAACCTACGCCACGTCGAATTGTATGGATAAGGCTCGGTGAGAATTTCAGGTGGTCGCATTCCACGATGAGGTAACACGAGACTGAACTTTATAATCGGATTGTTGGAATTTTGTTTTCAATAGAATTATTATGTACAGTAAATACGGGCGGCGTGTCCACGTTAGGCGAGTGGTTCAAGAGAGCAAATTTCTAGGCAAGCTAGTGAATGGCGACGCATACTTGAGTGATGGCGGACTTTTTATTTGAATCGTGTGCGAATGCGACCGTCCGAGCCCGGCTCGTTGTAGCGACACATTATTTACATGGACCATTTCAGACGTACATTCGATAGTTGGAAATAAAAACACTATGCACGTTTTACATTGCAGTAAATAAATTACGATACCTACCCATTACGTTTTAAATCAAAGAAATAAAGCTGATAAGGAACGTACGACGTTATTCTGTGAATAATAAAGTTAACTCTTTCTTTTACGGAATTTAAACGCCAAGGTGACTTTCTTATTGTACTCTTGCATTAATTGAAATTTAAAGCAAGAATATTTTTGGCACTTATTGAATTCTTGTAACGGCAGTAGCACGGCGCTACTTAGAGGAGTTAAAAACTTTACTTATAGAATAAAAGACAGTTTCGTCACAATCCGCGGCGCTACAGTGTGCACCATTTTCTGCCATTCCATCACTTGCGAAGTAGTAAACTAATTAAAAGATTTTTTTTAAATAAAATTTAAAATAATTTTATTTTTGCTGTTTTTTTATACGATAAAAAAGCAATGTTTTTAGAATATCGTTCATTATACATTTTAACAAGTGCGTCAAAACATAACATTTCATCAGGCCGTTAAAAAAATCCTGAATTAAATAAATGAAGAAAACATTATCAATAAATAAAAAATACGCACCTAGTTACACGACATTATGCTGAGTGGTCACCTACCTGTCACAGCCACGACCAGCTAATTTCATTATTTTGATTGCATTGGATTGCCTATTAATAAATTTTGATAGGCAAGCCAATGTATTATTATTATTATTAGTTTTGTTTTTATTTTTTATTTTTTATTTTTTATTATTTTGGTACTTCTTTAGTTTTGATTTGTGTTTAATATTTTTTGTTCTGTTATTTCATGCCAATTGTTTTGTTCGGTTGTGTGTTGTGACTAATAAATCGTTTTTCTTTCTTTCTTTCTTTCTAGTTCTGTTACTATCTATTTAGTTGTTTGTCATCTGGAATTATTTATTTTGTCTGCATTGGTTCAGTCACAACAAATAAACTAATAGAAGTTTTCTGATATTTTACAAAATAATATTTACTAATCTTCATACTTACTTAGAACATTTTTTTAAAGAGGAGTGGAGGCCACGTACTAGCAGCGCAGCGTCGGCCGTCCACCTGCAAGGTGGACAGACGACTTGATAAAGGTCGCAGGAACACGCTGGATGCGGGCCGCTTTTGACAGATCCGTCTGGAAATCTTTAGGGGAGGCCTATGTTCAGCAGTGGACGTCATGTGGCTGATGATGATGATGATGATGATATTTACTTACAAAAAAACCGGGCTAGTGCGAGTTGGACTCGCGTACAGAGGGTTCCGCACCTTGTAGGTAAGGTACCTAAGTATATAAGTTCAATAGTTCGCACAAAATTAATTAATGAATTAATCAAATTTAAAGTGTTTGTAAATAAGCTTTATTTTGTTACTAAATTACATATTTACGGTTTTAATTTTTCCCTTTATATGTGCTGTAAGACCTTGCTTCTTGCCAAATTTCATGATTCTAAAGGTTTTGATTCCGTTGCAAAATCGCAAAGTATGCGACATAAACGGTCATATCTTTTGATCGCGGTGACTTATAGGTTTGATTTGTTCACAGCTGAAAGAGACCATAGACCCGAGTATTCCGTATAAATTTCATCTGGATATCACTCCGCGTTCCTGAAAAAAGGGTCTTGACAGATAGACAGACAGACAGACGACCAAGTGATCCTATAAGGGTTCCTTTTTTTCCTTTTGAGGTCCGGAACCCTAAAAATGATATAAGATATTACCTATGTTTCAAGTGTTAAATAAAAATGTTGAATTTTGAGTATTATTAATAAATAAAGTGAGCGGAATTAGTTCAACAAACTTAATTTGCGCTAAATGTTCGATTTTGAGTATTCTAAAATGTGATGTCCCAAAATCAATGGAATAGATGGAACGAATGGATGGAAATGTGTGTGCGATTTTATCATTGGTGACCCAATAACTTAAAAAGGAAATCTACGTATAACTGCCGATTTTAGTTAAGATTACTCCGTGAGATTACTATTGTATCTTTAGTTTCCTGTGCTGCCATCTCTTATAGGTTTTGAAAGTTATAAAAAGGAGAGTCGCAGTTTTAACGTTTAATTTTTATTCAAATTATATCCTATTAAATATAGTCCTTTATAGCTTCAATTACTTTAGATATTTAATATTTATATCCCTTTAATTTTATAAATGAAATTCGTCTTGTTAATTAGATTTTTAGTGAACAACTAACGTTTCTTATTCAATGTGTAGTTGAAAAAATCATAAACCTACCTAAACACTAATAAAATTGTCATTTAATATGAACTTACACATATATTTTACTCTATAAGCCTAGACAACAGAATCTCCAGTTTTACGGCAATCGATCGACTGGCAACACAATAAACATTAAGGTATTTTGTTCCCTTTTGAATCCCATTTTCTGGTTGTGCCTTCTTCACATTTTCGTTAATAGATGTGTCACTAAATTTGCGTTTTCAATTCAGTGTCGGGCGCGTTACGGAGGCGGCGCGTCGGCGGCTGGGTGCGGTTTCAATCAAAACCGGCACGCACCCGCACCGCATCCTACCATCGCCTTTTAGAATAAGAATTGTCTTTTTCGCCGTATTCCACGGTTACTGCCAACCGAGTACGGAATGTGCTTTTTATTTCTACAAAATTCATACACTTAAATATAAAAAAATTATACTCCGATGTTTGTAGCTAATTAGCAGTAATAAATTTCGTCTGGCACATCCACAAATCCTATTATCACATTTTAACTAATTAATTAAATAAATCTAGAGAATTCGTTAAGTTAAAGTTAGCGTAACACAAGTTACAAGTTCTTCGGCTATGGCTCGGTATGCCTGTAAATTGTACAATCTGCCAAGATGTTCTAATTAATAGCATAATTCCGACAATAGTATCAGGATCGGCTCCACACTAAGTGGGCCGGCCGTCGCTCGGGGCCCGTGCCCACCCGCCATGAAATTAAAACCGACTCGCGCCGAACGAATGATTGAATAATAAACGAAAGTATTCGCGTCCTGCCCTTGTATTACGTATTCATGACGACTGCCCCAGTGGACGGTCCGTGCCAGTGTCGCGATGCCATGCGACACGCCTATCTGTTCCTCTCCATACTATTTTAAGAAGTTTGTAGTGTCTAGAATAAATGGCAACTAACAGTCTTACTTGTAAAAAAATCGCAAAGCTATGCTTAGTTACATCTTGACTAATCTGCTCTTAAAGTTTTAATCAGTGCTTAACTTTTTCTTACTCAAAAACTTGGGTTAACTGCTGCTTCGTGAAGACACACACAGATAATCTAATATGTCCGGTCGACTCGATTACCTAGGTACTCCTTCAGCTGTAAGTCAAAATCGGCCACCTTGCCTCTTAAATAGGTTTAAACTAGGCCACGGCGATGTTTAACTTTGAAATTTTTTTAAGCAATGCCTGTTGAAGATAAAACAAGTTTATAAGTATTTTTTTTGCTAATCTGTGGCAAAGCAATTGATTAAGAAATAAGACGACTTTATAAGTAAGACTGTTATTGGTAGAATACATTACCAGCTGTTGTATGGGGTACGTGCACCTGCTTGATCAAAGACTGTTGTATTAACGTAACAAAACATCGTAGTGTCTAAAGGATTCATATTTTCACTGGTTACAAACCTAGCTTGCATTCCGACCCGCTGGGAATCTAATTCCAGGTTTTACGGTGTGGCGTTGTACGCGCTGTCTTTCACGGTGCGGCGTTGTTTCCGCCGACTTCCACGGTACGGAGTGCTGACTCCGTTCTCCGCTAGCGTCGGGAGTGCTGACTCCCGATCCCGGCCACGTGCGCATCATCGTCGTCGCGGGTGCTGACCCCGGCCACTTGCTCATCATAACCATTGGAGAGCTGACTCCGCGACGTGCTCACCACCACCATCACAGTCGGTTGTGCTGAACCTGACCACCTCAACACCTCGGCGCAGACCACGTGGCCCTGCCATCTGCCCGGCGAGCTGACCCCGGAGCTACCCACGTGCATCAGCGTCGTGCCGTTCGCCTGAATCGGAGTCCCCGCAGGCCAGTGACGCTCGTTTGCATGCCACCAGCAAACCGTACCGATTATAACGCGGAGGTGCAAAAATAAAGCTCGAACGACGTACCTAAACCCTGAGTTTTTCTCTTCTCTCTATTACTATCTATCTGCGGCTAAACCGGCCGCAATACACTATAAGTAATATAATAATATTAAAACCAATACTGTATTATACCACCCATAAACAGTAGCAACACCATCCAGCACCTTGACTTACAAAGTACTCTGTGGCATTCCACTGCGCTCGTCATCCTGAGACATAAGATGTTAAGTCTTTATACTGCCCACTGATGAACACGGACCTCCTCTTTACCGAGAGAGTTTAGGTCTTATGGCCGGGCCATAAGCCTGACGCCCTTAGCGAATCACTTTACGCTGTAAGTGTGCGAATGTATAATATGTAGAATGGAACATTTGTTTTTGACGCTTGATGCCGAGTGCTGAAGCTTGCAGCGCAAAGCATACTCACTTGGAGCGTCAGCCAAAATGGTCTTGGCTTAGTCCACCACGCTAGCCTAGTACGGGTTGGCAGACTTCACAGACATTAGAAATTCTTATGGAGAATTCCAATTTGGTATTTTGGTTTCCTCACGATGTTTTCCTTTACGATCAAAACAAACGACAATTATTATTGATAAATAATAGCTACTCACGTAACTTCAAAAAGTAAAATGTGTGTCTTGGGTTTTGAACCTACGGACTTCCGTTTCGGCAGTAAATTCCATTTCCAACTAAGCTATCAAGCACTCCAACATACACTATATCACAAGATAGATAGATATTTTAACTATAGTTAATAGTTATCTTTTATTATTTGTAGGTAACTTCTTGCATTGACAGGAAAACCAAAATAATATCCCAAATTCATCTATTTCACTCCAAGCTACCAAATAAACATAAAATCGTACAAGTCCAAGTGTAATGAATGATCCCCAGATGAAGAGCTTAATAAATTCCCAACGGAACTATTACACATTTTATTGCGGTGAATTCACCCTATTTACTGGGGTTATTGCCGGAGTTGCAGTAATTGTTGGGTATTTTTAAACGTTACTGTATTCTGAACTAAATTTAATGTGAACAGTGTACTTAAATATGTCTAGCCGGTCAAAATATTAATCTTGTTGCGTCGCCGGGCTTCCTAGCATCCATTTATCACTGTGAAGTATTTTTGTAAACCAATTAAACTTACAACCGTGACTGAAATATTGTGGTGGCCTAAACGTACAACTTTGCTTCCTATTCAATTTATAGGCCAGCTGTTACTTTGTATACTTTAGAAGATTTCACGAGTAAATAAAATATATATTATGTAAATTGAAGCGGTGTTGCAATTACGTAACTATAAGTATAATACGTTTTGGAAATAGTCACGATCGGTATGGTAGGATGTTTTTGACACGTAATCTTTTATTCATTTCTAGGACTGCCTCGGTGGCGTAGTTGTAATTAATAATTCCCTTCCTAGCCGATTTCGGCCACGGCGGCCAATCTCAACGGAGATCAGCCAGGTGCGCAGGAGATATTATAGTGCACAAGTGTGTGCGCAATACACAAGTGCACTCACTATTCCTTCACTCTCATAGTCCGGTGAGACGGCAATCCGACATGACCGGAGAGAGATCAGGCGCAGGACCAACGGCTTTACGTGCTTTCCGAGGCACAGGGGTATCACACCGCCATCTTCCTGACTTCGAGCTGCGACTGAGTAATTTTTAAGATGGAAAAACCCAGTCACAATGTTTTTGGCCCGACCCAGGATTCGAACCCAGGACCTCAGCGCGCAAATCGTACTCGTAACGCGTACACAATACCGAGGACCGAACTCCGGACCAAGGAGATGAAAATACTTTTGCAGCGGTCTTTTTGCTTTTCAGTATTTTCGGTGGATTAATTTTTTTGTTAAAAAGATTTTATTTTATATTTTTTTGTGACTATAAACTACATGCTTAATATTTATTAATACACAACTCAGCATTAAAATCTGTGACTAAACAATAAATCACCCCTTTTTTCCCACCCTTAGGGTAGAACTTTTTTCCAAATTTACATGAGACCAATTTCGAGGTATACCCTATCCAATAAAAAAATAATTATTATAATCGGGCTACTCTGTGAAAAGTTATGCGTAGTCGTACATAAAAAATATACACGTCGACTTGAGAACCTACGTTTTTTTTTCGTCGGTTAAAAAAAATATCGTTTGACCTCACTGTAGATTCTATGAGCGTTATTTAGGTGAGTCGACTGTTGCATTTTATATACGAATTCAACGATGAAAATACGAATTTAAAAAAATGTCACTTTATCAAGACATCATTAATTATTAACTAATAACTAAATGACTATATGAACAGAAAGTGACTAAGATTCTTAGTCAATTATTACACGATTAATTAACAGAACTAAAGCCGAAATCACACCTGAGTTGGTAAACTAAATACTCCTCTCAATGCTGAATTCGGGTCAGCAGCGTTAGCTGATACAAATATCAGTATACGCTCCCAGAACGTATCCAAATCCCGATGGGTCCGACCGCAGAACAACTTAACCCGAAATTAAATCAAAGAGGGGCTTAACCAATCAGGCCGAGTGCTATCGTTGAATCGGCGAAGGAACACTAAAATTACTTCTTGATGCGGAGAAACGAAGATTCATCGTAAAAGTGGTGGGTGTTCGCGTGGTGGCGGCGGGGAAGGGGACCATGGGGGAAGGTCGGGGGGTCGTCTGAACGGTTTTCCGTGTTTCACAGACGTCCGCGCCCAGCGATTACGCCGCACGTAGCTACTACGCTGGACTGCCGGCCCGGCACCTAACGCTGTGTTTTAAACATGAAAAACCGTTCCGGTAATGCTGTAAATGTTAACTCCAAGATTTATTCTTTGTATTTTAACGGCTTCTTATCTCACTGACTGCCTTTACGATCTTTGCACGCAAACATTGATGCAATTGAGGCAATAGGATTTTATTGTTTTTCGATATCATAAATTCGTAAGTAATATAATTATACCTAATCTTTACCCCATATGTATAAATAATGTGATACTTGCTAGAAACGAAAACGTAGAAATTATTTCTAATTTTAAATAATAAAAAAAATCATGACACATAATATTCAAAATACCATATTTCCTGCCAAGTGCCAACATACTTACGATCTTACTACGTCTTAATTATGACCAAAATATTAAATCACTCAAACTCATAAACCAGCACAAACCTTACCAAAGTATGTACCTCTTGCATAATTAAGAACGAAGGAAAAGACAAAAGAGCCTCTAAATTTACGCACGTGGTGTCACACCTGGGTCATGTCTCCTTTTACTTTATCCCGTAAAGATTAAGTCCCCCGAATTTCTCCGAATACTTAGGTGGCGCCCCCGCAGTGAAGTGAGTCATTTAGCCTCTGTTTACTAGATTAGGGGATTTTTTACACCGCACAGCTTTCTATACTGCCGTCCCCTTTCTCCTTAGACGTGTCATACGGAAATGTACGGGTATTTTATTACTGTCTAAAATAAAGACGTGTTTTGGAAAATCTGATGGAATTTTCAAATTATAAAGGTGTATCCTAGAGTATATGTAGTTTTGGAATGTTTATTGCGTAGATATAATCCCAACTGCGTATTTTAATATTGGAAAATGTTCTATATGTGAAAGAGCGAGGATTAAAAATCATAATAAAAAGCTTAATGCAATGGTTACTCACACAGGAATTTTATGAAAATGTAAAGAAGTAAAAATCTAACCAATCGTTAATAAAAATTATTAATTCACCTAACTATAATATTTTAAAAAACCCGCCCACAATGTTTATAACCTTAACACTATTTATTATTCCATTAAAAATGTTACCATTCTAGACAAAGCTCCAACGAACACAATAGTAAGACAACCAATATTATCTAAACAATAAAGTGGAATCGAACGTAAAGTTCTAGCGACAGCCAAACAAACTGACAGCCGTGAATCTGAATTTGGATCCTAACTTATGTCTCTCCGAGGGGCTATTCGATGTCATTAGAACGCGCTAAATTGGAAGTAAAATTATGGTTAATAATATCACACGCATTTCTGAATAAACAAAAGCCTCAAAATAATTCCTCAATTGTGCAATAAGTCAATATGTCCAATAGATTCTCCCAGAATTTACCTTTCTCGGCAGAAACGAGAAAAGGCAGTCGTAAAACCGACCCGCATTTGTACCAACACAAGGTCACTCACGAATGTATCTGTTGGAATTGAAAAATACATGTACCTCTTATGTATTCACGGCAGCCACATTTTATATTTGTTTCTCCTATATTTAATTTAGAGTAAAATAAAATTCGAGCATGTACGCAGATACGCAAGAAATTTACGACATAATAGAATGTATGCTCGTAAAAGTGGTTTCTAGTTTGTGCTAACTCATTTTAGCTGGTTGCTAAGTTCTTAACCCAAAAACGAACTATTCTTATACAGAACTAGGTGTTGCTTACGGCTTCTCCCGCGTGAAAAGCCTTCCCAGCCACAAAAGTCCCTAAAATAGTATAGTAAGTAGTAATAATAGTACGACGCCAGCGCCATCTAAAGAATCAGATAAAAATATCCATTATTTCCCATGGGAGGAAATTGCTGGGATATAAAGTAGCCTATATGGTAGTCCAGAACATGATCTATCCGTGTACCAAATTTCACCCAAATTCGTTCAATAGTTTCTGCGTTTACTTCTAACAAACATCCAAACATTTTCACAAACTTTCGCATTTATGATATTAGTAAGATAAGTAACTGTTCACTGGTGGTAGGTCTCTCATATGTAAGAGACCGTCTGGGTGGGTACCACCGCAATGTCTATTTCTACCGCCAAGCAGCAGTGTGCATGCACTGTTGTGTTTCTGTTTGAAGGACATTGTAGCCAGTATAACTACAGGTCATAGTGAGACTTAAAATCTTGTGTCTCAGGATGACGAGCGCAGTGGAATGCCACACAGTACTTTGTAACTCAAGGTGCTGGATTGTGTTGCTACTGTTTATGGGTGGTCGTATCGCTTACCATCAGGCGAACGGCCAGCTCATCTCGTCATTCAAAGCAATAAAAAAAAACGAAACTTTCACGATGTAAAGTGAAGTGTTGAATAATGTACAATGGTAATCAGAGCATGTTAGACTCTAGAATTTGGAAATTGGGATTTCTGGAAATGTTAGGCGTCTATGTCTGAAGGCTACACAGATCTTTTTATGTTGCTAAATAAAAGATGTAAACTTCCGTGAACATTGAATTCTAGTGTAGTACCGACATTATCTACTTTAACTATTGGCCATCTAAGACGGCTCACAGTCACACAGCGACCTATGGACAGAGTTATGCTCGGTGTTTCTTTACGCGATCCAATCAGAGATGAGGAGATATTTAGAAGAACAAAATTCACCGACATAGCCCAGCGGATCAGCAAGCTAAAATTACAGTGGGCAGGGCACATAGTTCGCAGAAATTATGGCAGGTGGGGCAAAAAATCTCGAGAGGAGACCACGTACCGGCAAGAGCGACGTTGAACGTCCATCTACAAGGTACACAGACTACTTGAAAATGGTTTCAGGAACACACTGGATGCAAGCCGCTTTTGATAGTTCCTTCTGGAAATCTTGGTGAAGCCTATGGTCAACAGTTAACTTCATGGGGCTGACTATGATGATGACAGCCACTATCGCCAAGAGTTTGGCGTCCACTGACTGTGGTCATTGGGCAGAAGCCCAGTTGGTAGAAACCAACTGCGTGTCCATCAATATCACTTTGGACAACCCTTAAAGCCTTGCGCACACATGTACACCCTCCTTCGCCATTTTAAACATCAGCTACTTCACACTATTAGCACAAATTTCCTTCCATAACGATACCTAACCCACAAGAGGTAAAAAGGTCACCTATGTTATCATGTTACGTCATTTATCCATTATATTAATTAGGTCTCAAATTGAGACCCTCGATGTTCATGTCACGATACCGATACGAATTTCCGCCAAATACAATTCCGCGTATAATGACATAAACATACATAAACAGATACGCGGGTAGTCTAGCGAGTTTTGCAACAGTTCAACAGTCACGCATGGCTCATCTCAATTACCGCAGAGTTTGGGAGCCGTGCGGGGCACCGACGCGATGTGTTGCAAACAAATCAACTTAATAAATAGGGTACCCACAGAACAATGTAATGTCAACACAAGATGGAATATAAAAGCGCGATCCAAGTGACGGTCTGTAGTGCTATTTACACGGCACGACTAAAGTTACCAACGTCAGTATATACTTACGAGAGACAAGAGTTCTAAGAAAATATTCAGGTTTTGTTTAAATAATAATAAGTAATATAATATTCCATGTATTTCAGGAATTATACATTCCATAGTGTAAAGCAGTACTGCCTCAAAAATCTTTTAATCATCATATTATATCATCCCGTTACTTACGGGTTATCCCAGGAAAAAAAATCTGCAGTAATTAAAATATCAAACAGGCTAGTCACTAAGATAACTAGCTAAAATGGGTACCCTCTTCGAACCAAAATAACCCAATACATGACACACAAATCGCGAGTTATAAATGTCTCAGATCAACGTGCCCCAAATCCAATCAGCTATTGAATTAACCCGGTCCGTGTGACGAGAATACGGATTTGCCCCATCCTCACGTCAAATGTTTATCTTTCATCTGGCAGAGCGTTAATGTAAGAGTACATCGTGTAATGGCAGGACGGCAGGAGTCGCAGACATCTATAGGATCTGCTGAGCACGCCTCGATCTCGGATTACCGACCGCCCCAACGCTCGCATAATAAAACTTTGCAATGTGTGATTTACTTTGTTACCAGCGTTTCTTAAAGTGGAGGCCTTGAGTTTCCTGAGAGTTGGTGGTACTCAGTGCTGCAGGTCAATGGCAATCTTTCGTAATTTTATTTTATTAATATACTAGTTGCCATCCAAAGCTTTAGCCCCGTGAAAATCCTTTCACAGAATAATGACGCCATGCGTTTTTGGAACGAAGTTCCTTATTTTCGAATTAAAATTACCTACCGCCTATATAGACATATTATGGTAATCCTGATATTGCGCATAGTTTCCACCGAATTTCAACCAAAGTCAACCAGTGATTTCTGCGTTTACTTCTAACAACTGCCTTAACGTACAATCATATCCACGTTTTTTAATTCTAGCACGAATCGGGATAACGGTTATGTTCATTAATTGCTTACATAAATTTCTCATTGAAAGGTGATTGTAAGATATTCCAAATTTCATAGATAGTCCGTCGTATAGAAAGTTTAGGAAACCGTGTTCCATACCTCCAAGTACGCTCCAGCAAACTAAAAAGACATACAAAACGAGATACAAAATCCAATTCATAACAATGTATGCAAACGTCATCCAATTATTTAAGTAATATTGTGATACTTTGGGTCAGATTTCACATCTCGTATCTAATAACAGTGATCTTGGAGGCAAAACACGCATATTTTCCGGGGTTCGGCATCGGTTAAACACAGCGACCTCTAGCGGACAATATTTTGCTCGGCTCCCGCGATATCGGTTTATTCAAATGCTTCGTGTCCGACCCGGGCTCAAAGAATCAACCTGCATAATATTATACATATTGAAATTCTTCCACCCCTGAACATCTACGGTATATTATTCTATGAATAAGTTTATTGCACGCAGATGTGTAAAATACGTTCGTCTTGAATGCCAAGGTAAAACAATTATTAGGCAGCAAACAACTACATCGACTGCCTCGGTGGCATAGTTGTATTACGGTACGACTGCAATGCTGAAGTCTCGGGTTTGATCCCCGGGTCGGGCACAGTGGCATTGGATTTTTCTATTCAGTATCAGCTCGGAGTCTGGAATTTGTGCACGAAATGGCGATAGGCTCGCCACCTATCACATCATGGGACGGAATACGCACTGCGAAAAGTGGGTGCACTAGTTGCGCCCTTCGGGGATAAAAAGACGTGAGTATGAGCGTATGCGCGCGTAAAATTACATTATTTTAAGGGATTTTCGGATTTTTTAAAACATTTTAATTAATTCTCTTACTTCTACTAAACATTGAAATTATCTTTAAATGTTAATATTTTACTTGAAATTGCAATTATTTATTCAACTACAAACGTACAAACTTTCAGATTATTTGATTTAAAAAATGCCAAAACAAACCTATACCTTTCTTACATTAGAATGCGGACGCCACACTTGATCACGAGTACTGGGAATTTAAATAATCAAAAAGTAATATTGGAAGTAGAGCGGTGTACATAGTGGCGAGGCGAGCAATAATTCAATGATTCCTATCAGATATCGCCCGTTCCTTGGGGAAATCGTGTTTATTATGATTTGGTCGTGTCGCCTATCGACGCAACGGTGACGCGCCGGACTGGCAAACAATCCTGATTATAACGTACATACATCAAAGCCACGGACTCTGGAGCGACTACTTCAAAAGCAAAATTTTATTGGAAGCATTTACATTTTTATTGGCATGCTAGGACACCGCAGCCGGTTCCGTCCTGAAACGTAAGTGTTTTTGAATTTTCTGATGTGTATTTTATTATCTGATTTTATGTGTGTTCGGTATGACTATACGTTATGGTAGAAAAAACGTTGGCGTAACGTATTATTCTTCTTGGATGTGATCGACCTTTATAAAAAGTTCGCGTTATATCTTTATATTCGTTATGATCGACAGATACGATGTATTTATATCTAGAACCCGTTCAAATAATAGAAAAATCTTTATAAACCTACCTTATAATCCAAGTCCTTATAGTCTCTACAACTAAAATACATTACACACAACTGCTTATGAAACAAATTTTATCAAAGAGAACTATTTTGCAAATAGCTTCAGTATACAGAGTGATAGAGAAATTTTAGATGTACAATATTTCCAATGAGAGGAATGAAATATATGAATCTTTATGGGAAACCATTAGGTAAGAAAACCATTGTTTGTGCTATCTATAGAGCATGTTTGGGCGGTTCGTGATTGATTCCACTGTAATTTCCATACGCGTGCTCTGCTCATATTAGCCACTTTATACACCCACCAGCATAAACTAACCTACCTCTCCCCTTTCCTCGTTTATACATTGAAACGACAGGGAGGGAAAGCAATATAATTTCTGGGGTCTGGCTTATCTGGCTGACTTTCCTAGAACTATACAATTGTATGCCAGGGCGACCTCGCGGCGCCTGCCGAGTCACGCACATATATTTTTTCAGTCTTAAAATCTATTGCCATTTATTATACTGATGTTACCTACGTAATAAAAGTACTGGCAGTCAATCGAACAATGAACTTTTATGGATATATCTGGGTTAATAATACTATATCTGCCGTTTCTTTACACTTAGAATTATGACCATTCTTTAATATTCTTCTGAGAAGTAGATTGATATAGTTTGATTGGGACATGTCTATACCTTGACGTTTTTATGTTGTAAACAACATTTCGGGATCTAGGTAGACTCTAACTATACGTTATAAAGTATACTTGAATTCTTCTTGGTTATTATGAATAGGAGTTGTAATTTAAAAGCCTAGTTTGCAAAACTGGATGATTGTCTTTGTATTTTGCAACTTCTTAACACAGTACTAGAAGAGAGCATACTGCGTTTTGCTTTGATTCATCCGATCTGACTATATTATACTGAGTCCATTTTATCAATTGGTCGGACCCATTGAATTTGATCTATAAGATAAACTTAAATTGGTGAACAACTTCTTATTCTTTAATTAGCAAGCTACTACGTTATATTTACACACACACACACACTCACGCCTTTTACCCCCGAAGGGGTAGGCAGAGGCGCAACTAGTGCACCCACTTTTCACCGTATGTATTCCGTCCCATGATGTGATAGGGTGCGAGTCTATCGCCATATCAGGCACAAATTCCAGACTCCGGGCTGATACTGAATCCAATATCACTTTGCCCGACCCCGGGATCGAACCCGAGACCTGAGCATTGCAGTCGTACGGTAATACAACACGCCACCGCGGCAGTCACACTATTTTATTTATTTATAGCCTTTTTCAGAAATTGTACATTTTTTTTTTAATGTATTTTTTTTTTTATATATATATTTGTTTTTACATATAGGTTTGTTTTCATTCAGTGTGCCCTTTGGCAAAGGCCTCCTCCAACACTTTCCAATCTTCCCTCTCCCGCGCCAGTCTGGTCCAGGTTTTTCCAGCTGTTTTAACCACATCATCCTCCCATCTTCTGAATGGTTTCCCCTTTTTTCTCTTTCCCTCTCTTGGGTACCACAGTGTTACTACTTTGTTCCATTTCTCTTCTCCTCTAATTACATGGCCAGCCCATTTCCACTTCAGTTTTCTTAATTTCAGCACCACATCTTGGGTCTTTGTTGCTTTCCTAATTTTGCTGTGGTTAATTTTATCTATTTTCCTTTTCCCCATCATGCTTCGTTCCATGCTTCGCTGGCAAGTTTGAAGTTTGGCTTGTTGAGATTTAGTAAGTGCCCAAGTCTGGCATCCATATGTTAGGATAGGAAGTATGCAAGTGTTAAATAGTTTTCCTTTAACCGAAATGTGTATTGTTTTGTCTTTCATTATTTCTCTGTGTGCCCAGTATTTCTTCCATGCATGCCCTATGCGTGTCTCGATCTCTTTGCTTGCCATATTGTTTATCTTGATTATCTGACCCAAATATGTATACTCATCCACATAATCAATAGGAATATTGTTTACTATGATTGTTTCTTTCTCTTTGTTAGTCATTGCCTTAGTTTTTGATGTATTCATGTTTAAGCCCACTGCTTTGCTATGCGTATCTAAATCTGTCAGCATGTTTTGAAGCTCATGAGAGGACTTTGCGAACAGTATAATGTCATCAGCAAATCTTAAGTTTGTTAGATACTCGCCATTTATTCTTAGGCCATAACTCTCCCAATTGAATTGTCTGAAGACTTCCTCCAGTACTGCAGTAAACAATTTCGGTGAAAGTGGGTCTCCTTGTCGTACACCCTTTTCTAGATTGATAATAATAATAATAAGTCACACTATACTTACATGTAAATGTTTCTTATAAATTACTTCATAGGCGTGGGCACCGGGAGAGGGGCGCAAGGGGTGCACTTGCATAGCCCTGTCGAGAAATAAGATACACAAAAAAAATATGAATTTAGGTCCCAAGCCACTGAATAAATCTCCGATAATGCCCCATATCGACCAAAGAGGTATGTTAAACATATTCAAATGCCCGCGCAATTTAGTTTTTATATTAACTTAATGGGAGTGTATGAATCCCCCACAGCCGAATTTCGGCCACGGTGGTCAATCTTAACGGGGATCAGCCTAGTACGCAGGAGATATAGTGCACAATACACAGGTGCACTCTCTATTCCTTCATTCTCATAGTCCGGTGAGACGGAAATCCGACATGATCGGAGAGAGATCAAGCGCAGGACCAACGGCTTTACTTGCTTTCCGAGGTGTGACGTGGGTAATTTTAAAGATGGAAAACCCCAGTCGCGGTGTTGTTGGCCCGACCCAGGATTCTAACCCGGTACCTCAGCAAAATAGTCATACTATCATATCGGGTACGCAACACGCCACCGAGGCTCTCCTATAATGTATGGTAATATAATAATGGTAATGTGTAGTAAAGTGTGTAGATGCAGATGATAACTCCTTGGAAGTAAGTAATCCTGGCTACCTACATGGTTATCAGTAACTTTTTAGTTTAAATGATTATGAAATAAATAAAATAATATTGGTCGTAGCAGACGTCAGACTATGTAAAGCTAGACACAATAAGAAAATAAATAACATTTTTATGTTATAAAAACAACAAAGATAATTACAAATATACCGAAATGTTTTTGGGGTATTGTGAAAATATCACATTAAACGGATTCCGCTCCCAAATCATAAAACTAGTTCGAGTTTGATACTAAAATAAGAACGCGAATAGGCTAGTACGAAAGTTTTTAATGTTCTGCTAAATTACTTTTCAGTCTGCAGTCATAAACGCAACATCACTAGAATAACATGAGAAGAAATAATAACTTCACATCGGTATGTCGTGTGATTTCTGTCAATTTTAAAGATAGCCGGAAACCCATACATAGATCATGTCCTGGATTAGCGCACAGTCTCCTTTTTATCCTGGTAAAAATATCCCATTGGAAATAATTGAATTTTTAAATATTGGGTCTTTATCTATGAAATTGCCGTTTAGTATACAGAAAGTTAAAGTCATCTTTTCATAAATATTTTCTTTTTCTATCAATCAAAATATGCACCCAAGCTATCGATGCATCTCTGCCAGCGGAGTGGTAATTTCTTAATGCCCTTGAAAAAGCCAGGTGTACGGGAGCCAACAAACTCTTCAAAGGCATTTTGTACTGGCTCTCGGGTATTCAATTTTTTTCTGGCAAAAAGATGTCTAAATTTTTTAAAAGTAGAAGTCTGTCGGCGCAAGATCTACTGAGTACGGTGCATGACGCAAAACTTCCAACCTTTGACTATAGTGATAACATTAGTTGAAAAAACTTATTAAATATTATAATGCGTTCGTGTTACATGGCGGGATGCGGCGGCCTGAACAAACTCCGCCAAGCGGCCGCTGGACTTTGGAATCGCGACTCGCAGTAGCGGCATGCGCCAGCATTCACCCGGGCTCGTGCGCGTTAATGTTATGATTGTAATAATACTACAATCACAATTTAATTTCGATGTGCGTAGTATTAATATAAGTACTTTAAACAGTACATTTTCAGGTACATCGAATTATGTTTCTTGTCTTCATCACGTCGCTTAGAATTGCCAAAGTTGTTAAAACTCAGTACACACGAATCGGAAGAAACAAGTGTGTAGACTGTTACGTGATTGTGAAACGAAAATCCAATGTATTATGTATTTCAAATTTCAAATCATTTATTAAGTAATTAGGCCCCTAAGGGCACTTTTACACGTCATTTTTACAATGTTTTTTATCGTCTAAAAGATTCTACCAGTGCTTCGGAAAATCCCACTGACCTGAGAAGAAGCACCAAGAAACTCAGCGTAGGTCTTTTATTGTTATATATTTCTTTTTTTATATATATATATATGTTACACATTGTAAGTAACAATATAAATTCAATTTCAAAGATGGATATTAAATGCATGCATGTAATAGATATTCACTACAGGGAACACATGACTTCAAACCGTATTCATTGACATGAGTCATGAAGGTACATAATAATAGTAGTGCCGTGTATTATGTACATTTTTCTTAATTTTAAAGTGTGATATGATGTATTTGATCTTTTAGTTTTGATGTAATAATTATCAAGCATGTTGTACTGTGTTTCTTTTCACCACATAATTCAGAACTTTAGACTGTTATTAAATAAAATGATATAGATATTAACAATGATGTGTTGATTACTTTCACTGTAATTGAAAACAAAATAAGTGCGAGTTATTTATATTCACTATGTTATTACAAATACAGAGTAATTAAAATGATGCTATTCTTCAGAAAAAAATTTTTAGTTCAATAACCTTGGAATCTAGCCTAAAACTTTGTACTTATGTCGGTAAATAATATTTTCGCGATTCACAGTTGATATACGGATTATTACATGAGATAGATGGAACTTATTAAATAGGCAGGAGCAGAGGCGAGTAAAATAATAATTGTATATATTTACTATAATTTTGAGAAGTATTGGCTTACTCCCAGTTTTTGTAATATTATTATGAAAATAATATGTAGGCTATTATAATAATTATATTATTCCATAGCCCTGTTTAAAAAAACGTCATACCGTGGCTAAAATGTACAGAAATAATTTACTTATGACTTGGCAGCATGGTTTTTCACCTTAGCCGGTTCCTTGTACAACAAATAAAAAAAATGTACAGAAATATAAAACTGTCATTACCGAAAACATCTTGCTCATTGGAGTTTTGGCGGGAACTTGGAAGTGTCATGAGGTGCTCTTGTTTTAATTCATTATTTTGGTGATACTTAGTGTTATATTGCATAATTATGGTGGTATATTATCCAATATAGTTCTATTAAAGAGCTCAAATGAAGTGAATTGAAATAATCGTGTGCGGCGTGAGGCGCCGCAGGTAGATAGTTAAGAGATAGAAGAGAAACTCAGGGTTTAGGTTCGTGGTACGAGCTTTATTTTGCACCTCCGCGTTACACTCGGTACGGTTTGCTGGTGGTATGCAAACGAGTCACTGGCCTGCGGAGACACCGATTCAGGCGAACGGCACGGCGCTGATGCACGTGGCTAGCTCCGGCGGCAGCTCGCCGGGCAGATGGTAGCACGTGGTCTGCGCAGCGGTGGTGAGGTGGTCGGGGTTAGCACACCCGACTGCGATGGTAGTGGTGAGCACGTGGTCGGGGCCAGCACCCGCGACGATGGTGCACACGTGGCCGGGGTCAGCACCCGCGACGACGATGGTGGTGTGCACGTGGCGGAGTCAGCACTCCGCACCGTGGAGAAGGCGGTCAGCACGTGGCTGGGATCGGGGGTCAGCACTCCCGACGCCAGCGGAGCATGGAGTCAGCACTCCACGCCGTACCATAGAAATACGGCGGTCAACGCCGCACCGCAGAACCTGGAATCAGAATCCCAGCGGGTCGGAATGCAAGCTAGGCTTACATTCCGCGCCAGTGACTCGTGATAGCTCACGAGCCCAGATGCACAGTATACCTGGAAGCGGTTAGTAGAATTGGCACACTCACCCCAGCGGGAACAACGATGTGCGTGGCAACACGTAGTTAGTAGTAGTGTTGCTACGGCGAAGAAGATTGTAAGAAAAAGGGCGCGCGTGACATTGCACGCTTATTTATACGAGCGCCGTTCAGACGTACGTCAAAACTAGTGACAGTTTAACCAGCCAATACGATACATTAACGGTTTCGATTGGTAGTTAAACTGACGTAAACGGTAGCCCGTTTACGAAGAGAGTTAACGTTCCTAGCAACGTTACACGTGCTAATCGTGTTTTTTTTTGTTGCCGCCAAAACTCCTCGATAAAGTCTTGGTAAGGTAGCCACTGCTTTACTTCGACATACTACAGATAATAAAAAAAGACAACCCAAACTTGACATTGGCAAAATGTGAATACAAGTGCCATAAAGAAAAAAAAATTAAAAAAAAATTGCTCATTCTTGGGTGTTCAAATATTTGACAAGCTTGCAAGCCATTGCCGTTACGGGATTAACTACAGGCGGATAAAGTTTCATCAAAATGCTTAATAGTTCCGTTACGATGGGGTAATGAACAAAAATACAAACTGACTTTTTGATTTATGATCAAGCTATCGTTAGCCGCCTCATGTTCATCTGTAGAATAATTTCTTAATAGTGCCAGCCAAGTACATGACCTCGAAAATATAGTACATAGGGCGGTATTATAAACTTACCTCACATTAGAATAAAGTCTCAAGTAGTCATTTAATTGTATTGAACTATTTAATAAGCCAAGCTTAAGCTGTCATTTAAGAGCTTGTTCTCAGCTAAGTCGGTGTTGTTTCATAAACAGATCTCAGCTGTCAAAATCTGTCACACATTGTCACTTGAGCTGCTGTTAATGTGGGTTTATTAAATAGGAACTATCTTAAGATACCGACCTTAATTCGAGAGCTTCTCAGCTGATATCGCACTTCAGAGCGAAACTGAGTTGCATCTATTAATACAGCACATAGTGTTTTCTTCATGAATAGGGTAGTTGCCTACTTTTTTTAATACATTTATCAAAAATGTATGCCATCCAAAATATAACGGAAAAATATTTTTCAAAATTCGGGCAATAATTAGCAAGTTATAAAGCTTTGAAATTTGGTGGAAGGGGAAGTTGTCAAATAACAGTAATATTACCCTGTGACGTCACGAGAGTCGCCGGCCATAACGCTGTGTTCGTGCGAAAGAGATAAAGCGATATCCCCCCCATGTCCCCACTTTTGCTCACAACAATATTTCAAATATGAATAACTGCTTTATTTTTCAATAAATTTTGATGCTGATTTCACAGAAGAATTTCTTTTTTGTATTATTTTCTGTTACATATAACATAATTTACAATATCAAACATAGGAAACTACCCTATTATCTTTCTACATATAAAAGGACGACTGCCATGCTGAGGTCTCGGGTTCGTTCACGGGTCGGGTAAAGTGATATAGGATTTTTCTATTCAGCAAGTCTGGAATTTGTGCCCGGTATGGCGATAGGCTCGCCCCCTATCACATCATGGGACGGAATACGCTCGGCGGCAAATGGGTGCATTAATTGCGCCTCTGCCTACCCCTTCGGGGATAACAGGCGTGAGTGTGTGTGTGTGTATAAAAGGAAACAGAGTTTTTGTTGCTTATAATCTTTGAGTCTAACATGAAGCCTATATTATAGTCATTTTAACTCTAGTGCGTATTTTTGAAAATTTTCTGTCGGGTACAATCTATACATATAATCAACACTGAAAGAAAAGTAATACAAAAGTAAGGGGATGACTAATACGCAATAAATGTATAACTGTCCTAATATTATAAATAGGAAACTTTGGATATTTGTTACTCGATCACGTCAGAATGGCTGAATGGATCTTGATGAATTGTGGCAGGCTAGGTTTTATCCCGGAAAAACTTATTCACGCGGGCCGAGTCGTCGTTAGTTTTTATTGCACGAAAAACCAAACAATATAGATTGCCAGTTAGTTCCATCTTAGTGTACCAAATTCTTCCTTATAGTACACATTGCAATCATTCTTTAAAATGTTACGAACACCATAACCAAGAACATCCATACCTCGTAACAAACAGAGTACAGCTATTTTACGAGCATTATCTTTAGTGTGAAAGTAAATAAGAGGCGCGAAGCAACCGCTGTCATGTAGGTACTAATAACAGCTCGGGTGACAGGGAACTGCCAACAGATATTGTCGTCAATTTGTTTCGGCGCACAAGTCTTGCTGTTTAGGATTCGAGCGACGCCCGGCCCGGTCGCCTTGCCTTATGAACACACCAATAAGAACAACAAAGTTGAGATGTCGGCCGATTAGCCGCAAGTCACGTTATCATCCCTTTTTTCGGTCCGAGTAAATATATTTTCTTTATACGGCTCGTGTCCGAACAAATACGAATGATGCGTAACGGAATGTGGAAATGAGAATCGTGTTCGGAGATAAGAGTCGAGAATAATTAGTTGCCCATGAAATGACTGATTTTTGACAGCCTTTTGGCCCTGTGGGAGGAACCTACTATGATACGCATGGCCTTAGGTTGGATCCTAAAAACGAAATTAAATTTAAACCAATGAACCAAAAAAACGTATTCTTATGTTGACAAACAAAAGTAGGGAGAGCAATTGCCGGTTGATATCCTTTAACGCAGCATATATTTTTTTTTTTTTTTTTTTTTCCCTATCTGGCTCTGTCCTTTAGGAAACGCAGCATATAATTAATCCTCAAGCAAACTGACTTTCGCGCGGGTATGATTATAAAAACGGTGCGCCTAGTTGTAACACGTAGACGCATTAGGTATTCTGCAGTGTACTTTATACTAGGGCGTCTGGCAAGGCGGCAGGGGGTAGTAAGCCTTATTTGAGCCGAGCGCGCGTGACGAGAAACTGGAAACTGAACTTGTGTGTCGTGTCGCGTCTTGTCGCCCGAATTCTCATCAAATCATCCCGCGACAATGTCGCGCCAAATCCCAACACGGGATCAAAAGATATTAGAGCCAAATTGAACTCGAGCTGATGGTGATACCTAATTGCATACGTATGCCTAAAATTTTAACACATTAACGTCCAATTTCTGTGTTATTTCAACGTTTTTGAGAGATTTAAATGTAACATATTATTTTTAATAACATACTTTTTCTGGCTCTACAAAATCATCAGTTCTAAAACTTTTTCTGAAAGTATGTAAAACGAACATCATCACCGCGTTAATAGACCGGACTTAGAATACGGTAAAATTTTAATATAAGATAATCTAAACATTAAAATCATATTATTATACATCCATACATACTATCACGCCACTGTCCCATAAGGGAAGGCAGAGACTATGGATTGCCAGTTTGCTCGATTCTGGCACATTACTTTCGCTTCCTCTACCTTCATCAATCTTTTCATGCACTCCCGCCGGTTAAGGGTACTTTATATATATTATATTTACTTTATATTATTATACATATTCTGCACAATTAAGTCAATGCGTTTACATAAACGTTATACAAACAATTTTAATTCACAAGTGCTTCCTAATCTTGTAATAAGTTTGTGCAAATCAATCGTGATTGCCCACAAGAATTGGATTACAAAGTTTTATATAAATTAATGTTACTCCAGCCAAGAATAATAGGAGGTAAAAACAAACAACTTATACTACAAAATTAGTTGGGTAAAGTCGTTCACTTAAAAAAGCCGTAGCGACACCTGTTAGACGACGGTTTTAAATTATCGCTACGGATAAAAAGTGACTGGATAACAGAATGAGATCCTCCGAAGGCGACTGCTGCCCTCACGAATCATTAATTTTAATTCGTACCCCGTGACGACAGTCTCTTTAATGAATTATTGGGAATCGCTGGAGTGGCCCGCCTTCCCACCCCGCAGACATCCTACAGTTTTTTTGGGTCTCAGTATAATGTGAAAAAATGTTACGCTGCTTCGCTGCATACTAATTGCTTGTTGTGCTTCTTTTTAAGTAATATTCAGAAGTTACCGAGCGGAACTTCGCCAGCACGAGACAAGATTAACAACTTTCACCCCTGATCGATCACTTAACATCGCTATTTTTATAAGCTTCTATTTCAAACCACTTTTATTCGTAAAATATTAAAAGGGACGAAAATAAGCGGTGAAAACTTAGAGGAGTAAGCTGCTTGTCATGCACTAAATCTTTACATATTTTAATGGCGTCTCATTCTTATTCCGAGTAAAGTTGCAGGGGAAGGACATCAGAAATGGTACCGCATACCAATAACAACGCTTTCCGTTATCGGAATAATCATGATTAGTATATAATCAAAGTCCGTATATACAATCGGCCGACCTAGATTTCGGTACATTTCAGGAATTCAGCGGCGCAATAGTCTCGCTGGGTATATTGTCTTATACGTGCGAACGTTGTTATGCGTCGAGCAGCCAGGGGCATGAAACTTGTATTTTTTAAACTTTTGCCTTCCAGTAAGCCGGAGTAGGAAAGTTACAATTGTATTCCCCTCCACCCCGTTCAATATGTGACCTGCTTATTTATTGGAGAAGCGTCGGCAGAGTTCTCAGACAATATGTCGCGACTCGCAAGCCACTCGAAACAAACGCACGTCGAACCGAAGACTTTAACAAAACACAATTTACCCGGCGCACAAAATAACACGTTGGCTACCTATTTAGGTTATATCGGGTCGAGTTAGGAATGCTATGGCTCATTACAACTCAATAGTTTTGTATTTTTATACGTAGACAGTAGATGGGATTCCGAAGTGGTACATCGGTCCATGTGGGAGACTAGCCGCTCAGTATTCAGAGCGCAACCGTCATTAGCCGAGCCAGACGTTGGATTTCCCGAAGCAGCTCGAATGTACCTACTCTAGACCTGCTGAATAATGATGATATCGGGTAAACCAAACGTACAGTTCATTTTAGACCTATTTTTCTAGTTCTTTCAGAGAGTTACGGTACTCGGCTAGACTTTGTGAAACTGCTTCGAGTAGCAAATAAACTAGATTCAAGTATAAGGGTAAATATCAGCTAATCGTCGATAGTTTTGTGGATAAGCAATTGTAAGTAAATCTGTGGAAATCAAAATGCCTCATGCATTTAACTTTCGCTGTTGTTTTAAGGAATGCTGAAATTTAAATACAGAATCCATTTTGTGTTCAAATGAGTTTTCGGAATAGCCAATTAGTTGTTAGCGCCCGGCCGCCCTCGTTCGCTTTCATTAGGCTATATAGTTTCCCAAATATCTGAGCCCCTCAAAGATATATCTTTCAGTTGCTTTTCCATTTTCTTCTAACAGTTTGCTTATGCGGCGGGCGGGGAACAACTCAGTTGTAAAATTTTAGTGGTGTTTCGCGGTTTGTTCAACGCCCCGAGCGGCTAGTACACCTCTGCAGTATTTTTCTTCTAAAATATCTTAAATTCTTCTATAATTAACTATTAAATTGTTTACTTCGTTTTAAAATTCAGCTTTAAATAATAATGTTCAACACATTTTCATTGAACTGTTTGTTGTTTTCGTGAGAACATAACTCTGGTGACATTTTAAATTAAAGATTTTACTTTAATGCTATAAAATTTAAAAAAATATCAAGGCAATTGGTGTTTTTGTAGTATCTTATTACATCGACATAGATATTATTTGTTTTCTAAATTTGTTAAATTGAAAACTATCAAAGAACTTCTAATCGACGTGTATTGGTAAATTAACTATGTATATTGTAATATACTATATATTGTAATATACTATGTATAATATAAGTACTTGAGCTTTCTTCAGTCGATCTTTATTCTTTACTCATCATCAAGATAATAAATATAATATCCCTACACTATTGGAAAGTTAAGACAATGATCATTAATTCGTTCATTTTGCACAAGAGTCCAGACAAAGGAAATACTTAACACATTGCCTGTCGTCTTCTCTTATATATATTTGCTTTTATAATTGATTAAAATTTCTTAATAAATATATTTAAAGATATAAATCAAAGCACATCTTAAATAGACATAGAAGTGGAATCTCATAAGACTGAATGATTCTTTTAAAAAATTTTAGCATGATATATACTCATTTTAAAAATATAATTAATCCTGTAGGGCGTATAAACACGTATAGACTGTGAATATGAGCCCTTTGGGACCTCCAGCCTAAACCATCTTGCCTCCGGGCCAAGGGCAAATATACTTGTAGCTCGCAGAAAGGTACTTTATAAAACATATATGAAATTATACAGGGTTTGTGACATTGCGTTAATAAATGAAACCACATACCTACTCATCCTTGCTTCTGCTATCGTTATAGCAAAAATCATCCATGAAAAACTAATATTTTCATCAGAAATCTCAATTTAATTTTATTGTTTTTTTTTAGTTCAGTGCGAGTGTGGCATGTCCGTGAATGTTTTTCTGAATGTAAGTGCTAGATCCGCTGCGGCGAATCTTCTTAGAGAAGTAGTAATGGCATTAGGGCGTGTAAACTTTAAGTTACTTTTTATTGATATTTATTTTGTTCGAAACTTACACTTTTATATTTTACATCTATGGTTAAAATAACTTAATGGAAAATGTTATTTTGAAGGAGATAAGTATGTGGTTTCATTTAGTAACGCAATGTCAAAATTACCCTGTATAATATTTAACAGTTTTACTACATAAGAAACAAACATGCGTACAAAAATTATGGCAACGAAGATGAATGTCAAAATTAAATTTTGATTTGTCATAAACCTTCTTCACTAACAAATTTAATTACAATCAAACCGTTACCAAAAGCTACGAGATATTTATCCAAAAGCAACTCTTTAAAACGTGCAATTCCTTTCTTGTTTCATAACGCAATCTTCTCGGCTTCTTATCTAACAACGAACATATCTCGCCCCCGCTCTCGAGGAAAATCATCCAATATAAAATCGGTTTAATTTGCGCTTTTCGCACTCAATGGGATGGAATAATATCGGGCAATTTGGTTACCGCTGGCATAAATATGGCGGGCCGCTCTGTAATTGTAACGCTGGCAATTCGCGCCTCGTAACGACCGGGAGGAGAAAACTTCGTCAGTTTGAGAGCTCGATGGACCGGCGGCGCGGCGCGGCGGGCGAAGACGCCAGGCGGTTAGCGCCGCCGAGTCGGCCCCGCTCGAGACACGCTCGATGCAGCTCCGTCACTGCTCTTGACCCCGATAATCGAAAAACTTCATGGTCTGTTTTGTATGAAAACGAAGGACATAAAATTATTTGAAATTACTATGTATGTGGGACTCGAAATACTTTTTGGCATGAGGTGGATTTCTTTGTATTTTAACATCTACAGTTAGTGAACATAGTATCTATAAAGTATGGTGAAATACTAGCAAACAAAAGATATAAAGAAAACTATCATTACAATCAATTGGTTGTGTAAACAAATCCCGCATGAAATACGTAACATATCGTTTTGTTTACAACATATCCGTAATACGAACAAATATTAGCATCGTTTGAGAAACAAAACACAAATAGATCACGTAGGGCAATCATACGGAAATCATTGAAGTTCTTTATTTGATAGCAGCATGAGTAACAACGCGAGGAGCAATTTTCTCATTACGCATGACAGAATAGGGAGCAGACAGTCGACACACACAAGACGCAGCAATACACAATGGCCAGTACTTTCCCTCTCAGATTACAAGCGCGACGCTACAAAACAGATCCTGTTGATACAGCCAGCACAAAAGTAATTACCAGGACGGGCCTCTTCTTTGCTCCTTTGCTTAACGTAATAGAATAACGAATGTCATTTTCTTTTACTCTGACCCTTCCGTGGTTCGCGCGGGGAATGCAAAATTCCCGAAATTAGAGTGAATAAACCTGCGTTGTAATTAAAGTCGGGTGCCGAGCGCGCAGGGAGCGTTGGCCGCCCATCTTTCTTGGCTGGCCTACGAATTAAGCACCGAATTGCTTTAGTAATTCGAAGTATATATTCCTTGCTCTCTGTTAAAAGTAAATCACTTTTACTGTCTCGATTTTCGCCACTTAACTCCCTAATCTTCTAATATCGCTTTTCTTTGCATTCAAGTATGTAAATTGGGACGCGTAGCTTCTATAAATTAATCATAATATGTCTTGAATATTGCTCAACAATTCGCCGGTCATATTTAACGCATGGACTCACGCCAAGTTTAAAAACTTTCGAAATCACAATTTCAGTGACCATTTATCTTTATTTAAAACAGTCCATACATCATGATTAATTATAATCGTCTTTGGTGAAATATAAAAAGTATATGAACTAGATACATTTCGCCAAGACGATATACACACCGATCATTTGAACAAACTACAAAACCAACTGAAGCTTAAATTAAATTACAAAATACAAATACAAAATGATCTAATGAATTTCGCACCGCAAAGACGAAATTTCTATACTTAAATATACAAGTAAATAACAAAGACGTAAATGAAGTTGAGGGAGTGTTTATTAAAGTACAATGTACTGACGTTTTAGTTAAAATAGTCGCCATCGACAATCAAGTGAAGCAACAGTTAAACTAGGAACGGCCCTCGACCACTTCCAACCAGCACCGCAGCCGCCCAAACTCGAGCAAACACTCGCCAATTGCCCTAGTGATGTCTTAGACGTTGAGAGATATCGATAATTCTCGGTATGATCGATATCAGAAATGTATGTGTAAACATTATTATACTTCGAGACTTTACAGACGAAGTGCCATTTTTAAACTCTATATGATATTTTCAATACATAAGATTTGACTTAATGGTACGTCAAAAAAAACTACTGAAGATAAATAAGAGCTTTTTGCCGCTCGCTTGATGATAACGACTTCCCTGTATAGAGTGACATCACTTGAACTTTGAATTACAAAGCACTAGACTAGCACTATTGACAGCCTGAGGGATTACATTTTGTCTCATAATATCTAACTATAATTATATTGGTTTCTACTAGTTCAAGCCGGCCATAACAGTGCTTGCATAATGCTTTGTGGAAAAAATACAAATATTTACATTTCCCTAAAACAATAATTTTATAATCGATTGATCAAATCGAATAATTTCCCGAATGGAAACGTGACAAAAATATACTAAGCAACATAGGTTTATTTTTAATTGTTTCTATTCTTACTATAACTTCTACACCTTATTATAAGCCTCTTATTACCGTCTCAAAAATCGATAAGTAACCCCACCCCTAGCAACAGTAGGATGGTAACAGTTTGCAGAACGGCTGATTGCTTTGATAATCGCCGGCTGAGGCATTACAAATGACGCAAGAACATTGTCTTGAACAGCCCCCACAAGAACTACCCGTTCCACTACAAGACACATTACAAACAGAATACTCTTTGATATTTTACAGTTTTATTTAGTTCATTGGAATTTATTGAACTGATGAAACTTTTGCAGTAAAAATTAAATAAAACTTATATTTTTGAAACGGGATGTTAGCTAGCTTTTTCTCGTGTCCCTGCCCATCTCATAGTGCTTTCGCTGCATAAAATTCCTAAATGAGCTTTTTGGAAATGAATAACGCCTATAAATTTAAATCACTTGCCTTTCTATATACCATTAAGTTTCTCCTTAAATATTGTTACTGCGCACTAGGTACCAAATGATAATAGTCTAGACCGATATTGAAAAATTAACACCAAATATATTTATTCTTGGTTACAGTTTGTAATGCAATGCAATGCAATGGAATCAGCCCTGTATTATATACTGCCCACTGCTGAGCATGGGCCTCCTCTACTATTGAGAGGGGTTAGGCCTTAGCCAACACGCTGGCCTAGTGCGGGTTGGCAGACTTCACACACCGTCAAAATTCTTATGGAGAATTCTCAGGTATGTAGGTTTCCTCATGATGTTTTCCTTCACCGTTAAAGTGAACGATAATTGATAAACAATACACACGTAACTTCGAAAAGCCAGAGGTGTGTGCCTTGGGCTTTGAACCTCCGGACGTTGCCTCGGCAGACCGTTCCAGTCCCAACTAGGCTCAGGGGCGGATTTCCCTAAAGGCCGAGTAGGCCCGGGCCTAGGGCGGCAAAATTTGCTCGTGTTTGCGACGGGTGAAAAATTTTTTACGGTGGAAATTGAACAAGGACTCGTTGAACGCTCTGGCTATATAATAAGTATCTGAAATACACTGATTGAGATAATTAAATCATTTACTGACTATCGTTTTTTTTTCATTTTAATTTAATTTCTATAGTTCATTTAATTTTTGGTGCTTTACAGCACATAGGGCGGCAATCTTTCGAAGGCCTAGGGCAGCCAACGTATCAAATCCGCCCCTGACTAGGTTATCGTCCACTGGTCACTGGTTACAGTTTAGATCCACTCAAAGTTGCCGAAAGCGAGTTGGCAGGTATGCCTTGCAAGTTTAACTGCGGCTGCGCTTCGGGCTAAATGTGGGATTAGTGACGACAGAGTGCAGACAATCTTGCTATTAAGTTATTACAATATGATTTATCAAGACTATGCTGTGTAACTGATGGAATTTATTACGCTTAGGATATGTACTTTAGATTATCCTTTCGTTTCTCATATAACAAGGAACTACGTTTAGAAAGAAACACCTATGTAAAATTTTATAGGTCTAAGTTACCTGTTTCGCTGATGAATTTGTATATTAAAATGCACTAAATTTTAGACTTAATCCGTATCTATACTAATATTATAAAGCTGAAGAGTTTGTTTGTTTGTTTGAACGCGCTAATCTCAGGAATTACTGGACCGATTTTGAAAATTCTTTCACTAATAGCAAGCTACATTATTCCTGAGTGCTATGTGCTGTTACTTTTTATCCTGGAAAAACTTTTACATGCGGGCGGAGCCGCGCGCAATGCTAGTGAAATATAAAAATAATTTCACATCTCAAAGTGCAAGTTTTTCATGGCGAGTAATTCTTATGGACTTAAAATATTGAAGACCTCTTCATTACAAAAAATTAGCAATTCAAAATCTTTAGAATGTAATCAGACTTTTATTTGAATTCAGGTCTTATAGCTTACAGCTTAGAATAAATTTCTTATATAAATGTTTCTTTAAAGATAGATAGACTTATCTAAGATCGACCGGAGGATGTAATGTCACTTAGATGAGTGTCCAAAGGCAAATATAGCCACGAGAATCGTGTACGATATAATCTAACTACCGGGGAACATAATCATCATTCGAACTCCACAAGGAATTATATAGGTCAGTAATTAAGAACAAACTGGAGTTCCAGAATATTCGAGAGTTTGATCTGATATCGCGTAGGTACTTTCTCTATGTGCGAGTACTTTACATCTCAAACTAGATTACATTACAACTTCGAACTAAGGTATGAATATTTAGTTGTAAACAGTAACAGTATTAGAAAGGTGTTTTAGATAAATTGTAAATTCAGTTTATTTTTAATGATATATAATATGGAGTTGTAATAGATGCCTATTGAGTTTTTTTTATATTCAATTTTCATCTATCTATACTAATATTATAAAGAGGAAAGATTTGATTGTTTGTTTGTTTGTAATGGATAAACTCAAAAACTACTGGACCGATTTTGAAAATTCTTTCACTTATAGCTATATTACTCCTGTCCTGAGTGCTATAGGCTACTTTTTATCCCGGGAAAATATTTTTATCTCGGTAAAACCTTTTTACGCGGGCGGAGCCGCGAGCAGAAGCCTAGTATTTAATATATAGATATCGTATATGTCCCTGTATTTTTATACACACATCCCAGTCAACGTTAACACGATTGAATACGTAGAAAGATTTGCACTAGACGTCCGATGCCTTTCCTACTACGAGTTTGTTTATCCGTAGAAGACTTATCTATAAAGTTATATACAACGTCAATCCAATACGAGCATATCATTTAGATAAGCTATCTGAACCTGCTTTCTTACTGTAATTTAAATTTCGAATGTTATAGTCAAATGATATAACAAACGGTTTTCATACATTTAAACATTGGATTTGCAGTGACCAGCCAGCGACATCCGGACAATGCAAAATAACTTACAAATGAAATTCAGTTTTGAAGCGGCAGTGTGAACTGGTAGAGTAAACTACATTTGCCAACTTACTAACACGCCAATCGAAAAATAGAAAGTTCCTCTCCAGGACCAAAATCGAGACTAACTAAGTAACCGGCATTCTTCGAACTTTAGGTGAGAGTTGTTTCTTTGCGAAATTTATTTAGTTTCGTTTGTTTGTTCAGCTATTGTTTTAGAAAACGCGGCCATTTATTCCACCTGTTTAGATTTCAGTTTCAGTCATGAACATACTTGCAATCGCAGTGCATAGAATTGACTACGTTTTCTCAATACTAATAATATCAATTTAAAGGTTTGTTAAGAGTTTAGAATATTTTTAGAAGTAACGCCATAAACTGCTAAATGGATTTGAATACAATTTGGCTCACTCGTAAACCGAGTAAGCCAAATAGGACTAATTTCTATTCCGATAATGTGCACAAGGAAAAACTAATAATAATGTGCGCGGCGTGCGAAATTCAAATAATTAGCGTTCCACGTGGTAGTAAATTAATATCTCTTATAAATAAGGGCCTAGAAGTGTGTCAAGAAACCTAAATATTTTTATCTGAACTTTCCTTTTACTAAATACCGTACCAAAATACAATTATTATTATAACGAAAAACAAACTTCTTCCAAACACGCGACTTAAAAACGAAACATAGTTTAAATCACTTAATTTCATTACATTAAAAGTGCCACTTGACAAAAAGTGATGAAATGAATTTTCAAAACAATAATAGAAGTGGGCCTTAAGACGTAATGTAAACAGGCGATGGATTCGTGTAAACACGGACATTCCATCCAGACGGTTTACACGCCCGAGGTCATACAAGTTTCATTACCAATAGCTCCGACCTCATAACTTATTCAGTTAGGGCCAGGTAACGCGTTTTAACATTCAATTTGCTACCTGAAGAAACGTTATGGCCGGGGTAAACGTGCGTGTGCGACAGGCTAGCGTTATCCAATGCGCTAGCGTCTGAGGTATTAAAAATACACTTAACTAGCTTTTGATCGCGGCTTCTGTCTGTTCTGTTTGGATGATCTACTGCAGCTATATCTCAATCAACCGTCATTTCTGCTTGGAAGTTGATTTTCGTAATATTCTTTTCTGATTATTCTATATTTAGTATAAAACTACCCTTTCTATACTAAAGTAGGTAAGGTATACCCTATAAGGAACTAGACAGGTTCTAAGTTTTTAAGCTTAGCAGTTCCAGATATTTCAATATTAGTTTATCACTGAGTACATAGTATTAATGTTACTGTTTCTGTAACTTGTGGTATCATTATTCATACTGTACGATTTAAAATTTATGAGCGTGCGTTAATCTAAGGTGTAAAACCGAGGCGACCATAAGAAAGCAACATAATGAAACATGGTAAGTCCACAAACACGTTGACGAGTATATAGCTACGTTTACCCACAGGACTTAGGTAATAAAACAAGAAAGTAGTTTTAAGGAAGCCCGCGACAGCCATTGCGGCCCCTATATTACCCGCTGCAAAACCCTCCTTATTACATGAGACAAACAAGTTATTCGTTTCAAATTGAAAACTTTCCACCCCACTAGCCATGCTGGGGCTGCGGACCATAAATTCCCGCCAATTTTGTTTTATTTCGCGATGCAGGCACGGTAATAAAAGTAAGCTGGACGTGAGACAAAGCCTCTAGCCGGGATTACGTGGCCATCGCAATGGATCACTGCAGCCTGTGATATGGTGTCTAAACAACGGTACCTGACCTGGACCCGCCCGCGTAATTCACTATCCGACCACAACGTTTAATGCCCTAAACGACTTTGTTATGGTCACGAACGCAACCAAACATGTTATTCGTTTTGTACAGTTTAACGCGTGTCTGAAACCTATCGATGCAGCTTTGCGCGTACCAACTTTGTGGTTTAACCGCAACGCTATTAGTTATCGAAATACGCTTTATTTGGTACAGGGAATGCTCATGTATTCTAACAATGGATTTTCAGATTTCCAACAATTGGTTTGACTAAATATGTACTTAAAGGCGCGGAGTATGAAGAGTTGGGTATCTTCGGTTCTCATCTGTTCTATTACTGGCAATGGCAGGAGGTCGCATGTGTGAACTTTGTTCCGCACTCATTGTTCTATTATAATCGGTTCTACACGAAACGTGTCGTGTAAGCACAAGTGTAAGCCAACAGCGTCGGAACATTGCTGTTTCTTTTATTTTAAACGAAGAGTTTCTCCCAGATTTTTCGAAGAGAGCAAATCTTGCCTGGAAATAGTATTCGCAGCCAAGTTTTAGTATACAACCAATAACATCTCTGCAGACTTAATTAAGTATGTCCATAGATACCCGCATACTCCAAGAAGTGCCAGGTGAAAGCGAGCTCTTTTTACGATGGCTAAAATAAAATCACCACGCTTGAGTGAGGAGAGTTCTGATGCAACCACTACAATGATGCAGATGACACGAATATATACCTTAATACCGGTACACAAGACATACGATCGCTTCAGAAATTCTTTCTTGTGAACAAAACAATGCCTGGTTTACGGATAGGATTGCAAACAGTTGCTAGCCGTGTCCAAGGGTTATGATCCGACGTTTCAGCAACACGCCAAATTTGGTCCCCACATAAAAATAAAAAGTAAACTACTCCGGTATAACACGTACCTACTGGAAACTTTATTTATCGCAAACAACGTCTTGCGAGCAGAAGGTGAATGCTTTTTTAAATAAAAAGCAACTGTTTTTCTCGTTTTATATGCAATGAGAAACGGAGATCAACACCATTAGTTTCCATTACGGATCACGTAACACCTAAAACAATAAACCCTCTAATACTTAATGTGCGGTAAGAAAGAGCGTGGGAGCCAATTAATTTTTGCTGAAACCACGGTTTATGTTTTCCCGGATAAATAAGGAGATTTAGCGGCGTCGCACAGAGCGGGCTCATAAAATAGCTAACTCGCAACGGGCCACGGCCAGTCGTAACTAAAGATTCTCGATTGAATAAACGTTATAGGTATTTCTAACTTTCTCACTCAGACTTTACTTTTGACATAATATATTTTACTTGTGAATTGATAAATGAGGAACTCACTTACATTTAGTTGGGAGGATCGTAAAAGTGATGGCTCCCTAGTGCACGTGACGAACAGTGCATAAAATTGCACCGTATCGGAGTCATTGCGCTGCATTTTATTTTCCCTGTGTGGGCAAAGAGGCCGGGCGATGACTAAATAATGACCAGGATAACGCAGTTTTATTGCCGCCTCCGTGTTGCGAATATATAAATGAACCCTCGAGGGAGTGTTAAAGACGCCGCCAAGAACTCCTGTCGAAACAAGTCGGGCTCAGAGAAATGGCGCCGTAAACCTCCCCATCCGCTGAGACGTCATTTTGCTCTCTCTACAAAAATATTCTACGAACACAAAAACATAATAAGAATTGAATACTTTGTTACAACTATCTCATTTGACAAGCATAATATATTACCAACCAAATGGTGGAAGTATCTCTTAACGTAACAAAACATGTCGGTATGACATTAATTAAAGTTTAAGATATAGATTACTCATTAAAATTTGGGTGTAAATAAAATGTTTACAAAAAAGGACAGCAGCAAAGAAAACTTTAAAAATGATTCTAAGAGCAGCGCTACACAACAAACGGAAGTAAGCATATTTTATGTATACAATTATGCCAGTTTTGCTCAGCTCCAGTTCAAATGTGTTAAAATATTAAAACTTTAATTGTATTCCACCGTCCGACTCCATAGCCGTAAAGAAGCCGGCGAAGCGCTCCGTTGATACACTATTAATGCAATTGTTCGAAAACAGCGCGGGGCAATAAAATTTAGCCTTCAGGTAGAATATTTCGCCCCACTTCGCAGTCGTGGCCATAATTTTTCGCATTGCGGATTTCAAGTGAACGTATTTCTCATTACCTATTTTATATTACGGTTTCATGACAGCGGGTCCATTTTTAACGAGATTGTCTAAATAAGATTCCCTGATATTTGAATTACATAATGTTTTGAGTGCGAGTAGGACTTGTTACTTGTATACTAGGAAAGATCATTACCATTAGATGTTTTCTATTTATATTTGTAGGTTTTGGAATTCAATTTTCTTTTGCAGACGATTGTGTAAATGCATATATACCGTTGTTGTGAAGCGAAAATAAAAATTAAATTCGTCTCATTAAAAAATTTAAAATTAGTCTTATTATAATATTGAAATTAAATTTAGCTATACAAACACATACTGAAAACGTATGCTGATCTCACTTATGAGGCGGTGAGAGACATAATAACATGTAATCCAGTGATTAGCTATAAAAAATTTGCGTATTTAATCTCCAATCACAAGTTTTATATCAAACTAGACATCTGCTCGCGGCTTCGCCCGCGTGAAAAAGTTTTTCCGGGATAAAAATATTTTCCCGGTATAAAAAGTAGCCTATGTGTTAATCCAGGATATGATCTACCCCTGTGCCAAATTTCATAGAAATCCGTTCAGTAGTTTTTGAGTGTATTCGTTACATACTTACATACAAATCTTTCCTCTTTATAATATTAGTATAGATTAAATGAATAAGTATTAATTGCTACTGATTAAGGAAAAGGTAAAAAAAATCACAAGTCATGACGTAAAGATGATAATTTATTTATAACAGCTCAATATTATGTCAAATTTAGTTCCCTTAACCTACGTCTACGTGACTATTAAAATAATTAATTATGTACAAAGAGCATTAATACTAGATAACATTGTAATAATATAAGGTCGCATAAAATAATGACTGAAATTATAGTACCATAAAATATAATACATTTCATACAATGTTTTATCACATTCCTCGAAAATATCGTAAAATTTTCTATTGCAATACTTTGGCTATATCTTATTTATAACCTGTAGAGTCTTATTCCCACCGTTCCTGTATTCAATAAATTTTAAAAATGTTTTGAGACCGTAAATCGATGAGAGTTATATTATATATTATCTTTGGATTGCTTAAAAACATTTGTTCTATTTCAATATTTTAGACATCCTGAACTAAGCGGGTAGGCGGCCAGTAATAACTTTCTGTGAGTTATGTTTACCAAATGAGATAAAACAGACATTCGACACAGTCTTGAGGTTCAAATCCCACGGTAGTGATGAAAATTGGTGGTGCAATGGAGAGTACTTGATTGATTGTACCGGTTGAGACATTTGTACCGAGTTCTGTGTACAGCATGAATAGACCAGAACGATCACTATCTTACAAAAAAGATGATTGACTGTAGACTTCATACAAGGGGATGATCGAAACAAAAATCTTATTTTTTTTAATTCATATCTTATTTCGACCATTACAAATCTAGCCGAGCCGTTTTTTGTCGACCTGATTAATCTGATATTCAGCAGTCAATATAACTTGAAGTTCGAAGCACAAGTACTACATACTTTTAGTTGTCATCTAGAAAATGTATGCAGATGTTATTTGTATCAAAAATAACGCAACAAGCTGTTCCTTAATATAATTATTCTGCGCAAAGACCCAAAGTCTTGTCTTGTAACAATGAACCTAGGGTAAATGCAAGCGAAGTTCGCTTCAAACCTAAAACAAAGTGTGCATCGAACTCGCAAATTTTTAACAATGTTGATGTATGTACTGTTACACCGAAACGCTAATAAACTAGAATTTTAGAGGCAAACTCCTTGCACAGATGTTATCTTACAGAGCGCTAAGATTTTGTTACAGAACTGCCACTTTGAGGGAAGGAGAAAACTAAATGTAAAGAATATCTAAGTACACTTTTTAACTATATTGTATTCGGTGTAATTGTCAGATCTTGCTGATGATTTCCATGTATGTTTTTCTTTCCCGGAACATAATATTTTTAATTTACTCATCTATCCATCTACATTACATTTACACCCCTCAAATTGTAATTTTTACCCACTCTTAAAACATTTTATACATTAAAGTTTCATCCAAATACGAACAAAATCAATTCGTACGATAATCGCATACAACTGAAATCAAAGGATTATTTAAATTACTACGCAGAATAAAGGGTACGTTTAGAATTTCAGATTAACTTTCACCGGCAAATCGATGGATTAATCGTTCGAGCAGTCCAATGTCAGCAACACATTGTAATTGTACGTGTGGGCCTACAACCGATCCGGTCTGCTCAGCTCAGATATCTAATCCTGTGGGATTCAGAAACCACAAGACTAATCAACACGTCTAACTTTGATAACGAATGCTATCACTAGAAAGCAATCGCGAAGCATTAGCCTCGTCTTGGAAACTGGCCGCCTTCCTTTTGATTGTTGATATAAGCGTAATTACGAGCAAAGTTCTTGATTTAGTCCGATTTTTTATTGATGTAAAGATAGGTACAGAGCAAGCGGAGCTCAATGTAAATATTAAAAATCTCGATCTGCTTGCTCTACGTGTTATCTGTGTAATGTTGTATTTCAATGCAATAGAGCTGATTTTTCAATAGTCACATAATAGTTATTCGTGTAATAAATTATAACCTGACTAAATATGGAAGATACCATTGAACTTTTTTATCGTCACAGATATAATTTTTATTTGTTCATTTTGTGTTTTATTTTATGAATAACTTTTATCTGATGACTACAAAATCTCCACTAAAAATTTTGATGTGGTTAAGTCCTCTTCGCTGATTTCCGCTTGCCCTGCACTAACCATGTACTCACGCCACACTCATGACTCTCATTCCTCTATGTGAATATGTCATGTTATAACAAAAAATACACTACTATACTATAATTTGTTGCGTAATCATTCGCAATACCAAGTGGTTCTGCGAATTTTTTTATCACCGGATGATCGACGTACTTCACCCGGCACGCCTCGCAATGAATTATCTGTAATTAAAGATTTTTTTATTAATTAAAATTCAATTTACATTTAAAATGTATGAGCAGAAGTAACTTGTAATGAAATAAAGGTAAATGAAAAGTAAAAGAAAAATGCGAGGGAAATACCACAACCAAAATAAAAACTATATAGGTAGGTACCAACAGACAACAAATAACCTATAATTTAAAAAAAGAAAGAAAATTTCTTAACACTTATAAATAATTATGTTAAATCTATTAAAACCCTTCTATATCTTGTGTCAGTAGATGCATACACTTCTACAATACAGAAAACACTCAATTAATCGAGCAAACAAAGATTATATTTACATCTACCTAAAACATAAAACCTAAAACCACCGATCACCCAATTACGTAGTCTAAAGGTACTCCATGCAAACATAAATCTAACGGTGTTAATGTAATAGTAATCTTGTTCCTATTAATTTATTAATATAGTTAACAGCTGCATTGACAATAATAATACATTTTATGAAACTTATCAAAACCCTTCTATCGACATCCATTACTTTACTGAAGCTACATCAATCAGAGTGATTGCTAACGGAACACCATTTTATGTAACTTTCCCTGCATACAATACGCAATCCCACGAGGTATGCTGAATAACCATGAAAAAGCTATTGTTCGCACTGGTCAGTATTAAAATATTCTGCAGATAAACATAAAGTGTCATAAATCAGCAGCAAAACAACCACAAGCGAAGACACATAATAGAAGCTGTGTAAACATGATTGTAAAATATTTGGAAGCGTGCCTAAATTTTACTGACCTACAAAGCAATTCATTGATGCAACTTCACGACTACGAAACCACCTAACAGACCTGGAGGAGAGATGGTATGTTCAGGTAACTCTTCGACAACTTTCAAAAAGTTAAATCTAGCAGTCATATCACTATTGGACGTTTGAAAATTATTTCAAAAGTTTTCAACATTATCCAAGTTTTGTGCCGAATGAAACCTTAATGTCTATGTCATTAAGGGTGAAAAATTGTTTCAAGAACATAAATAACCATTAATCATAAAGAGTATAAAAAGCAAAAGTCAATGTATGTGCCCAGTGCATGTGCAATTAAGTACTTTCAACACAAGAGTCTAAAACTAACCACGCCTGTATGGCATCAATTCAACACTGAATCTAGAATTATAAATATGATTATGCGTATTTACACAAATTGATTAATAATGTTATTCAACATTAAAGTAATTTACTTCATATTATAACCAAGCAAATAATTAAAGCAGTGCATACTATTATTAAATATCACTTACATTTATCGTCATTTCGTTCGGACTCATTAGAATTCTGGCTATCCATGGATGTCGTAGATATTCTCTTACTACGCAGTTTCTGCAAGAGTTCTGAAATAAAACAAAATAATATTGATTGGGACGAGTTCACAATAAGAATTATAAGAAGACGCTGCATTAAAATGCAGAACTGGTTTCAAGCAGGTCGACCTAAAGTAACGGATGTGTTGTGTCTGCGATATTGCAAACGTATTTTAAGAACAAAGAATATCCATTACGTATTAAATATTTTTTGTAAGACGACCACGGAATTTACAACTTTTTGGCATTATTTTTTGATTACAACATATTAATTGAGGGAAAAAAAAGTTTTGATAATGTAATTGACCCTAGATATATGTGACTAGCATTGCGCGCGGCTCCGCCCGCGTGGAAAAGATTTTCCGGGATAAAAACTAACCTATAGCACTTAGGAGTAAGGTAGCTTCCTATTAGTGAAAGAATTTTCAAAATCGGTCCAGTAGTTCCTGAGATTAGCGCGTTCAAACAAACAAACTCTTCAGTTTTATATATTAGTATAGATGTGATGTATGCTAAGTATCAAATTATAATTCTAGAATCTAACTAGGAGAATACAACATACGGAACATAGCTTCGCAGAATTGCTTTGGGTAAAATAAGGACCTACTCCATAATATTTATACTATGTCCTAGGCTCAATTGCAAAACAATCCAATTTAAACACCTATCAGCAATGCTTTTTATTATTTTCGTGTTATTTTGTTATATAGTTCTGGAAACGCTGATAGGTGTGTCGGCGAATTGAGAGCTGCAAAAGATTCAATCCTCATATCTTTTTCGGTATTTGCAAGATTTTCAAATTCAAAATTCAGTTTACTTGACGATCGCATTTTGTACGGCTTTACGTGCCACAAAAAGTCAAGATGTTAGGAAATAAACCCAATAAAACCGACGTGTGATTTTCAATCGAAAAGGAGATATTCTTATATAAATGTATGAGAAATTAACGCCATTATACATTCGAAATAACAAACCTTCAAAAACCATGGCATAATATTATGTAAACGACGCGATACTTCAAATGGATGATGACAATATTCAACGATAATGTACCAACATGTAAGTTGAGGAAGTGTAGGTATATACAAATCAATTTGAAAAATCCAAATTCAAAACGCATAATTTTCAAACATTTCAAATGCCCTACTTTAAGTAGATACATTTCAGTATATACAAGACAAGACAAGACAACACAAGTATATACAAGATTTAGTCGAAGGTATTGTTCGTCTGTCGATATAATTATTAACACAGTTTCACCTGTAGGTGTTATCACGATGGAGCCGCACCTGACGAGGTGAGTTGATAAGCAACTGATAAAAACATTACATTCCAAGAATACATTTGCGACATATCTGCGTTGACGTGAATATTAAATTACGATTCATCGTTTTAAACGACATCGACTTTTAGGAAACGTATAAAAAGTATTATCTGGAAAAAGTATTGATTGTTCGACCAACTTCACAGCTATAAGTATATAAAGAACACTCATTGTTTTAGTGTTGAACAAGTCCTGTTTCCCATTTTCGTGGTATTACATTCACATTACCGTGAAATTTGTAAAAAATTATCCACTATATGTAAATTATGACTAATCCAAACGTCTTGGTATAGAACAAATAACTTCTAATATTGTACCAATAGTCTGCCGCACAATAAAACTGTCGGCAAGCGACGTCGACAGTATTGTTGGTAAACCGAAATACAATACTGGCGAAAATCGACTCAAGTACCTTCTGTCTACTGTACTTACTAACAACACAAACTACTGGATCTCTGCGCAAACTTAGTAAATCGCTTTGGAATTACGATTCAACTCGACCTTTCTATCTGGAGTACTATACATTTCTTATAATTTCGGTACAGAGGTTCTAAACTTCTTCCATGAAATAGTCCATTAAGTAGACGGCTGGACGCATGAATCACACACAAACCGCATTGTACAAAGTAAAACAAATTGTAATTCTGTTTAGTCAACAATCCATTGTAGCACTTGAGGAAATAGCAATTGTCACTAAACAGCATTAAGTAACAAAGAAACGCGTTACCAGAAAGATTTAAGCGCCAGTTTCGCCTTATCGGTGTAATCTAAGCGAGAAATGTGGCATTGTAACAGCGCGAGTTCAAACGATCGTAATTTCGTCGCAAGATTCCCTCGTGTTTCCATCTAATTATCTAAAAGAAGGTTGCTTAAACCCGATATTCGTTCCTACAAATGTAAAATACTGGAAAATACACGTGAGATAGCATCGCAATTGCGCGTGTGAAACTAGTTAATTTATATAATTCACCTAGTTCTGCTGGGACATGTGACATAAACGCACGAAAAATAGCAAACAAAGTGTCGGATACACATGCGATTTCATTTACAAAACAAAAGCGACGCCAAAGGAAAACGTCGGGCGCGGCGTGTTCCCACAGACGCATTGCACTGCACATGCAAGTGCCAACGATGTTCAATAAAAAACGCTGAGTCGTCGACCCCGAGTGCGTCACTCAATGATAAAGAACCTCGCTTCTTCCGTCACGTATAAATACGGGGAGCAGATGACGATCCATTAAAAAGTTTGTTCGTATTAACTATGCGGGAATTAGTTAGACTTGCGTGCCAGATGGACTCAATGAATTTCTTTGAACGGGGGAGAGGCCGCTATATTGTAATTACACTAGTCGGGAAGTCGGGGTATTCCTAAACGACTGTATTGCTTTACTTGAGATAAAAATAATGTTGGAGACATACATTTAGATAACTACATCCATTATGAATATTGATGGAGTTGCATCATTTGTGATTGAATGGGTACAAACATTTTATTGAAACAAACGTGGGTATGATAAGAGATGAGTGACATTGCATCTTCGCATTGGACATGCTTTGTAAATTGTGCTCTGCTTATTTCTATAATAACATTTACAAATAGAAACTGTATTCTGTTGTATGTGGACAAATTATCATAAATAATAATATAAATAAATGCAAATACAATATTCATGTCAACGTCATAACGAGAAATATATAAATCTGTATTCTAGTATGCAACACACGCAATTCGTATTTAAAAGTACATAATAACATACTCATTAGTCATCCGTCGTATTGTTTCAATGCACAATCCATATACTACTAAACATACGTGTCCTTTATACACACATATAGATTATAACCGGATGTCTATAATATGTCAGTTTGAATGAAAGTGAAAATTTACTGTTTGTAATAGTAAATGGTGAAAGACAAAAGGAAAGACAAATTAAAAGGTGGGAAGCTGATCTACCAAAAGGATGGAGAAGAATTACTCGCGACAGAGATCTGTGGAAGAAACTAGGGGAGGCCTATGTCGAAGGACAATCTGATCAAGAAACTGGTTGCTGAAGAATATGTGGTCACATTTTGAATTTATATTTTCGTTGTCAAATTAGATTTAAAATATTACATAAGTTAAAACTGTACTTACTATATATTGGTCAGTGAATAAAGGCTTTTATTATTATTTATTATTAACAGTAAATGGTATGACAAATACCATTTTTTATTTTACTTTCTATCGGGGTAAGGGAAATTTGATAAGTTCCTGATTCTAGAGTTTACTAGCTCTTGCTCTCTACACTGCCGCGATGAAAGTAAAAAATGTTTGTTCAAATATATGTCAAAAATATACATATATGTCAATTTAAGACTTTATCTATCAGTGTGCCAAATTTCATCCAAATCTATTAAGGTTTTTTCTAACATCTTGACACTTTCCTTTTTATAATATTAGAAGTAAGAGTGTACAGACAACATAACCTGAGAAGAACCCTGTTGTTTAAATTAGTAAATATTAAATACCCTCACCTTTCTTCTGCATTGCCTGTTCCCACAACAAGGACGTTATTTCTTCAACCCAAGCGTTTCTGATAGTGGGCTCCGTCGTCTCCAATTTATAGGACTTGAGGTTCCTCTTTTTGTACCATATGGTGAATTTATGCTGGTCTTGCTCCTTTGCAGTTATGCCCAAATCGTCAACGGAAATATGGTCTTTATAAATGAAATACTCCACTCGTGGTTGCTGTAATCCGAAAAATAAACTTATTAAAGGTTATACATATATTGTAGTATATATTGTAGCGTAGGTTTATTACGGTACGACTGCAATGCCGAGGTCTCGGGTTCGATCCCCGGGTCAGGCAAAGTGATATTGGGTTTTTCTACTCAGTATCAGCCCGGAGTCTGGAATTTCTGCCCGATATGGCGATGGGCTCGCCCCCCATCACATCATGGGACGGAATACGCACGGCGAAAAGTGGGTGCACTAGTTGCACCTCTACCTACCCCATCGGGGATAACGGGCGTGAGTGTGTATGTGTGTGTGTGTGTGTGTGTGATCTATATCGTTAGAATGAAACCAAAATGGTAGCAGTAACTTAAACAGGGATCTTATTACGTAAAGGCTCCAAATAAGAAAGAACGAGGTCCTTCGGTACCCAGACTTCACATAAATAACTTTGTATTATGTCCCATCCCAATGCGGTAATCGAAATTTTTACTTCTCTTGTCACGTTCTCCTCCTAAACTGTTAACCTTAGTATGTCGACGTTTGGTTTTGATATTGTATTACATGTTATTTCAACTATTTACTTCTAATCGGGGATAACGTAGCCTCGATATTTCTTTATTTAACCCCAACAACCTTTATTAGCAAACTTTTTGTCTCGCAAAAACGTTCAACGTAACTAACAACGCAATTGATCAGAGTAATAATATAGTCCATGTTGATCGCGCTGAGTGTTGATTGGCATTTGATCGATGCCTTTCATATGGATCCATAGCGGAGGAAGTGTGGCACAATATTACGTATTTCCTGTGTCGTCAAACAGCTGAAGTTTGCCATGCGTGATGAATTAGCCGTTCCGCGGCATTGACAAGGTCATTTAACTCTAGGCATTACAAACAATTGGTGTTGTACACAGACACGCGATTATTAATATTTCACGAACAACCCTCTATTGCGCATAAAATTTTGCGAACTCAACTTATACCATTTTTTTTTTTAGATTCTTTCCACTAAACACGAAATTGACTCGGCGTCGAATTAAACGCAATTGTTTTGGTTAGCAAATAGTAAATAAGTGTTATACAAGAGATGGATTGTTCCTCGTTCGTGCAAACTTGACCGCCGACGCCAGAGTGGCGCGCCGATGTAATAAACTGTCTCATTGTGATATCTGTCGATTTAACATCTCATTCGTTATGATGTAAATTAAACGGCAACTTATATAATTAACGTGTTCGAATGAAAACTTTCGTCATTAATGCGAATAATATTAATTTATGGACGAGTAAAAACTTCACTTGCAATCAATAATTACTTCACCAATCGCCCTCTATCTGGTGTTAAGTACCTAATCAAAAAGTGGCTAATAAACAGTTATACGCCATGTAGTATGAAGACCAACAAAAATGTGTGCAATATCTATAACTATAAAAAAGTGTGTGTGTGTACTTATGTACACGCGTTAGAAGTTATACTTCTTTGGCGTAACAAGATAAAATCTTTTTAATTTTTTTATCTTTCGCCTTATTCTACGTTCAAAATTCAAAACTAAAATGTTGACTATAGCTAACTTCAGGGTGTCGGTTTTCTTTCGCCTTATTCTACGTTCATAATTCTAAACTAAAATGTTGACTATAGCTAACTTCAGGGTGTCGGTTTTTCTTGATGGTGTGCGCGCGCATCGTAAAAATTAACTCTCATCATTTTTCCCTAACGCGCCAAAAGAAGTACCTATAACTTCAAAAACAGGCAGTTCCCGGTTACAAAATAGTTTTCGTTATTTCATATTTTACTAGTAATACAATATTTGTCGGCGTGTCATCCTAGATCCAAGATCCAGTCCCAAATCACTTCAAGACTGATTAGAGTTGGAGAAGATTCAGAATTAATACAGTCGGTAGCCTGAAGTGTCAGACTTTATTCCTTCCTGATGGGTGATGGGTCAATACAATATTTTCATTTATGAAGACCCCGATACTTAAAACACAACAAACCTTTATGCATCATGCATTTAAAATTTGTAACGACAAATATATTGAGATAGCGGTGGGAAAATCCTTAATTTTTACTTCAAAATCGTTGATACGAACTTAGTGGGATTACTTTTCCGTTGGTTTTCTAATCCGGTTTCCCACGCCTTCCTATTTAATGAGCTCATATTATGTTTATATGGGGAATTACAAAAATAAGTTATATGTTGGTCAGGAATTTGATAAATAAAATCCCCCTAAAATAAATAAAATCGCCTTTGACATTAAAATCTTCAATGTGCTCTTTTTCTGTTATCAAGGCAAGGACGAATAATTTGTCAGTTGTTAGGCGATCTCCAGAGTCCATAAAAATCCACAATTCCTAAGAAATAAATCAAAGGAATAGGGATAAGAAATTGTAAAGGGGAGAGGATTTTTGTGTCTCCAGAAATCGCATTCAGCATTTGAAACGCAACAGTAGGTATGTCTAGATAGTTTTCTGAGAAAGTAATGCTACTCGGGTCGATACGAAACTTTCATACTGTAGACGAATACTTGTCTACAGCATGCCTCTACCACTTTTAATATATTTAATATAAAAATTGCACTGTATTAAAATTAATTTTATTGTGGACGCACCCGCTCGTTGTCACATTATCGTCCGCCGGTCATTACAGACTAGTATAATTATCAGAATATTATAATTATTTTATTGTTACTACATTGATAAAACGTGATTCATCGAATGATTCATCATTACAATCTAAATATTAGCAAATAGGTCTTCTCAAATCGAGTTTCCATATTGTGATTACACAAATGTATATTTTGGATACAAAACGAATCTCATTTAAGCAGCGAAATGTTTAGTGTTACGTGTGTGCATATAAAGGACAAACAATTAGCTTTGTTCATTCAATATAAAAGACACGTAATTGGTTTACTTAACCAAATATTTACTTAAACCGACAGATAACAATCACCTATATTATTGTACGTGTAACAACGGCACTACGCCAAACAATATTTATTTGTAAATACGCTTAGAGCTGTGTTTTCCGAATCAGAATTACACTTAATACTTAAGTAACATAGCAGGTGCATATATACTGGTATCAATGTACAGTCAGCAGCATAAATAACTGTACAAAATAAAAATTTCAAATTGCCTATATACGCGTTAAGTTAAACTGAAATATTTTTTTCTTCGTTTGAAGTAAAGTAAATACCATTTATTTTATTTTTGTAAAGAGAAAAAAAAGATTAGTAATACCACAAAGGTATGTAGGCAATTTGAAATTTTGAATTTGTTCATCTACTTATGCTGCTGACTGTACAATGTAGGAGTTACAATAATAGAGAAAATACTAGGGCATGTTCAAATGCAAGTTTTTAGGTCTAATGTTCCGGGATACATTTAACTAGTGCACTTTGTACGCAGTTTACGGACTATTAAACTGTAAACAATTATTAATTAACCTCTTTAACCATTTAACATAATTTTTATCCACGAGTAGGTAAAAAATAGCTTAGTTCTAAAAGTTAAGTACTGATGACACAAACCTTTCGATAAACTGCTGTGATGAGGACCAGCTTGTCAAAGAGAAATATTCTCATGAGTTGCCGTCGGCGGCGCGCGGTGTCCATTGCATAGAACTCGTTTTGGCGCAGCAATCGACCTTGGTTGAGCAAGTTTAGATAAAGCTGAAAAAAGTATTTCGACATTCACTACAGCAATTCTTAATAAACTTCATTACATATTTGTGGTCAAACAGAGGTCGCAAAAAGTGTTTTAGACCGTTTTGGGAGAGTCTTAGTACTTTACAATTCGTGCTTGTAAATAACAGAGGAAACATTAGTCTTTCTATTTTATTAAAACCGCAAACTTCATTAGTCATTTGATATATTATATAACATGTTAGCCATTTGAAGTAAAGCGAATTTTAAAGGGTCGAAAGGAAACCTACAAAGTAGCATTTCAGTGTAGGTACAGACATAATGTGAAACTAATTATTATAAATTGTCACCAGATAATTGTCAAATAAATTATTTTAACGTGTTGTCCACTTCCTTGGAAACAATCCGCCTTATTCCAAAACGAAGTTTAACTTTAGTACCGTGTTTAGTACCAGGTTTAAACTATGTATTAAAATAAACGTTATTACAAAACAGAGTTTTTCGCTAGTCCGAGGATTATCTATGGTACTAAAGTTAAACCTCCCTGAGCCCTAGTTTAACTCCAGTACTAACCTCGAAACGTTGAATATCAAGTCGAAATTATGTTTTAAGATAATCAAATATCAACAAAAATATAAAAATGGACATAAATTCCATTGATTTAATGGATTTGGAAGTGTTGGAAACAAACCAGCGGTTTAATAGACCCCGTAGTCGCGTGAATCATTTTTAATTAAGTGATGAAGATTTTCGCTATAAATGTAGTTTCACTATTATTATGTAATGTTATTACACTGTTTATTAATAATACGATTGATTTGGACTAACCTTTACTTCAAAAGTCAAATTTTCACCCCTTTTTTTCTTTGATTGCTCCATTTTCAACTGGAATAACTATCGTATACGTTACGTACATGTTTTCACAACAAAAACTACTGCACTTGTGACGCTGTTGCCGTACCTAAATAATTATAATTAAAGAACAACGTTTCTTTATGTTATTTGAACTGCTATTCAAAAGAATCATAAATAAACCGAAATGTAAACATTTCAATAATATCCAAATACGCGCACCGCACACTTCATTCCGTTGTACGCTAGCTAAATAAACAAGTCGACAGTAACACAAAATTCACGCCATTTGAAATTATTCAGATTTAAAATATATTTAAATGACAAGATATTATATATTATAATATTTAGCATCATCACCATCGTCAAAATCACATTTTATTAAACATTTTGGCTTTCTCTTCACACAAACTTATGTTAAAAGGAACGGTGCATCAATCGCCGAGTGAATGAAACTGTAATTTTTTGCTTATAATCTGTGGATACTAATTGAACCAGGGACTATCTTCGGTACTAGATAATCCTCGGCTAGTCTTGGATTTGTAATAAGAATGAATTTTAGTCCGAGAACTAACTTTAATACCGTAACAAACCAAGACTTTTTAGTCTTGGTTTAAACCCAGTACTAAGCTATCTTTTTGTAATAAGACGGAATAAGTTTATTATTCTACAATAGGTTCTCCTCATACCAAAGATAACAGAATATACAAATATCCAAATTATTTGCTTCCGACTTATCAAACTGGAGTTGGGTTTTCCGATGACAGACTATTTATTTTATTCAAATATGAAGATTGTAACACAATAAACACAAACACATTATTATGTATAATAAAAACTTTCTAAACGTCACTAAAAGGTGACACTCGCCAAGTCCGAGTGACTCAGTGTTTTCGAGTCGGCAACTACAATAATTTTCACTCACCGGACAATCCGTGATGTTTTCTAATGCCATTATTTCATCCACAGCCGTCAATACACACTCAATCATAGTTTTAGCAAGTTTCAAACTTTCCAGTGGAGTTTCATCATTATCCGCAGACTCGCCATTGCTTCCCCCCGTCTCGTCACTGTCCACACTCACTTTTGATATCCTCGAATCCGTCTCACATCTCTCATTCTCGTAATTTGTGTAGGTCTTTACTAGGTCAGCTAGGAAAAGCTTATACCTCGGTATCCTTTGAATTGGTTCCAATAAGTAACTTGACAGATCTAATCTGTCGCCTAATTCTAACTGTCTTTCCTGAAAACAATTTTATACATTGGTAGATTTAAATGCTCGTATTATCTTCTTTATCGTTTTGTGGTTGGACAATCGTTCCGATAGATAATGAACGTAAATGTTATTTGGTATCTCGTATAGGATACGATACACATCAATTTTATAGCCTTTCACCAGCTTTCATGCGTAATTTGGGTCGAATGATATGTGATCACGATCGAGGTGTGGGATAACTGGAGCAGAATTTTATTCGCGCAGCCGACTGAGAAGGCTAATAGAAATACCGCAGTATCACAAACATTAAACGCAAGATGTTTTATTAAAACTGAGTTTCTTCCTATGTTTTGTTACTAAAATAGAGCACGTAGCAATTTGTATATGGATTTTTGGCTCGATTACCATAATACATTACTTGCTTTTTTATATAGAATGCTTTGTAAATCATAATATTCATGTGCAAAGTATAACGGTAGTAGGAACAGTAAGGCGGTGGTAACAGCACTTATCATTCCTCACGACATAAACTTGAAGAAATCAGGAAGTAACACTTGCCCATTGGCTTGATGCGCGTATTACAATCACCGGTGTGGTCCATGATTTTCCACTCGCGCATAATACTATAATATTAACGGTTATGTACATTAAACACATCGTCTTATAAAGTCCATTATAAAATATACTTTAACGCCAGGACATAAGTTTTTAATCGTAAAATTCCTATAGAATATTAAAAGAATAGAATTATATTATTCGCGCTTTTATGCTATACATATTTACATCTACATCTACATTTTTATTCGTCTTTTAAACATTCACTTCTGATAGTAGGTATATTATATCAGTATTAGCAGCACGATGGACAATAACAACTTGTACAATAACATTATATTTACGGATGATTAATCAGATAACTAATATATCTGATAATTCAATTTACAGTAGGGAATACTCTGAATAAACACCTTTTATGTATACCGCATCTCCGATAAAATATCATACCTATTGTAATGTAAAAGGTATGTAAGATATTGAAATTAGATCATGATGTAACACGATATAGTCCAAGTTGAAACTAAATTATAAAAATACACTTTCACCACCGCTAATATAGAAAACATTGGATCAAAAATATCGATTTATTATTTAACTAGCTTTTGCTGGCGGCTCCGCCCGCGTATAAAAGTTTTTCCGGGATAAAAGTAGCCTATTTCCTTTCTAGGGTCTAAAACTATCTCCATACCAAATTTCATCGAAATCCATTCAGCAGTTTCGGAGATGTGCAGTAACAGACAAACAGAAAAACAGACAGAAAATAATTATAAAAAAATCGCTGATTAGTTTTCCATTACTCTTCTTTAGTCACCCCTTTCTTTTTTATCACATTTATTTCAATGTACAGACACACCGGGATCTACACCTTTATTATAGTATACATAGATCGATATTTCCTAAACTTCGCTGCAATAATTATATTAATGGCCCTTAGTGGTCTTGTACTTTGATTGTTACTGAGACAATTCCAACTGGCCTAAAAAAAATTTTTACCCCCTACTCATATCCTATTACATTCGTGTCTTCGAATTATTTTGAAAGTACTTACTTGGAAGAACTGTTTGTACTCAAACACCAGTCTCGTAGCTCTCTTATTATTCCTGGAGTACATTACATACATATTGAACCTTTTTTCCTGTAAACGAAAAAACGTGATCAATTTCAACAATAATATTGCATCGTTGATCGTATTGTTATTGTTCGGGACATATTCACTTTTTATTAAAATACGAATCACTCAAATATCACGTACATCGACCGCAGATTGTTTGATTTTGCGCCCTCGTACATGAGAATTTATTTGTGAAATTTCTATACTTTCACCGAACATAATTAGGTGGTTTATACAATTCACGAGCAGGGGCAATGTGGCAGCAAGTTGCGGAACTGTGAAGAATCGTGCAGTAACAACGTAGATATAACTCGTCCATTCAAGTTAGACCCGCAACTAGTTCAAGATTCCCCGTTCTCGCCATTTCCATGAATCACGGTGGAGGGGAAAGAGGGTCTAATTATAATAGTGAATGATAAAGCGCAGAATCACGCGCTCTGCTAGTCCGTGACACCAATGGTTTTTATAAGATTCCTTACCAAGTGGCCATTACATTGACGCACTGTCCTTAATAAAGATACATATTTTATCATATAATGGCCGAGATAAGAATTTATTACCCGCTTATTATTGAACTGATAATATGAAAAAATACACACAAAAACGATATAACTTACAAATCGCCTGAAGCATTGTCCCAGCTTCCTGAGATCATTCTCGCAGTCCCTCAACGCTGGCAGAAATTCCTCTGAGTGAAACCGGAATATACGTTCGATGTTGCTGAAGATGTCCTGTTTCAATCCTTTAAAGTGTGGCGGCAGTTCCGACCGACCCATCACCGGAATGTAATCTTCGACGACATGCCTCAACCGTTCTACGTAAACGTTCTCAGTGTGTAACAATTCGTTCACGCGCTCGTTTAGACGTCTGCAAACAATATAACAGTCTTTAGCAAATTGCTTAACAAAATATATATTGTTATTTTACTTATTTTTAGTAAGAAAGATTTATGTTAATTTACGTCAACGATTTTGATTGAAATATTCCTATTAAATTCTTCATCCGCAGTTAATATCTATAAATCCTTTTCAATAACATATATCTTAATATATATAAATCTCGTGTCACAATGTTTGTCCTCAATGGACTCCTAAACCACTTAACCGATTATAATAAAATTCGCACACCATGTGCAGTTCAATCCAACTTGAGAGATAGGATAGTTTAAATCTCAAATTATAGTCGCAATTTTAATTTATTGCTAATTATTTGTCTGTTATTATTTGACAGTCACAATTATCTGTTAACTCCAAATGATTCTAACAGATGTCGATACCTTTCGACTGGGTTGAGTAAGTAATCAATAGATGGCGCTGCTATGGTAATGATAACAGATGTCGATACCTTTCGACTGGGTTGAGTAAGTAATCAATAGATGGCGCTGCTATGGTAAATCTACGAACGTGTCATATAAGCTACATTTTAAGCGGGACTTTTATACCGGGAAAACTCATTCACGCGGGCGGAGCCGCGGGCAAAAGCTAGTATTATGTATATATTTGTTTATCTGAGTTATATCATATATGTAAAGTATCTTTTAGTTTACTAAATAGTTATCACGTTTTATTATAAACCGATTCACGATTTCGTAGTATTGTGTCAGGAGGATATTCCGAAAATAATCTCGACATAATGCAAATTCTCTCTATATTACCTTAACGCTGAACATCTTTAAATATTTACTTAAAATTTTATCTGATCTGATAAAAAAACATCCATTGTTAAGATATTTTCACCGTTAAATCATATTGTAAAAAATACTCTTTAAGCGATTTCCAAAGAAGGATGCGGTTCTCAATTCGTGTGTTAGCATTTTTTTTGGTTTTGATATAATCGCTTCCTTGATCTAGTGCCTAGTGGCAGCATAGAATGTGAATCGAGGAAGTTTATGGTTAGACTCCCACGTCGACCAAAAGAGTTAATATTATGTATCTAATACTATAAGGGCAGTGTAAGAGTTTAAGAGTAAAATATAAATCGTGAAATGAGATCGCGTTGTGCCAGGATAAATAAAATTCACACGGTTTACCTACGAATCAGTGACGATTCACGTAACAGTACGGTTATGCAATGCAAATGCAATGCAATCAGCCCTGTATTATACACTGCCCACTGCTGAGCACGGGCCTCTTCTACTACTGAGAGGGGCCTTAGGCCTTAGTCCACCACGCTGGCCTAGTGCGGGTTGACACGACTTCAAATACCTTCGATATGTGAAGTCGGCCAACTTCGACCGAACTCCAGACCAGGGAGATGAAAATACTTATTTAGTGTTCCCCCGACGCGAGGACTCTTGGGTCAAAATATTACTAGGTACTTGAACGACAAAGATACTTTTATTATTGTACTGTTTAGAGTTTTTTTGTGCGGGGGGTTATTTATAATATAACGTATACCAATATATGTACAAATGGAGCAGTCACCAATTATTATAGAACAGATATGATACTAAGTACGCTTCAACGTAGAACCTGCAGCGCTAAATATTTATGCAAATGATCGACCGAGTGAATATGCACCTAACATCACTTTAGTATGTAATAACCTTGAGGTATTGCTAATATAGATATTGCTCAACGCAAAAGAAAAATCGCTCGACAACCGAGTCTTCCGTGAATAATCATATAATGTATTAGTCAATGTATGTAAATGTTATAATGGTAACTGGACGAAAATATGAGAGCAACCTTGGCATCCAAGCCGCCTGCGCGTCTATACAAAAATATGTACTGTGACGTAAGAAAATTCGGCTAAACTCGGTCGTGAGGTATTGGTTGAAACAATTTCTTACATGTAGTTTGGCATATTTTACGTTTTGTCAACAAAAGCTATAATTATACGAGTGCAAATGGACATAAAATCATTTTGACCTCGCAGTTCATAATTTCAGCCAAGACAAAAATATAACTAAGAATTTTCGTACACAAGGATTTTAATACATGTGGAGTCAGCCAATCCGCACTAGGCTAGAATGGCAGAAAAATAGTCTAAGCCAAACCGCTATTATTTGTAGGTCATAATTTAAATGCATAATATCTAACGCATCCATATAATACAATACTACGTAATAATAGTTCAAGAGACGGTTGTAATTTGTTCAGTATTAAAACATAACAGAGAAATAACAGTGCCCCATCAACGTCACACAGCAATTTATACCGACACCAGAACGTCATTAATGACGCGTGCTGACGTCACGTATAACTCATTCCCGAAATATCACATACAATTACCATCAAACAGTTGTAAAATTAGTTAACGACCATAATACAACCATAATCTAATATGATTCAACTACTTTTCTGTTTAATTAGGATCATTATTGAAATGAGGTTTCTGTAATCAATAAGAATAACGCTTCTTCTCGTAGTGGCTAATGACTTGGTAGCAAACTGTCGCTAAGTAATTCATAAGGAATGCGATGCGTCCCGAATTCATTACAATTTGGTTTTCCTCAAATTAAATATAGTAATCAAATTATGAATCCTCATTTAACATGCTGTGGCGTCGTTATCAATTACAGAAGTTAATTATTTTAATAACAACATTGGCTGGTTATGTTTGGTGCTAAAATGTATACAAAATACTCTGATTCATAACGATTGAACAGGTTTCAAAAATATTTATTACAATATTTCTTTAAATTTTATCAAATTTTATTAATTAAATAATTCTGGTCAAAATACAGGTTGGATTATAAAATTATTACATATGTAACTCTTAGATGGCGGCTTGCAATTTTTCGCTTAATCGTCCACTTCGATAAGGTTGGGGTAAAAATATTGTCTTTCAGTAGTCCATACACTACATGGCAGAGAAGGTCCGTCAAGACTTAGGTGCTAGAGTACAATTCCAGTTGGCAGCAATTGAAAAAGGCGACCTCAGTCGCGACACAAATGACCTAAGGTTTTAACACTGAGTCATTGAGGTCATTTGTCCAAACCCTGAGCAAGCTACTGACTACTAAATTTGTCTCTAGTGTTTCCTTATATAAATCGAAGAGCTTCTTACAAAGAACCGATTTATTTTTTAGCCCCGAATCTTTTTGTAACATTCTATGGGTTATTTTTAGATTTTTCAAGTCATCTGCATTAGATCGTTTCTCCAGAAAGAAACATCGTGTATGATTAAACAGTTTCGATAGTCTTGTACGGCATTGAGGATAAGATAATATTATCTAGGAACGTATCTCGGGAAATATATCTGGATGTGTTGAATTTTATTATATTTTGTTTCTTATAACAAAGCTCCAGCTGGTTTATGATACTACTTTGAGTGCAAGTTAAAATTATCACCACAAATTTATTTATGGACAACATTAACGTATGTTTACGTATCTGTCAGGGTTGCATTAATAGTAAAAAGTTACCACATTAATCTAGTTGTACCTTCGCTAATAAGCTTTTAAAGTGGGGACACCTGTTTTCCTGAAGTTACTAAATCTCCCAGAATAAACAAATAATCTTTCTCAGTCACATTAAAAGGAAAAAAATAAATCTTTGTTATAAAAATTTAAGATGATTTAATTTAAAAAACCTTTAGTATTGGGGTTTTCATGGATTCATTTACATTTTAAAGTGTTAACTTATATTTCCTGTAAAGTTTAAAATAAAAATATGTAATTGAATTTCACTCATGAGGAAATATCTATACTAATCTATACTAATATTATAAAGCTGAAGAGTTTGTTTGTTTGAACGCGCTAATCTCAGGAACTACTGGACCGATTTTGAAAATTCTTTCACTAATAGGTAGCTACATTACTCCTGAGTGCTATAGGCATACTTTTTATCCCGGAAAAACTTTTTCACGCGTGCGGAGCCGCGAGTATCACCTAGTTGAGTTATGTATTCGTTTACATTTGTCTGCTCAGTTGAAGAACTTTTCTAAATTAGAAACATAATATTCCGCAAAAAATATTACGGTCACGGTACATCGCATTGCTCATAATAACTAATTGCCTGTATCCCATAACCCATTCCAACGATAATTTATAACTAGAGCAACATTTTAAACAATATGTTGCAGGAAGAATTTGAAAGTGAGAGACACTTGAAAAATCTACCTAAGCCTATTAATCTACATACTTGGTGCATAACTGCGTTGAAAATAGTATAGTATAAATAATTTGTCCGTTTTAACCGCACGATATGATCCGACGCGGGTCAAAGACATTCGCGATGGTTATTCTATTGTGGCGGCTTCGTATGTGCAAGAGGATGCACTATTATCTGATGTAGTAGCTGTATATGGACCCTGAATAGTGAGTTTGCATAGAATAAGTTTATAATTCCAATAAGTTTGAAGGACGACGAGCTCTTATGATGTCGTGAATAATCTATCCTAGTTCGTACAATGACTATTGAGTATCCTTAGTATCTTTGGCCTGTCTGTAATTTGTTCTTTCGTTTCTATATGTAGTACTATTCACTATTCTGTGGTTTCTACGCGAATTCTATCACCTTTCTCCGAAAACAATAGGTGTTGCGCCGTGAGTCGTGACTATCCTAAGGCCTACCATAATATTACTAAATTCTACAACTGAATAATGAGTTGCGCGTGTCGCCTATTGTGGTTTGTTAAATACAGTGAAACCTGGTTAATTTGACTCTGGATATGTGGGGAACCTCTGCTACTGATAATTACAATGAGGTCCCGGCACGTTTGCATTGAAATACCTGATACTGGGAAAGTCTTAAATCTTGTTAATTGAGATTTCTTAGATTTTTAGATGCCACTATAATTGGGATTACCACTTACCAGATACGTACCAGATTACCACTATAATTGGGACTTGGTGGCCCAATAGTGTAATTTTTTTTTTATGGCATTGAATGACGAGACGAGCATGCCGTTCGCCTGATGGTAAGCGATACGACCGCCCATAAACAGTAGCAACACCATCCAGCACCTTGAGTTACAAAGTACTATGTGGCATTCCACTGCGCTCGTCATCTTGCGACATAAGATGTTAAGTCTCATTATGTCTAGTAGTTACACTGGCTACAATGTCCTTCAAACCAAAACACAATAGTGCATGCACACTGCTGCTTGGCGGTAGAAATAGACATTGCAGTGGTACCCACCCAGACGGACTCTTACATATGAGAGACCTACCACCAGTAGGTATTTCTTCCACACATTTTCAACCACTCTTGTCGAGTCCCTCTATACATTTGGGAAGCTGGGTAAATGAGAAGCCTTCATAAGTGATTTAAAATTCTAGGTCTCTTGAGATCCCAGTTATACGGGTTATACTGTAGATAGAAAAAATAATCGAGAGACAAGTAAGAGTACCTAAGTTATATTGAGAAATTTTCCATAAGAATTTCGAAGATATGTGAAGTCTGTCAACCCGCACTAGACTAGCGTGGTGGACTAAGGCCTAAACCCTCTCAATAGTAGAGAAGACCCATGACCAGCGGTGGGACAGTGTGTATGTAATACAGGGCTGATATTATTATAATAGTAAGTTGGACACACTTGAAAAAGGTTCAATCAAACCCATAAGTTTTAGCAAGAAAGATAGTACTTATTTTGCCAATAGATTAGATTTTTATTTGTTACGCCTATAAATTGCATTTTTCATCTTCCAAATTGTCAAAATGGTACCAATGAAACCTCATCAAGACAATATAAGCCCTCGGTCCGTATTACCTTAATGCTAGACTAGTGATGAGAAAATCCCTATCTCAGCTAAGCTCGGTAAAAAGTTCAATGTAGAATATAATCCCACACATAAAATTTACAAACGTTTAATTTTTTTAGTTTTCTTTTGCGGCACACTTGGCCCATTTCACGATGTCTAAATATTAACTCACACTTGGCCCATTTCACGATGTCTAAATATTAACTAATAAAGCTTATCGTCAAATATAATATAGGACGACCAAATACAAATGTCAAGCTCCCAAATAAATGATAAACAAAAGCGTGAATGTACGTAAACTGGTGGATAATATTCACGTGATCATTGTGAAATACATGGTTTACTGTTTTCTTTGTTCTGTGGTGAAATATAACCAAAATCAGCTTAGGAAGTAGAAAGATATCATTAAACGCTATTAGCTAGAGTTAACAAACTTATAGTTAACTTAGAGTTAACAAATACCACCTAGGTGTAACAGTTTTCGTTATTTTGCGACATACACATATTGATTAAGATAAATGAAATCATTATTTACATGTTTAAACTTGACAAGAATCAGCTAGTATCCTTATTCCGCCACCCACAATCGTGAATTCCGCTGAGCCGAGAGCCAAACTAAGCATGTTCAACGTCTAAACGTAAACACAAACCTGTTTGAAGGTTACATTATAATATTTAATAACTTTTAGCAATAATTTTGAATTCTGCATTGACTATACTATTTACTACTTACTCCGATTTTCTAGAACATAGCATCTGCGAAATTCGAAGGTAGGCCGTTTAGGTTTCAAATTTGGATACCGTTTTAAAAAAATACCTACCTAACTACTGGTCTGTGTTCTTATTTTTTTAATATTTGACTCTCTGCCGAATTACTTGTAGTAATTTTCAAATAACAATACATCATTTTTAATAGTTTCGTGTATGATAGTTTTTCGGTCTCTTTTGTAAGATTGGAGGTTAAAACCACCTGTTGCACTGTTGAAACTTCTTTGACAAGAGATATAGCAGCAAGGACATATATAGCAAGTCATACCTATGTAGGTACGACTTGCTATATATCTCTTTATTGTGCTTATCACAATTAATATCCATGATTAAAATTCTAAGAACCTTGCAGTATTTCTGATAGTACCTTGTTATACAACGATACAAAACATACGCGAAATGCAAATATACTTACTTATTTGATACATCTACAAATCTTATAAGTAAAATAAGGTAGTGGTAACCTTGATTAATTATAGGTCTTTAAAATTACAAAACAACATTCAACCTTGCAGCTAAGTACCTACGAGAAAAAGCAAGATATCTTATAAATTATATAAATAAGAATGTCATTTTATGTGTGTAAGTGTTTCTATTGCCTTACATTTAAGGTTAAAACAATTAATTATCAAAAACAGTAACAATAAACAAAACGTTAAATGTGCCACAATTTGTCAGTAAGTACTTATAATGTGCGAAAAATAAGTGGACTCAGTCGTCATAATTGACGATGACAATAATTGAGTTAAATACCTACACACCATACAACGAGGGTATTTTTAGGCGTGGAATTACGTTTAACAAAGAAAAATCCATGTTTTTACATAAGATTATTTTTATTATAAGCAGTAATACAGATAAGAAAGAAATACATTTTGAATTTACGACTCACGAAGTGAAAACCCTACCTCAAATAAATTCTATAATTATTTTTTTTGGTGCTTATTTATATCGTACTTCATCTTTTGACCAATACCTACCTATCCATTCTATATTATGGCCTAACATTATGATAAAAAATCAAATATGTATGCGAAATCATAGGCCTAAGTTCATCCAAAATATGATCATAACAACCACATCAGTATCTATTTATGTGAACCCTACTTCCCGGAAACATTGCATCGCATTCAGACAATTTGGATAACATAAGGTTAGTATAATATGGATAGAACTATAATTTACTTGATTCATAAGTAAATAAGACAAGTATTTCTTAAATAACAATAGCTCTACGTGATTTTTTTCACTTGATGTTATTGACCACGTCAAATGACAATACCATGCTTTAGCCGCAAGTAAGTCGCAACCCTCAAAACATTTAATTTTGATGAGAAAATACGTGCAAAAACAAATCATTGTTCATTTGTTAATTACAAACAAACCACAGACATAATACAACAAGGTAAACCAAACATTACTGATATCGGTGAACGGAGACGTAACACGCAAGTCGATCGGATTACGGCGATACATATTTTTGGATTAGTCTGTGTTTAGGATAATAATTGTACTTGCAATTACATTGCCTATGAAACGTAAGAAATAAACGCCTAATCACAATCCCTGCCCCTCCTCACACTAGGTGTATGAATAAACATCAAGGTGAAACATCGTACACGGTAGTGTGACGGACATGGTTATTATTTAGGATTGTATTTTTTTTATGATATTGAATTACGAGATACCGTTCGCCTGATGGTAAGCGATACGACCACCCATAAACAGTAGCAACACCATCCAGCACCTTGAGTTACAAAGTTCTGTGTGGCATTCCACTGCCCTCGTTATCCTGAGACATAAGATGTTAAGTCTCTTTATGTCCTACAAAGCCAGTGTAACTACACGAAGGACATTGTTGTCCTTCAAACCGAAACACAACAGTGCATGCACACTGCTGCTTGGCGGTAGAAATAGCCATTGCGGTGGTACCCACCCAGACGGACTCTTACATATGAGTATATGCATACCTATAACTATACTACAGAAGCCTATTAAATCAGCTTTATTTGTTTATTATTTTTGAAGCAAGGGCGCGTATGTTTGTGAATATTCACAGCTTATCAAGAATCGCCTATATTGTAATGGACAAAGACAAACTAATCATATCTATAAGCTCTCAAATCGAAAACGATACGTTATCGTGTGGTAAAAGAATAACGTCGATATCACAATATTTTTACATTTAGATAATAAAAACGTATGAGCTCACCTGCGATATTTCTCCTTTTTAGATTCAGTTGGCATTAACAGAGGCTCGGCAGACTTTGAAATGCACCATTCGTTTACAGCACTGACCGTGAGGAACTCCGTGTCCGGCGCGTGGCACACCTCCGCACCGAACTCATCCGAAGACACCGTAATGCTGTCGTACTTTTGGTATGGAACCATATCCAAAGACGATATTGACTTAATACTAACATTGTCAAAGTTACTACGATCACCAGATTCACCAGAAACCACTGACAATTCGTCACCTTCTTCACTATCCTCTTCGTTTATCAGCGTATCTGTAGAGTGATCAGTTGATAGGGTATCTGTTCTACCGTCGTCTATATTCACCACGTACTCCTTTCCATTATCCAAATTGGAGTCACTTTGTGAGTCATCACTGCTTCCACTACTACTACTGCTACTACTACTACCACTTTCACTGTTGGAACGGGTTTCGCGAGACTCTTTTATTTCTTCTTCAGTGTCCGACGTTTCCGATCTTTTCAAACGTAATAATTTCTCTAAATCACTTTGCCTAACACCGTAAGACCAATGCGTTTCCATTAAATGTCCTTGGTTGCTTGCGTTAGATTTTCGCCTTATGACAGGTGGCTGCCTACTACGACGCACTGCTAGTGGGGATGACGAAGGGGTCGTGAAAGAATAACGTCTTTCTCTAAACGTGACCTCTTCTGTATTTGGAGATGTACTTTCTGGAGAAAAATTGTCTTTAAAAGGCGATGGCGGCGGTGGAGCAGGCCTATGAGGTATCAATAACTCGACGCCTGATTTCCTGTCCGAAACAAAACCTGAGGAACTAGATTCGTTACTATTTTCTGACGCATTTGATAATATGGAATTTACCGACACGTTGGAATTCCGATTTGGAGTTCGGTTCACTGGGCATAGGTGTTGAAACTGTGACTGTATGGGGTTCACGACACTCGTTAAACTCCCTAACATAGGGTCCTTAGATCTTTCCAAAGAATCACTATCACCAAAGTTGTCGACGTTAGGTTTTTCGAAGCGCATTATCATTTCTTTCACACTGCTAAGCCTGTTTCTTATAATAACGTCGTCATCGTCGGACACATTTTCGGACGAGAGCTGTAGCTCATCGTCAAAACGGCTGCAGAGTTCTTCTTGTGTCATAGTTTGTTGTGAGCAAACAAAATATTACACAAACGCCAGCGAGGACGGGCAGGTGAACACATATCAAAGTACACAGTGACAACGCACCACGGACGCGCGCGCGTTTCAGATGGATAAACACGACTAACGGCGATAGGCCCCGGGCGAGGCGCCCGCGCGGCGCGTCACCACTCCGCCGCCTGCGCCTTTCCAAACAGCAAGTGTGACCAGTACAGCACCAGTGCGGTTTGGAACGTGCCGTAAAAATTGGTGACTAATGCATGGGTCTAAGAAAACTGGTCAGTGTACTATTTTGTAAACGACAAACATAATTTGCACTCCTACTTCGTTTACAAGTTTAGCACTATTAGGTACAAGATGTGAAATTAAAAGAAAACATGATCGTATGACGTATACCAATCAAAAACTACATACACACACACACTCACGCCTTTTATCCAAGAAGGGGTAGGCAGAGGCGCAACTAGTGCACCCACTTTTCGCCGTGCGTATTTCGTCCCATGATGTGATAGGGGGCGAGCCTATCGCCACATCGGTCACAAATTCCAGACTCCGCGCCGGGCTGATACCGAATACAAAAATCCAATATCACTTTGCCCGACCCGGGGATCGAACCCGAGACCCCAGCATTGCAGTCATACCGTAATACAACTACGTCACCGAGGCAGTCAGTCAGTTTAAAGTAATGTTTAGCAACAAAACTTGGAAAAAAGTGGATCCTTTGTTTCTGTGTATAAGCAAGTTTTATAGAAAAGAGGGCGAAATTATAGTCTTATAATTTACAATATAAAATGACATATTATTTATAAATAAATTACCACTACGTAACACCACTAAATAATATGTTGGACCGTGCCAGTTAGTATGTAGTTCATTATAGGATGAAAGTATTATCAATAAACCCAACACTGATAGGTACATTAATTGTCAAGTCATGTCCATGAACATACTTGGTAGATCATCGTTCCATATGATTATTTTCTCGAAGGTTCTAGATAAAAAGAGATTGGCATAGTCTTAGAAGCTCTGGATTTTCTTTATGATGAAGTTTTCAAAAAACAGCATAGGCCTACGCTATGGGGTATTATAACAAGGACTCCATTAATATGGCAACATTGACCTGATAATTTGCTGCAACTAGCATAGGTTACGATAACTTCTCACCAGATTACAGCACATAAACCTTATTGGCTCACTGAATTGGTTTATATTAGTACCTAGTTAAGTTATGAATGAGGCAGACTTTTACTGGTGGTAGGTCTCTCATTATGTAAGAGGCCGTCTGGGTGGGTACCACCGCAATGTCTATTTCTACCGCCAAGCAACAGTGTGCATGCACTGTTGTGTTTCAGTTTGAAGGATATTGTAGCCAGTATAACTACTGGACATAATGAGACTTAACATCTTATGTCTCAGGATGACGAGCGCAGTGGAATGCCACACAGTACTTTGTAAGTCTAGGTGCTGGATGGTGTTGTTACTGTTTATGGGTGGTCGTATCGCTTACCATCAGGCGAACGGCAGGCTCGTCTCGTCATTCAATGCAATAAAAAAAAAAAAAAGTTCACTAGGTGCTAGCGCAGTGCTATGTAACACAAAATTCGGATGATGCCACTGTTTATGAGCTGTCGTGGCATTTAGCATCAGGCAAGCGGCTTGCTGGTGTCGTCATTCAGTACTTAGTATCAAAAATAATTAAAAATCGGCCATATCTGTACTATAGGATAGACTGGAAGTGAACTGATTGAACGGGTAAGTGAGTCATCTGATGTTAAGTGACCTCTACTGCGTGAAGAAGAATTATTGAGGAATCATGGATGCGCTGACGGCCTAAAAAATATATTTTAGGTCGTCAGTTCACGGAAAGGAATAGAATATATTAGAGAGGGGAGAGACGAGTTTGGGCCTTCGAAAATCTGACTTGACAATAGAAACGCAACAGCAAGCGGTAACTTCACTTTGTTCTTCTGTGATACAGCCATTGATGTATTAAAAAACCTTTCTCCCCTTTTCATGGGTAGACAGAGGTTTATCACATTTCAACAGTTATGTTAGGTCCCATGTAATAGGTTGCGTGCCTATTGCCGTTAACTGGGCACATTACTAGATTTACAGTCACAGCTGAATAAAAATAATTATATTTAATCCCTCTAGTAAAATAATAAAGATAGTTTTCAAATACCGTCTTCCATGACAATAATATTTATTATTATTCAAAATATAGTATACATTTCATTTAATCAACTTCAAGTGACAGCAGCCCCGGTTGTTCTCTTTCATTAGATTATTAGGAGTAGTTTTCTTTGGCTTCTTAAATACATCACAAGCTTTGTCGAAGCCTGCGAACCAATCACTGTGACTTTTAATTTTGGTCTTCCAATAATCTGAAAAAATATATTTATTATTTACATAAAATTCATTCCCATAGTATTTGATTGCAAAAATAGCGTTACAGGCGGAGGTTTTAGCCTAACTAAATCCTTCAGACTGGGTTGACATGAGAAAGCCGACTGGTTAAAACTAAGCCAAATACTTTCAGCCTATGCTTGAAGAGGGGATTTGAATAAAACAAAACCAGATGAAAATATATTCATGTAGTATGTTGAGACCTTCTATAAGTCTAAATTCAGCGATAAACTCTAGTGCTAAATACACAGGACAGATCATACTGCTATTACGCCTAAATAATCATGTATCAGACCTTCGTTTTCTGTCTCTCAGCCCGATTTATAAACGTAGTATGATTCAGACATTGCTCAAACTTATTTAGTGGTATTACAAGTACATTGATCACGTGACGGCGTGATTGTATGAACACGTTTCTTGGAGCCAAAAAATAGTATTCATAATTAATACACAAGCAAAAGAGAAATGTTATTTTCAATCTACATAACATCCATATAACGTATCCATCTGAATGGAGAGAAATCTTATGTTAACCTGCCTGGACACTTGGTGAAAACTCTAGCCACAGTAGGTCGTTTCGGTGAATCGCATTTCGGGGTCAGCCAATGCATATAAAATATCTATAGGATAGGAAATTGCTTGCAAATGTTCTGAATTTCTTACGTGTCTTTAGTCTAAGACGTTATCACAAGCGTGAAGCTACTTCAATACTTGCTACAAACCTTTCAATCATTAAAGAGACAATATATGAATATATCGACGGTAAAAAGCGATTTTGTCGTATCTCGAAATATCCAACTTTACACCAGAGCCAAAAAACGATTTAAAAAATTCATAACTCGTAAATTTATGAAGATAGAAAGTTGAGATTTGGAACATATTTCCAAAAATCTAAACCTTACTTTTCACGGTTAACCGAAATATCCTAAAGTTACTACTTCATTGATTTTGTACTAGTTACAGCAGTCGATGTTTTAATGTCGAGCAGCAGAAATGTTTTATCTGTAAGGTGAAATGTATGACCAACTAAGATACATAAAGATTTCAATGCGACGGATCTGCTGTATCTCAAATAAAAACCATGCGAATCATGTTTATTTTGCTGTATATGATTTAATCGAACTAGTTTATGAAAAAAACACGTCTTACATACAAGCAGTATCATAAAAGTTATAAAAATAAAATACTGTATCTTTTACTAAACGCTTTTATTTTATTTTTAAGAATGTAAGGACAAAAAAAAACAAATAAATAAACAAAATAAACAGTAATTTTTCTATTCAACTCTAACTATATTCGTCTCCTGTTGTTGGGGGGGGGGGGGGGCTCAGAATCCCCCAAGCATCGAACTACGCTTTCGGCATCAATGGCAGTGACTATCCCGCCTTCACACCCGCCACTGCAACTCTTGTAAGCCTAAAGCCAGGATCAGCAGTGGCACGCATTTAATTATACCGAGCGGTGAAGTTCGGCGAATCTCAGGGTACACTAATCTGTCTTTAACCCGCAATGAAATCAATCAAATAGAAACATAGGGAGGAGTTGGAAAAAATAAGCGTCAAGGGCAGCGTGAGGCCAACTTTCCACGCTATCTTCCATCACTGAGATCGCAACATTGTACTAAAACATAATACAAAATTAAAGACGAACTACCCTGCTTGAAGCGGCGATAGCCTAGTTGGGAGTTGAACGGACTGTCGAGACAAATGTCCGCAGGTTCCAAACCCAAGGGCGCACACCTCTGACTTTTCTAAAAAAGTTATGTGTGTTTTCGTTGTAAATTATCGCTCGCTTTAACGGTGAAGGAAAACATCGTGAGGAAACCTGCATACCTGAAAAGTTCTCTGAATTTCGAAGGTATGTGAAGTCCGCCAACCCCCATTAGGTCAGCGTGGTGGACTAAGGCCTAAACCCTCTCAGTTGTAGAGGAGGCCCGTGCTCAGAAGCGGGCAGTATATAATACAGGGCTGATATGGTATGGTATAGTACCCCCTGCCGACCGCCCGCCACCCCTGGTGGCCCCTATTAGTCGTCTTTTACGACAGGCACCGTACCGTACCGTGGGGGACTTCTCCAAACGCCCCCAATCCATACGGTGGGAGACGCCGGTCTGTCCTCCACCTAGCGTCTTCTACGTCTCCTCTGGTGGCGGGAGGTATCTTCGCGCTCCTGATCCCTCTCGGCACTCTCCTTCTGCTAGAGGACCACCTCGCAGAAGTGGGCCATCGCACGCCATGACCTCTGGCTGCCGACCATGGAACCGGCCACGGCCGGCAGTGAGAGGTCTCCTCCGACAACTGCTCTGAGAGCGCTGCGCTCCTCGTCCCAGGCTGACCAAAACTCCAATGTGTGCTGATCCGTATCCAGCGGGCAGTTGTCACAATGATGACAAACAGTCGAAACCTCTGCGCCTACTATTCGACACAGTTACTCACCGGAACAGCTATGCCCGGTAAGTATCTGTATCAAGTGAAACGTAGCCGGGCCATGGCGCCTGTCCAGCCACGCAGCAAAACCGGGCGCACTACCGCGATAACCCTGAACCCCGCTGTCGGGGCCTCCCGCTTGATACGCCACTCCTCCACGTCAGCTCGAGGTAGGGAAGCCTTCATGTCCGGATGCCTCCTCCCACCAATGAAAAGCATCGAAGAGGGCGACCAGATCCCAAAGCAAGAAACCGGTCAACAAGTAAGCCGCCTCGAAAGAAACTGTGCGGTACGCCCTGATCACCCGCTACGCCAAAACTATGGGTTTAGCAAGAGCAGCGGTCGCTCAAGAAGTGCTTTGGAAGTCGAGAAGCTGGTTCGGAATGGCGTAGGTAAGGTACACGCTGGGGTAGGAGCGAAGTGATGGGAGCGGGTCTGACTAGAGTGACGTATTGACAAAGTATTAATCACTGAAAAAAAAACAATACTCTGTTCCTATGACGTAAGTGTGATTTTCACTATCCGATTCAATGTTTGAAATGTAGTAACTATTCAATAATTGTACGCACATCTCTGGCAACGTAAAATTTTGGGCCGACAGAAATGCTGTATCTCCAAAAATCAATCTCCATAATTGAAAAATAATGTTGTAACAATTATTTACACTGGGCGTATTGTTGTATCTCTTTTATTTTCAAAAGTAACGTTTTTTTCTCTATTTACAGCAAATTTTTGTATAAACTGTACAAAAACTAGAAAAAAATCGATGGCGTATCTTAATTTTTTTTCGTCGTTAGAAGACGAGACCTAGACCATTTGACGCGGCTTTTTTTTCTGATCAATAATATAGTAATAAGTCATTTTGGCCATTTTCCGAGATACGACACTTCCGCTTTCTACCGTCGATATACAAATATATGAATTCAAAATAACCTTTTCACTCGTGTCCCCAATGAGCGGTAGGTACCGATAACGCGTTTCCTACTTCTTAGTTTTAATTCCTACCTTTAATTCTATCTTGTATACTTAAATTATTCATTTTCCCACTCCAAATGTACTCTAGAAAACAAAAACTAAAAATGCTGTCAAAACCTACCCTTTCTTTCATTTTCGCTAACATAAACATTTTAAAGATGGTAACAGCTACTTTCAAACCTCTCGGCGAATTTATAATGTGCAGGCTTTTTAATCGCATGGCAAAAGCATTCTGAGCATATGTGAAAATCCTTCTAGCCAAGCTTGGAGTCCATTGACTTAATATGGAGAATCCCACGTTCTTCATATCGGCAACAATCTCCTGTAAACAGTAGAAATCATTTCTTAATTACAAGGATAATAAAAGAAACGAAATAATTAGATTACCGACTATTATGGCAAATGAATAGCTCAAAAGGGACTCATTACATTCATAATTACAGTGTGCATTGTTTTAGATTTTTTCCAACGATAGACTCTTTTCTTCGAGTTCAATGTCATTTATAGTGCATCATTATTTTTTTATGACGCTCGTTAATAAAGTTATCATAAATAATGTCCTTTGCCGTATTACTACCGAGTTATAACCAATATTCAAAACATGTAATATGATCGTAACTTATAGTTTTGATTATATTATTATCCTCTTTTAAATGGTTATATTAAATAGATACATTCTAAGGATACATGCACACCTCTCCAACAATAGTGAAATTGTCATCTTCTAACACCAATATCTCAGCAATCATAAAGCCAATTTTAACTAAACCATATCCAGACTCCAGAGTTACACAACTGACTATCTGTATAAATAAATAAATAAATCTCGAATCAAACAAGTTCTGGAAGAGTCTTCTTTGGCACGTTGTCTTAACGGCAAGAAAAGACTGTAAATAAAAAAATATAATAGTGAATAGTCACTCTACATAATGACTCTACATTAAGATACTAGTCTAGTGTCGTGGATATCGGAAGCAACAAAGAATTTTCGAGTCCAAAATATATAATATTTGATCATAAAAATAATTGCCTCAATACCGGAATCGAACCTGAGGTCTTTGCCCGCGGCTCCGCCCGCGTGAATGAGTTTTCCCGGGATAAAAGTCCCGCTGTATATTTTCCCGGGATAAAAGTAGCCTATGCGTTAATCCAGGACATAATCTACCCATGTGCCAAATTTCATCGAAATCCGTTCGGTAGTTTTTGCGTGAAAGAGTAACAAACATCCAAACATCCATACATCTATACATCCAGACATCCATACTTACAAACTTTCGCGTTTATATTTTTTTTATTTTTTTTTTATTAATAATGGGCTCACGTTTGTCCGCTATCCGCCTGATGTAAAGCGATGATGCGGCCTAAGGTGAAGCACGCTTGCCCAGAAGAAACCGATTCACTCGCGACTTGAAGAGTCCCAAATTATATCTATGCGGAAATAGACAAGATGGTAGTGATTATATAGTAGGATCCGTCTTTTATTGCACGCTCGCTTCTCAAAGTCAAGCAATGAATACAAAAATAATTGATTTAAATAATATTAATAAATTATTTCAAATATTATTACCCTAAATTAAGTAATGTCTGTTATCAGTTAGATTCAGATTTGCGAAAAAATCCGATTTTTCGGGTGTAATATTTTTCCAACTTCCTCTTGCTCTTCCCTATGTCGTTTTTACATCCGCGAAGGAATGCGAGCAACCAATGATCTACTGCAATTAAAAAAATAAAATAATACAATTTTGATATTTTATTAAAATGTAAAATTTAACAAGGTAGAGTCATAATATGCATATTTTTGGTCGCCTAATTTTATTGAAGATAGCGACATCTAGGAGAATATTTTCAAACTATAAGTAAATATTATTCACTGGTGTTGGAACGTTTAAAAACTGGACATATTTTTAAGCATCCTCCACAGATGTCGCATTATGCTACTTTTTAATCTCTATAATATTCTAAATCTTTAATTTGTTTAATTGTTATAACTAAATTATCAAGAAAATTAATTATATGCTTCTTCACATCAACACTATTCGTGACGTGTACAGTCAGCAGCATAAGTATCTGACAAAATCAAAATTTCAAATCGCCTATATACGGGTTAAGTTAAACTGAAATTATTTTTTCTTCGTTTGAAGTAAAGTAGATCTCTTTTATTTTATTTTTGTGTAGAGAAAAAAAAAGATTAGTAAGAACACAAAAGTATGTAGGCAATTTGAAATTTTCAATTTGTTCAGCTACTTATGCTGATGACTGTACATTAATAAATATAATCCTTCATAGATTGATTTACATACTAATTACAAAAATTGTACATTATTAAGTTGTTTTAAACTTACACAGTTGTATTGTTTGGTCTTCAAAATGTTCATTGAAACATATCTTCATAATTTCAAAACAAGACTGTATGTTTCGATAATATTCATGTATCTCTTCTTTTGCTTTCTTACGCAGAGCTTCTGATGCCTCCCTCACCTTCATTTTCTAAACGGCTGACTTTGATAGGTTTTTTAACATTTAAATTTTATCCCCGAAGGGATAGGCAGAGGCGCAACTAGTGCACCACTTTTTTTTTCCTATTATCATCAAAATAATAGACAGAGTGGAACTAATTGGGGTAACAGAGACTGATGAAACGTTCCCTCGGCCTGAGGTTAGAAGCCAGAATCTATTTTGTTTAAAGAAAATACGCCTTTATGGATGGGTACTCAAACTGTTACTAAGCTAAGTAAATATTTAATTTAAATCAGGCACCGCCTGCATAAAAAATATATACTATGTGCATATATATATTTATGTTATAAAAACACGAATTGGAAATATTACATAGCTTGTGTTTGAATAATTTCTTATTAACCCGTACAAAAAGTTCAATTAACTTTCGGAATTCGCATTGTAGTGGTTTTTGGAATCGACTTTTCTTTTGTTATAAATGCTTTTTTTTTCTTTTTTGTTAGTTATACAACGCATCTAATTTAACCCAATACAATAGGAATCATTCTCATCCTGTTTTATTTTGAGGAGTTCCCTGCTGCATTTTCGATGTTCAAAGTCATACAACAATATTGTTAATATGGTAGTACGTTGAAGCTATATTGAATCCAACATAAAAAGAATCATCAAAATCCTATATCATTTCGAAAATTTTCCCTCTGTATCTTCGAAGTCCATGGTCATATAACAATGAAATTATAATGGGACCATTCCGAGTCTATACGAAATCCGACGCAAAAATAGGGGTCAAAAGTTATCGCTGAAACTAAACATATAAAAATACGACAAATATATAACCTCTCTCCTTTTGGTGGCGGTTAAAAACTAAGAAAATACAGTCGACAACTAACAAGTGCAAGTAAACGAGGCCGAACATTAACAAATCTCAGACAGAGCGTGCTTTTTTTTTTTTTACGCGGACCTAACGGCTAGTAGCCTGACGAGGGTCGGCTTATACAAACACACCGGACTTCAGGGTGAGCGCTATAGGCTCTCGCAACCCTTTAATTTAGGTGACCATGCTGAGGGCAACCCACTAACGGGTTACGGACCTCGGCTCAGGACGGTCACTGGGAGAGGCTGAGACATCAGCGATTAGTGGGGAAGATTGGTTTTTAACCTAATCCTATCCGTTGCTTTCGTCGGCACGCGGGCCGGAACTGTTGGGGGGGTCGGGGGGGAGACGGGGAACGCGGCGAGGTCCTCGACGGCGAGGACGGAATTGCGGTCTTGTGCAGTGTATGAGTTTCAAGAACTCGTTTTTACGGCGGATGGCCAGAGTGATATCGTCCTCTGGATCGGTTAAAACTGAACGCGGTCGTCTCCATTTGGCGCGGTCGAATGGAGTGTATATTGATGCTTTGCGGATTAACGTACTTGGGTGATTTACCGCCCGATCGAAATAGCTCTCGGCCCGTCGAAGCGTTCGATGTGTATTACATTGTGCAAATTATTATATTGGTTAATTAAATCAAATCAAAAAGCGTCTTAACATGTAAAAACATACTGCATGTTTGAATTATTATAACAAACGGCTGTAAACTTAACAAAAGCGAGTTGTAAAAACGCCCGAATGCCCACATCTGACCAGGGATTCTTTAAAAACGTATGTATCATTGCACACCATTATGACTAATTAAACAGCTGATAATTATTATCAAACAATTTATTATCAAAAAATGTCACTGATTGTCATCGCTATCTTATACTAAACGCCCTCTGTCGCCGCTATAATGTAAAATCTTAGTTTGGAATTAGTGATAATCTTGTTTTACTAATTCTTGATAAATGGATTGTAAATAACATATTCACGTTCCTTTTAAATGCATTTAAACTAATATAAACTTGAAGTCATTGTAAATATCACATCAAAGCCTAAGAAATCTATTAAAAATGTAGAATTTCGCTATGAGGTATTTACTAATTAAGACTCGTTAGTCGATGTCTAGTTTCTTAAAAGATCTCACAATACCCAACATATTTGCGCTATTTTTTGCTTCAGGACTCTTAGACTCTTCTGGGCACAAAGAATCATGCCGAGCAAACCAGTCGCCATATTGCTCTACTTTCGCTTTCCAGTGGTCTATAACAATAAAAATAAATTAAGTTACCCAGCAGTGCAAATGAAATATATTCTATTTTCTTCAACTTAAATGTCTTTTCATTTCATACCTATTAAGTCTTGCACATTCCCATCGGTCCCTCCATATTCAACTGGTAATATTGATTTATCTATCGTTTTATACATTTCGTCATAATCTTTTTTATGTAAGTGAATCTGTAATAAAGAATTATCACGTCTTAATTCTTATATTATACAGAAGTTCTACATTAGCATATTGCTAATAAATTTATAATATGAAATATGATTGCGAAAGTTTGTGACTATGGTTGGTCATATAAAATATTTTTAATTACTTATATACACGTATATCAGACAATTTTTTATCCCGAAAAAATACATTTTCGTTGCAGAAAGGTCCTGCAAAATCTAAAACTTACCCTCGTCTTCATTTTTGTACCTAAAAATAGTTTAAAAATGGTCAACGCTGCTTTTAGTCCTTTCCCTGCATTCAATATATGCATACTTTTCAATCGAACCGATAATGACTTTTCAGCACAAGTGACCACTTTCTTTGCTAGAGTAGGAGTCCACTGACTTATCATACCAAATCCCAAATTCTTAACGTCAACTATGAGTTGCTACAAAATATAAAAATATACTTTATTCTGTATAATGTAATATAAAGGACATCAAAATATGTATTATGTGCCTTTATATATCAATGATTATGTTTGTATATAATATTACGTATGTGATCCTAACCTCACCACAGACGGTAAAGTTGTCATCTTCTATTAATAATATCTCAATAATCATTAGAGCCACTTTAATCAAGTCAATGAGAGAATGTTTAGTTCCGTTAAACGCTGCCACCCTCACTAAACAAGTTCGAGGGGAATCTTCTGTCGAACATTTTCTTAATGGCAAGAAGAATCTGCAATAACATTCATATTATTTGAAGCCATGTTTGGGATGCCGTGCTATTAAAAATGTAATAGAATAAATTTATTGTCCGTTTTTACATCTATGTACTTTAAAGAATCTTTTCTTCACAAAGGCCTTGGTATTAATATCGATCTAGTAAATAGTTGTTCGATTCAATTCAATTTTTTAGATTGTGGCTCGGAAGTTAATCTACGTATTATGCAGTGTAATTTTAAAGTATATCTTTTTTCTTTACAATATCTAAGTAATTTGCAATTCCTATTTATGTATTACTTTTTAAAGAAGACTGCTTACCCAATTTTAAGAATTTCTCGTATAGAAGCGTCAAATGGATCTCTATTTGCAGCAATTTCTGGGGCTACAGTCTTAAGTGTATAATACGTATCTAATTTATCTTGGGCCTTATTAATATTAAACTTGCTGCCACGAAGAAACGCGATGAGCCATTGATCCGCTGGTAAAAAAAATGTAATAGATTGCTATTAATATCATCATATAATAAACTAAATATGAACGTTACATTAAGAACTAAGTATTCAGTAACTAAATATCCTAATGTATTCATATAGAGTAAGTCGAGTACCTAAGTATCTCGGTCAAACTCCTAACAATTCAAATCTGTGGTTCCTAATACATTTATCAGACATTAAAAACTTACGTATTTTTGCGGCGCGGAGGTGTGGTTTTTGGTTTAACCAGTCCCTTAGCTTTGCTACTGCTGCATCCGCCACGTTCGGGATCTCATTTACTTCTTGCTCCGCCTTCTTACGAAGTGCAGAAGAGAGCGGCCTCACCGTCATATTTTTTCTAAAAGACATTTTATAGATAAAATGACGATTTTTTCTTGTAAACTATTACTTACTTATAAAGTGCCAAGAATACAGATACTATAATAATCACCGGAATACGAAATAATTTTAATAAAATCATAATTAAAACAAAACAATATTAATATTTCGATTAAACAATAAAATAAAAAATGGAGCTATCCACACGTTAAGTAATTAAGTACGTTAGATGTGGTTTCATTTACCCAGTATAATCACAAAATACTGAATAGTACTACGTAGTATATTACATTTATAAAATCATACAAAAAACAATTATGTAATATAATAATATCAGCCCTGTATTATAAATTGTCTCAATGCTGAGCAAAGGCGTCCTCTACTACTGAGAGGGTTTAGGCCTTCGTCCACCACGCTGGCCTAGTGCGGGTTGGCAGACTTCACATACCTTCCAAATTCTTATAGAGAACTTCTTAGGTATGCAGGTTTCCTCACGATGTTTTCCTTCACCGTTAAAGCGAGCGATAATTCACAAAGAATACACACATAACTTTAGAAAAGTCAGAGGTGCATGCCCTTGGATTTTGAACCTGCGGACATTCCTCTAGACAGTCCAATCCAGTCCCAACTAGGCAATTACTGCTAAAAAAATATTAAGTAACCTATAAATAACCGTTTTATCTAGAAAAATGTTGTTTTGAACATTTTTTTTTAATTTATTATCATGAGTCACGCCCACGGTCTACCTATCACTTGTTAAAAGAGCAAAATGTATACTGTAATGCTAGATGGATGTAAACATAATATTAACATTTTAATATTTTTTACATTAGTAAAAGCAATATATTTAAAGACAAATCCTATTTCATAAGTCTTTGGACAACGAGATCTCTACATTATTATTATTGTTACTTATTATTTTATACCTGACGAGGGGCGGTATTAGTAAATCTATCTCAAGTTTGAGTTACATCTCAAGTAGACATAATGTATGAATAGTTCCATACATTACGTCTACTTGAGAGTGATTTATTAATACCGCCCTATGTCAAAACAAGTAAGGGTAATGATTTTAATACCCTATGTATGTATGTATGCATTATATTTATTTCAGAGTCGGGCATACGAGCAGAAGAATCATGTTTTTTTTTTTTGTTATGGACATTACGGTCAGTAGCCTGACGCGAGTCGGCTTTTCTGACCACACCGGACTTTCGGGCGAACGCTTTAGGCGTTCCATCCCTTTACATTTAAACGACCACGTTGAGGGCACCCCCTAAGTGGGGTACGAGCCTCGGCTCAGGGCAGTTGTTGGAAGATAATTGAGACATCAGCGATTAGGGGATTTTAGCGGTGTAATACACCAATCTATCCATTGTTTTCATCGGCACGCGGGCCGGAACTGCTAACTGGGTCCGGGACATCGGGGGACGCGGCGAGGTCCTCGACGGCGAGGACGGTACAGCGGTCTTGAGGAGTGTGAGAGTTTCAATAACTCGTGCTTTCTTTGAATGGCCAGAGTGATGGCATCATCTGGATCGGTCAGGAAGAATCATGAATGCGTTACCGACATTACTGGATTGGAATATAAATTCAAACAAAGGGATAGGCTGTTAAACATTCACAGTCCACACTTAACACCTCTGGGGTCGTCCATTAATCACGTGTGGCTCGAAAAGGGGGGGAGGGGTCCGGCAAAAATCACAAAATATCACAAGGGGGCGAAGGGGGTGTATGTGACATATCACGTGTATTTATTTTTTCACGCGCGATTCAAATTAAATTAGATTAGGTATACTTTAACCTGTATTTCAAGATAATACACTAAAATTTTGAAGATACTTTAAAGCAAGAAAAAAATAAACGTGATCTCTGATAGGGGAGGGGGGGTAGTCTAAAACTTCACAACATATCACCAGGGGGGGAGAGGGTACAAAAGTCGCCCAAAAAACGTCACGTGATTAATGGACGACCCCTCTTCAGAGTAACAACAGAAAACGCAAAAGCAAGCTGTTTGAGAGCTTTTTTTTAAGATGGTAGCTATTTTGATATTATTGAAGCAAAATTAGGTGGTTATTTTCCCTTAATTACAGATTTGTTTGTATTATTATCTTCAAAACTTCTTTATTTTTATAAATTACATAATATTATGATATTCCTAAATGCTTTTGGAACTCATACTTATGTATGTTTTATAGAGATTTTACTATTTTTTGTCGATTTTCACATAACCATGGAATATAAGCACTTACGTACTATTTTTGGGAACGTAATAGAAATTTACACTATTTGATTTGTTTATTTTTAACCGACTTCCAAAAGGAGGAGGTTATCAATTCGTGTGTTTGTATTTTTTTTAATGTTTTGGAGCATACAGGCATACAGCAATACATTATTAACAATTTTTTTTTATGGCATTGAATGACGAGATGAGCATGCTATTCACCTGATGGTAAAAACGACCACCCATAAACAGTAGCAACACCATCCAGCACCTTGACTTACAAAGTATTGTGGGGCATTCCACTGCGCTCGTCATCCTGAGACATAAGATGTTAAGTCTCATTATGTCCAGTAGTTATACTGGCTACAATGTCCTTCAAACCGAAACACAACAGTGCATGCACACTGTTGCTTGGCGGTAGAAATAGACATTGCGGTGGTACCCACCCAGACGGCCCCTTACATAATGAGAGACCTACCACCAGTAAATGCTTCCCAAATAAATTTTCCTGTTTGGCAAGTTACTTTTTAAAATTCGTACAATCCCTAATCTGGTGATAACGCTTGCTACTTCAGAAAACGTCAGGATTGGAGACCCTCCATGTTTGAGCAACCCAATTGATAGTGAAAAAAATAACAGTTTTATAAAGTTCAGCGTCGGGGATTCGAGCGACCCTAAGATCCGCTATTATCACTTCAATTTATCAAGTGATGTTGGTAAAACACCAGGACAATACATTTTTGATGGTAAAATTGTAAACGGAACCAAAATTACCAAAAATTATAATTTCATATTATTCAAATAAAAATCGTTTGAAGTTTCGCCACATCCGCTCGTCTCATCGCCTGACGATAATTATTTTGTAACGAGATTATTAGGATATCAGCCCTGAAATTGTTATCTACTTACATGATACAAAAAATATATTATCTACCTTAACTTCCATTACACTTCTTTATATTTAATATTGATTTGCAATATTTAACAAATCCCAGCGGGCGACAATACAATGAATAAAAAATAAGATCTAAAGTAACCTTGAATCAATCATTGTTAACGATCGACAAAATCGAGAAACGATAAGGTAAGTAACCAACCTCTTTAGGAATTGACAATACCTCTAAAAAGTTTATAATTTAAATGTGATAAACAACGTTCAATGTCATGATCCATCGTATATTTATGAGCGTATATTTTATGAGCAATGTGTTCCATTGGCAATCATAATTAATTTCGTAATCTCATAAAATTTAGGGGTTTAAGTAGCTTGTTCAACTGCATCGTAAATAATTTCAAACATAGTTAAATGAGATTAGCGAAGATTACAATAACATAGGATATTTTTTTTTGTTATGGACATTACGGTCAGTAGCCTGACGCGAGTCGGCTTTTCTGACCACACCGGACTTTCGGGCGAACGCTTTAGGCGCTCCAACCCTTTACATTTAAACGACCACGCAGAGGGCACCCCCTAAGTGGGGTACGAGCCTCGGCTCAGGGCAGTCGTTGGAAGATGATTGAGACATCAGCGATTAGGGGATTTTAGCGGTGTAATACACCAATCTATCCATTGTTTTCATCGGCACGCGGGCCGGAACTGCTAACTGGGTCGGGACATCGGGGGACGCGGCGAGGTCCTCGACGGCGAGGACGGTACAGCGGTCTTGAGGAGTGTGAGAGTTTCAATAACTCGTGCTTTCTTTGGATGGCCAGAGTAATGGCATCTTCTGGATCGGTCAGGACTGAACGGGGACGTCTCCATTTCGCGCGGTCAAATGGAGTATAAATGGATGAGTTTCGGATGAGCGGATTATGATGATTAACCGCGCGGTCAAAGTAGCGCCTGCTAAGCGTCTGAATAAAGTGCCTGATGGTCGGCATGTCGGTGTCCACGTGGAGGTTGCGATTACGCACGTACCACGGGGCATCGAGTATTTGTCGTAGAAATTTATTCTGGACAACCTGCAGGCGCTCAATCCGACCGTGTGAGCGAACGCGGGTGCTGCGTATGTCATGATTGGCCTAATACATGTTGTAAACATACGTATCTTGTTGCGGATAGAGAGCTTACTCTTTTTGTTAACGAGCCAGTGGAGCTGACTTTTCGCGAATGCGGCTCGCGCGCGTACCGCATTAACATGTGGGATGAAGGACAGATTCCGATCAAGGATCACTCCTAAATATTTGACTGTATTGGTCCATGGGATGGACTGCGAGAACATTGTGACAGTAGCGTTAGGCACTGGGGGTGCGATCCTATTCCTAGTGAAAAGGATGGCCTGGCTTTTGGTGGGATTAATGGTGATTCGCCATTTGCTGAACCACTCGCCGAGTTTGTCGGCAGCGTTCTGCAAAAGGCGAATCAACTGTGTTTTATCTCTACGTGAAGCGTAGATGGCAGTATCGCCAGCGAAGAGTGCCAGATTGGTATTCTTCGGCTTTGGAATATCGCTAGTGTAAGGCGAGAAAAGAAACGGGGATAGTGCGGCGCCTTGCGGGACTCCGGCTGTGATGGGGTGTCGGGAAGACAAGGTTCCCTCCACTCGATAACGAAAGCCGCGATTCGACAAGAAATCTCATATGATGTGCACGAGCTGAGTGGGCACGTTGAGAGTGTACAGCTTGAAAAGGAAGCCGTTGTGCCACACTTTGTCGAACGCTTTCTCTACATCGAAAAATAGGGCACCGGTAGGCATTTTTAGGTAGAATTTAGAGTGGATGTGCTCCGTGATGCAGAGGATTTGGTGAAGGCAGCTATGCCTAGACCGGAAGCCAAACTGCTCCGCGGGGATCAGGTTGTTTTGATGGGCGACTATTTTGAGACGATCGAGGACGATTCGCTCATATACCTTTCCCATAGTGCTGAGTAGACTGATGGGTCGGTAAGAAGAGGGTTCGGACGCGGGTTTACCCGGTTTGTGGATGCCAATCACAACTGCCTCTTTCCATTCTTGTGGAATGAGGCAGTTGCGAAAGGCTGCGTCATAAATGGCGGTGAGGGTCTTGACTAGATGCTCAGGGAGCATTTTGAGGACACGATTAGAAATGCCGTCGCATATAGGATAAATAGGATATAGGATTAGACTATTATTAATAATTTAAAATTTATTATGAACTTAATTGTGATCCAGTATTGTAGTGTGTATAGTATTAAAAAGTATGTTCTAAATTGTTTGGAACAAACATAATGTGCATTAAGATATTACTTAATGATACTAGAAATAATATTATGCTCGCTCACCTTGTATATTACGTGACACTAATTATATTTACAAACACAACAGTTCCTCTATAACCAACGCATCATAAACAACACATTTAAAAAAGGAACTAAGAGTTCGTGCTTGTTCTTTTTTCAAACAGCCAGAAACAAAAAAATTTAATCACAATTTTAATATTAAATTGAAATTCTAAACAGCCCGTTTAGATGAAACTGCCATGCCATGTCGGATAATAAAAATACGCGTTATCGGCCCAATGGCAATGAACCAGACACAAATGCAATGAACTGTGTGAACGTAGCTACTAGCTAGCCGCACGTGTACTTCGGTACAGTGAATATCAATGTATTAAATATTTGTTATTTCGCTAGCAACATTATTCGAATGAATACTGCTATGGACTTTTTGGCGGGAAGTCAAACAGGGCGGTTTATTTAAATTTGATTTTGCAATTTAAATTTTATAATACACTTCAATTCTCAAGTATGGGTCCCCACAGTGATGGGGACTCCGTAAAAGAAGTAAAGAAGAGGAAGTATGCTCATACTGCGGGTTCTTCCTCTAGTAATAATCCACCTGAAGATGCATGGCAAAAGCCTTACTTTAAGCCTAACTACAAGCGACAATACCCAGACAATACAACTAGCATTAACTTTCCAGTATATATAGAAAGTTCCGAAAATGAGAAAATTGGGAATAAAGACCCTATATACATTCAGGGTATTCTCGGAAAATATATTAAGGGTGAACATCAAATCAGCCGAGTCAATGCTCACAAGATTCAAATCATATTTAAGCAGGCGAGTACGGCAAACGATTTTCTTAACAACTCATCTCACTTAGAAGCGCATAATGTTAAAGCATACATCCCTGCATCATTCGTGGAGAAAATTGGAGTTATCCAGTATGTCCCACCTGAACTGAGTAATGAGGAACTATATAGAAAATTAACTTGCGAGTATGAAATTGTTGCGGTTCGAAGATTCACCAAAAAAGACACTGATGGGGTGAGGCAACCATTAAAAACAATTTCTATCACATTTGTCTCTAGCACTTTGCCTGAATTCATTTTTTTGGACCGATGGAGATTTAAAGTATCGCCTTACAGAAGGCCTCTTTTACAATGCTATAAGTGTTTAAAATTTAACCACTCTGCTAAGATTTGTAAGAATAATCAGATATGTTCGATATGTGCTGGTGAACACTCCTACAAGGTATGCGAGGATAATGAAATTAAATGTGCCAACTGTGGGGGTGCCCATTTAGCCATATCAAGAACATGCCCAGTTAAAGCAAACAAAATAAAACACATAAATATGACTTATGCGGCGACAACAGCTAATTCTTTAATTATAAATAATAATACAAAGAATTTCCCTGCATTACCTGTACCTAAGGCGAACAGTGCAGAAGTGCCATCTTCCACTTCTGTTTCAGCTCCGATAATCCAATTAAAAAAGGTTCATAAATTTAACGAGACAAATGGAATAATAAATAATGAGAAAGTAATAAATGCATTAGTTAAAACACTTATAACTCTAGCAAATAGTAAAGACGCACCCAATACAACACTAAAAATTAAAGAAGTATTACTTAAACATTTAAATAATGGATAATTCTATTAGAATTGTTCTTCATAACATACAGAGCATAAATAACAAAAAGCCATTAATAAAGTCTTTATTGTCCAAACTAAATATAGATATATTATTATTAAATGAAACTTGGCTGAATGAAAAGAACTGTCCAAATGTTAAGTTCTCAGGATACAATTTTTTATATAAAAATGCTAACAACAACCATGGAGGTGTAGGTATTTTAATTAAAGATTGCATAAAGTATAAAAGCATTGATATTCCTTTTTATCAAGATATACAAGGTACTGCTATCTCTATCCAAACTCGGGCAGGCTTCTTGTCGATATTGAATGTGTATTGTCCTCCTAAAAGCAATAGGTTTAAAATTAATAAATTAAGGAACATAGTTAATAGGTTGCCAAAACCATGTCTGGTAGCAGGTGATTTTAATGCTCACCATATTGCTTTTGGTTGTGCAACAACAAAAGCTCGTGGCTCACAAATTTTTGATTTATTTGATGAGAGTAATCTTTGCATTTTAAATGATGGTAGTCCAACAACAATTTCAGCACCAAACAAAAATCAATCAGCTATAGATGTCACTTGTGTTAGTGCAGACATTGCTCCACTGTGTGAATGGAGTGTGGGTGACGATCCAATGGGAAGTTACCACCTCCCTGTTATTACTGATATCCTCCTTTCTCCCTGTAAATATGAGATAAACAATAATATAGAAAGGTATATTTTCCATAAAACAGATTGGGCTAAGTACTGCAGTGAAGCTGAAAATCTAATAAGAGAATCAGATTTTTCAAAAACAGACTCCCTTACAATGTATAATAAATTTTGTGAAATGTTGAACAGATTACGAAATAAATGTATTCCTATATTTAAAAGTAAACATAAGACAAATATTACGAAATTACCTGTACCATGGTGGAGTGATGTATGTGCTGATGCTGTTAATCAGGCTAGGTCAGCCTTGTTGCTGTATAGATCCTCTATGACAATGGAGTCTTTTATTGCATATAAAAGAGCAGATGCAAAAAAGAAAAGAACAATTAGTGAACAAAACCACAATAGTTGGAAAAATCTGTGTGCCTCATTAAATAGAAGTACCCCTGTAACTAAAATATGGAATTATATACGTAGATTTAAAAGGGTTAATGTTATAAATAGGTTGAGAGAAGATAAATGGATTCCTGATTTTATTAAAAAAATTGCTTCTAAGGAAAATAATGATACATTACGTGACAATAGGTTATTTAATATGTATAATGACAAAGAAAGTAATATTGTTTTATTGTATCCATTCAGTTTTCAAGAATTTTCTACAGCACTTCATTCAAGGAAGGACACTACTGGGTTGGATAACTTTCCCTATATTATGTTAAAAAAACTTCCTGATAGGTGCAAAAAAATATTATTAGTTATTTTGAATTCCCTTTGGAGTAATCAAATAATTCCTGATTCATGGAAGACACAGTGTATAATTCCAATTTTAAAACCTGATAAATCTCCTACTGACTGTAACTCATATAGACCCATATCACTTACTTCATGTATTGGCAAGTTAACGGAACAGATGATCAAACTAAGACTTGATTATTACGTAGAACATCATCATCTCTTACCAGATATACAATTTGGCTTCAGGAAGGGTAGGAGTGCCCCTGAGAGCTTCATTACATTTATTGCAGATATGAAGAAATGCCTTCTTTCAAAATCTGCTGCTATCTGTACCTTTCTTGATGTTCAAGGTGCATATGATAATGTAAATATCCACCAATTATTGTTAGTTTTGTCAGAGATAGGTTTACCCGGAAAGCTATTGAAATGGATTTTTAATTTTTTGACTAATCGTTCCTTTTTTGTTAAGTTTAATAATATTATACATGGGCCAAACACTGTAAACAAGGGACTAATGCAGGGGGCCTCTTTGTCTCCCATTTTGTATAATTTGTATACCTCTCAAATTCTCCAATATGTGACCGCAGATGTAAAAATGTTACAGTTTGCGGATGACATTCTCTTGTATACAATAGACAGAAATGTACAGGTTGCTGAACAAAAAATGAATTTAGCCTTAAGTCAATTTAGTACTTATTACACTAATAAGCTAAAACTTAGCATAAACCCAGATAAAAGTACTTATTTAATGTTCGGCAGTGATGAGCTAGTGAATATTAAATACAATAATATAAGTATTCCGCAAGTAAATGAAAAAAAGTTTTTAGGTGTAATTATAGACAATAAACTGAAATTCCATAATCATATCGAATACATTTCCAAAAGGGCTTTAAAAAACATTAATATTCTGAGAAGTTTAGCGGGTATACATTGGGGATCAGATCCTAAAACTTTATCGATGCTGTATAAAAGCATAGTGAGAAGCCATTTTGACTATAGTTCTTTAGCTTATTTAAACGCCAGTGGTCCATTACTTAAAAAAATAGATGTTATCCAAAATATGGCACTACGTATTATAAGCGGTGCTATGAAAACAACCCCTATAAATATTTTAGAGGCCGATCTTTGTATCCCTCCATTAGTTATCAGAAGACTGCATTTTGCAGAAAAGTTCTGCTTAAAATCAATAACAAATTACAATCCCATAGTCTTGAATTCATTTAAACTTCCTGATAATCTTATCCATCATGCAGATCTTAATCCGTCTGACATCATTCACAACAAACTTCCTGAAATATGCACCATAATGGCTCATATAAATAAATTGTGTACAGATATATGTAAATATGCTACATGGCCTGTATATAATTGTAAATATGAGGCCTTAATAAACATAAATCCAAAATTGGATTTAGTTAAAGACTGTAATAAATTTTTATATAGAATAAGCTTAGATGATAAAGATAGTTGTTATAGAGTCTATACTGACGGGTCCAAAAATATAAATACTGTATGTTCTGCATTTTATGATGCCCAGATTAAAATAACTAAGAATTATAAAATTAATAGTATTTGCAGCATATTTACAGCCGAAGCGTACGCCATTTACAGAGCCTTGATATATATAAGTGACATACCTAATTATAACAAATTTGTAATAATATCTGATTCCCAGAGTGTCTTAATGGCTTTATGTGGCTCAACTTTACAGTACAAAACTAATTATATTTTGTTTTCCATAAAGGAATTGTTACAATGTATAAATAGTAAAGGCAAAGTGGTAGCGTTTAAATGGGTGCCCTCTCATATCGGTATCTTCGGGAATGAAAAAGCAGATGAAGCAACGAAATCTATGTGGGACGAAGATCACACAGGCAGTTTAAGAGTGCCATTTACAGATTACCTCCCTATACTTAAGGATAATTCAAAAAAACTATGGCAACTTATATGGGAAGTAACTTCTCAAAAGAAAGGAAGATGGTATGCTTCTATAGAAAATAACCTGCCCTCCCGCCCCTGGTATACTAATATTAAACCGTATACGGAAAGGAAATACATTACAACCATAAATAGAATGCGATTTGGTCATTGCCGAACTCCATCCCACTTATATAAAATGAAAATAATTCCTCAAGAAAGTTGTCCACATTGTTCCAGTCCCACCGCTGATCTCGACCACCTCATTTTATCCTGCCCTAAATTCAACCTGCAAAGAATCATCCTCATCAATGAATTAATAGAAGCAGAACCTAATATACCTAAATCAGTACTGGAATTATTGAAGAGAAGAATATTTTACCGACCACTGTTCAAATTTGTGCGATCTACAATTGAAACGTTGTAACTTTTTGTTTGTAAACCGTGTAACTTAGATACTTGTAAAGGAATTGTATTTTATGAAAGACTGGCTCAATGGACATGTATCCAGAGCCGTAATAATAAATTAAAAAAAAAAAAAAAAAAAAAGAATACTGCTATAGGGAACGTGCACGTCGTAAGTACTGCCATCTAGTGGCGCAATAAGACTCATTTTCAGCCCATCGATACTTGGCATTGACGTACAATATTCTTTAAAAGGATGAAAAATAACATTTAATTTGTTGATAATGTATCGCTGTGTATCTGGATGCTCCAAAACATAAAAATAAACAAATCAAATGGTGTGAAATTATATAATGTTCCCAAGAATAGTACCTAAGTACTTATATTCCATGGTTATGTGAAAATCGACAAAAATAATAAAAGCTGTATAAAACATACATAATTATGAGTTCCAAAAGCATTTAGAAATGTTTCGTTGCGTAATTTATAAAAATAAATATGTTTTGAAGATAATATTCAATACAAAAAAAAACTGTAATTAAGGGAACATAACCTCCTAATTTTGCTTAAATAACTAGCTCCCATCTAAAAAAAGCATATTCTGGACACGCTGAGTATCAATAACATTCGGCCGGAACACATATTTTATCATTTTTTACATATTAAAAGAATATATAAACAAATTATTGTGCCAGTTCTAATTTCTTTTTTTATCCACCTGTGGCTCTTATGTCGATTTTGTGCTGCCCTCTATAGTTCGTGCACGCTCTCTATACGAACTATAATTTGGATAATAAAAGCTGATACTGAAAAAGCGCGGCAAATTATAAAATATCAGTAGAGCAACCAATTATTATAAGAAGTAATTTTTAAACATTAAATATTTATAATACCATTGACTGATTCTGATAATCCGTTTTTGGGAAAATTTCCTGAATATAATATTTTCTGCTTATTTCCTCAAAACATTTTGTGTTTCATGGAAATCAAAGAGTTCTATAACTATACTGTTTAATGTCTTTGATGGAAATAAATATATATATCGATACTTTTTTATCTTAGGTATATTTTAATTTTATTGTTTGAATTTGATCTTCGTTATTAATCCTTACAAGTCTATTCTTGCCCAACTGAACATCAAGACTAGGCTCTCTACAATATCTTACCACCGAGTGTTGAGTTATTTTGGCCACATTGCCCGAAGACAACCAGATAACTTGGACAAACTGCTGGTTGTAGGGAAAGTTGAAGGTAAAAGACCACGTGGGCGATCAGCTACCCGCTGGTCTGACCAAATAAAGGCCATAACAGGACTTCGCATTGCCACTGCCCTGAGAAAAGCCGAAGATACGGGGCATGGAGACAGCTCGTCATCGAATCCATCAAAATATTTCAGGACGGACACGACCTACAGTGATGAAGAAAACGATTAAGAAGAAGATTAATCCTTAAAGTATGTTGTAATTGCCTGTTATTCAAATTGCAATTAATCCACAACTGTTTTATTCTCTTTATTTCTAATATGTGTTGTTAATTTCGTAGGAAATCCTTAACAAATAAAAAAAATTAGACAGGTTACACGTATGGACTATATTATGTTCCTATACTAAATATACTCATAATATACAAATATACCTCGTAAAAGTAAAAAACAAAATGTAAATTTTAAAAATATTTGTATTCTCCGAAGTTGCTCTTTTTTCTTTTTTTTCTTTTTAAGAGGCTTAATTATTAGAAGAAATCAAAATGTTACTTTTACATAAACAAAAAACGATTTAAGGTGCACATCATGTTTGCATCATACGCACTCAGTCTAAACGTTGATCTTGATTTTTGTCTTAGCTTCTCTCATATTATAGAGCGTTTTTACAATTTTAGTACAAATACCTACTATGTAAGGCATCTTCCTTACCCAAGCGAAAAGGCCGGCCACCAAGTAAAATTTTATAATATGCATACCCATGTACTACTAGATTAAATGTATATGCCGGTTCTTTAATCATAAAAAAATATATATTAATGATTGTTAAGCTATATCGTTACTGATATTATATTTATCTAATCGATATTGAATAGCCAGGTCTTCAAGTCACGTCACATGTCTTGTATAATCGAACAGATACGTGAAACATAATCTTCTTCTTCTTAATATCAAAAGAGACATATGCCACCATAGAACACCAGAAAAAAAGGGGCTGGGTTGCCTACTTGTTTTGATTGAGTAACAATGTATCAATTTCTGAACAAAAAATAACTTACATTAGAACACTAGCAAATGTTCTCACTGATTTTATAAAAAAAAAATACTTGTTTACTACAAATATTACCGTGCTACAGCGATCTAGTGTAAGCCGAATTTGACCTAAATAATAGCTTACCCTGCCGTCCTATACACTTAATGTAGTAATTGTTGTTAAGTTGTCGACATTTAATTGCAGAAACCGCAACAAGTATATAATTAGATTGTTTTTGTGACTGTGTTACTACCCTATAAAACCAATCTATCCATAGTCATACAAAAACTTTGCCATGGCGTACCCAATGGATGACACCTCGGAACTCTATCATTTGCATACATTCGTACATATAGACTACATATATCAGCATAATGGCACATGATTTAACTATAAAATCATTACAATACGAATTAGGCTCTAGCGCGTGCCAAAGAAATATACATACATACACTCGAAAAACATAACCCTCCTTCTTTCGCAGTCGGGTAAAACATACTAGCAATTACTATGTAGTATGCACTATACCAATAAAATAGTTGATATAACACTATGTATCTACAATAAAAAAAAAAGTCAAAGCATTTTAAAATAGATAACATTCTTATTTATTTTCAGGTATTTTTAATTTGATGTTGTCGAGGATGTCCGAGTAAGTAACGTGGGTACTTTAAAATAGTAGCCATTCAAAACATATATTACTAGAAGGCTTGAAAAACTATTTTGAATGCCAGCGTGTGTATAAAAGTCGCCGCACCATATAATAAGTGGTAATCTTGAATTACTGCTAGTCACCCATCATCATTACGTAGTCATAACCTCAAGCTTTAACCAGAAAATTATATATATTTTCACACACACACACACACACACACACACACACACACACACACACACACACACACACACCTTTTATCTCCGAAGGGGTGGGCAGAGGCGCAATTAATGCACCCACTTTTCACCGTGCGTATTTCGTCCCATGATGAGATAGAGGGCGAGCCTATCGCCATATCGGGCACAAATTCCAGACTCTGGGCTGATACGGATTAGAAAAATCCAATATCACATTGCCCGACCCGGGGATCGAACCCACGACCTCAGCATTGCAGTCGTACCGTAATACGACTACGCCACCGAGAGTCTTTACTTAATATGCTATATTATAAAGCGGAATCTCTAAAGGGTTGTTGTCTGTTAACTTTTGATCGTGTATCAGAGAATAATAGATCATGAGTTGAAGAGATAATCATCTGACCGAAGGGTCTCTTATTAAAATGTACTCTCCCACGTGCTCATCTTGAATCTGTTACTGTGATAAAATTATATTGTGGCATCAATTATAATTATATAGAAATTATTTATCTCTTCAACAATAAGTAACTCTTAAAAAAATACTAATTTAATATGCACATGTAAGTAAATTATTGATTAAAAAAGAAAATAAAAACACTAAGGCTCGATTGCACTCTCTAAAATTATGGTTAACGATAACCGTAAGACCGGTGAAACCAACATAACTGTTCCACTGACCCCCCAGTGGTGGTAGCGATAACGCGTTTTTCCCCGCGAAATAAAAAATGGTTAACGATAAATGTATATTATTCATAGTCAACAACTATATGGCCCCTTCATAGTGCTGTCTTTTGTCACCTCATGATGGATTACAGTGACAGTACGAAGTTTATAAAAATGTTTAGCGCTAAATATATGCATTTAGTCAGTCTGTGCAAGCCAGTTTTAATAAAATGCGTATGAAAAAGAACTTCGTTTATTTTTATGCAATATACGTACACCAATAAGTTTTAAATTGTCATATAAATAAATCAATCTAGGTGAAATAGAGATCGCGAAAATCAGTCTATTTCAAGTTTTCTGAAGGATCCGTCCAGGCCCGCCATTTCTTTCACCATAGGTTTACCAGCTCGCTTCGATTCGTCTGTTCCGAACTGTACTTCTTGACGCATCCATTCCTGATATTCTTTTATTTTAGACACCCAGTACTCTGTAAAATATGATAAAGAATTTAAAAATACTTTTTTTTTATACTTCGAATTCCTGAAAATAAAAGCAAATATTAACACTATGAATTTTGGTTTACTTTGTCTTACGTTTTGACGGTAAGTCCCTTGATCAACAAGTCAAATATAAACAAGGGTAATGACTTGACGAATAGCCACCAGCACTGCAGACCGATGGTTTTTATATAAAAACCCTTTTAATTTACTCCTTCAAATTATTTCTTCTTCGATGTCGTTCACACGAACCGATGTCAACACATTTATGCCGATTATTATTTTGCCATTACATACATACATACACACTCACGCCATTTATCCCCAAAGGCGTAGGCAGAAGCGCAACTAGTGCAACCACTTTTCGGCGTCCTTATTCCGTCCCATTATATGATAGGGATTGAGCCTATCGCCATATCGGGCACAAATTTCAGACTCCAGACTGATACTGAGTAGAAAAACCCAATATCATCGCTCGACCCGGGGGTCGAACCCGAGACCTCAGCATTGCAGTCGTACCGTAATACAACTACGCCACCGAGGCATTACAGTAATTTATTATAATAAATTTGTAGTCAACATAATTCCTACAAGATACAGACCTATCATATCAGCCACTGGACCGCCGTCACCTCCGTATTCAGAAGGAACAATCTCTTTCGGTATGTGTTCCATTAAATCGGCGGGTGTCTTGTGTATTTTTAACTGGAAAATATATAAAACTATTTTTACAAATAATGTTCTATAAGTGCAGAGTAACTTACGTATAGCTATTTTTCGTTCCATTTGTTTAAAATGTAAACATACATGTTCCTCAATATCAAATCACTATTCGGTAGTTTCACAGCTGTCATTTTTTTTTAACTAGAACCTGCTGCGTAAAAACGATGTCCGCTTAATTGACAGGTGACATCATGGCCGAATCTGGCCAAGCGAATAATGACCGGATATGTAAACAACTTTTATATTGCATTATAAATGACATTAATCTATCTATATAATTGAGTTGTTTTTATTCTATTAATCGCAGATATATCTGAATGTTTGGTAAAACATAAAAATAACATGTCAGTTTGTTTACATTTGTAATAAATTATGTAAAAATGAACTATAATTATATATATTACTCTTTGCTTCGCCTTCTCATTCAGGAATCCGGATATAAGCGTGAAAATCTTTTCTACTCCTGATGGAAGATTCGTGTGATGACTACCCTTTAATCGTAGAGGCATAGAGTCCTGGAATAACATAGTTTTTTTTTAATTTTTCATTCCCTCAAATCCAAAGATTTTAACGATAAATTCATGATACCGATTTCCAATACGATAGGCCAAAATTGCTATTAGATACAAATAAGCTTATTGTTTTGTTAAATAAAATTATGCTTTACGTAGTCTGTTTTTTGAGTTAAAGTCAAATATTGTTGAAATTAACATTTTTTATATAAAAATTAACATTACCAGTAATACCTATCTACTCACTTACTTGACAAACGGAGACCATTTTTTTCAATAACCCTGGTGTGGCTTGCACGAAGTGGTTCATGGTGACTCCTTGATAATCTACCATAATTTTTGTTCCTAAAACTGATGCGACATCGTCCTCAATAATCGCAATCTGAAATTAAATACCATTCACCAAATCTTAGATCACAATTATTAATTGACATTGTTACAATTTAAAATGAAGGATAATAAGTATATCAACCCTATGTTATATACTGCCCACTGCTGAACACGGGCCTTTTCTACTACTGAGAGGGTTTTCTTTTTAGGTAGGTGATCTTGCAGTCAACACCGGGGGAAACCTGCGAATGGGATACTGGAGTCCCCGGCTTCACGACTGCAGGGGCCTGGGAGGGGAGTGGAGGTGGAATATGGACGGGAAGGTGGGGGAAGGGAGGAAGGTTCCCAGGATGGGCGGAAAGAGAGGGTGCCAGGAAATGTTCGCGGGCCCTTTTAGGCCTTAATGTGTTTTTTTCAACCAAGAGGTATACACACGGAACTGTGTGCCTCGGCCCGCGACTAATGTCCCCCCGCGCATGGGCGTGCATTGGGTGTGAAGACCCAGCGCACAAGAATTGCCTCGGGGGGCGTACTGAGAGGGTTTAGGGCTTAGTCCAGCAAGCACGATGTTTTCCTTCATCGTTAAAACAAGCGATAATTCACATAGAATGTACACACAACTTTAGCAAAGCCAGGTGCGCGTACCTTTAGGTTTTGAACCTGCGGACATTCTACTTAGCAGAATGTTCTTTTTTTATATGACTTTTACGGTCAGTATCCTGATACGAGTCCTCTTTTCTTACCGCAACAGACTTTCGGGCGAACGCTTTAGGCCCCTAAGTGGGGTAGAAACCTCGGCTCAGGGCGGTCGTTTAGAGACGATTAAGACATCAGCGGTTAGGGGTCAGATCGTTCTATTCCAAACTAGGCTATCGTGCATGACATACTTGACATAGAACGCCATTTATAATAATGATAATTATTATGATGGCGAGTACAATTATAATTAAAGTAATTATGTACTTATGTACGTACCTGCACCAAGTAATATAAAACACACATTATATCAGCTACACTATTTTTTTCGGGATCGTAAACTCCAGCTCTAATCAGTATAACTCTAGGGAACAACTTGTTCTTTGGTTTTGGCAATATTATGCAAGTTCTGTAAAAAAAAACGATTAATACATACAAACATACATACACACTCACGCCCTTATCCCATAGGGGTGGATAGAGACTATTGAGCGCCACATGCTACGGTTTTGACTCTTGACACACCTCTTTCGTCTCTTCAACATTCATAGTTCTTCTCATACATTTTCGCCGGTTAAGGGTACTCCTGACCTGCCTTTTTCGGAGAAGATTATTTATTTGATCAGAGAACGTTCTCCTCGGGCGTCCGAAATCGATTAATTAACCTCCATATAAATAATACACTTAAATCGAAAGTGAGTGGCTCGTGCTGAATAATGTTGATTCATTTTCAGTGCAAATGCCTTAAACACTGAGGAAGTTATGAGGTAACTCTTTTTCAAATAAGTCAACATGAACCGATATGGATGAAATTTATAAAAATTTACATTGAGTATTTTTTTATTTATTCTTGAAGAAGATAGATAACATGCAAGAAACAAAGAACCACTAGAGTTTAGAAACAAACAGTATTTTTTTTAAAATTCGTTTTAAGGCGTGGGAACTGTAAATTATCTTACCCTAATCTGAAGAACTCCACGAATTTGTCCTCCGTGGGTAAAATCCTCAGTGTTACCTCGGGAGCTATAGTCCTCAATGTGTAGTATAAATCCAACTTCGTCTTAACTCTTTCCAAACTAAACTTACATCCTCTAAGCATGGCTACCAGCCATTGATCATCTGGAAAATAGGATAGTGACTAGTGAGTTCACATTTATCTCATTTCTTTTACATTTCACTGTTGGTAGGTCTCTCATATGTAAGAGTCCGCCTGGGTGGGTTCCACAGCAATGTCTATTTCTACCGCCGAGCAGCAGTGTGCATGCACTGTTGTGTTTCGGTTTGAAGGACATTGTAGCCAGTGTAACTACTGGACATAATGAGACCCCACATCTTATCAGGATGACAAGCGCAGTGGAATGCCACACAGTACTTTGTAACTCAAGGTGCTGGATGGTGTTGCTACTGTTTATGGGTGGTCGTATCGCTTACCATCAGGATAACGGCATGCTCGTCTCGTCATTCAATGTTATAAAAAAAATTATCATTAATAAGGTAAGTACATATATAATTAAATTGAAAATGATGCAAATAACTACTCAATTGACGAAAAACTTTTTGCATTCATTGCACTTTGTTCTTAATTGTTTTATAACTATAAAATCAACATACACAAGCAAAATCACTGACCTCTATTATACTACTGGTATAATAGAGGTCAGTGAGCAAAATACAAACACACAAGTTGAGAACCTCCTCCTTTTATGGAAGTCGTTTAAAAAAATAAAACAATGGGCAATTACGGAGGCTGAACTGTTGGAACAATATTTTTTTTTTTAAGGTTTATAAACTGTGTTTATGTGATTTCTTTTTCATTTTGTAGAGATTTTAATCTTTGAAATTTATACTCCTTTTTCATTAAATTTTACTCAATCAATATTAAGAATATTACAAAAGTTAAGAGGTAAAAATAGCAATGCCAATGAATGAGAAATTTCCATAAGGCACCACGCAGACGCTGGCAATTTGTTGCCGTTACACACACAGTTAGTGATCAAGCCACTGGCAATTTCGTAGTAGAGTAAAGTTTCTCAGCAACAAATTGAGTAAAATTAGTTACTATATAGTAGCATGAACTAATCTCAGATTTAAGTTGATAAACATAATCAATTTTACTTTTAAGCAATTCGCTTTTTCTTCTCTATAAGTAAAAGATTTTATCTATAAAGGTGCCTTATCTATTATCCTGTAATTATTATTTACAAATGTACGATAGAGGGTAATAGAAGGTAACTACGTATGCTATAATAATGGTATCGTAATATCTACCTGTTCGCGCATTCAAGTGCGGTTGTTTTGCAATCCAATCCTTTAAGTGTTGCACATCTTCTTTGGTCTGTTTCGGCTTCTCATTTAATTCTTCTTTGGCTATTTGAGCCAATTCAGGCGAGAGCTCACGAAACATTGTTTTCGTTTCGCAAACCTAAAATGCATTATAAACGATAACATTTGACTAGCGACAAAAAAATAATACTGATTTATCAACTGATCCGTCCACTAATTGTTATAAATAAGTAAATAATGACACATTAAAATCGAATAAAAGATCATTTACAGAATGATAACCAATAGTCAAAGAATCTCTTCTTACTTATTGTTAGGTTTCGCCACCCTCCTAATTGACTGTAAGACTACAATGTAAGGCACTGAATATTCAAAACAAATACTTAAACATAAATGTATTGAAGATTGAACTTACCTATTGGATGTTTTCGTGGCCCGGTGTATCGACTAACTGATAAGGTGCGCAGCCGTTATCGTGTGTCGAGGTAGCACACTAATGTTAGTTAGCAAGGCAGCAGACACACACAAGTCATTGATTATATAAAATGTAATCTCAAGCGTTTCACACATAACTTATTATTTATTAGGAAATAACGCACGAAATTCGCCACGGTCGATCTAGGCCGTGACACAAAATTGACAGAAAAATTATAATACTTTTTTTTTTTTTTTTTTTTTTTATTTATTGTTTAAGTTTTTTACATTACAAATTTTACATTAACAACATCACTTAAACCTAGATTGGTTTGTATGTGATGTTTAATTCACATAACCGACCTTCCACAGTTGTATAATTTAGTATGAATATAATTTTTAATGTTAAACATAATGTTATAAAGTCCCTTCAAAAGGGTAACAAGCTATTTGTTTTTAGTAATTTTACGCATACATGTATATGCACTATGCAGATATTTAATTTAATTTAAGAGTGCTGTAAATTGTCTAGAAAATATTGTTTTAATTTGTATTTTAGGGTGTGTTTAGTTAAAGTGTCTTTTAATGCTTTTGGCAAGTCATTTATCATTTTAGGAATTAAATATTCTTTTGTTCGTTTGCCATAAAAGTTGTTATATCGCGGAACCGGGAGATTGTTTGCAGTCAAGGACCGGGTTCTGATACTTCGGTGTGCTTGGTTTTGAGTGGTACATGTATTGTCCAAAAAGTTTTCTATCAACATTAAATAGCGCATTTTTTCTGATATGGGTAGAACACCACAATGTTTGTATAGTAGGTTATCTTGATTATGGTATATATATAATATAATACCAGCCCTGTATTATATACTGCTCACTGCTGAGCACGGGCCTCCTCTACTACCGAGAGGGGTTAGGCCTTAGTACACCACGCTGGCCTAGTGCGGATTGGCAGACTTCACATACCCTCGAAATTCCTATCGAGAATTCTCAGGTATATAGGTTTCCTCACGATGTTTTCCTTCTATTATTGATCTCTATTGATTATGGTATAATTTTCTTATTTTTTCTGGCACTATAGTTTTCAATATTCTCGTTTGTAAGGCATGTATGTTCTGTATATAGGTTTTAAAAGTTCTTCCATAGCTACTTAAACCATATGATATTACAGATTCTGCCATAGCTTTATGTAGTAATAATAGCATTTTGTACGGAATTTTACTTCTTAGTATACGCATTTTTGCTAAAAAGGCTCGTAGTTTAACACAGACATTGTTTATGTGTACGTCGAAGGAAAATTTGCTATCAAATGTTATTCCTAGGTACTTCTGAGATGTGCAAGCTTCTATTTCATCACAACTACACTTATGGCCGTATTGTGTACTTTTGTGTAAGCACGAATGGTTGTGACCAATTATTTTACTTGAAGACCTTCTGACTGTAACCTTCTGATTATAACTATGAAACGCGGCTCTATATTCTTGTACTTACCTTCGCTAAACTATAACAATTTACCGAATGCTTTATTTAATATGTGACTCTTTCCTGGGTGATCCTGTCCTTATACCATATTATTCAAGGTATTTGATGTACCTTTCTTATTTACCTATCAATATCCTAACTCCTAACCATGGGTACTATTCTTGTGCTTTGTGTCTTCACACCCAATGCACGCCCATGCGCGGGGGGACATTAGTCGCGGGCCGAGGCACACAGTCAGTGTGTATACCTCTTGGTTGTATAACACATTGAGGCCTAAAAGGGCCCGCGAACATTTCCTGGCACCCTTTTCCTTTCCACCCATCCTGAGAACCTTTCTCCATTCCCCACCTTTCCCTCCATCATCCTATTCTACTTCCTTCCCAGGCCCCTGCAGTCGTCAAGCCGGGGGACTCCAGTATCCCATTCGCAGGTTTCCCCCGGTGTTGACTGCAGGATCGCCTATCCAAAAAAAAAAACCATGGGTACTAACAATAGCTTACTTTCAAATAAAACACTGTGTGCCTTTTAATATTCAAGCTGAAATTAACATAATTTTTACATAGCGATTATCATATTCTTAGGCATAAATTATATTATCATTTGATTAAAATTAATTCTCATTTTCATTTATTTCCTATCCGATCTATTTAGTCCCGCTAATTTAGGTACAAGATACTAGCAGAGCCACAAAGTAGGTACTTATTTTTGTTCGTAATCCCTATTTAAATTTAGATTTTAGTAGCTTCATTAAAGCATTCAGTGATTTTTGTAAACTCAAAACGATTTGAACTACTGCATGTGTTTGAATTTATTGTGCGTAAATGTTTTTCTTGGATTAAATAAATGAAAGTCATCTTTATTATTTCCCAGTTAAATAATTTTATATAAGGTACAAAAAAATAATAATAGTCGAATAAAATTACAAATTGTATTCTTCAGTGTTGTGTAGATTATAATGGCTATTGTATTTTTAACTAGCATTGCGCGCGGCTCCGCCCGCGCGGAAATGTTTTTCCGGCATAAAAAGCCTATAGCACTCAGGAGTAATGTAGCTTCCTATTAGTGAAAGAATTTTCAAAATCGGTCCAGTAGTTCCTGAGATTAGCGCGTTCAAACAAACAAAGAACCAACAAACTCTTCAGCTTTATATAATAGTATATATTAACAGATCCATAAAAATAATGATTTCAAGCTTGGCAATTGACTTGGGAATTGACTGGTGAAACACATTTTTTTGTGGGTAATTGAATTAATATTTATGCTGTTTGTATATTTTTAAAATGAATAAAAAAAGTACAAATTTACCGGCTTTGTGAATAATCGTATTATCTTATATAAATAGTTTAAAACATGGCGGCTTTCATCAAATCGTAACAAAGTTGTATTATTTATTACAATGACGATGTCGTAAGAACTGCTCAAACATTATAAAAAGTTATCTAGAAAAGAGTGACGTTGTAATTAACAATTTACTGATAAAATTAGATTATGCCTCAGTCTTGTTAACTACACAAAGTTATACAAAACTGTTTTATTTTGTAAAGAAAAAAAGATATATTAACCAATTTCCTGTATTCAATTTCACATGAAATCGGTTAAAAATAACAAATTCGCAACTTTATGTTATTTTAACTACATTCAAGTCAATCAAAACAATATCTGCTGAAGCATATTGTCATAACAATTGATAGGTAGGTACGGCGGATATGAAGTTGGCATAGTTTTGTCTGGTTTTATATTTTAAAACAATGTTTAGGAACGAAAGTTGGAAAAATGTGGATTCTTTGTTTCTGTGTATTAGCAAGTTTCATAAAAACAGGGAAATGATAGTCTTATTTACAGTATAGAATGACGTTTTATTTATAAACAAATTACCACTACCAATCTTATCTAAATCCATCAAATAATATGTTGGACCATGCCAGTTAGCGTGTAGTTCATTATAGGATGAAAGAAGCAAGCTATTTGCAACAATAATTTAATAAAAATAATTCAGTCAAATTCTAATTGTCTAAATGAGCCTTCTAACCCAAACATGTCTTTAGATATCTTTGTCGTGTCAATCCTTTTAGACTCGTCTGTTCCATAAACCATATCTTTATCCAACCACGGTCCATATTCTTCTAACTTTTTCATCCAGCTATCTGCAAGATACGGTTTAATTTAAAGAATATCTATGAACGTCAAGTTTACAAGTAAGAACAAACAAACACTCTACACGTCTTTATTCTCGAAGGGGTAGGTAGAACTGCACCTCACATCCTGGGATTCGAATCCGGAATCTCAGAAAGGCACACGCAATATTGATGTATATCGACGCAACCAAGTCAGTCATACAAACCTATGATATCTTGGACGTGGCCTCCGTTCCCTCCATACTCGACTGGCATAATTTCTTTCGGTACATATTTATAGAGATTTTCCATGTTACTGTGCACCATTAACTAAAAAAAATACCATTTTCTTTTATTTTAATCCTAAACTGACAAAATCCAAGGCTTAGGTATATATTTTATTTGTTTGTGAGGTTTTTGTTGAGTAGGTATCTGCCCACTGAACTGATAATATTTTATTATGACTTAATATACTAAATATAAATGAACGGTAAATAATTAAGGCACGCGCACATGCCTCATTCTAGGTTTTAATGCTAGTACTTACTCTTGACTTCATCTTATCGTTTAAAAACCCTTTGACAATATTAAACATCGTTTCAAAACCAGGAATCGTATTTATAAAATGCGCCATTTTTAATCGAATCGGTGATGCATCCTGTAATCATAACAAAATATAATATATTTTATTCAGAAATAACTAAATTTTATAACTTATATGCATTTTAATAAATAAGCAGGTGTGTATTTCAATACTCAGAATTAAGCGCGATAATATTACGTTAAAATAATCAACACCAAATAATCACATGTTAAACACGTTGGTATCAATAATTATCGATTTCTTTGTACAAGCTGGAACCAATTCAGTGTATAAAAATACTATAAACAAAAACTCCATCTAATAACCCAAATATTTCATTGAAAAGGTTTTATCCCGGACAAATCGAGATATAAAAATCTACACAAATGTTGACTGAAAGTGATATCTGCGTGTTTACCTAGGAATTATACCCAGAACCACACATCTTAGACAATATACAAAGGACGCGGCTTCTATGATCTTTCCTTTTTGCCAAAGTATAAGAGCAAATATACACATTTATAAAAACTGTTATAGTGTGCGTTAACAGCCAAGTGTTTAAGAATTATTAATGTGTGCGTTCATAACGACACAAACTGTATAGAGAGTGTTGCACTTTCTGCGCAGTAATTATATTGAAAGTCTTAGAATAATAACACATAGAAACCGTGAACATACACGCTTAGTGAGGCAAGTAAAACTAGGCTAAATTAGCCTAGTAACCAAACATCCCGCGTCAGTGCTCAAGGCCGAATCGTAGCGCTATCAGCTCTCGATATTTTATTTTAAAATGATGGTTTGTGCAATAAACTGATGTCACAGTATCTCGGATAATTTTAAGAAGCATTGTAACATAACATTTCACATGCAATTATTACGATTAATCTAATATTTTGACATAAAATAATAGCTAAAGCAAAAACAATAATTCAAAAATTTTATAGACGCCATTATATCAAAATGTTGCCAAAAAAAAAGAAAATTGATACCCCAAATGTTGATGTTCATATTCAAAAATTAATATATTTCTAAAATTAATTTATTTAATTGGTACCTTTGCATGCTTTGGAATTGTGTTGCCAGTATTATGAAAATAATATTTTTCTGTTGAGTTGATTTTAATTGACATTTCAAATTTTAACAAGCTTATATTATTATTTTAAATGAAAATAGTTCTAAAATAAGGACACCTGTATCTTTTCTTTTTTAGAAATTATGAAGTTATCATTTATAATTTTAACTTTTTTTTTTCTTTTTTTCAGCAGACGTAAGCACTAAGCTTCAAATCACGTCAATTATACGGTTGAATGGTGAATGGTGATGCTGCCTTTTTTACTATGATTCGCAAAAAAACCGTAATAAAGTAGAACCAGATACATTTGATATTATTGACATAAATAAAGGCATTCATTCATATCATCATCATAAAACTAGAATGGAGGCAAAGGTAAATACCGCATTCAACCGTTTAATTCACGTCATCAACGTAATTTGTTTTTGATTTGGTACTGTTTTGGTCATTCTAAGGGATTTATTTTATTATTTTTTATTTCAGATTTTTATCATTATAATTAAGGATAAAGTAATCCTTCACTGTGAACAATAATAATAATTCCATAATTAAATAATCCTAATTAAATAATGACTTAAGGTTTTGGGGAACATCCGATACCACTAGCAACATTATTTGCACCCTTGTGTGCGTGTGGCAGAACGTCAATACGTGTGGCCTACGCCTCCATCAATGAGTTTTATGCTTCACACTTGACAGTTTTTTGATATGAAACTATCATTCTTGGCGTTATTATTCTATGTTGAAAGTGATATATTTTTTATTCGCTACAATAAGCACATGGCGCGTCGTTTTTAGATGGTCTAAGCCCTATGGTCCACAAAAAATACACGCTGCCAGTAGATAAACGTAGTGAACAATTTTGTATACGTTACCTGCCCACCAACAACCATCTTCTTCATCTTCACTGGTGTCATTTGCAGCAAATGCGCCATTGTGATGCCTTGTAAATCAAATATATTTACTGTTCCCGCGACCATAAACGCGTCGTCCTCCATGAAAACTATCTAAAAAAATTACAGATTCTTGGCAATAACCATTTTTTTAATATCTAAAACCCTATTTTATAATGTAAGCTTTGCTTTGACTCAATCCATAAAGACGTTAGTTAATCCAGGACTCAAAGGGCCAAATACTCTGTTTCCAGTAAATATTGTATGCAATATCCACTTACTCCATTTTGATCTTATTATGGTTTCTATAAATAAGCATTATACATTTATTTACTATACAAAGCCATGCCCTTCAAGAATAACATTACAAATATCTGTTGTTAAAAGTTAAATGAACTTCGAGAGATTAATTTTAATTGTTTGGGTCACTTTTCGCTTCAAGCCATTATCTTCTTAAAACTTATAAATACCATTTTATCATTCGCTTAACTTTACACCTACGTACTATAGAGGGATCCAATCACTTCGCAGATTGTTTAAAATAATATAATTTGCAATGTCTTTCAGTCCTAAACGCGTATTTTCTGCTAAGACAAGGATTGAAAACATAACATGGCCAGGGCTCTGCCGATATAGGTACTTGCGCGCGGCTCTGCCCGCGTGTAAAAGTTTTTCCGGGATAAAAACTACCTAGTAGTACTTATAGCACTCAGGAGTAATGTAGCTTCCTATTAGTGAAAGAATTTTGAAAATCAGTCCAGTAGTTCCTGAGATAAGCGCGTTCAAACAAACAAACTCTTCAGCTTTATAATATTAGTATAGATTAGCCTACCAGCCCGTCTAGACCGCCACGGTTCCTATTCTAAGACCAAACAGTGCGTATACACGTATTACCAGTAACCTATAATTTATGACATGGCATTGTAAGTAAAAAAAAATGTACAAAACTGGTTAAATTTTTATTTTTATTATTATTAAATGCAAAAACGTCAACCTACGCCGCAGATAGTGCCTAGCCACTTGCCAAAGGCATGAATTCCACACGAGTCGAGCGTAAATAACTTACTATAAGTAATACAATATTTTGACCAAATAGCGTTAAATAACCCTAAAAATAAAAATAAAATATGACAAAGACTACATAAATGCGTAAAAGTATTTTCATTACAATACACAGCATTTGAAAATGGACTTACCATTTGATGAATAATTGTGACTGTGACGAAATCCAAGACGTCATATCTGTGGGGGTCGTACTGCCCCGCTCTTATCAATACCACCCGGGGATCCGTGGGCTTTAGTCGTTTAGGTAGAACTAAGGCAATCCTAATAACAGACTGTATTAATAGAAAGTGTGAAAACAAGCAGGCAGGACACCTGATCCTTAGACATTTTTTTTTATGCTATAGGGGCAAACGAGCATACGGTTCACCTGATGGTAAGTGATCACCGCCGCCCACGAACATCTGCAATACCAGGGGGCATAGAGATGCGTTGCCGGCCTCTATAGATTGCCATAGAGATCTCTAATTCTCTTCCACCAATAAACACCATGTTTAAAGAGGAAGAAAAAGAGGCAGGTAAATTATTTGGTCTTTGGCTTATACATCTATTTTCTGTGAGACAATAGCACCAACCCAGACGTTCTGGCGCTACCCATTCACGCAGCAGATTTTTCCTCTAATTTTATTGACGTTTAAAAATAAATAAGTATGCGCAGCAGCGCATTTAAACTTAATTATATTATTAATGTTATACCCGGAGACTGCATGTTATTCATTAAGCTATGCTTTACATATATTTATAGATTATAATGAATTTAATAAGAACTGCAAAGGTCTACGCTCATTAAAAGTACTATTAAATATATATTAAAATTGTAGCCAGTGTAACTACAGGACATAGTGAGACTTAACATCTTATGTCTCAGGATGAAGAGCGCAGTGGAATGCCACATAGTACTTTGTAACTCAAGGTGCTGAATGGTGTTGATACTGTTTGTGGGTGGTCGTATCGCTTACCATCAGGCGAACGGCATGCTCGTGTCGTGATTCAATGCAATAAAATAAAAAAAACTACTTCATAATGCAAACATGTTTAAAATTAACACCGAAGACATTTAACCTTTGTTGTAGCTTCTTTTGTACAAAAAATAAATAACACACCCACATCACGCCTTTATCCCCAAAGGGGTAGGTAGAGGTGCAACTAGTTTATGGGTACCTAAATATCGCCCTGTGTGTTCCGTCCCATGATGCGATAGGAAGTGAGCCTATCGCCATATCGATACAAATTCCAGACTCCGCGCTAATACTGAGCAGAAATCCCAATATCACTTTACCCAACCTGGTATTCAAATCTGGGACTTTAGAGCGAAAATCGTAACACGCACGCAATACACACCGCCCTTCTTTAGTACACAAGTATAATAATTTCATATCTTTGGATGGGACGCAATATACCGTAAATATAATATGAATGATACAAATTAACAATGCTAATGTTATTGTAATAAGTTTTACCAACATACCTAGCGGCGATAGCCTAGTTGGGAGTGGAACGGACCGCCGGGACTAATGACCGCATGTTCAAAACCCAAAGGCACGCACCTCTGACTTTTTTAAATAAAAGTTTTGTGTGTATTCTTTTGTGAATTATCGCTCGCTTTAACGGTGAAAGTAAAACATCGTGAGAAACCTGCATATCTGAGAAGTTCTCTATAAGAATTTCGAAAGTATGTGGAGTCTGCCAACCCGCACTAGACCAGCGTGGTGGACTAAGGCCTCAAAACTCTCAGTTGTAAAGGAGGCCCATGCTCAGCAATGGGCAGTATAACAAATACATCTTAGTTATAATTAAAATAGGCGCATTTTATAACTGTCAAACTAAACCACCATCTCACAAAAAAACGTAGAGTGAGAGTTTTACTTTTGCGTTTTGAAGTGGCCGGTCAGTGTTTACCGGAGACACAACAAATACCTTTTTCCTCCTCGTCCTCTAACCATCTTAAATGTCCCTGGTATAGTTACTTTCGTACAAGCTACAACCCCAGGCTGATTGTTTTCTTCTTGCTATAAAAAAGTTGCATCGTATTTTTATACTACTTACCCCAATTTAAACAATTCAATAAACTTTGGATCACTGTGCTTAAGAGCATATAAGTCGGGAGATATACTTCTTAGGGAATAATATAAGTCTAATTTTGCCTTAGCAGCTTCGATTCTATGTTTACATCCTCTTAAAAATGCAGCTAGCCACTGATCATCTGGGTAACAAATAAAGCAATATTACATAGTGATTTTAAGGAATATTACCAATTATTTTATATATTTATTCATTGCAACAATAAATAGACCTGTTCGCGCTCTCAAGTGTGGCTGCTTGGCTATCCATTCCTTAAGATGATCGATTCCTTGTTTTAATATATGTGGCGTTTCATTAAGTTCTTCCTTTGCTAACTTCTCCAACTCTATCGGCAGAGGTCGTATGTTCATTTTACAAGTACCTTTACAAAAAGAGAAAAAATGTTTTGAAACCTAAACCTCATATTTTTTACACTAATGTTATTTACTATGCCTACGTAGCGTATTCTGAGTGTGCTGACTTATAGACGTACTCTCTTTATTCTAGAACTCTATTTGGCTACTATTACTACTACTGTCCCATAGCTAGCATGGGTAGTACACTGGAACTTGTCTGCCTGGGTGTACTCTTCAGTTGATCTGTCCAGGCAAATATCAGGCAGAAAATCAATCAATTATAAACATATCTACGCTATCATGACCGGTCTCTCGACAAGCAGAAAGCCTCATTGCCCAAAGGGATGGGAAGGTATAAGCTAAATCAAGTTATCCGTCTTTTATTTAAAGCTTATTGAAAAAACGTTTTAACAAAGTTACGTAGGTCTACTTACATTAATTTAATAACTTAGGTATTACAATTAAATAAAAAAGGTTCATTATTTTTTGCTTTTCAGTTTCTTCGGTGGTTTAATTATTTTGTTAAAACGTTTTCATTGGTAAGGTAAATAAAGTAAGGTAAATGCAGTAGAGATGAGAGCTTTGAGAAGTATGTGTGGGCTGAAAGTAAGTGATAGAGTGAGGAATAGCGTGATAAGAGAAAAATGTGGATTGAAAGAGGATGTAGTGACTAAGATTGAGAAAGGAATGCTTTGGTGGTTTGGCCACATTGAAAGGATGGATGAAAGAAGAGGAACGAAAGAAATCTATGTCGCGAAAGTGAGTGGTAGCGTCGGACGGGGACGTCCTAGACGTACCTTCATGGACCAAATTGGCGACCTCCTAAGGAAGGGCCAAATAAGGAGTTCTCGTAACCGACGAGCATGTATAAAGACTGATGACTGTAGAAGAAGCGAAAGAGGTATGCTTGGATCGTAGCACTTGGCGCTCCATAGTCTCTGCCTACCCCAATGGGAGAAAGGCGTGAGTTTATGTATGTATGTATGTGTGTATGTATGTATGTTTTCATTTTATAATTATTTGTGGCTATAAACTATATGCCTAATTTTTAATACACAACTCAGCATTAAAATCTTTGAGTAAACAATAAATCATCCCTTTTTTCCCACCCTTACGGTAGATTTTTTTTTCAAATTTACATGGGACCAATTTCGAGGTATACCCTATCCAATAAAAAAAGAATTAATAAAATCGGGCTACTCTGTAAAAAATTATGCGAGGTCATACATAAAAAAATATACACGTCGTCTTGAGAACCTCCTTCGTTTTTTTTGTCGGTTAAAAAATCATGCATATGAAAGTTCTTGCAGGTTTTTTTAGCACAGTGCAAATCCTTACATAATATCTGTACGTATAATAAAGCAGTAGAACCGGTGTGTCTGTACATTTAAAGAATTGTGATAAAAAAGAAATGAGGGTGACTATAGAAGAGTAATAGAAAACAAATTAGATTTTTATACTTTTTTTTGTCTGTCTGTTTTTCTGTTTGTTTGTTACTGCACATCTCCGAAACTACTGAACGGATTTCTATGAAATTTGGTATGGAGACAGTTTGAAACGCTAGAATGGACATAGGCTACTTCTTATCCCGGAAAACAAACCATTTTTTTTCTGGAAAATCTGGTTCTGCTACTAAAGCGAAGCTAGGACGGGTCGCTAGTATCTTTATACGTCCATCCAGTTTGCGTGGTTAATTTGAAGTCGATGAACTTTAAATAGCGAGAACGTTCTTTGAGCATTATGCCGGCCTAGTAGGGGAAAGTTTTTTACCTGTGGACATTCGACGGGTTTTGTATTAAAATAAAGATTTGTGACAATATTTTTGTTTATGAACCTTAAAGTCATATAAATATTGTTTAAGGAATAGTTAACGCTTAACAATGATTAGTCTTTATTATTGTAGGTATTATAATTATTTAAATAAATCACTCTTTTTAAAAATACCAAGTTTGTCCACAGGTACGACTTGTGATTGTACCTTTGGACTACGAAAATGTACCTATGGACAGATCACTTTTCCCTTACAAAAATCTATACGTATAGTAATATAATTCTATAAAAATCAACAAAAATTAAATAGAATATCTCTAGAAACTTTAACATTACACAATTATTTTTTGTTTGCTTTTGGCAGGGCAATACTATCCATATAGTTCGTTAACATTTTATAACAGTGTGTAACATTTTGCTACAGTATGTTAAGAATGTTATATGTTATAAGCACTCCCGCAATGGTTCAACTCGTTGTATAACATCGTTTAACATTCTGTAACCCTAACCATCAGTCTGGGTCTGCCTTTCGAGGAAGCTGGTAGTGCTGTTAGTGCTTCACCACTGCATCGAATGAACTGACTAGGTCTGTGTACGTGACAGAGTAGGCACACTGCGAACCTCCTCCCCGCGCCCTTCCGCTCACGTCCCTGTGTCGATCAGATGATGTTATACAACAAAATTTATAATTTGTTGTATCGTGTTATAATCAGTTGTATAACATTTTGTTAAATGAAGTTATATAACACCACTTACAATTTATAACTTTTGTTACAATTTGTAAAAAAAAAAGTTAGACAACAAATGTTACGCAACATTATCTAACGTAATATAACTGCTATGTAGGAGCACCTTAAGGATTTCATATGATACCAGTCAGTTAATTTAGATAAGCTAAACTTCTTAAATTATTGAGCAGCAGTTATTAACAGACGGTTTTATGCTAATAGAGTATTATACCTATTTTTCACACACATCACATCATCAGCCCGTTGCAGTCCACTGCTGGACATATGCCTCTCCCAAGGTACGCCACAAAGCCCGATCTGCTGCTGTATGCATCCAGTCGCTGCCGGCCTTCTTGTGCAAGTCGTCCCGCCATCTGGCCAGAGGGCGTCCCACGCTACGTCTGCCAAGACGCGGTCTCCACTCCAGAACACGCTTACTTCAGCGATTATTTGTTCTGCGACATATGTGGCCAGCCCATTGCCACTTCAACCTACTAACTCTCAGAGCTATGTCGGTCACCTTGGTCCCCGACGGATAACTTCGTTCCGAATTTTGTCCTTCAGAGAGACTCCGAGCATAGCTCTTTCCATAGCACGTTGAACGAATTTAAGCTTATAGGATTAGCCCCACAGTCAGTGTTTTCAGGCTCTGTGGTATATCCGACGAATTTCGATCTATTTTTCTAAAATGTTTTAATTTGACCATAAGGTGTCAATATAATACTAGAAATTTTATAAACAGAAAATTAAATCGATAAGTGCTATTAAAATGCATTTAAATATTATATTTCAAATTTTCGCGCGTAAATAGATGAAAACGCTAGACGCACTGTTGTGACGTCGTGCCCTGTGGTCCGGGGGCATCTACAGAATTCCGCCACGGCATCCCCTGCCTGTCGTAAGAGGCGACTAAATGGGGTTGGCGAGAGTCGCGGGGTGAGCAGTGGGGGTCTGCTCGCTCAACTACTCCAATGTAAGCGACTACGAGGTGGACGACAATGCGGGTGGTCGGTCTCCTGCAGTCGTAGACGCAAAAGGCGTGCTTTAGGGTTCGGAGGCTTCTCAGCCTCCTCATTTAGAGAGGGGCCGCAATGCGGCATCGCGCAGGGGCGGTTCCGTGCAGCTATCTTCGTGCAACAAGATACCCCGGGATCGTCCCGTAGACGCCGAAGAAGGCCACCGCGGGTTTTGGTTGGTATGCCAGTGTAGGGTGTATATTATAGTGTCAGGGACTCGGTCCAATGCTCGCTCGGATGAAGCTATACTCCCGAGTGTCGCCATTGGGCCGTAAGACTGTGTGAAACCAACATAACCGTTCCACTCACCCGCCAGTGGTGGTAGCGATAACGCGTTTTTTCCCCGCGATAAAAAAAAAACTGTTGTGACGTCAGCTCGTCAGTAACGAACGAAGCTGTGCATTATTAAGTACTTTCTTAACACAATTTAATAAGTAGCATAAATTTAAAGATGTTTATGAGTAAAAACAACGTTTAAATTTTTTATATTCCGTAAGTTTGGGATCACACGGCATTGTACAGCACGTTTTGGAGTAAATATTGGCATATACGTTTCCATAGAACCATTCACACGTCGTTAATACTGCAAATTAAAAAAAACTGTAAAACACGCTTTATAGAAAATCCAACTAAAAAATAGAAAATTTTGAATTAAGAATAGTGTAAATAAGAAAAAACTTATTTTATTGTAAAAAAAAAAGTAACGAGCCTTCTATAGATAATGAATCATAAATTTCTTTAGTGGAACAAAAGCCCGTTTTGTGGAATAAAACTAGGGAACTTTATAAAAATCGAATGAACAACGTATTTGGTTTGCAGTCACACATAGTAGTGCGGCTATTCGTATTTAATACGATACGATCTACCGTGTGAACAACCGCCTTATTGTGCGTTTAAAATCGAACACTACGCTACGTTTTTTTGCATTACGTATTTACTAAAAAGTGAGAAATAATAAGTTTTTATCAAAAAATAGCACCGACTTCAAAAACCACTATAAGGTAAAAAATAACTTGTGCTTTGCTTATGGGTTATAAGGAAATTTAAATACGTACGTAATTCTGGCCACGGCGGCCAATCTCAACGGAGATCAGCCAGGTACGCAGGAGATATTAAAGTGCACAAGTGTGTGCGCAACACACAGGTGCACTCGCTATTCCTTCACTCTCATAGTCGGGTGAGACGGAAATCCAACATGACCGGAGAGAGACAGGCGCAGGACCAACGACTTTACGTGCTTTCCGAGGCACGGGATGCATCTCGCCTTTTACCCCTTTGATTTTGGGGTTAGTGAAAAAAAAATATCCCATAGTTATCTTTAAGGTTATAGATATCCCCATACCAAATTTGATTACAATTGGTTCAGGAGTTTAGTTTCCCCCCTCTTTTAATACCCTTCAGTCAGGAGTAAAAGAAAAGAATGAACATCCCATATTCATTTTCCCATATTTTTTTATATAAATTTAATTGCAATCGGTTCAACGTGTAGGGTAGTGTGTCCTACTTATAAATGAAAGTCAGTGAAGGATTCAATGTAATGTATTGGACCGAGTACATAGTATACGAGTGATTATGAGAGAGTGAAATAAAATTCGTAATGCTTATATATAAATACACAAGCTGATTGTCGATTGTGGTGGGACTGCTAGTGATTAGTGAACCTCTTTTGTCACTTGTACGTTGACTGCTGTATTGTTTCCGAGCTCTTAAGTTTCCCACGGCCGGCGTCTGGTATATGGAAAGTAAACTGTTTGTGATTTGTATTAATTGTTGAATATTTCACTGTTTCGTTTTCAAGTGGTGTGGACCCCACAGTACTCCCCCTCAAGCGAAGCGTACGGATAGTTCCGCTGGGCGTTCGAGCTTGTGATTTAGAGTTGCTTCGGCGTTGGTGCTGTTTCCAAAGATCGTGGCTCTTCAGCTGTTGTTTTCCAGTTGGGCAGTGCAGAGCTCGTTGATGTGAGGTCGCATTGGCTATGCAGAGAGGCAGGCTTACTTACGTCTATAGGCATGACCCTAGAGCACAGTGGTAACTGTATTTTAAAGTATTTCTGCTGCGTTATATAACTTGATAGCGTCCTTTCTATAGCGTGGCGGTATGAGTGGACTGCGTGCTGTCGTTTCGGACGAATATGTGGTTGCATGTCGCTGGGCCTTTATAGACAAATGTATTCTTACTTGTTGCGAAAGTTTTCTGGACGGGTGACAGCAATGACGTTGATGAGTTAAACGGTGGACGAATTCAGTAGGTACCTTCAATATTCGGCTGTGTAGGCACAAAGAAATCGGATGGAATTCGTAGTGTGCGTCCATTTGGCGTACGTCATCAGTGAGGGCTCATGTTATTGTCGCGCAGGGCTGTGCAGTGTGCGTAGGCCGAGCAGCGCATTCGGCAATTCTTGAGTGCAGCGTGCGTGTGCGCCTAACGTCATTAGTGCGGCCTCAAGTGTGTGATGCTGTCGTTTGACTTGTCCGTTTGCTTGTGAAGCTGCTGTTCACATTCGTGTGGCGCCAAATTTCTTCATAAGCGTGTTGAATAACGCAGACTCCAACTGGCGGCTTTGTTAAATTGTCACTCGCAGTGGGCAACCAAATCGTTAAATCCATCCTTCCTACAATGTTTGTGCGACGGTTCCTACGGTTATGTCGCGTGTTGGTGTAGTCGCGCTTTGGGCCATTTATTTGTAGGGAATGATTTTTTTGTGATGCGCGTTGTAAGCTGCATAGCGAGAAGCACGTTCAAGGGCTTGGTGTTGACGCACCACATGCCAGAGATCGTTGAACCTCAGGTAGCGAGATAGGTGTAACCTTGAAATTTTGCTTCGTTGTTGTTTTTTGCTTTTAAGTGTGACCCTAGAAGACGGCGCTGTGTCGGTCCAAAGTGAGAGAAAATGTGACGGTTTTTGTGCGACAATATTTTTTTAACATAGATTTCCGTCGATAAAGAAGTTTCACTTCAAAAATATTAGTGTATATCTTTTCTTTGGCTAATAATTAAATATCGGGGGTGCATTTCTTGCGTATATGTTACAGTGTGGTATCCTTAAATTTAACAGCCGACACAAGATATATGATTTTTTATTATATGGAAATCTTACAAATATATATCAATAAAACAAAAGTTTTCCATAATTCATGTTATTGTATAAATTATTAATAAAAATCATCCTCAAAGTAAAAAATCCTTTAATAGATATACCGTAATATAGTAAAATTACCTTATACCCTATAATATAATGTAATATATTATATGGGATATAGTTTAACCAAGGTCCAAATGCATATAAATACAAATATTTTACTGTATAAAATACTTACAATTATTAGCCAAATACTTGATAATTTTGTAGGTATATATCTCACAAACTTTCTAAAGTCGAAACAAATCTTTGTTTAGGGCTTATAAAAAATCCAATAAAGTTCACGAAGAAAATATTCACTTTTTGCACACACAACTGCAAAGTGCGCGCGCACGGCACTGTCTGTTCATGGAAATCATGGATTACTCATATTATGCTACTTTCGGTATATGTACCAAGACGTATATTTACGTATATACAGTACTATTATTTTATCTTTATTAATTAAACGCGCTTTTCTTATTAATATATTTCTATGTAATTGGTTTCACGAAAATGGCTAGTCCGAAATTTAGGATTCAGATGACTTATGGCGGCGTTTGTGAACACTGTCAACTAAGATTATTCAAAACCAAAATAAAATATTCAAATTAAAATCTTGTTTCTATCTTTTCAGTTCTTCAATGAATTTAATAAAGATTTAATAATTTAATTTATTTTGACGCAGTCGGGTTTATTGTTTTTTTTTTCATATTTTTTAAGCTATTGCATAGCTTCTATCGCGGGCCGTGAGCGTGGAGACCGAATCCAGAAATTCCGTAACGAAAATAACCTGACATCTTTTTTATCTTACTAATATGAACCTTAAATGCAATGCGTAGAAGCTATAATTCTTAAAACGAGTATATTTTTATTTATTTAAGTCATTAAAACCATTTCTTACTAATCTAATATGAACCTTAAATACATTGAATTCCAGATTCCGGACTGATACCGAGTAGAAAAATCCAATAGCACTCTGCCCGACCCGCGGATCGAACCCGAGATCTCAGCTTTGTAGGCGTATCGGATTACCTGAGCAAGGTTCGGACGCCCAGGTACTATTGTGTATATTTAAATATGTTCTCTGACCCTGACCGGTAATCAGTATATAATATTTATCGGTATGGATGTTGTGAATATTGCACGTCACCTTTATGTTGCAGTCTGGCCGTAGAATTAATTTAATGCACCCAGTCAGACGTATTTACGTAGATAGTATTTAGTTTATCATCATTGGTCTCGTAGTTACACACGTGGACTGCGAAAGGAGAGGTTCTGGTTTCAATTTCCGAAAAGGAAATTAAAGAATAAACTGATTTCATCGATTAATGTACACCCGCTTTCGAAAAAAGTAATAATAATAATCCCTTCCTAGCCGATTTCGGCCACGGCGGCCAATCTCAACGGAGATCAGCCAGGTGCGCAGGAGATATTATAGTGCACAAGTGTGTGCGCAATACACAAGTGCACTCACTATTCATAGTACTATACTGCCTCAACAGCATGGCTTCGTGAAACGCAGATCAACATGTACAAATCTTATAAGTTTCACGAGTACGCTCTTTGAAAACATGGATAAAGGATATCAAACTGATGCTGTATACACAGACTTTCAGAAAGCTTTTGACAAAGTTGATCACGGACTACTCCTGAATAAATTAGCGTTTAATGGTATAAGAGGAGATCTCTTGCGTTGGTTTACTTCTTACATATGTAATAGAGTGCAAAAAGTTGTTTTAAACGGATATCAGTCCGGTAACATACAAGCTACATCTGGCGTTCCGCAAGGTTCTATTCTTGGTCCTTTGCTTTTTATTCTATGCATAAATGATATAGATAAATGTTTCCAGCACTCAAATTTTCTTTTGTATGCGGATGACCTTAAGGTGTATAAAAGTATACGCTCTATTAATGATTGTCATCTGTTTCAGCAAGACTTGGACAGACTATCTGTATATTGCAAACACAATAAGCTCTTCTTAAGTATTCCTAAATGTAACAGCATAACATTTACCAAAAACAAAAATATTATTAATTATACGTATAAGCTGAGTGACGTTGATCTTACAAGGGTCACTTCATTGCGTGACCTCGGTATTCAACTAGATATTAAGTTAACTCTTGATACACATATAGATGGCATAGTAAATAAAGCCTATCAAATGTACGGGTTCGTTATGCGTGCGAGCAAGGATTTTAAAAATGTAGCCACTTACTTAACACTATATAAGACGTTGATAAGATCCCAATTAGAATATGCTTGTTGTGTTTGGAATCCTTTATATAACAAGTATGTGGAAAAAATTGAGCTATTGCAACGAAAATTCCTTCGCTCTATGCATTATAGATGCTACCGCGTTCGTCTTACTTACAAACAATTACTTAGTAGGTACAAGATGCTTTCATTAACATCGAGACGCGCTCAACTTGAAGCAATGTTGCTATATAAAATTTGCCATAGTGGCGTTGATTGCACCGAAATAAATAATAAATTATACTATATAGTTCCGAGAACAGTGCATCGACGTGAGGTGAGAGCGCGCACACTCTTTGCGGCGGGAACTTGCAGAACCAATGCCGGTGAGCGTTCTCCCCTACGTCGACTTGTTAATAACTACAACAAGCACTTTACAGATATTGATTTGTTTGCACTAACTGAATTTCAATTTAAAAGGAAAATTGTAGAGGTCCTCTGCAAAGAGTGACTCGTTTAAGTACTGCTGTTGTATCCAATAACAATAGTGTCTCTTTTTTAAGTTTGTAACAATTAATTTATAGACTCCTGAAGAGTATTAATGTTAATATTATTATTGTTATGCGTATTATATTGTAACGCCATATAATAAGTATGCTCCTAGCATAGTCTTACAATAATACCACCTATATAATCCGTGGAAAATGGTGTGGATTGTGCATTTACTAAACGTTTTGTAAAATACTAGGTACCTAATTTGTAATGTACAATTGTTTATTTTCCCTAATAAATAAAATAAAAATAAAAAAATAAAAATTCCTTCACTCTCATAGTCCGGTGAGACGGCAATCCGACATGACCGGAGAGAGATCAGGCGCAGGACCAACGGCTTTACGTGCTTTCCGAGGCACGGGGGTATCACACCGCCAACTTCCTGACTCCGAGCTGCGACTGAGTAATTTTGTAACTGGGTTATTCCATCTTCGAAAAAAGTAACAAGCTTTTAGTCATGGTTCCGCCCGCCTAAAATTCCGATTTCTAAATGTATGTAGGTATGCTATAATGTAACATACTATTTATGAAATAATTGTCAATAGATTATATTAGTTTAGATTAAATCTCATCAATATAGAAATAATACCAAAAGGTCTTTAGATAAGAAAATCTTAGTATTGAATAAAAGAAAAAACAAGTAAATAATGAAGTTTTATATTTTAAATGTAAAGAAAACCACTCTAATGTAAAAATACAATGCAACAAACTAAGAAAAGGCATAAAACCTACAAAGAGAAAACTACTGACGTAGATATCTCGTTTGGCGGCCAGCATACCCTAAACCCTAGTTCGGACTAAACTAGTATTTAAGTTGAGTGGAGAGCATTTTAGTAGCTAAAATACTCGCTACTGCAAAATAATAAAGAGATAGTATTTTAAAATCTGTATTCTTGAGATTTCATCATTTATAAGTTATTGACGCCATCTATTGAGATATTATTGAAATAAGTGCAACCACTGTACCATATAAACCAAGAGTAAGACGTAAATTAGGTATCAAATAAAGAATTTTAATGTTACCGTGACTACCTGTCTGTTTACATTATAAAAATGTAGAGGGCATTAGATAGTCAATTTCAACCATGGAGGTAAAAACAGAGGTAACAAATATTTCTAAATAAGAAGTACAGCCACTGTACCATGTATCAAAGAGTTGTACAGTACTTACTACAAGTAATAATTCTATAATTTCAACTCAAACACAAAATAAACTACCCGAGACTTACAGCCAAAAAAGGTATAATCGAAAAATAGTATTATAAAAATAAAAAAATATATTTTATAAGTAAAACCAAACGTAGTAACATTTTATACAGTTAGTCGAACTCGAGCTTCCTGAAAGACCCGTCGATGCCAAACATATCCTCCGCGGTTTTCGGCTTTCCCGGCCGCTTAGATTCGTCTGTCCCCAATGTCTCATCTTCTTCTATAAACGCTTTGTATTCTTGTACCTTTTTCTTCCAGTAATCTAAAAATAAATATATCAAATTAATTCTTTTTTCGTATAGACGCTTGTTTGGTGTAGAGAAGTGCTGGAATATTGTAATCATGGTATAGGCGTATATAGTGGGGACTGGGTGGTCCGTGCCCACCCCAGAATTGATTGGTACCCACCCCAAGGATTTTGGGGCACCCAACTATAACTATAACTTTTTAAAACGGATTTTTTTTTAAGTGAAACTTCTTTATCGACGTACGGCATAAATCTATGTTTAAAAAAATCGTCACACGGAAATCGACACATTTTATGTCACTTTTGACCGTCACAGCACCGTCTTACGCATACGCATGCTCACGCCTTTTATACCCGAGGGGGTAGGCAGAGGCGCAACTAGTGCACCCACTTTTCGCCGTGTGTATTCCGTCTCTAGATGTGATAGGGGCGAGCCTATCGCCATATCGGGCACAAATTCCAGATTCCGAGCTGATACTGAATAGAAAAATCCAATATCACTTTGCCCGATCCGGGGATCGAACCCGAGACCTCAGCATTGCAGTCGTACCGTAACACAAGTACGCCACCAAGGCAGTCATAAAGTATATTAATTTATTGAAATTAACCATCATTTAATAATATGACTGTCAATTTAGCAGACAATATTTAAATAATAATAATTTGACCGTATTAATCGAATCCAATAATTATTATAACAGTGAAAAAAATGCATTGATTGAAAAAGTTTCACTTCATATGTGTGTACTTACATTAATATACACACACTTTTTTATATGGGCAAGTACACAGAAGTGATTTAATTTTAAGTCTAGGACATATCCCAAAAAAATGACTAGCTACGCTAATAAATCATGTCGAGGTTATTCTCTGAAATGAATGAAAAAGTATTTGGGAATTGAAATTGATGTTTAAAGTTACTCAATTTTTAATTTACTAATAACGAAGATGATAAATTCACACACTCACGCCTTTTTATCCCCGAAGGGGTAGGCAGAGGCGCAACTAAGTGCATCCACTTTTCGCCGTGCGTATTCCGTCCCTAGATGTGATAGGGGGCGAGCCTATCGCCATATCGGGCACAAATTCCAGACTCCGGGCGAATACTGAATTCTAGAAAAATCCAATATCACTATGCCCGACCCGGGGATCGAACCCGAGACCTCAGGATTGCAGTCGTACTGTAATACAAATACGCCACCGAGGCAGAAGATAGTAAAGTAAGACAATATTAGTTATAATGTATGTAATATATATTTGTTTACACATACCAATAATTTCTTGGATGGTCCCGCCATTGCCGCCGTACTCCACGGGCAGGATGTCTTGAGAGATGTATTTGTACATTTCATCATAATTTTTATTGTGTACGTACAGCTGTAATATAATTATATACATGTTTATTGTAATTTTTTCCACTTCACATTATTTTATATGGATTCACTATAATAAAGTCACTATGTAGTATATATAATATGCCATATATTTCTTACGTTTCTTTTTACACTGAATAGAAATATGTCTTAAGATATAGGTTTAATGAACTTTCTCCTTCAATCTTGTTCCCATCAAACAGATAAGCTTCCAGTGTACCTTTTGATTTATTTTCAATAGTACATACATATTCTTAAATCTGCATTAAGCCACTCTTAGCTATATATATGCGTTTTCCAAAATCGCTTAGCTTATTATAAAGCAATACTCACCCTATTTCTATTCTTCTCATTTAAGAAACTTTTCATTGCGTTATACATGGTCTCGAAACCTGCCGGAGTGTTGATATAATGCGTTCCTTTCATACGTATTGGAGTGGCATCCTAAAAAATACAATAAAATGACAAAAGTAATATAAAATACAGTTAATATTATAAAACCCTCTCGTAAACCTTATTATAGCGCACTTAGATTACGAAAGTGGTAAAATTGTGTGTTGCTGCAAAGAGAGGACAAAAATAAAAAAGTAAAACCACATGTTAGGTTTTTTGTTGGTAAATGAATTCCTAACAATCAAAATCAAAATATGTGTGATAGGCACCCCAAATATTTAGAATATAAGATTATGCCATAACAATAGCGGTTTTAACTCAAGATTATGAATTAAAAGTGGGTTACAAATAATCAAACTCTCGAACGATAATATCATTTACAGTACACACACAAAACACCCATTTATTGCCTAGTAAATTACGAATAATATTGACCATTTTACCTGTGACGCGACGGCCATTCTCTTCATGAGGTTTGGCGTCATTTGTAGGAAATGGCTCATTTTAACTGCATCCAAATCAAATATAACCACAACTCCAGCTACAACTGCATTGTCGTCTTCCATAAACATTATCTGAAAATGTTAAAAGATAAAATAGGATCTTGAAACGAATACAAGATCTTTTCATTAAAATTAAGTAGTAGTTATTTAATTTAGTAAACTACCTATCAAAATCATAGTTTTGACATATTTAAAAACGAATATCTTACTATTATTGATTTCAATTCACTTATATTTATATTTAATTACTAGCATTGCGCGCGGCTCCGCCCGCGTGGAAACGTTTTTCCGGGATAAAAAGTAGCCTATAGCACTCAGGAGTAATGTAGCTTTTTCAAAATCGGTCCAGTAGTTCCTGAGATTAGCGCGTTCAAACAAACAAACAAACAAACTCTTTAGCTTTATATATTAGTATATAGATAAATGGACATTACCTGTCTTTTATGAGAAAATAAATTTTCTAACCACAATACTAACCTGTTGTAGGGCACGAGAAACAGACATAATATCTAAGATGCTGTACTTGTCTGGATCGTATGTTCCTGGACGAATGATGCTCACTCTTGGCGCATCGGGACCAGCGAGTTTTGGCAATATGAGCATAGGCCTGTATAAACGCATCTTACATTTAGATATACTTGTAAATTAATTATAGAATATTTACATTATAATATGTATATTCATATTACAAAATAGGGTTATTAACTCGATATTATTACATTTTTATTCCATTTAATGAGTTAAACTCTAATCAAAGTAATATGTGGGCGAACTGGGTCATTGCTTACGGCCTCGCTGTCCGAAGCTAAAGCCCCGCGCCTTAAAAGTTTAAATACAGCTTATATCTAAATCTAGGGTAAATATTATAGATTTTACTCATCATAGCGTGAATTTTGAAATTACTAATGAGCATAAGAAATGGTCTCACTAGGTAGGAGAGACCGGAGATGGATAGCGATAGGGGCAGCTTAAATTACAGTCAAAAACTCAAGTTATTTGAAAGTTTTGCGTCGTCTTGATATACACGAAAAAACGTTATCTGTTTCCGAATCTTCATGGCAAACGCGGCATCGGGGCGCACGTAACCCGGGAGCAAAAGCGATTTATCGAAAAATAATACCTATTAGTAATTATTTACCTCTTAATATTATTTGTATTGAAGCCTTTATACTCAATGTTATTTACTTTCAAGCATTGTTTTGAGTATTTATGATTATTTTAGTGTATATTTTTTATATTTTGCTTCAGTTTTAAGGTACTCACATGTGGTTGAGAAATTAAAAAAGTTGTTTGGGGCTGGTAGACAAACTTTATATTGGGGCTAGTTGATTACCTAGAAAATGTACTACGTAGTAATCTAAATGTTTTTAACATGGAATAAAGTGAGTTTTTTGTCAATTTTATCAAAAGTTTGTTATTTCAAACCCATGCGGATTAACAAAAGAATAACTAATCGAAACAGTAAAGCCTCTGCTGGTGGTAGAATTTTTGTTTCCGCCCCAATAACGAATATCGTACAAAAAGTGACAAATTACATGTTTATTATGTAAATGTTAATGATATTTTGTCTCAATAAGGCACATTGATAATAGTAAAATAAGTACTTGTGGTGTTTCTTTTTATTTTATTCCCGTTTTTTATACCAATTACTTCGTAAGTCAAATTACCCCTAGTGAATAGTCCACCAACCCTAGGCATGGGGTAGGTTGACTTGATTTTCTCGTTCCATAAAATGGCTTTTGTACGCTTTGTTACCTATGGAACCTATAGGTTTTCTTGACATTATATACTCAAACAAAAAAAATATAGACGTCCAAGCTGATATTTAGTCAACTATCCCCGGTCTCCCCTACACTTTTTCTTCCACAAATATTTCGATTCACTAATATAAAAAAATGTGTTGTTTAACATCTGAAATTAGAACAATTAACTCTTTAACTAGGTGCAATAACCTTTATGTCAATCAAAGCGTGAGCAACATTTAAATCTACTGTAGACCTAAATAGGGCTCAATTAATAAAAAGGAATTAGAGATAATATTTAAATATCAGATATACGTACCCCAGGTTAAGGATTTCATCAACCATGGCATGGTTGATATTCACTCTGAATAGTTCAGGTGCTGTAGAACGCACGGAGTAATACAGATCTAACTTTTCTTTCGTTCTTTCCAAACTATATTTGGATCCGCGCAGAAAAGTTACAAGCCATTGATCATCTAAAAGTACAGAAATGTAAAAGTGAGATTAAGATATTTTTTATACATTTTTTTCGCGGAGAAGGTGATGTACCACTGCCGCCCAGCTTCTATAGTGGTTACACGGTTGGTTGGTGGACGGTTATATTGGGTTCGCGGCCCGGTTGGGCCACCCAGAAAGATAAAAAAGGTCGGGCTTCTGACGGAAGGTGTCTACTTTCCAGTTTTCGACCGCAACCGCTGCGCCCCTGGCGCAATGCCGGCTAGTTCAACTCGTGAGATCAAGATCTAATACCAAAATGTCACTGGCTTTAGGAAGAAGGTAAATTTACCTAATGGATACACCGGAATGCTCTGTCATTTCATTCTAAGGATAGATATACGTATAAGTAAATAGAAAAGTACGTACTAGGACTATTTTTCCGCATAAAAACAGTAAATATTTATTCACATGTATTTGTTTCTATTTAGAAATATAATAATAATACCAGCCCTGTATTATACACTGTCCCACTGCTGGGCATGGGCCTCCTCTACAACTGAGAGAGTTCAGGCCTTAGTCCACCACGCTGGCCTAGAGCGGGTTGGTATTTTTTATTTTATTTCATTGAATGACGAGACGAGCATGTCGTTTGCCTGATGATAAGTGATATGACCACCCATAAACAGTAGCAACACCATCCAGACCTTGAGTTACAAAGTACTGTGTGGCATTCCACTGCGCTCGTCATCCTGAGACATAAGATGTTAAGTCTCATTATGTCCATTGACCAGTAGTTACACTGGCTACAATGTCCTTCAAACCGATACACAACAGTGTATGCACACTGCTGCTCGGCGGTAGAAATAGACATTGCGGTGGTACCCACCCACACGGACTCTTATAAATGAGAGACCTACCACCAGTAAGTGTGTGAGTAAGTGGTAGACTTCACATACCTACAAAATCTTATAGAAAAATTCTCAGGTATGCAAGTTTCCTCACGATGTTTTCTTTCACCGTTAAAGCATGCGAAAATTCACAAAGAATACCAAAAACTTTAGAAAAGTCAGAGGTGCGTGCCCTTGGATTTTGAACCTGCGGACATTCGTCTCGGAAATCCATTCCACTTCCAATTCCCCATTATTTAGAGATGTTTCAGTAAAATGGTATCCGTAATTATCCAAATGCTACAAAAACTATTCTGATCTTTTGTCTGTCATATCTTAAACACTTATATTAATTACAATTCTCAAACTGATTTCAATAATTACTAAAAAGAAATTATTTTCGATATGAAAACTTATATTTTATAGATATGTGACGCATTATATAACTGATAAGAAACCCCCCATATCTGATAAATAAATTAGCAATAAAGCATACAAGGGGATGACTATCAGTATCTTCAGAAATAAAAATATTATATCAATTTGAATGAAACGAATTATTTTGTTACCTGTTCGAGCACGTAAATGTGGTTGTTTAGCTATCCATTCCTTAAGGTGCTGGATATCAGCTGCTATCCTGCTTGGATCTTCAAATAACTCCTTCTGTGCTTTTTGCGCCAGCTGAGGATTCAATGGACGTATGGACATCGTGAAGTAAATACGAAATTTCTCCTGTAAATTCTTATTTATCCCCTAGAGACAGAAGACGCCCATTCCCGAAGAAAGGCCTATGAGTACTAATGTAAAAAATAATGTAAGAAAATGATATTGAGGAGTTATCGCGGATTAGTCTTATCTCCAATTAATTCGAACCGAACAATACGGTGACGTGGATACTTGTTAACTTACACGGGTGTGAAATACGTGTAACGATAGTACACGGCAAATAATTGGGTAGGGAGTAGGGACAGAAGAGTTGTTAAGGTAGAGGCATAAAGTACGAAACACGTCAATCTAACAAGACTGACAACTTAAAATCTAAAATTGAACTGGATCACAGTTCCTATCTGATACCAGGTAAATACTTAAAACGACGAGTTAAACACGTGTCTTAAATACTAATTGAGGGACAATGCAAGGCCTTGAAAAAAGCTTTTTTATAAATCAAAACTTCTGCTCGCGGCTCTGCCCGCGTGAATGAGTTTTTCCGGGATAAAAGTCCCGCTTTATATTTCCCCGGGATAAAAAGTAGCCTATGTTACTCGCTGATAATGTAAATTTGTCCTTCAGTCGTGACAGACTCTAGTATATTCTCGGCCTCTATTCTCTTGCTATTCGACCTGCTGACTAACGTAACGTAATCCTCCTAGCCAGTTTCGGCCACGGCGGCCAATCTCAACGGAGATCAGCCTGGTACGCAGGAGATATTATAGTGCACAAGTGTGTGCGCAATACACAGGTGCACTCGCTATTCTTTCACTCTCATAGTTCGGTGAGACGGCAATCTGACATGTCCGGAGAGAGATCAGGCGCAGGACCAACGACTTTACGTGCTTTCCGAGGCACGGGGGTATCACAACGCCAACTTCCTGACTCCGAGCTGCGACTGAGTAATTTTTAAGATGGAAAAACCCAGTCATAATGTTTTTGACTCGACCCGGGATTCCAACCCAGAACCTAAGCGTGGAAATCGTACTCGTAACGCGTACGCAATACAACTAAGCCACCGAGGCAGTCAACCTGCTGACTATACTGTGTACAACGCGGCTTTTCTGTTTGAATCGTTTGTGAAAAGCGATTTCATTTCAAGAAGAACTGTTTATCAGTTGCATAACATTAATGATGATTAAAACACTATAAAGAATTTTATAACTGATATACTCCCTCGAAGATAAATTGGTCCCATTGATAATACAGGCGCCTGAAAACGATACATGTTTTAATATCGAAATAAATTTTGTTACTAATATATTAGATATAATGATTTGTATTTTATTAATAAATACAAAGATTAACTTCCTTGTATGTCTTATGTACTCAGTTATAGCCACGTTGTAAGCAGTTTCCTCTACACTATGAATCACTATAGTTCATAGTAGTGACTTACTTATGCCCGATTTCTGAATCTCTCAGTTAAACTTTTAATAGCTATTGATTCATTAAAGTTAAACTTAAGAAAAACATCGGTTAACTTCCACTGTGTTTCTGAACACATAATGGAGCATTCGATGACTATGAAACCGTTAACTAGTTCCTTATTTGGCTGCTAGATGGATCTTTTTAGTAGTTGACTTTAAAATGGATTTTATTACTAAAATTCGTAACTAATAATTATTTTATATACAAAAATAACTTATTTTAAAATAGATCCACGTCTAAACATTATTCTAATTTTATTTTGTGGTAATTTGATATTTATGACTAGCTGATGAATGGCATCATCGCCGAAATAAAAAAGAACGTCAAATAGTTCAACAAAATGTCTTATGTCATACTAGCACTAGTTTGCGAATTTGTGTTTTACGTCGTTTTTTAGAATTTGGAAATTTATAACACTACTGAAACTGTTGTGATTGGCCGTATCAATTATGTTCCTCTATATTGTAAATAATATCTAACAAGTTGCCGTCGTTTGTCACAAAATGTCACGTCAAATAGTTATTGAACAGATAAACGGCCAAAATTGACCAGTTAAGTTTAAGCTTAGTTTATCTTGCAGTGCGCAGTTCAGAAATGCAGTTTCATGGGTTATGGAACCAATAGCGCTAACGAATAGATAAACTGCCGTCAATAGTACTTCAGAAGCTGAACATTAGTGACATACTTAGCAGTAGTGACATACTTGGCATTGACGTAAAATATTCATATTAAAAGCATGAAAAATAATATTTAATTGGTTGATACTTGATAATGTATTGCTGCGTATCTGGATGCTCCAAAACATAAAAATAAACACATCAAATGGTGTAAAATTCTATTATTTCTATGTTGATGATTTTTAATTTAAACTAATATAGGGAACATCGTAAGCTCTGCCATCTGATAGCGCAATCTGAATCTTTCAGCCTATCGATAGGGAACGTGCATGAACTATAGGTGGCAGCACAAAATCGACACAAGAGCCACATGTGGATAAAAAAAGAAACTAGAACTAGCACAATAATTTGTTTATATATTCTTTTAATGTGACAAAAATGATAAAATATGTGTTCCGGCCGAATTATATTTATACCCAGCGTGTCCAGATTATGCTTTTTTTTAGATGGGAGCTAGTGATTTAAGCAAAATTAGGAGGTTATGTTCCCTTAATTACAGATTGTTTTGTATTGAATATTATCTTCAAAACATATTTATTTTTTATAAATTACGTAACGAAACATTTCTAAATGCTTTTGGAACTCATAATTATGTATGTTTTATACAGCTTTTATTATTTTTGGCGATTTTCACATAGCCATGGAATATAAGTACTTAGGTACTATTCTTGGGAACATTATATAAATTCACACCATTTGATTTGTTTATTTTTATGTTTTGGAGCATTGAGATACACAGCGATATATTATCAACAAATTAAATGTTATTTTTCATCCTTTTAATGAATATTGTACGTCAATGCCTAGTATCGATTGCGCCACTAGATGGAAGTGCTTACGACGTGCACGTTCCCTATAGTAAGTTTTACATTATAAAAATGTAGAGGTCATTAGGTAAACAATTTCAACCATGGAGGTAAAAATTATATTGAAATAACAAGTACATCCACTGTTCCATGTATCAAAGAGTAGTACAGTGCTTACTACAAGTAATAATTCTATGATTTCAAGTCAAACACAAAATAAACCACCCGAGACTTACAGCCAAAAAAGGTATATTCGAAAAATAGTATTATAAAAATAAAAAATGATATTTTAAAAGTAAAACCAAACGTAGTAACATTTTGTACAGTTAGTCGAACTCGAGCTGTCTGAAGGACCCGTCGACGCCAAACATATCCTCCGCGGTTTTCGGCTTTCCAGGCCGCTTCGATTCGTCTGTGCCGAACGTCTCGTCTTCTTCTAAAAACACTTTGTATTCTTGTACCTTTTTCTTCCAGTAGTCTACAAATAAATATATCAAATTAATTGTTTTTTCGTATAGAGATTAGTTTTGTGATTAGTGCCAGAATATTGTAATCATGGCATAGGCATATATAGAGAGGGCTTGGGGGGCCGGGTGGGCCGTGCCCACCCAAAACTTGCGCGGTACCCACCCTAGAATTGCGTGGTGCCCACCCCAAGGATTTTGAGGCAGCCTACTACTCATCTACTACTACGATAATTTTTAAAAACGAATATTTTTTTATATCGGCAAGTACGCAGTAGTCATTTTATTTTTAAGTCTAGGACACGGGCCCGCACTGGAAAGTAACTCTAGCTACGCTAATAAATCATGTCGAGGTTATTCTCGGAAATGAATGAAAAAGTATTTGGGATTGAAAATGATTTTTAAAGTTACTCAATTTTTACTTTACTATTAACGAAGATAATTAAGTAAGCCAATATTAATTATAATGTATGTAATGTATATTTGTTTACACATACCAATAATTTCTTGGATGGTCCCGCCATTGCCGCCGTACTCCACGGGCAGGATGTCTTGAGGGATGTATTTGTACATTTCATCATAATTTTTGTTGTGTACGTACAGCTGTAATATATATACATGTTTATTGTAATTTTTTCCACTTCACAATATTTTATATGATTTCACTATAATGAAGTCACTATGTAGTATATCTATATATATATATATATATATATATGTATTTCTTGATGTATTTCTTACGTTTCTTTTTAAATTGATTAGCAATATGTCTTAAGATATAGGTTTATTGAACTTTCTCCTTCAATCTTGTTGCCATCAAACAGATAAGCTTCCAGTGTACCTTTTGATTTATTTTCAATAGTACATACATATTCTTAGATCCGCATTAAACCTCTCGTATATATGCGTATATATGTGTATATATATACATATATGTATGCGTTATCCAGATCCACTTAGCGTATTATAAAGCAATACTCACCCTATTTCTATTCTTCTCATTTAGCAAACTTTTGATTGCGTTATAAACTGTCTCGAAACCTGCCGGAGTGTTGATATAATGCGTTCCCTTCATACGTATTGGAGCGGCATCCTAAAAAATACAATAAAATTACAAAAGTAATATAAAATACAGTTAACATTATAAAACCCTCTCGTAAACCTTATTATAGCGCACTTAGATTACGAAAGTGGTAAAATTGTATGTTGCTGCAAAAAGAGGACAAAAATTAAAAAACCAGAAACACATGCTAGGTTTTTTGTTGGTAAATTAATTTCTATCAATCAAAATATGTGTGATAGGCACACCAAATATTTAGAAGATAAGATTATGGCATAACAATAGCGGTTTTAACTCGAGATTATAAATTAAGAGTGGGTCACAAATAATCAAACTCTCGCTAAAACGATAATATAATTTACAGTATCAAAACACACAGTTATTGCCTAGTAAATAATGAACAAAATTGGCTATTTTACCTGTGAGGCGACGACCATTCTCTTCATGAGGTTTGGCGTCATTTGTAGGAAATGACCCATTTTAACTGCATCCAAATCAAGTATAGCCACAACTCCAGCTACAACTGCATTGTCGTCTTCCATAAAAACTATCTGAAAATGTTAAAAGATAAAATAGGATCATGAAACAAATACAAGAATTTTACATTAAAATTAGTAGTTATTTAATTTAGTAAAGATAGGTATATCAAAATCACATTTGTAACGTAGGTATTTAAAAACTAATATTTTACTTCTCTTTATTTTCAATTTTCCTTTTTTTACTTTTTTAGCAATATACTAAAAAAATCATTTATACATATTATAAAAATATAAAAAAGTGAATCACCCTGCGATAGCGAGGATCAAGACCCAGTCAGTCAGGGATTCAAAGTGAGGAATCTCCTCACAATGCGTGCCGTGTCCAGAAGTACTGCTTTACTTACTACTATTGATTTCAATTTACTTTATATTTTACTTACTATTACTGATTTTAATTTATTTTTAGAGGCCGCCTGGGTGGCTACCACCGCAATGTCTATTTCTACCGCCAAGCAACAGTGTGCATGCACGGTTGTGTTTCGGTTTGAAGGACATTGTAGCCAGTATAACTACTGGACATAATGAGACTTAACGTCTTATGTCTCAGGATGACGAGCGCAGTGGAATGCCACACAGTACTTTGTAAGTCAAGGTGCTGGATGGTGTTGCTACTGTTTATGGGTGGTCGTATCGCTTACCATCAGGCGAACGGCATGCCCGTCTCATCATTCAATGCAATAAAAAAAATAAAAAAACTTATAAATGGGCTTTATGTCTTTTATGAGAAAATAAATGTTCTAACCACAATACTAACCTGTTGTAGGACATGAGAAACCGACATAATGTCTACCATGCTGTACTTGTCTGGATCGTATGTTGCTGGACGAATGATGCTCACTCTTGGCGCATCGGGACCAGCGAGTTTTGGTAATATGAGCATAGGCCTGTATAAACGCATCTTACATTTAGATACACTTGTAAATTAATTATAGAATATTTATAGTATAATATGTATATTCATATTATTAATAACCTTTTAATTATTAAAATAGGTAGCCTATTAACTCGATATTATTAAATTTTTATTCCATTTAATGAGTTAAACTTTAATCAGAGTAATGTGAGGGCGACCTGGGCCATTACTCACGGTCTCGCTGTTCGAAGCTAAAGCCTCGCGCCTTAAAGGTTTAAATACAGCTTATATCTAAATTTAGCATATTATAGATATAGATATAGTATTATAGATTTTAGTCATCATAAAGTGTTTTCTGAAATTACTAATGACCGCAAGAAATAGTCTCACAAGACCATTGATGTACTAAAACACAAGACATTGTTTTTCACAAAAAAAAATGGTTCACAAACATAAAAAATATTGTGTTGTTCAACATCCCAACATTAGAAGAATGAACTCTTCGACTAACCCTTAATATGTTAACCAAAATGTGAAGAACATTTAAATCTACTGTAGACCTAAATAAGGCGCAATGCGCAATTAATCAAAAGGAATTATAGATACTATTTAAATATCAGATATACGTACCCCAGGCTAAGGATTTCATCAAACATGGCATGGTTGATATTCACTCTGAATAGTTCAGGTGCTGTAGAACGCACGGAGTAATACAGATCCAACTTTTCTTTCGTTCTTTCCAAACTATATTTGGATCCGCGCAGAAAAGTTACAAGCCATTGATCATCTAAAAGTACAGAAATGTAGAAGTGAGATTAAGATCTTTTTTAGATATTTTATTCGCGGAGAAAGTGATATACCGCTTCTACCCGGCTTCTATAGTGGTCTTAGGCAGTTATATTGGGTTCACCGCCCTTAAGGGCGGGCGTTGAGCCACCCAGAAAGATAAAAAAGGTTGGGCGAGCGCCGGTCTGAGTTCCTAACACTATATACACCCTATGTACGGAAATACCATCTTAAACTCCTCAGTGGCCAGTTTTTTACATATCAATGGTATCTACTAGGACTATTTTTCATCATAAAAACGATCAAAAATTATTCAAATGTAATTGTTTCTATTTAGAGATATAATAACAATACCAACCATGTATTAAGTTGTAGAAGAGGCCCTTGCTTAGCAGTGGGCAGTATCCACTGCTAAGCAAGGGCCTCTTCTACAACTGAGAGGGTTTAGGCCTCAGGGCTCATACATATAAACACAGTTTATGTATATGAGCCCTTAGTCCACCACGCTGGCCTAGAGCGCGTTGGTAAACTTCACATACCTACAAAATCTTATATAGATGTTTGCCTTCATCGTTAAAGCAAGTTATAATTCACAAAAAATACACACATAACTTTAGAAAAAGTCAGAGGTGCGTGCCTTTGCGTTTTGAACCTGCGGACATTCGTCTCGGCAATCCGTTCCACTCTCAATTAGGCTACGCCGCTTATTATTTAGAGATGTTTCAGTATAATGGTATCCGTAATTATCCAAATGCTACAAAATCGTTTCTGATCTTTTGTCTGTCATATCTTAAACACTTATATTTATTACAGGTCTCAAACCGATTTCAATAGTACTTTTCGATATGAAAACATATATTTTATAGATATGTCACGTATTATATAACTGATAAGAAAGCCTCCATATCTGATAAATAAAATAGCAATGCAATCAGCCCTGTATTATATACTGCCCACTGCTGAGCACGAGCCTCCTCTACAATTGAGAGGGATTAAGGCCTTAGTCCACCACGCTGGCCTAGTGCGGGTTGGCAGACTTCACATACCCTCGAAATTCTTATGGAGAATTCTCAAGTATGTAGGTTTCCTCACGATGTTTTCCTTCACCGTTAAAGCGAACGATAATTGATAAACAATACACACGTAACTTCGAAAAGTCAGAGGTGTATGCCTTGGGTTTTGAACCTCCGGACATTGTCTCGGCAGACCGTTCCATTCCCAACTAGGCTATCGTCCACTATAATAGCAATAAAGCATACAAATGAATGACTATAAGTATCTTTGGAGATACAAATATTATATCAATTTGAATGAAACGAATTATTTTGTTACCTGTTCGAGCACGTAAATGGGGTTGTTTAGCTATCCATTCCTTAAGGTGCTGGATATCAGCTGCTATCCTGCTTGGATCTTCAAATAACTCCTTCTGTGCTTTTTCCGCCAGCTGAGAATTCAATGGACGTATCGACATGGTCAAGTAAATACGAACTTTCTCCTGTAAATTCTTATTTATCCCTTAGAGACAAAAGACACCCATTCCTGAACAAAAGCCTATAAGTACTAATGTAAAAATTATTTGTAAGCAAGTGATATTGACAAGTTATCGCGGATTAGTCTTATCTCCAATAAATTCGAACCGAACAATATGGTGACGTGGATACTTGTTAACTTACACGGGTGTGAAATACGTGTAACGATAGTACACGACAAATAATTGGGTGGGAGTAGGGACAGAAGAGTTGTTAAGGTAGAGGCATAAAGTACGAAACACGTCAATCTAACAAGACTTTTTTTTTTTTTTTTTTTTTTCGCGGGGTAAAAACGCGTTATCGCTACCACCACTGAGGGTGAGTGGAACGGTTATGTTGGTTTCGCACAGTCTTACGGCCCAATGTCGACACTCGGGAGTATAGCATCATCCGAGCGAGCATTGGACCGAGTCCCTAACACTATGTACACCCTACACCGGCATACCAACCAAAACCCGCGGTGGCCTTCTTCGGCGCATACGAGACGGCCCCGGGGTATCTTGTTGCACTAAGATAGCTGCACGGGACCGTCCCTGCGCGGTGCCGTTGCGGCTCTTCTCTATACAAGGGGGCTAAGATGCCCCCGAACTCTAAAGGACGCCTTTGGCGTCTACGACAACGGGAGACCGACCACCCGCATTGTCGTCCACCTCGGAGTCGCTTAAATTGGACTGAGCAGCCCCCCGCTGCTCGCCCCGCGACTCTCTTGAAGCCCCATTTAGTCGCCTCTTACGACAGGCAGGGGATGCCGTGGCGGAACTCTCTAAACGCCCCCGGACCACAGGGCACGAGGCGCCGGTCAGTCGTCCACCCGGCGCCTCCTACGTCTCCTCTGGCTACGGGCGGGATCGTTCTGCTCACGATCCCGCCCGGCGCTCTCCTTCCGCGAGATGACGCACTCGCAGAAGGAGACCATCGCTCGCCAAGACCTCCAGCCGCCAACCATGGCAGACACCACGGCCGGCAGCGAGAGATCTCCTCCGACGACTGCTCTAAGAGCGCTGCGTTGTAGATCCCAAGCTGGGCACTCCTCGAGAGTGTGTTGGACCGTGTCCTCGCGGCCGTTGCCACAGTGGTGGCACACGGCGGACTCTTCTTTTCCGATCCGACACAGAAACGAGCCGAAACACCCGTGGCCCGTCAGTACCTGTGTCAGACGGAATGTCGGCGCACCGTGGCGCCTGTCAAGCCAGCTTAAGAAGACAGGTCGCACTGCCGCGACGGTCCTCAAGCCCGCATTCGGGCTCTCCAGCCTGGTATGCCACTCCTCCACGGCGGCGTTGCGGATGGAGGCCAATTGGACCTTGACCTCCCTCGGGGCCAGTCTCCGCCCGAGACGTGATGCCTCCTCACGCCAGAAGAATACTGACGAGAGGTATTTGGCATCCAATTCCCATGGCAGAGTACCGGCCAAGACGCAGGCCGCCTCGTGGGAAACTGTGCGGTAGCCCCTGATGAGTCGCTGCGCCACCATACGCTGCGGCTTGCGTAGCAGTGCGACGCATCGAGAATTCAGGGACTCGGCCCAAACGGGACAACCGTATAAGGCCATTGACCGCACAACTCCAGCGTATAAACTTCGGCAAGGGTTACCGGGACCTTCCAAGTTTGGCAGCAGGCGTCCGAGTGCACCTGCTGCCTGCAGCAATTTCGGCGACATCATCTGAAAGTGGGCACGGAAGTCCCACCGGCTGTGCAACACCAAATCTAACAAGACTGACAACTTAAAATCTAAAATAGAATTAGATCACAGTTTCTATCTGATACTAGGTAAATACATTTTCTTATTCTACTTAACACGTGCCTTAAATACTAATTGAGAGGCAAAGCCTAAAGCGGTGGCTTCAGCGTGATACATGCTTCATACTTCATTTGAACAGCATTTTTTTTAAATACCTAATATAGGTAATAATGTGAAAGATTTGTAAACTTAATTTCTTACTAGGATAAAATCTAATCAGACAAACCTACACATATCCTATAAATCTCCATTTCACATTTTTACAGTTAGCCGACACTAATGATAAAAATGCCAATAATAGTTTTAAATACATAAGTTTTTTCTGATGCTTAAAGTATAATATTTATATGCTCTTCAATTCCATGACGAGGCTATAAACTCTCATTATCTATTACTCTGGTTACAATATAATTTCCTTCAGTCATCACGGACTCTAGTATATTCTCGGCGTATCTTCTCTTGCTATTCGAGCTGCTGACTATACTGTGTACAACGCGGCTTTTCTGTTTGAATCGTTTGTGAAAAGCGATTTCATTTCAACAAGAACTGTTTATCAGTTGCATAACTTTAATGATGATTAACACTATATAGAATTTTGTAACTGATATACTCCCTAGAAAATAAAGTGGGCCCATTGATAACACAGGCGCCTGAACACGATACATGTTTTAATATCGAAATCAATTTTATTACTATTCGATTAGATATAACAATTTAAACAAAGTTTAACTTCCTTATTAAATCTGTATTATGTATTTAGGTATATTGTATATTGTAGGTGTATGTCTATTGTACTCAGGTACACAATACAAGTACATTGTAAGCAGTTTTCTTTACACTACGAATCACAATAGGTCATAGTAGTTGTATATTATTTTTTCGGCGTGCTACTTGCGCCGAATATAAGAGATTTATACAATAGCCAACTAATTATAACCGGGGCCGTAATTACTATAAATAACCTTTACGCCTTTGAGCGTGAGATTGTGAAAAACTATCATTTGTAGAGTCACAAAGGAGCGATGTAAAACTCCTTTTTAACCGACTTCCAAAAGGAGGAGGTTATAAATTCGTGTGTTTGTATTTTTTTTATGTTGTGGTTTATCATTATTTAATAATAAACTCATTTTAGTTGGTTTTAAAAAATATATAGATCCAAGATACAAAACATTTGTTAGGTAACTGAATTAAAAAGCTCTTAGACGTGGGATCGTGAATAGCCATGATTTGTAGAGTCACAAAGGACTGATACAATTATCTTTAGTTGGTTCTAATCATTTGATAGAAATAAGATATAAAATATTTGTAACCTAAAGCAAAAGCCCTTAAAAGTGGGAGCGCGACAAAATATGATTCCTGCGGATATATCAAACGAACAAAGAGAGTCTTTTCGTTGTTTGTCATTGTTTAGCATTAAACTCATCTTTATTTAGTTCTTATCATTTATTCGAAATAAGATGGTGGTTTACTGGTGGTAGGTCTCTCATATGTAAGAGTCCGTCTGGGTGGGTACCATCGCAATGTCTATTTCTACCGCCAAGCAGCAGTGTGTATGCATGTATGGTTTGAAGGACATTGTAGCCAGTGTAACTACTGGATATAATGAGATCTAACATCTTATGTCTCAGGATGACGAGCGCAGTTGAATGCCACACAGTACTTTGTAACTCAAGGTGCTGTATGGTGTTACTACTGTTTATGGGCGGCCGTATCGCTTACCATCAGGGCTCATACACATAAACAGGACACGGCGTCGTGGGACGGCGCGACGCCGTGCCGTGTTTATGTGTATTGTGTATGAGCCGTCAGGCGAATGGCATGCTCGTCTCGTCATTCAATACCATAAAAAAAAAGATACAAGACATGGTTTAGCTACAATTAAAGGCTCTTCACTAAAGCACGTGAAAAACTATGATAAGGTACAGTGTAGTCACAAGATGAACAATGACAATTATCTTCTCGTTGTTCGTCATTGGTTTTCTACTAAAGTTATATTTAGTCGGCTTTAAGCATTTTATCAGCTAGGGATCTGAAACTTTGACCTTGAAGAAAGCTGATCGAGACCGCATAGATGCTTTCGAGATGTGGTGCTGGAGGAAAATGCTTCAGATTCCTTGGACTGCATTCCGAACCAATGAGTCCATTCTACGCTATCTAAAAATCAAAACCAGGCTTTCCACTATCTGCTTGCGCCGAATAATTAAGTTCTTCGGCCACATAGCCAGAAAGGATGGACATAATCTCGAACAACTGATGGTTACTGGTAACATTGAGGGCAAACGTCCGAGAGGTCGTAATCCCTTCAAATGGTCGGACCAAATCCGCTTTAGTTTAAACACCAAACTTCATGCTGCGCTTCATGATGCTAAAGACAGGAACAGGTGGCGTAACTTTACTGGTGGTAGGTTTCTAAAAATATATTTTAGAATTAACTCTTTACAAAATAAAGAATGTTTCTTTTATACTCGACGTGTATGATTTATAGTTTTAAATGTTTCCAGCAACTTTTGTGGTTAATTTTACCTATTCATAGAATCGTTTATTAATTTTCGAATTCTCAGCTATGTTATATCACCAGTTGGCATCGCACTTTACTTTATCTCGAGTTCAACAACCTTTCAGCGTGACGTCGCTTTCTTACAACAAACATTGGTTTTCACGTTGTTTTTCTTGAATTGGTATAAATAAATGGAGATTCATTTTTTCGATATTTATGTTATATGAAACATAACAGTTTACGTCTTGTTTATTTCCCGAACACGTATCTATACGCAAAATATTTATTTATCGCCCATATTGACGCAGCGGTTATATTTAAAACAGACAAAAATGTAATGGCTCTCGGCGATGTGAATATTTTTAATTATTCGTTCTTTTCTGTTGGTTTTTTATTACTATTAAATGACAAGACGAGCTTGCCGCTCGCCTGATGGTAATCGATACGACCGCCCATAACTACTACAGTAGCAACACAATACAGAACTTTTAATGCTGCATGGTATTCCACTGCACTCGTTACCCTGAGACATATACATAGAATACAGGCTACAATTTCCTTTAAACCGGAACAATACAGTGCATGCACACTGGTGCTTGGCGGTGGAAATGGACATTTATACAATACTTGCGTTATTATAATTTGAAAACCATCAAAACCAACAGTAGAAGTTTAGTTTAGAAAGGAGATTAGTAGTGCATATTAACATAAACTTGTTATTTAATTGTCCCCATATAAATAAAACAAACACGCTCGATTAATCAACACATTTATTTTGTGTATTTACATTTGACTCATTTCACAATTTGTCTACAACCCTGTTACAATTTACATAATACACATGTACTTGATAACAAATTTCATCTATATTGTATACATAAACACAATTTATTTTACTACATTGAAATACGTATTGGTTGAAAGTATTACGGCACATAATTTTCTAATACTAATATTTTAAAGTTTCAAAATAAGACATACACTTTTCCACTTGTATATTACAAAGATAAAATACTACGGAATATAATAATGTTTTGGGGTGAAAGAAAATGAGTAGTAATAGGGTAGTTGAATACTTTTTTATACATTTATCAAAAATGTATGCCATCTAAAATCTAACGGAAAATAATTTTCAAAATTGGGGCAATAATTAGTAAGTTATAAAGCTCTGAAATTCGGTGGAAGGGGTAGTTGTCATATAACAGTAATATTACACTGTGACGTCGCCGAGAGTCGCCGGCCATAACGCTGCGTGCGTGCGAAAGACATAGCGCGATATCCCCTCCATGTCCCCACTTTTGCTCACAATTTTTTTTCTAATGTGAATAGCTGCTTTATTTTTAACTAATTTTGATGCTAATTGCACAGAAGAATTTCTTTTTCGTATTATTTTCTGTTACATACAAAGTAATTTACTAAATCAAGCATACGAAGCTACCCTATTGTGACTATGCAGAAATAGTTATAGAATAATAAAAAATCTTGACCTTTAAACTAACAACACTGAAATATTCTGATACTATTAATTATACAGAAACTCAAATTTTCATTGGTACACAACATCATTACTTCAGAACTACTAGTGCACAAAAAAGATGTCATACATTTTTGTGAAAACTATTTCAATAATTATTGAGGAAGTGATTTAACAGCATTCTGATATTACCTACCCATTCAACCCATGAAGGGTTGCTTTAATAGTCAATCGCACAACCTTATGACAATTAGTCGCCTGATCACGTAAATGTTGTACGATAAAGAATAATCTAATAATATTGTGCAACTAGAAAATTACAGATCACAGGAAGTAGGTAATTCGGCGAATGGGCCACATCGATCACATAAAGGCTTTCGCACACCATATAACTCAAAACCAAAATACAACGGAGCGACGATTCGTTAACTCTACGTTCAACAGAGTTCCAAGCTGAAATGTAGCGTATGTTATATGTGTAGTGCTCAAATCAAATTTCAATGCTCTACTCTGAGGAGAGTTGGTGACGAGTTGTTCTGGTATGCGAAAACCTTTAGTGGGAGTGCCTCTGCAGAGATGGTGTACCCATTATAATATTTACTTTCTAAGACTAAGGGTGGTATTAATAAGTCAATCTCAAGTTTGAGTTACATCTCAAGTAGACAGAATGTATTGAACTATTCATACATTATGTCTACTTAAGATGTAACACAAACTTGAGATTGATTTATTAATACCGCCCTTAGTTATCCAGAAATCGTAAATGAGATCTAAAACACTTTGTAATATTTTCATACACAACAATGTCATGTGCTACAGTGCTACATGTAAGTCCAAATATATGTGGATATTAATTATCACTAGATGGAGTTATTATGTAATTTATACTCAATCTAATGTAATAATAAGTATACTATATTAATATGTATAGGAAGAATAAATTAATGAACTATAGTAACATTAAAATATTAGGTATAGTTAAAAATCACAAACATTGATTGTCCAAACTGACAAAATCGTATCTCATAAAATACTTAAAAACTACTATTTGCACTAGGAAGCATTGGAATTATAATGCAGGCCTATACCTAAAGAAATATTTACAGTTTATCTAGTTCTTGAATAGCCTGACAACAGATTTCCAACGAAACTTTTAATAATGTACTAAAACAATACAATCTAATAAGGGCCTCGTTCCACATCGCAGGATGGAAACAGTCTATTTTTCTATTTGTCTCTTGTAAATTAACCAAATTGAAAACAATTTGTTCAATGATAAACTCAATGAACAAATACTAGCCGGAGGAAAATACAGCGTCAAACGCATCCATTGACTGGGAAACAAACCAAAATAATAGGTATTTTTACGCTCATCGATTTTCCAACTGAAAGACTTACTATACTGCTTTTATCTATGCGCGGTATCCTTCAAATACATAAGTATTGAAATATTTATCTAATAGTACAGTCTCATTTAGTCCGTAGGTATACATTCGAAGGACGGTTTTTGATAGAAACAGTAAACAGCGAACTCGTTACTCTCTTGCCGCACGAGCTAAATATCGTGTCGTTCAACTACCCACTAACCATAATTTTAATGTTAATTTTCATTTTAGAATTACACTCATTTCTACTTTTTAATTCATACCTTATTTAAAGTTTACCCTCATTTCGTGTAATTATCTACCTATTAACATAATTTTATACATTTTAACCATTAAATTCCGAATTGATGATCAAAAGTTAGCAAAAAGTTTCAACTCGTCTGGGTCCAGTGGCCGGACCGCTTTCCAATCCGTCTCAGGGTACTCGTCGAAGTTTGACGTGTCACCTTCATATGAGACCGACGGCAATATCGGTGGCTGTGAACAGAAATTCTCATGTCAATTATTTTAATACCTCTTTAATATCTAATATTCTCGAATATGTCTATTTCATAAACAATTACGTTACGAAGCAGTTTTCCGGCTTTTTGTCTTCTCGGCTCATCAATCTCTCGCGTGTGCAATTCATCGGCCTCGTTGCAGTGAAGCAGAGGGGAAAATTTATTTGTCATCGACGACTTAATTTCATTTTGGTATTGAGGTAATACGACAGCATTTATAAGGCTGCAGTGCCATCAGCTTGTTATATTTTCGTATCCGTAATGTGCACTTTTTGCGAGCACGCCCCGAATGGGCATTAAGCGTGAAACATGTTGCACGTTTTTGCATCATTGAGCGTGCACTCAAAAGGAGTCGTAAATACGTAATGTAATACTAATTAATCGATACCTGTAATTTCTTCATAAACACGTCAGCCCAGTCCAAGTGTTTGAACCATCTATGCCTTTTCACGTCCTCTGTGCCGCACTGAAACAAATATATTCCAAACTTTACTCTCCAGGTCACATGAAGGAACCTCCCTAAAGTATAATTAAGGTAAGATCGACGTAATTTATTATACTTCTGGGCATTCTTATAACAATATTCAGTTGAGTGCACATACAATTTTTTTTGTGAGTGAATTTAGAACAATTTTGTTATTATTGGCATTTGCGACGTAAGTACTTCAGAATTTATACATCGTAAATTCTTAGATTCAGAGTTAAAGTACATATCGGAGGTTAATTTATTATTCCACAACGATGCCAAACGGGCCACTCAAACCAACGACTTCTACTAGACCAGCAATAATTAAACTTAGAATTGTCTCAATATTGTGCGCTCTCAACCAGGATAAATGACAGTTTTGTGTCGCCAATTAAATTTTATATACGAAAGGCATAAATGTCTCTGTCATCTTCAGTGATTACACAATAGTATGATCATAATAGAATTATGTTTCTATGCAACATATTTCATACACACTGAAATAACTAAGCGAAGTGCACAAAAATAGAGTTCATAAACTTTAGTAACGGACGTGCCTGCAGGAGTTTTATCGTCTTAACTATAAACTATAGCTAACTCAAGCTTTCTTTATAAGTAGTATGTAAAACAAAGAATTATTTTACGGCACAATGAACACTAAATCAACGTTTGCACTTTTTGTGTGAACGTCTGTTTATACTGTCATATAGAGTGTAGTATCTATGGTTAATACTAAGCTTTTATGAATATACCCACAAGTTGGTACAGTGTATAATTGCACAAGTGACCGGCCGGAGCAATAAACAGCGTTTCTAGAGCGTGGTCAGCAAAGCAGCTTATTTACGTCAATGCATAAGTCAGTATGGACAGTGAGCCCGTTTGAAGTCGCCGCCGGTTCCCTGACTGATGGCTTTCTAAACGTCTCTACGACATCGCGGCAAAAAGCTCGGTGAAAACAACCACTAACTGCAGTCGTTTAAAAATACATTCGCTGTGTCATCGACTCTCCACTCTTTATTAGGTATCTTGTACTTATGACGATTTCTCGTATTGAAAATAGCTACTTAAGATACATTAGCTACAAATATGCGCCGCCACTACACATGTTTTCTGTAAATATTTATATACATCAAAATCCATACGATCGAAGCGAATTTTCGTTTTCTACGACATAATCCTTACGCAAAACATTGGTATTTCAGTAGATCAGCGGATATAAGTCAGATTAACCGTCTAAAACTCGTTTGCAAATGTGAACGGTGTTATGCAATGCAACTAGTTAGTTTTATCAAAGCAATCGGGTCTGGCTGCGTGTTTGTTTATCTTTTCACTGCTAAGTGAACCATTAATGCTCGATCGTCCCCCAACTTGTTTTACCAAATACAAACAAGTAAACTAAAATAGTCTAAATTAAAATTACTTCGATTTTTACATAAATAGGTTCTAGAGTTTATTGAGGTCATTAAACCGAAATTCAATAGCTTTAACTGAACAGTAAATAAAGTTAATCTCACCAGTTTCTTGCGGCTAAATTGATTTGAAATTCGCTTAAAATTTTACATTTGTCAGACATATATAAGATTAGAAGTTATATATGGAAAGAGCTGGAGGACGGCCAACTTCAAAAGATAAATAAAATATCTCTAATGCAGCATTTTCTTGATCAATCGATATGAATATTTTTTAGAAATAACACTGGTACATAATACAGTATCGATCTTCAGAGAATCTAAGTGGGTAATGACGCGTTTCGTATATACTTTAGCTTTTAGATGAGTTGCTTTTAGAGCTGTTGTGTTTCGGTTTGAAGGACATTGTGGCCAGTGTAACTACTGGACATAATGAGACTTAACATCGTATGTCTCAGGATGACGAGCGCAGTGGAATGCCACACAGTACTTTGTAGCTCAAGGTTCTGCATGGTGTTATTACCGTTTGTGAGCGGTCGTATCGCTTAACATCAGGCGAACGGCATGCTCGTCTCGTCATTCAATGCCATAAAAAAAAAGTAAAGTATTTAAAGACAACTTGACATCCATGAATCTCAACACAAAATTTCTTATGCAGGTATTTCCGGATACCTTCTGTCTAGGCTCCAATCGAGTATTACGACTTTCTAGGACCTTATAAAGCTATTGGATGTTACATGATTGCAAACAACGTAAAGTATTTAGACTCAAGATTTTAGCTAAATGCCGCAAATCTTTCAACCGCAGCCACGACACTCCGAGTGTCTCCGAGCACAATAATTACACAAGCGAGTTTCCAACCTAAATACCAACTACTTCTATTTAAAATACGTACATACTACATACAGCTTCCTTTCATTGTTTTGAGACCAGTCCTTCAACATAATAGTCCATATGCAGGTCAAGCGCAAGGCTGAATTATTTTTGGTATGCCTACGCGCATAAACAAATCCCGCTCTTCGGGCGGTTACATATACTTTGAACAATACCAAACAAGCAAAAATAACTCAAAATAACATTGTTTAATCCCTTTAACAACGTAACACAGTTGCGTTTAATAAACAAAATAATATTTACATAACCAATGATTACGACTGAAGCAAGAGAAGCGTCCTCGAAAATGTAGGTAATATACGAGGCATAGATAAATGCTCCACTATATACTTTTTTTAAAACATTTAGTGCACACTAGAGAACACGTGATTCTGAATACGATTTATTTCTAAACGGTTCAAAAATCACGTGTCGCTAATAGTTGGCCAGTTTTAATTCTATCACTAATGTTTATAGCTAATGTAAAGTCGAGTTTTGGCGGGAACTTGGAAGTGTCATGAGGTGCTCTTGTTTTAATTCATTATTTTGGTGATACTTAGTGTTATATTGCATAATTATGGTGGTATATTATCCAATATAGTTCTATTAAAGAGCTCAAATGAAGTGAATTGAAATAATTGTGCTAATCAAGTGTTTTTTTTGTTGCCGCCAAAACTCCTCGGTAAAGTCTTGGTAAGGTAGCCACTGCTTTACTTCGACATAGTACAGATAATAAAATATACAAACCAAACTTGACATTGGCAAAATGTGAACACAAATGCCATTATATAAAAAAAAAAAAAAAAAAAAAAATGTAAAGTCTGTTTAATAACAAACCTTCATGTTTCCAAGTCTCTTAGTCCTGTCTTGTACGAGAAGCTTCTTGATGATGTCCTTGGCGACGGAGTCCAGGTGCCTAGGCCACTCCACACGACCATTGAGGATTTTCTCGTAAATGCCGAATGGATTGTCGTCATAGAACGGGGGGTAACCGACTAACATTTCGTAAATAAGTACGCCTGGAATAAAAATAAACATCTCTTTATAAGTTGTTTTGATTACCTAAACATAAATTATGTACGTACTAAATAATTTACATTGTCACTACTATTAAAACATCAAATAAATCGATCAGTTGGTCCGTGCCTGATAAATTTAATCAATGCTCCGAATAATTAGTTTATGAGGCTTTATATCCTGCCGCTGTAATACCTATGCCTAAATCTAACGTTGACAATTTTATATTCTGTGCAATGCAAGATTTACCTACCAGAAATAATAATGCGTTTATCACTAATGAAAGTGTTATTGTGTAACAAATATCAAAGATCGAGAACAAAATAGAGATTTGAAACAAAATTAACGTGACGTGACGCGTAAGTCCACCAGTCGTTGAAGTTATATAATGAAAACAAAAAATATGTAACGGAATAAAAACACATTAAAATTACACGCATTCCTTGTTTCGAAAAGTTTGCGACATCGACTATGACAAGTTATACAAGGAATTAACAAATGAATGCTTTTAAGTGTACATAGAATCCTTTAATTATAATTAATAGATATAGACAAAGATATACGAAGCGCTGTATTGTGCGTATCAGCCTTATAATTATTTCAGTTGCTTATATTTTCATTGTCGTATGTCGGGTGCCAAACACGAGAGCAATAGTTGTCGGTATAAGCAAGCGTGTCGCAATAAATCTTATAAAATATTATAAAATTGGCACAACCCTACAGCTAAAATATAATTAATCAGAGAAATACAACCAAACAAATTCTATGTAAGCATTAGATCAAAGAGATGCTATCACTGAACAGTGGGAAGCGGGGTATCGTGGACCTGACAGAGATAGATACTCATATAAATATACATAGATATTATATACATACATAGCATCACGCCTTTTTCCCATTTCAAGGGTAAGCAGAGGTGTATCACACCCACATTTCGCCAGCCGTATTAAGTCCCATGTAACCGTCCCATAGGGACGGCCTATTGCCATTTACCGGGCGCATTTCCAGACTCCGGGATGATACTGAGAGAAAACCCAATATCACTTTGCCCGACTCGGGAATCGAACCCGAGACCTCAGCACTGCAGTCGTACCATAACCATGTCGTTGTAAACTGGTTAAATTCTTAGATATTTATAAGTTGTATTATCTATTATTTTTTGTATTGGTATACGCTTAAATAGATATAAATATGCGGAAGCTTGTTGTCAGCAAATTTGTAACACACTTTATTTTAATCATTTACTATTTATAATTAGTCTGTAAGCTTTCCTAAAATTGTAAAATAAAAAATAAATAAAAAAATAAATACAATTACGTCACCGAGGCAGTCATATAAACATTATGCCTATTAGACATCTGCATTGAACATATACCGGGTAATAGACGGGCTGGGATCGAATTTCTGTAATCATTACGGCAATTAAAATGGTGCGCTTTCAAAGTGTATTGCGTCTTCGTCTTGGTTTCAATATTGTTTAATAAAAAACCGAGTACAATTCCTAATTTGACACTATAAACCAGTTTTACTTTAAGCTAAGCATGCTTTGTAGATATTTGAAAAATATAATGTACCTAATACCCATCCTTTTAACATAATTATTTCCGCATATTCCCTCGGGTTCAAGCAACTAAAATTGCGAGGATACGCTTATGTAAAAAGGCACATTGCCAAGGAAATAAAAAGTTCTTGTAATTTAACAGTTTCACTGGCTACATATAACATCCGGAAGTAAATGAATATACTGGAACTCTTTATTTTGGTAACATTCGGATTCTCAGAAATATTGAATGATGAAACGGATTATTTTCATTATGTCTACAATGTAAAACACAAACAACTGTTAAGTAATGAAACAAAATACCACATTGTAATGACAATGTTAGTCATTATGTTATGACTTCAAAAGCGTAACAAGCCCTCAAATAACACTAAAAATATTGATAGATTGTAAATGTTACGTAACAAAATCATATAAAATATATTACCGGACGTTCTCGTGCGCCAGTGTCGTAAAATGGTGATTTTATTAGAAATAATGAAGACAAACAATAGGCAAATATTTGCATGGAATTGCTATCCCAGGAAATTATCAATATTATATAAAATCTGGTATTATTTTTCATATCAGTTTTCTTTTCTTTTATATGACAATGACATTGATCTATTCTGTCTACATTCTATAATCTATGATAAAAGACTTCAACGTATGAGCATTTAATTTTGTAACCTAGAGTTTGTAACAGACGCCAAGCGCTTATCAATACGTGGCAGCAAATTAATGATTGGGGATTCCAAATTTAAAAATAGAGACGTACCTAAAGCCCACCAATCAACAGCTTTGTTGTGACCTTTGCTCTGAATGATTTCCGGCGCCAAATACTCCGGAGTACCACACAAAGTCCACGTTCGATCTGTCAGCTTCTTGGCAAAGCCAAAGTCAGTTATCTTCAAGTGACCATCTTTGGCCAGCAATAAGTTCTCTGGTTTTAGGTCCCGGTATACGATGTTCCTCGCATGCAGATATTCAAGCGCTGAAACAATTTCAGCGGCGTAGAAATTACCTGAAATGAATATTATGAAAATTATTAAAATGCAATATTATTATAATTTATTTTCATGAATTAAATTCAAAATATATTTAAAGAATATTTCAAGCCAGTACATTACGGTAATACACTGTTAAAAATATTTATTATTGTTGAATATATTATGAACTAAGCACAACAGAAACTGCTAGCACTTTTAAAATTAATGAATATGCATTATGCACACGGTATATTGATTATTTCGCATCAACCGCGTAGGTACGAGAATATATGTTATTTTAGCGTCCGCCACAGTCTAAACCCACACAATTGTACGAATAACAAACCGGTTTAACGAGACTATCACCGAAAATGTTTAATTTCATTTCCCTTAACTTCTCGTGGGTATCGTAATGTTATAAATACATACCGTGGTACGATTATACGCACATTTAAGTGTTTCTAATGTCCAGTAAATCAGCATCTAGAGCGTACAATCACAGACACTGAATCCGTTTGACTGCTCGTGAAATCACGACTGCAAATAGCCCACAATAAATAAATTTTAGCGGATTTTTGGAAAAGCTTGTTCCGATGTTTTACGTGTCACATTTACGATCATTGTAAGAATGCTATTAAACATATTCATGCATTGACAAAATACTTAGAAATTTTAAATTTAATTTCGGCATATTAAAACATTACCATTATTATATTAATCATAAAATATTAGAAAACACTACGTGGTTGTTATTTAGATAATTATGTTTTAATATTATATGTTACGGTCATTTGGTGAAAACTCTGATTTTATCTAATTATAGCCCCATGATTATTATCTCTTATGTGGATCATCGACGGTGTATGGTAACTAAATGCAAGTCTTATAAACCACATTTTGTAATATTTTTATTTCATAAAATTATAGAAAAGTTAAATGTATTTTTGTATTGGTAAAGTCAATGCCAGCGCTGGATGGGGCGAGCGTCACTCTGCCGTTGTATTATTAGTATCTGGTGATGCTCATGCGCAGGAAAACTGTCGTCTGCTTATCCTACCACGACATACGCGAAGTACAACCTATACAAAAATAGCAACGCTTCCCCTTAAATAAAAGATAAACGCCCTGCAAATCTTTGATCTGCCGATACAAAAAAAAGTTAAAAGATAAAGACCTATACGCGTACAAACCAGAGAGATAATGAAGGTTTTCCTAATAGAACATAGTACGAAAACTATACAATTCGATCCTTTCAAACCATATCTATATGTAAAGCCTCAATATGTGGGCGTGCATTCGTCACCCGACACAATTTATAAGGTCTCAACATATTTGTATGACATCAGAGCTCGAAAAAGCTTCGTCGCTGCATAACATCCATGTTTTCCAGAGTCTTTGTTCTGTTCTAAAGTAGAAACGGTCTTTCTAAACCAGGGCGCACGTCACTTAACCTCATTAAATTATGAGAAGTACAAGGGTGGGGTGCGTACGACTCGTTTGTATCCATCGTTTGGCTTCTAGTCCATTGCATCTGACAGTTTTGTTTAAACAAGAAGCCGTTTCTGTAAGTGGGTACCCCAAAGTCATTGATCTTAGTGCAAGCCGCTACAAGAGGTCTTCACATCTAGCGGCACTTTATTCTTGTCAGATAAGAAGACATGCTTATTACATTCGTGCACATTATATCCACCAAATAAACCTAACTACTCAAGATTGATAATATGACTACGTACCTAAATAATTCTAGCTACTTAGAAATTTAGGTACTCAATATTTCAGAAACTATTTATGTACAGTCAGCAGCATAATTATCTGTACAAAATCAAAATTTCAAATCGCCTATATACGCGTTAAGTTAAACTGAAATATTTTTTTCTTCGTTTGAAGTAAAGTAAATACCTTTTATTTTATTTTTGTGAAGAGAAAAACAAGATTAGTAAGAAGACAAAAGTGTGTAGGCAATTTGAAATTTTGAATTTGTTCATCTACTTATGCTGCTGACTGTACATTTATGTCACACAATTCCCTGTAAAAGCGTTAAGTTATCATCGCATAGTTAATCAGAAAAAATAATAAAAACGACAATAGTAGTTAACACACTTATTCCCAAAGAAATCAGTTATAATCAAAGAGTTCTCAGATTATATAGAGCGGACATTGGGAAAATATTCATACAAAAATTTTGAGCCTAATCGTCAGTAACTCAATCTAACGTGAAATAGCAAAACACCTATGTAAAATGCATTAGAACATACTTTGACGCGATAAATTTGCGCATACCGAGACATCTTGTCACATGAATGTGTCAGATAAGACAGCGACTTATTACCAATTAGTAATAACTTTTGGACGAAAAATTTGGGCTTGATGTCCGGTCTATACCAAACTATACTGTTGAATGTCTTTGGTTATAATAAATTCTAGCCTGTTTTACTTTACGTCGCAAACTATTATAAATAGCACAAGTAAAGATCGCAACCAGTAATACGTGTTATCTATTTTGCCATAATGAAACATCTATATGTAATACACTACAAATCAGCAATATTTTTCACAGTTCCCAATTTACGTAGTTTATCGGGTGTAACCTAAATTACGCTAAAATATATTACGTTAAAGAGTGTGAGGCTGATGTGTTGTAATTATTTGAATAAAACTTTGTATTTACATTAGCGAACGTGTTTGGGAATGGATACGGTGCACGGGGCCGGGCGTCGCGATGTCTGGCCTGAGCTCCACACGGCACACCCGACCGAAATAGTGGATGCTTTTATTAATCCGCTCGAGCGTAATAACCTCAGAAATCTCCTTTTGAATTTTCAGCTAATCAACATTGTGCCAGTAAACGGGCAATACATTACGCCAACGTTTGTTACTGACCACAAAATTTTTATTTCTGTCTCGTTTATAAACATTATTTTTTCTTGTTCATTTCACAGTACAATCAATCTGTATATCATTGTGATTAAATTTTTTGTGGATAAACAGACTGCCTCGGTGGCGTAATTGTATCACGGTACGACTGCAATGCTGAGATCTTAGGTTTGATCCCCGGGTCAGGCAAAGTGATATTGGAATTTTCTATTCAATATCAGACCGGAGACCGCCCCCTATCACATCATAGGACGGAATACGCACGGCGAAAACTGAGTATATTAGTTGCACCTCTGCTTAATCCTTCGAGGATAAAAGGCGTGTGTGTTATTATTCGCGGTTTCACTTACTTGAGTATTTTTGTTATTTAAAAAGTATCTTATCTAGAGTATGTCTAAGGGGTTTAAGTTGGAGCTAACCATCTCTATATTTCATTAATATCTCTTTAGTCAAGTAAATATAATATATACTCACTTTCACATTTATTGTAGATTATGTATTGAAGACATCTTATTTTATAAATAAACATTCCTAGTTCAGAATTATTCAATCGAGTCCAAGCTGATATTTACACATTTTTTCTCAAAACCTGTCTCATGTTAAGAATATAATTATAATCTATAGTAAAATGACAACTACTAATTATATTTAGTACTATATAGTCTAGATTTAGTAGTGACCACCGAGTGCCGACAACTTGTTTACAGTTTACGCATGTAAGTGACGTACACAATATGTCAATTCTTCGGATTAATGTTAAGTATATATATTTAGTTTGACATATTCATTGTGGATTATATTAATTTGAATTTCTACAATGTTATTTACCAAATAATACCTCCTGCAGTGAGCCCTAGGAATGGTAAATGAGAATAAATAGAGTATCAGTTAATCAAAATAATAGCATACGCTATTCATGAATTATGCAGTAAATAATTAAAGAAATAATCTTTAAATAAATGTTGAGTCAAATTTTACATTTATTTAATGTTTATTTTATCCAGGAATATAAAAATATATCTACTTGAATAATCATAATATGTTTTGTCGGGACATATCAGCCAGACGGCGAGCATCTGTCGCTCATTTCATCAACTAGAGATGACATTTAAATGGCCACTTGTCAAGATTGTCTAGACTAAATTAAGACTTGTATAATTTAAATTGACGCCACACTTGTTTGTACTATTGTTAATAAACAATTGGTAACACAAAACTAACGACACACAGGCTCGTAAAACACCGGCACCACAGACCGGCAACTGGTCGTGGAGCGCTGCAGAACACCGCATCGTGCGCACAAAATATCGTACCACGTTGTTCCATACGTCTGCTTTGTGTTGGCATTATTCCAAATGTTATTTATTTATTCCGTCCCATTTTATTTATTGTATCCAATTAAAATGTAGAATTATCGCTTTTTTTCTCTTGAATAATTCTCGTGACCAAAATGAAGATGTCGACGACTTCGAAAATTAAATTTTAAGAAATTATGTCATCCCTTTCATAATAATATTGTATGGCTTGACAACAGATTGCCATAACTTTTAATTGTGTTGAGCAACGTGTATTAAATGTAAGATGGGTGACATTTTATTTAAAATTTTGTTCCACTGACTCAAACATCTATCATGCATAAGAATATTTGGACTTACCAATACTATTGCTAAACCTGCCAGCGTTTCTTAAGTAGGAGAACAGCTCTCCGCCGCACACGTAGTCGAAAAGCATGTATATACAGGAATCGTCATGCGTCCACCACCGTCTGTAATAAATCATTCACGTCATTCATCATGCACAAGCTATCATTAACGTAGCTTTCAAGGAATTGTGGAAGTCTCTACTCAGACTGGATCTTTGTTATAGTAAACTGGGTCATTAATTTTAACATAATTTGCACTGTCTTTTAAGGAAATTTGACACATATTTTAAAGGCCGCAAAGCCTTTTTGGGGCAGTTTCGTTAGATCAATGTTTTTAAATAATTTTCCCAAATAGCAATACAGTTCAAGAAACAATATCAATCGTTTATTTCGTTATTAAAATGTTTGAAGCATTTTATGACTGTATAATGTAACATATTTAAACTTGCTTAGGTAGTTTTGCATACTAAGTATCGAACCTTGTTTGAAATGGCGTGAATCACACGGACTTGATTAAAGTTTGGCGCTTGCAAAATTCACGGTATTCAATTAGTGGACACAAGGATTTGCACTCACACACTGTTTGAATTTATTACTGTATAGAAATCTTAAAACATTTCTACTGTACTGTTTCTAATGCTATGTACAGTCAGCGTCATAAGTAGCTGAACAAATTCCAAAATTTAAATCGCCTCTATACTTTTTCTAACCAAGTTTCGTTTTCTCTTCACAAAAATAAAATAAAAGGGATTTACTTTGCTTCGCAAAAAGAAATTTTCTTTTTTTTAATTGAACTGAAACCGTATAGGTCGTTTGAAATTTTGTAAACCGTATAGGTCGTTTGAAATTTTGTTTTTTTCCAGCTGCTTAGCTGACTGTACTTATTTATACCTGCCATACCCTGCCGTTATAGCAATCCGTCAAAATGTGTCTAAAATATAAGAAAATCCCAATAAATCAATACAAGTGTTATTGTCAGATAAAAATCACAAAACGACAGAGGTAAATTTAATATTTATGAGCATGCTCGAATATCCGTCGGCTCTGTAAGCGAGCATCGCCACTAGAGCTTTATTCTCGAGAGGTGCTAAACATGAAACTGATCCGTATTACGGTTACGGTATAAATGGAAACAACTTCTGTGAAAAGAGGTACTTTAACGGGTCACCGGGTCAGCTGAAACTACGGAAACATTTATACTAACTGTATCTAAAAACATGTTAAGTAATTGAGGTTAAATGAACAACAAATAACGATTTGCGATGTATTAACGCAATTAGAGGAATAATTACGCATTGAACTGAGAAAGAAAATCAAAACAAAAATGAAGACATTGGCTCTATGCCGATGTTGCTAATGATGTGCGTCACATGCATCCATACATGTTTAATTAAACGCCTAACATTGTTTCAACGATAAACAGTTTTGTTATGATCCGCGGCCCACTCTCGTCAGCCTTGATTAGCGTCTTAAAATGTCGTCATGCTATATCTTCATATTTTACTAGTGTAGGTGTGTGTTTGGGTAGATGCTACCGCTTTCTCTATTTTATTAAAAATAAATTATTACCAACCTCAAACGTCTGACCGACAATGAGTCCGATATAAATTGTAAGCATTATGAGTCTTAACATTTATTGACTAGAGATTGAGTGCTGAGTATTGTTATTTTGTATGTCGTTACTGGAAGTTTTGTGTGACGCTGCTACTGTTAGAGTAAACGTGGCACTTACAGTCATACAAAATACTCTTTTTCTGAGACATAATTGTTATTTAAAATTTTCTACTGTTCCAACTATAATATTATTATAGTCAAGTAAACGCGACAGTTTGTAAAGAGATTTTCACGGAAAGGATCTCGACAGAAATATTATATTTCCATCCTGGAAAAGTTCACAGGGAGCCGGGATTCCGGAAAGGATTTACAATGAGAACGGGGATAAAAAGTTGGTAATTGATAAACATAGGCTGTGAATGAACCAGTAATCTCTGAAAAATACGGATAAGTAGATGTGTGGTATACTCACAAGTTAACTATGAAAGGATGATTGATCTCCGCGAGGATATTCTTCTCATTCATCACATGATCAACTTGTTTTAAGCGGATAACGTCAGCCATTGATAAAATTTTCATCGCCAAATATTCGTCAGCCGCTTTATCACGACATAAACACACCCTGCCGAATGTGCCAGTTCCTGGAACAAAAAATATTATTTTACTTAAATATTCTTTTTAATGTTAGACCAATATGTATTACATTAAAATTTACGACATATGAAAAACCTTATGGTAAAAACTTAGGTCTAGTATCGTGTCATTTTTACTGTATGCATATAACGTGTAATACCGTGGATCTAATAGTTTAAATATCAAGAAAAAAAGGTTTAACGTTAAATAATTATTGTTAAATATTGTAAATGCGAAAGTATGTGAAAATATTTGGCTGTTTGTAAGAAGTAAACGCAGAAACAACTAAACTGATTTGAATGAAATTTAGCACACGGATATGTCATATCATGGATTAACATATAGGGTACTTTATATACCATTAATTTGCTCCCATAGGAAATAATGGATATTTTTAATCTGATTAATTATGTAGATGGCGCTGGCATCGTACTGTGTTTTAGGAACTTTTGTAGCAGCAAAGGCTTTTCACGCCGACGAAGCTGCGAGCAACACCTAGTTATTGTTATAAAACAGAGTGCAACACCTGCAGTGCATTAGCCTGAACCTAAAAGTTGGAACCTTTTTTAAACAGAACCGAAAACGGCGATGGACAACAGCCTTTATCCCCGCTGACAAAGCGCAAGCCGAATCGGATGGAAGTGATCACCTATCAAATATAGAATCTTACACATCCATCTTTGCCATGGCAATTTAAAAATAAGGGCTTGTTTCACTAGTTTCAAGTAAATTTAATTTGACATTTATCGTATTCAACAGCTAATGTAGACAGAACTTATCTTTTTTACTTACCATTTATTTGAGAACATAGATTACGAATATGACTTTTATATTTGGCCGGTTTATACATTTATGTGACGAGTATCATTTACTCATAGTTGTGAAACATGCCCTAAATATTATGACAAATAATTTTATCGGCCAGATACTGCTAGTAAAAACATTTCTCTGAATAAATTGCTCGTAACGTGAGTCAGAAACGGAGATTCCCATTTGAATTTTAACGTAAATTGTAAATAACAGAAGCTTTACATACCAATGTAAACAAAATAGGGAATAAATTACATGTGCATATCTTCAATCACCAGGAATTTGGGTTTTCTCTCCTCTTAGTACCGATACCGGTTGACTCACGCGCATTCAAATGATATCTCGCATGTTTGTATTTGCATTAATTTACTTATACCACTCTACATAACATACCAATCATTTCCACAACCCAATAATTGTACACTAGTCTCTCATAGATTACAGTAAGACAGACTAGTGTTCCTTGAGACTGCCGAGCTTCACCGGTTGGTATCATAAAATGCGTGCCATTATTGATCCTGACTTACTGGAGTTGTAGTGGCGGGTGTGAGGGCGATATAGTCTCACAGTGCAAAACTTTATGCAAAAAATCACAGCTGAGGGAATTTCCAATTTATTCTTTAAGATATAGATGACACTTTAGATTGAACGTTAATAAATACCTCAATGCTATTGGAAAACTCCAGGTTAAATAAATCGCTACAATGAAGTCATCTCCGCATATCCTACAACGTCTGCTTGCACCATTAATTGACCCCAATATGCTCACGTGTAATTAACTTATATGAGCGCGTAATTACAACTGGACTTCATGACTTTTAATTTAAAAACAAGCCATTTGTATCCCTTACATGTAAGCCTTCTTTTGTCACGCAATAAATAAAACTGTTATTTAAATCTCTGCCCACCTACAATGTCATTCGTTTTTCATGCTTTCATTTTGACTTTCAATAGTTATTATGGTTTAAAATATTTGAGTAACGCCAAAATATAAATGCCATTATAGTACCAAGGTCAAACGTGTGTTGAACCCTTGCAACCATAAATCAAAAGTTAAAGTTATATCTCATTCATTTGTTTTACACCGAGATAAATTACTTCTGCATGTGTCAACATCTCATTTATAATATGTACATTGTTTGCTCTAAATAGAGACTCTACATGAGTTTATCGAGTTTTACACAATTAATAATATCCTACTTTGGGATGGTTACAGCAATTTTTTACATATTATAAATCTGTATGTTTCTCTTTCCAGCATCTTGAGTCAGTTCGTTTATGATTATGACACACAATCTATTTAAGACATGTTGTATCATGTTAAAGAAAAGTTTATTTTTATGTTCAATGTTCGTAGTATGTGCTGGTGAAAATGGAATTCGTTTTAGACACAATAGACAGTTATTAGCGATTGATAAAATGTTTGTCTTTTGTAACATTTTGCTAACTTATCACTCAACAGCATAATCTTACTATGCGAAAGTTTATGGAAATAATTTGATATGTAATAGAAGTAAACCCAGAAACAACTGAACGGATTTATATGAAATTTGGCCAACGTGTATATCATGTCCTGGATTAACACATAGCACTTTTTATTCCGGTAATTTCCTCACATGGAAAAAATGGTAATTGTTCATCTGAATTTCAAATAGACGGCGTTGGTGTTTTAGGGGCTTTTGTAGCGGGAAAGGCTTTTCATGCGGGCGAAGCCGCGAGCAGTTTCTTGCCCGTTCTTGTCTAGTGAGAACTGCTTTCCGAACTGGTGGTAGAGATACTATTGACGTAATCTAAATAATGTATAACATTTTATGGGTTCGAATAAATTATTTCATTTCAACACCTAATTAAAAATAAAGCTCTATCTTGATAACATAAAAAAATATTCATGACTCGTTATTTCTTAGTTTGCAGCTATATTATTAGCAGATTATTCATGTAATTAGATTATAAAATGTGTATGTAATTTCCGTCCGCTTGCTTCCCATTTAGTTACAAGCATCTACATACGTTTTACATTTTAGTGATTTGTTCATTAATCATAGAAAACCAACTTGTGTGACTTGTAATTAGAAAGTTCCTCGGAAGTTGCTTATATGTTATGTACTCGAGAGTCGACGTTAGCTATATGATGGGTTTCTTGTTACTTGGAGACATCACTTTTTTCACTTATTAAAGACTACATGTTTACCGCTGCTGTAGGTACTATATCCAGTTTTGTGAACCAAATACAAATAGATCGTTTATGATATGTTATCATATGATATAAGATATCAGTGATCTAGAGCATTTTAATCTAAAGTCTATCTCATCTAACCATTGTAGCAGCCAAATGACCGAGTCTGGCATCTAACCTTCAGTGGACTAATCGGGGTTGGATTCCCTCTGCTTCTAAAAAAGAAAGAAGGTCTATCTTTGGGATGGGACGTAAATTTAATTTCAATTTAAAAACAGTTTATCTTATTCTGAAGTAACTACAAAACGAAACAGATTTGCGTGCCACCTTATAAAAATTTAAAGCAACACGTTACATATTATTCGACACAAAAATAGTACCTATGTCCTAGAAAATACTATTCGTATGAATTCGGTACCATTTCAAATTTGGGTTAGAAGGCCACGTGGTATATTATTTATCATTATTTATATATATTTTTATTTATTTATATAAAGTGTCTCATCTGTATCTATCTTTAATATTGACATTACAATAATTTTAACTTTTAAATCTACTGTGACTATTAGGTATATAACCTAATTACTACAATTATAAATATTCATTCATATAATTTAAATTTAGGGAAGACGACCGACCGATCATTTTGTTGCGCTTGCCTTTATAAGTTTCATTTTATTAAGAAAGTAGGAAGAGCAATACAACAAAAATAATTTTGTAAATGTAGGCGAATGCACATTGTACACCGTTATTTTATTATTTTTTTGTGTTATGTCCAGTTTTACGTATTTGTACATGCCTGTCCAGGTATTCCCTAAATCCCTTCATTTGGATTTTATCTTATTTCAACGGTGATGTGCGTGCATTAGCTTATATAACTAATCTGACTTTGTACACAGCACAAAAGAATTGAAAAAAAAAAAAAAAGAGAAAGAAACAATGAACAATTGATGACAAAAAAAGTAAGCCCGGAGTTTCTTTCTGCCTTTCTTCTTCGGGTCGTCATCGCTTAGGTAGCTAGTGAAAGGCTGGTAGGTTAGCTAGGCTAGGGCCTGTAGTGTCCTCACCGGTGAGGATCGCGACGCGTTCCTCCCATTATTTTAATAAAATGATGTCCTTTTTATATCCCCTTTCCTGCCAGCCCGAGCTGTTTTTTTTTTGTTTTTGTTTATTTCTTATCATAGATTTACTCCCAATAAAAATGTCGGTAGTTATATAAGTGACCATTGGTATTTATAATAATTATTAATATAATCAATTTAATGTATCTTGACTTATCATAAGTGCAACTATGTTCGCCTACGTGATGAATAAAGTATTTTATTTTATTTTATTTTATTTATTTTATAAGCGTATAATTTTGTTTAACCTGCCCTTCGGTGTGTTCCACGCTTTATGTCTGCTATCACTTACACAAGGCTCTGTACTAAAGTATTTGGAATAACATCCATAAACTCGTCGACTATAGTAAGGTCGATAGGGTTCCTTGCCCTTCTGTGCATTGACATGTTAAAAATTTATAGAGGTTAGTTTATTCAGGCGTGAATATTTAAACCAATAAAAGTAATGGTATTTTGGTTGAGTGACTATAAATCATTTTTAAAAATGTTTAACAAAGCGTATACTTTTTTGCGAGTTCAGCCAAATCCGACATTACAAGGATTATCGAAATAATATGCTATAAATACCTATAGTTGCGACAGCTAATTTTGATACAAATATAATCTTTAAAATAAGTTGCTCTATTCAGTAATTGGGCGAACTGTTTTGCAAAACAATATTGCATAATATTGCAGTAACTGATACAGTCGTTAACACGAAAATAAATTATAAAAAATATACCAAACGGCAATAATCTTTCGTGAATTATGATGCTATCGCACACAATGCTGGACCTGAGTTGCCTGATGACATTCCCCAAAAAACTCTCACAGGGTGAATTTTCATATTATTTTCCAGAATTACTTATGGAAATCACGTGCAAAATTTCGTGTCTTACACCCGTATTCTAAGACGTTTCCTCGAAACTTCCTCTATCTCACTCGAGGTTACCTCGAGGATTAATTCAAGGAATCCTCGAAAATGGTATTCTTAGTTAAACTTTGAGCTATTCTTGAGGATCCTCGAGTGAGTTCGAGTCAAGGAATTACGTCATCAAATACGTCATTGATGTACAGATAAATTAGTTTTTGCGAAAACTCTTCGATCCATTTTTAACACACGAAAAAATATCGATTGTAACACTGTATACAAAGCGAAAATCTTTCCTTGAGTCTTCCTTAAGGTACGTCGCGAGGTACCTTGAGTTTGACAGTTGATTCCTTATATTTATATTTTTTTCAACCAAGAATACAGATTACCTCCAGTGAGGTTGAGTGGAGTCGAGCAATTTTCGAGAAAACGTCTTAGAATACGGGTGTTAGACTCCACGTTTAAGTTGTCCGTTATCTTAAAGTCAGGCAATAAGAATTTTATTGAATAGACATTTTTAGAAACTGTTTTTAAAGCAAAGATAGCACGCTGAAAGCACTTGTGCCAACTAAAGGCAATAATTTGCCTTTAGTTGACACAAGTAAGCCAAATATTTCCTTAGCATAGATTACTAACAATTACTACGTAACCTGGTTAGGTACAGACATAAATGTTTTGGGAAAACAAATCGTAAAATAAGTATATACCTACTAAGCAAGGTTATTACTATGGAAAGAATATGATACATGTTGGACAATTATATTAGCCTAAAGTTAAATATGCAAAATTATATTATTATATTAGGGTTTAATAATATTTTCTATATTATTCAATTCCGGGTTCACTCGCTACTACATATGCCATAAATTTATAATCTCGGTGAACCATGGGTGCAGAAATAGGTACAAATCATTAGTTTATGTAATTTATACGTAAAAATGTAAACCTGCAACGGAAGTAGGATAAAACATATTCGTATTGTATATTTTGTACTCTCGATATAAATATGAACAGTCCAGACATAAATAACAAAATCTGCCTGTACTTGTATGACGCAAATCTTTTAACCGCCCCAATTGCTATCTTATATTAACCACTTCAGTTCGTTGACCTCGCATCTCAACGTCTATCAAATGAACAAAATAACATAATATTTGGTACTTGTGCAATAAAAGTTATTAAAATATAACGAAGTAGATGTTATTGTTCATTAAATATAGCGGAAAATTTTTTTTTTTTTTTTTTATAGCATTGAATGACGAGACGAGCATGCCGTTCGCCTGATGGTAAGCGATATGACCACCCATAAACAGTAGCAATACCATCCAGCACCTTGACTTACAAAGTACTGTGAGGCATTCCACTGCGCTCGTCATCCTGAGACACAAGATGTTAAGTCTCATTATGTCCAGTAGTTATACTGGCTACAATGTCCTTCAAACCGAAACACAACAGTGCATGCACACTGTTGCTTGGCGGTAGAATTAGACATTGCGGTGGTACCCACCCAGACGGCCTCTTACATAATGAGAGACCTACCACCAGTAAAATTCAGTATTTTAAACCTTCAGATGTAAAATATATGCTTCACGTAAGAACTTAGTAAATCTATACATTATAATAAAGCAGTAGAACCGGTGTGTCTGTACATTTAAAGAAATGTGATAAAAAAAGGGGTGACTAAAGAAGAGTAATGGGAAACAAATCAGTGATTTTTATATTTCTTTTCTGTCCGTCTGTTTTGTTGTTTGTTTGTTACTGCACATCTCCGAAACTGCTCAACGGATTTCGATGAAATATGGCACACGGGTAGATCATATCCTGGATTAACACATAGGCTACTTTTTATGCCGGGAAAATATAAAGCGGGACTTTTATCCCGGAAAAACTTTTTCACGCGTGCGGAGCCGCGAGCAAAAGCTAGTGTTTAAATAAATGTGTAGCGGTTTTCAATGTAATTCGATTCCCTCTAACATTTGGACCTACAGTCAATGCCATAGTTTCACACAAATTACATGAGAGCTTGTTTGTTTTAATTGCGGCGATAGCCTAGTTGGGAGTGGAACGGACTGCCGAGACGAATGTCCGCAGGTTCAAAACCCAAGGGCACACACCTCTGACTTTTCTAAAAGTTATGTGTGTAAGTATTCTTTGTGAATTATCGCTCGCTTTAACGGTGAAGGAAAACATCATGAGGAAACCTGCATACCCGAGAAGTTCTCTCAATTTCGAAGGTATGTGAAGTCTGCCAACCCGCACTAGGCCAGCGTGGTGGACTAAGGCCTAAACCCTCTCAGAGGCCCGGGCTCAGCAGTGGGCAGTATATAATACAGGGCTGGCATGGTATGGTTGTTTGTTTGTTTTTGTGACACGGGGCGTCGTAACCTAACCAAATGTGTTTGACTAATTTGTCAACAATTTAAATATGTTTACATAATATACACATTTGATATCAACTTAATAATTAAAAGCTTTCACTTTACTTCTACTCAAACAGGTGCCTATATGATGTTAACCTTAGTGTTATTTTAAAGTTAAGTATAATTAACATTCTAAGGGTAATTTTTAAAACTTCTGAGCAAATTCTATTCAACACATTTAAAATGTACCTATAAGCCGACCAAATACAAAAGTCGGACTCTAATCTATACTCCCAAATAAGTAGTAATAAAATGAGTACTACATCAATAATATTGAAAAATAATGTAATTTTACATTAGCTGTTTAATATAACTGGCAAATAAAACTTGAAACTTGTGAAAGAGGCTCCTAATCCGCCATAGTTAATTTAATGAGCATTACCGACATTATATTTCTAATTGTTACTTACTTTGCGTCCATTATGAGGTTACATTTTTTTTCGATTTAGTTTTTACGAAGAAAGTACTTCGGCCCACTTCAGAGTTATGAGCTTGAGTCGATAAGTAATCAAAATTAACGACTATGAAATAAAGACCTTGTCTTGCTTCCAAAACTATATTATATTTATATTTACCAATCACATGACCTAAACTCTAATGGTCAAAGTCTTAAATATATATCTATATATGTATATATTTTTTTAATAAAATCCTTACCAATTGTAGTTGGTAAATCGTAAGCTATACTCGTTTAACCTTAGATTTACCGGCAGATTTACGGGCTCTTACAGAAACATTTTCACCACAGAATATTATGACGTTGTGTGGGTCCAATAGTACTCGCTCCCTTTATAACAACCCAAATGAAAATTTAAGCAGGTTCTCGCATAGCATCCTTAGAAGTTAAAGATAGATCAAGAGGTTTCGCAAATCTATAACCAATTTCCCAAACATACTAAAGCTGCATTAATGGGTTTTTGTACTTAAATCCCCTCTCCAAAGATACATTTTCTCAAACGCATCAACATACGTAACTTACGAGCACTTTCACCTACTTAAGGTCACTATGTCAAATTAAGATATAACTAAAAGCAATAAGAAGAAAGTATGCTGTTAATCTAGCTTTAAGTTTACATAATAGACAGGTTTATTATTTAATAGTTTTTAATCGCGTCGAGTTCAGAGCATCAGTGAAGGGCACTATTGTTAAAAGCGATTGGACAGGTTACGCTACTTTCACTATCGGCTAACGCATAATGCACGTGTGCAGGTCATGTTGTCATTTTTATGATATGATTAGTTGTTGCCCGCGGCTCCGCTTGCATGAAACACTTTTCCTGGATATTTTTTTACACGGGCGCGGTAAAGTGACCCCACTGCACCTTTTTTTTTGTTTTCGCGGAGAAAGTGCCTTATTAATACCGCCCAGCCTTCAGAGCGGCTATGTTGGGTTCACCGTACCTTACGACCTGGCGTTAAGTCGCCCGGAGAGATGGAACCATCGGGCGACCGCCAGGCCGAGTCCCTAACCTGTGTACAACGCACGGCATACCAACCAAAACTCCGCGGTGGCCATCTTCGGCGCATTAGGGACGGCTGCGGGCTTCCTCTGATGGAGGTGTCTAAGTTGTCGTCCGCAGCTGCCCCTGAACTCCACTGCACCTGCTGCTAAGCGGAGAGGTGTCCAGTGAGAGTGTCGACACAATTATGCCGGCCTATTTGAACCGGATATACACAGGCTGATCCCGGAACGCGGCACACTTACGTGTACGACCATGGCGGGTTCTAGCACTTTATGTACTGTGGTCGCTCTCCGGGCGAATACAAAATGTATCCTAGCACCAGCATGGTAGGTATTTAATCCTTAGAATCCCGCTGTGGACACCGGTGTCCATTTATATAAGAAAATTAGCTTATAGCTATATATAAGCGGGCGTTGACGGGTTAAAGGTATTATATTACGTGCTTTTCACTTTAAAATATGAATAATATATGTATGTCATATGTCTATGCCAAATCCGTTCAGCGGTTTCTATATTTAAGGCGTGAGATGTGTATATGTTCTTTTTATTTCATTTTCAATGGTCTGATTAAAGCCTCGTTAGGCAGAGCCAATCATTGCTAGCAATAATTGTGCCCAATTATTGCTAAAAAGTTACCTTGTATGGACATGCGCAATGGCGAGGCAGTTTTAGCCCGCGTTGAGTTATACGAGTCTTTTGTCAGATTTTCAAAAAACGATTATTTCTATAATTGCTCTGTCTCAATGAGACAAAGTAAAATATATTTACTTTTGGAGCAGCAAGCAGTTCCAAAGATTACCGCGTTCAAACAAAAATGACAAAGCAAACAAAAGCTTCAGCTTTATATTGTGATATTTTAATCACCTAAATTATAAGTTTCATCTACATTTCTACGAAATCGATATTCATTTTATGACTTTCACATCCCTTTATAATAAACAGCGAGTCGCGCCGCCGCGCCATTTTAAATATTTTCACCAGAGTACGACAAATCGATTGACAACTTTCATGTACGTAATTTGTCTGGGTTACTTACCATAACTTTAACTCCAAAAACAACTTCATTAATCATTCATGCCAGGCAAAATAAAATCTTATAATCGGTGTTTCGAGCTTTAGCTGCTTACTACTTTACTAGTTTTATTTTATTGTATTTGAATACTTGACTGTGATGATCTCTGCTGCTATCTTAATCTCACTGAAGTCTGGATCCCACTTGGATCGATTTAGGTACCGCACAGACGATTTCAACTTGTTGCTGACAAACTCTACATTTGCTTTAGCAACTTCAACAATTACTGTATTTTCAAAGTATTTATAGTTTTTTCGGAAATAATTTGACAGCGTATGCGTGATGCCTTAAACGCCTCGAAATTTTCTATTTATGACTCATACACATCGTATGATGTACAAAATTTAAATTATTTTTTCGTTCGTAACAAGATTATTGAGATGGCGTTTCCTACCTGTTTTTGCCATAATACTCATTTGCTGTATGTTATTATTAGGTATATATGATATTATGTCATAGCGACTCTACATAATATCATCACTGGGTGAATAAATCATTCACAGTATTATGAATTATTATGTGTCAAACCATCAGTATTGATTGAAATGCAGTCGTTAATAACTGAGTAGCCTGTCTTCGTTCAGACACTTGCGCTATATTATGAACAATTCGGATAGATTTCGTGAATTTTATTTGAAAATAGGCTCGTGAAAAGGGACAATGAGGTTATCTAGGAAATCAATGATGGTTGTTTAAAAATAATAGTAGGCAGTGTTAAACAAGTAATGGAGGAAGCAAACTAGTTGGAATTGACAGATGGTATATGAAAGAACAGCTCGCACTTAGTCGTGGCGCAGTCTCAAGTCTAATATTGCCCAGTCACTGTGTCAGTTAGAGTTATTTGAATCCAGATCAATAAATCCAGATAATTAAATCATGTGATCCAGATTTTAAATAAATAATGTGTGCTGTCTTTTAAACTATTAATCAAATATCTTACCCATTCACCTTCTTCTGTTACATTAGTGCTTACTCTTGTATTACTTTTTCTTGTGTTATAGTTCACAATTTTCATTCATTCCAGTTTTAATTTCTTTTGAGAAAACATGGCTTTGAATTTAGTATTACTATTAATTTACATTAAAACATGATTTAAAAGATAAGATATATTTAAACAAATACGCCACTAAGCCTTGTGAACCGTCGAAAAAATAAATCGGAACAAAAAATGATACCGACCTTGTCCATGAGAACGGGCAGTGGGCCGATGCGATAAGTTCATCAATATCATGATTCACGACTACATTGTCTCACTTATTATGCACAAGACTTCATCTGATACAATATGTATTGTATTATCCTTAATTACTTTCAGCTGTTTATAATATAATAAATTCTATCAATACAAAATAATTACTAATATTTAAATAATTACTGTCACTAAACAATGGTTCAACGGTTTATCTACTTTTGTAATTTTTACCAAGACAGATTTCATTTAAATAACTATCAATATTTTAATGATAATATGTTATTTCATAAAGTGTCATCCTGACATAAAAGTTCATAAAATGTCGCTAATTTAATAAATTTCCGCGAAAATTTTACTATCGTAGTAAACCTGAACATTAAAACATTATGTTAGTTTGGCCAGGACGTCGGAGTTGTTTTGGTAATGTAAGTGGCTAATATAACATTTATTTTTATACGGACCTTGTTCCAATTACGCTCTAAATGTATCGTGTGCCCTGCACTCATCATTATTGCTCTATCGTCACTCGGCCACACTGGGCACGTCCAAACACTCCTGAAAATAACATTATGTGCCTATACAGATATGAAATACTTTGTTCCTTTAATCATCCTACGTAGCAGTTCGACTCTAGAAGGATCCTGGCTATTTGGATATAGAATACTTTAATCCCTGTAAATGCCTTTTTTCAATTCGCGAGCAAGTAATACAGACGCGAGAATAATACATATTGCTGAAATATTCATTAAATTTTTTGGAATACAGTATTCAATTTGAAACTTGTCTTATATTAAAAAAAAAAACAAAATACTACACCGCAATTTAATTATAGTATTTACTCTATAATTTTCGTCGAAGTTGATAATATAAATAAGGAATTACGAAAACATACCATTAGTTCTTACTAAATTGCTGATGGAGTCTAGTTAAAGGAAATGTAAAACTAAAGCAATTAGCGCCAGTAAATGACGTGATGACAATTGACATCGCATAAAAATTTCAACGTGTATTTTCCTTCCGTTTCTGCTTTCTAAACATTAAAATATTTACATGTGACGTAAACCTCCTATTGCACTGCCAAATATTTCTTAGTAGTTGAATATTTCAATAGCATACTAATAAATATAAGGATTTTCTCTAGCATATTCGGCAAAGCATGTGGATTTTGAACAGCAACATGTTTTCATTAACACTTAAAAATTATAAATATATTTGGCAGCCTCCCTGGCGCAGCGGGAGGTGAGCCGGTTGTGAAATGACGGCCACGGGTTTGAATCCCGCACTGAAGTATGTTTATGTTATCCGAAAATATTTCCTTCGAGCTTGAATGTTATATTTATAGAGTAGGATGCTATAAATGTCTAAATAAGTATTGTACAGCTGCTCGCTAAGGCAACTAATTTCTACTTAGATGTTGAACCGTTAAATGTCAGACACTTTCCAAGAATTACACTTAATGGACAATAATACGTGCCTGGTACCGAAATCAAAGGGAAAGTTTGTTAGTCTTTGTGCCTTTTTTCAGGTCTGGTTTTAACTTTGTGCTAGATTAAATGACTGAAGTCTAGACAATATTTTATTTATAAATATAAAACTTAAGTCTGAAAATCGTATTTTACTAGCGCTATCACTAGGTACTACAAACTTAAGTACTATAGATAGTACTAAAGTTTGCTCACTCGCTTATTTGTACCATCTGCGTAAATTAAGTACTGCGCTGATTTTATTCGAAGAGGTAAAGGATTCATTTTAACGTTTAAATAGCAAAAACACTAAAAAAGTTGTTTTATTGTACAACATGCCAGGGTTCCTAAAATTTTATAATATATAATTACCGTCATGAACTAAGTGAATAAAAAAAACTGTGATAAAAATTAATGTTATAATACAAGATATATTTATGTTAGGTACTGGGTTGTACTTTTGGCTTCGCCTCTTTTCTCTTACATGATCTGCTCGTGTTGGATTGCCACAGAGCGGACTGACGTAAGGCGGACAGCTGCGCATGAAAACGAAACTAAATCCTTCCTACATATATTGAGTGTCGACGGTAAGTGATATAAAAAAAAATAAAAAGTGGTTAAAAGGTCCACGAATTTAAACACTGTTTTATTTTGGAAATATATACCTACATAGTTACATAAATTATTTCGCTCTGATTCTACTATAACATCTAATCGCAGCTGTTCTCGTCGTCTAGGTGGTCTAAGCCGACAAGGGCCTACTGACAAGCACATTAATCTGCGTCCAAGTTTTATGGCTATGCATAAAGTACACGTACTTTCAGTAGAAGGTAAAATGTTATCATCGCGTCTTAAATTAAAAACATTGTATTTAACACTCGTTCCTGTTGCAATACTTAATAAAACAGTATGGGATTTTATTAATTTTTCTACTAGTTTTTGATCTAGGCTCGACCTGCGTGAAGAATTTTTCCGGAATATTTGTTTTTCCGGCATATAAAACAAACCAATCCAGAACTTCATCTACCCATATGTCAAATTTCATCAATGCCCATATATCAGTTTAAACGTGACGTAAAGTTTAAAGTACTCTAATCCCACAGTAGACGATGGTATACGGTGGGTGGACCATAGACTGAATCTATCAGTGATTTCATTCGTGAAGATTCACTATTCAAAATAAACTGCTATGCAAACTAAAAAAATATTGTGGCAAACACTACGTCGCGACTCGACCCCGCGCCGCGCTGTTCTGGTGGCAAAAAATCGAATGACTAGAATGACCCCTCATTAACACCTCATTAACACTGCTTCACTTGTTTATTGGTTGCATTAATTTAGTTCAATGAGATTGTCGGAAACCTAATAAATACTTTAAAATACCTCACGCAATCGATTAAATGAAATTATGAATTTAGCAATTACCATATCAAATCAATGGTCTTTCTTTTCTTACCATTGTTCATTAAATAGACAGTTTTAATGTATATGTCATAATAACACGTTCTCGTAACTGTCAAAGTGTATAAAATACTCGTCGTAGGTACATCAAGAGGTAAGTTCGTTTCGTCCATTCATAAATTAAAGAGATGGTGCCGAGGTGACAGTTTGGATCTCGTCCAAAATCCACAACTTTGACTTTCATCCTTGACACGAGGTAGATGCGTTACATTTAAAATATCATCTTTAGCTATTACTTTGCATTATATAGGCTGGATATTTTTGGAGGGAACCTATTTTTCCATACGTTACAAAACTCCAAAGGTTGCACCTTAATCCCACCCATCGATTTAGAATGTAATATACCCTAGGTCTGTGCTGTCACCATTCAGCAACAAGAAACATTATTTACTAAGGAAATAATATCATTAACATCACGTTTCTCTTAATACACTGGATAAGACTGGATTTGGTGAACATTAGATATTTAGACAGCTGCGTACAGTCCAAATATAATTAACTAGTTTCTATAAAAAATAGTCAAAATTTATAAGCGTATAGATAAAAGTTAATAAAATAATAAACTTGAAATCCACACTTTTTGTAACCTGATTTCGACCGAGTAAAGAAGATGATTTTCTACTCGTTCATTCGGTCGCGTATCTTTTTAGGTTTTGCAAAAGGCACATTCTTTAACTTAAAGAATAAAGTTTTTATAATGTTCCCATCTATGTGCAATATTACTTTGTCATCCACGTCCATTTTTTCTTGTACTCGTTATTAATCAATATCAATTACGGCCTTTATTTTTACGAACATATTAACTACCATAGTCTGAGCCGTCCCCTATTTTCACAAAAAGTGTAATTTAGCCCATTCTAAAAATAGACCGCATTTGAAGGTTTTGTAAACATTCCGTTCACCATTCTCTTTTATAACAAGCCTAGCTCACTCCATTCAAATTTTCATTAACGTAATCAATGATGTAAGACAAATTTTAAATATATCATTAAACATACGCTTTAAATAAATTATACAATAGTTGAGCGTTAAAATCATCGGTAGTTAAGAGGCTATGTCGAAAAATTTAAGGTTATTTAAATTCAAATTTCTCGTAAAGTACTAAGATCGGAAGTTTGATTTTTGGGTATGTGTAAATTGAACATATAACTCAATGATTTTCGAAAGCCAAAACACAATTACTACAAATTTTCTCGATAGAAAAAAAATCCAAAGTTACCTCTGATATTTTCTTTAAACACGCTTTATCTCTAAATGGTGTAATATATACATTCGTAACTTGATTTAAATACAAGAACTCAATATTTTCTAGGGTCACAAAAAGACGCAATCAAACTAAATTGAATAGTATAATCACAATTAAAAGAAAATTGGTTTGGCGCTTACGCCATTTCATTTCGGCATACGAGTGCGCTTCCCGTCTCTTCCTCTCATCCGCGACGGCTAAATACGCCATCACTGTCATGGGAGTGGCCCGTGCCGACTTCAGTCGCCCGGAATCTTTATTGACGACGGACGTGCGCTCGACATTTTTGGGCGCCTTCAAAGTTCAAATTACCCGTTTGGTATAGGGATGCGGCCGCGCTGCCGCCGTGACCCGCGCGGCAAATTTGAAAGTGCCCTTCAAATTCTATTTTACAGTATATCCAGCTCACGTCCGTGTGTCAATATAAAATTATAGGCTCTATTAGATCTATGAGATAGGTAGCAAGCGTAATTATTACATCCTTTCACCTTTGTAAATTATTTCTTTTCGGAGACCTACTTTAGTTATAATGCGTGATCGGTACGACTACCGCGCTCCCGGTCCCGGGTTCGAATCCCTGAACGAAAAAAAATTGACATTGGGTTTTTTTGTATTGTTATTTATATTTCGTAATCCAGAGCTAGGGACGCGTAATACCTGGAATGCCATGCTGGGCCAATTTTGCGTAAATGACGCTTGCGTGCCGGTCATACATTTGAAAAATTCGGATTTTGGGTGCAAAGGCTGTTCAAATTTTTACACCATAAAATTATTTTAGTATTAATTTTTATATTACTTATTTATTTATTTATTATGGATCAATAGTCACTAAAATATTCAGAGCCAATGTTAGAATTGGTATACACGGCCGCCATTTTGAATTTCTTTGTTTTAAGGCCAATCGACCTCAAAATCGATTTTTGGGTATAACTTTGGTTACAAAAGACTGATCCAATGTCAGAATTGAATTAAGTGGCCGCCATTTTGAATTTCTTTGTTTTAAGGCCAATCGACCTCAAAATCGATTTCTGGGTATAACTTTGGTTACAAAAGACTGATCCAATGTCAGAATTGAATTAAGTGGCCGCCATTTTGAATTTCTTTGTTTTAAGGCCAATCGACCTCAAAATCGATATCTGGCTATAACTTTGGTTACAAAAGACTAATCCAATGTCAGAATTGAAAAAAGTGGCCGCCATTTTGAATTTCCTTGTTTGAAGTCCAATTGACCTCATAATCGATATCTGGTTATAACTTTAGTTACCAAAGACTGATCCAATGTAGCAATTGAAAAAAGTGGCCGCCATTTTGAATTTCTTCATTTTAAGGCCAATCGGCCACAAAATCGATATCTGGCTATAACTTTAGTTGCCTAAGACTAATTCAATGTCAGAATTGAAAAAAGTGGCCGCCATTTTGAATTTCTTCATTTTAAGGCCAATTGGCCACAAAATCGATATCTGGCTATAACATAAGTTGCCTAAGACTAATCCAATGTCAGAATTGAAAAAAGTGGCCGCCATTTTGAATTTATTTGTTTTTAAGGCCAGGCCACGGCGCAGCGTCGGCCGTCCACCTGCAAGGTCACATAGATTTTAAAGCCAATAAATAGCCCTTAAAACAAGAAATATCTAAATGGTGGCCACTTTTTTTAATTCTAACATTAGATCTGCCTCTTGTACACAAAACAATGCCCAGATATCGATTTTGAGGTCAATTGGCCTTAAAACAAAGAAATTTAAAATGGCGGCTACTTTTTCAATTGTGACATTAGATCAGTCTTTAGTAACTAAAGTTATACACAGATATCGATATTGAGGTCGGTTAGCCTTAAAACAAAGAAATTAAAAATGGCGGTAACTTTTTCAATTCTGATATTGGATCAGTCTCACTATGTCGGCCACTTTTCTCAATTCTAACATTACTTAAGTCAAGATCTTGCTTTCAACGGCAAGCCAAAAATAGCGAAAGAAGAAACAACCTGTAGATGTTCAGTTTGATATATATTTTGCAGAAATCGGCCCGAGCGGACATGTACGCTCTCAAATTCAAGATGGCAGTCACTTTTTTGGCATTAGGCTCACCCTCTGGGGCCAAAGTATGCCTAGATAACAATTTTGAGGTCAATAGGTATAAAATCGGATCTGACCTTTGTAACCAAAGACGCAAAAGTATCGATTTTAAAGCGAATTGGCCTTAAAAATTAAAACAACATGGCAGCCACTTATTCCACCTTGTACATTAGACACATGTTTTATTGTCCAAAATTTGGCCAGGTATGGATTTTGAAGCTAATTGGTTCTTAAATAAAAAATGTTCTAGATTGGTAACGGCCACCTTCACCATTACAAACATTTATACCCTATCTAGTGACCATTGAACCATTATAATGTTTTCAAACTTCATATCAAACTAATTTTATGGTGTAAAAATTTCGAACACCTTTACACCCAAAATTCGATTTTGTATGGCGGCACTGAAGAGTGAAGCATCATTTAGACCCGGCAAAACCCGGTAAAATAGACCCGGAATTCCAGGGAAGAGGTAGCATAGTGACTGACTTGTCGAGAATCAAGACTACCTCGATGTCGTAACTCGTAGCTGTATTGCGTGCTCGGTACGGCCTCCGCGCTGAGGTCCCGGGTTTGAATCCAGAGTCGGGCCGTAAAATAGTGACTGCATTTTTTGTATTATTATTTACTTTGTGTCAATCAAAGCTAGGAAAGCCTACAAAAATAAATCAAAACGATGCAAAATATAATTTAAAATGTATTATAGAATTTTCATACTGCTCTGTTTTTTATATACCTACGTACGTCCGAGACCTATTTACCACCATACCAAATTTTACCGAGAAAGTGAATAATACTTTCGATGAGTTTAAATAACTTACAATGTCATTTTACATAATGTTCAAGTAATTAGGTAGTATAGTGACATAATAATGATTCTATAGGCGAATTAAAATAAATTACATGTTTTATAAGTTATAAAACATAGAATTTATTGGAAATTTTAACTATAATATTTATAACGCAGCTGTGTATAAATTGCATTTGGAATGACGATCTTTTCGCGGGCTTGAGCGCAACGACCTGATGCGATGGCGGTGCGACGCGCGCGATCTGTCGCAGCGGGTCGGCGGGGCGCCTCGCACTGGAAATACGCTAAGCCACGCCCATCACCGTCCGATATTTTTTCGACATAGCCCCTTAAAAAGGAAATTGAAACGTAATCCAATTATGAGGTTTGTTTTACACGTGTCCGTGATATATGTTGCATATTGATCGCAAAACATTACGCTGGCAAATACTTCCTGTTATTATATTGAGTTATTTTACGTTATGTGGCTGAAAAACTGGACATGATGAAAAATGGAACTTTCATAATTAGATACAGTTTAAGTTATAATGTGTATCATACAAATATAAAAAAGTAATCATATCTTCAGAAGTTTATCTATACTAATATCATAAAGAGGAAAGATTTGTATGTAAGTATGTTTGTAACGAATAAACTCAAAAACTACTGAACGGATTTCGATGAAATTTGGCACACGGGTAGATCATGTCCTGGATTAACACATAGGCTACTTTTTATCCCGGGAAAATATTTTTATCACAGGAAAAACTTATTCACGCGGGCGAAGCCGCGAGCAGAAGTCTAGTTTATTTATAAACGTTTTATTGTACATCTAAGGCAAAGTGGAAAAACAAATAGACAATAGAAACTAGATTAAAAAATAAGAAGTACAAGTGGCAGTTACACAGTACACGTTGTAACTTTTAAGCCAATATCACCCATAAATGAAATACCATTACTTTAGTAAAGAATATACAGTTTATAGACTCCGTGAACCTCTACGAGTGAGGTGACATACTGCAGTTTGTTAGTTTGTACGTAATCGATAAAAATTTACAATGTAAATTAGTTCAATGCGGACATGAAGGCGATGCATGGCACTTCTAAAGGTTTTAGCATATTTTGTACTTCCCCATTCGTATGTCGTGGTAAAATCACGCCATTTACCCACTAAAATGAATTATTCGTAAAACAGGTTTATAAACGTACCCTATTTATAATAAGCTAAATAATTACGTAAGTACGTCTACTTCCCGGAAGAATATCATAATTTTAAACAAAGAACTGTAATATTATTTTTGCGGTTAAAATTATACAATACTTCTTTAACAATACGGCCACGCTCGTATGTATTAAGTAAAATAACAGTAAAATTTTCTTATATTTCTCACAAGCCAGTAAAAGTCTACAAATATTTGGTAAAGTTATTCACATACTTAACAAAAGACCTTGTTAGCACATAAAAACTTTCATGCGGATGAGATTCGGCTACTTATTTATGAGATGTGAGTGCAAACGCAAAATAAGAAATGCTAGTTTAAATATATGAAATAGTAACGACATCTTCACATCACACTTTTGAAATGAACATATTATATAGACTGATATACAAATTACAAGTGTGAATAAAGACAGCAAAAAGGGTTTAATATACTTTAATTAATCCGCATTTTAATGTGTCGAGGTAAACAATGAATATTTAATGAGTGGACATTTTATATTCATAGCGTGCAAGTTCACACGGTTCATCGTTCTTTGATCGCACCACCAGTAATCACTGCGACTCTCAGCCATTGTTATTAGTCTTTTTATCTACTCGTGTTCTTCCTGCTGCCGGAATCGGATGCGTTTAATTAGCCGTCTCCCGTCACGCTCAACACCAGCGCAATTTTTAACCTTACCTTAATTAACTTTCTATGTTTTTTCCTTTGGCATAATAACTGACTAAATTCAAATAATTTTATACATTCAAATTTATTTGCGCATGTTAATATTTTACATATTAACCTTTTCACCTCAACGCGACGGTCAACGTTAAAACAAGTTATTAATTTACATTTTTCTTCATGCTTTTAACGACAAGATTTTATTTCTTTTTCTTTAAAACGTTATGAAAAGCTTTGTCAACATTTTGAATTTGCATATTTAAAGCGCGGATTTTATTTAACGTAATTCTTTTGTTTTAATTACTTGTTACAGAGGTGACGCCAGTTCAAAACTTAATATTTAAAAAAGTATCTACGAATTGATTGCTAAAACCTCGCAACTCATCTACGTTTACGTACATGGTATAGTCATGCTGACTTATCATGAGTCTATTTTTTATAAAATCAAAACAAAATCCTCTTTCAAAAACAATTTGCTTTTCCATAAAATATATCATCGGTCGTACTTCCACCTACACGTAGGTACAGTTTGTGAAGGCGAGTCATCAAAGCTTTTTGCCTATAGAACATCTATTATTAGATCCATTGACGTACATAATAACAGATATGAGATATCTTAAGTCAATCCACTCATACCATGACCGTTCCAAAAAAACAACATGATCGTATGTTGCTGGATTATGTGGTTCAAACATAATATTATAATCCTTAAATCCTTTACACGAGTTTACCACTCTCGGCTTCCAACTAACATATTAGACATACGTATTATCTATCCGTAAACAGCATTAAGCAATGAGAGTATTAGTATCACTGGTGGTAGGTATCTCATATGTAAGAGTCCGTCTGGGTGGGTACCACCGCAACGTCTATTTCTACCGCCAAGCAGCAGTGTGCAGGCACTGTTGTGTTTCGGTTTGTAGGACATTGTAGCCAGTGTAACTACTGGACATAGAGACCTAACATCTATGTTTCGCCCCCCGAGGCAATTCTTGTGCGCTGGGTCTTCACACCCAATGCACGCCCATGCGCGGGGGGACATTAGTCGCGGGCCGAGGCACACAGTCAGTGTGTATACCTCTTGGTTGTTAATCACATTGAGGCCTAAAAGGGCCCGCGAACATTTCCTGGCACCCTCTCTTTCCGCCCATCCTGGGAACCTTCCTCCCTTCCCCCACCTTCATTTCCATATTCCTTCTCCACTCCCCTCCCAGGCCCCTGCAGTCGTCAAGCCGGGGTACTCCAGTATCCCATTCGCAGGTTTCCCCCGGTGTTGACTGCAGGATCGCCTACCAAAAAAAAAAAAAAACATCTATGTTTCAGGATGACGAGCGCAGTGGAATGTCACACAGTAGATACTTTGTAAGGCAAGATGCTGGATGGTGTTGCTACTGTTTATGGGTGATCGTATTGCTTACCATTAGGCGGACAGCATGCTCGTCTCGTCATTCAATACAATTTAAAAAAAACTTATTTCTATGTATTTTACTTTATTGCCTAATTAAATTAGAATACATATAAACAACTGGTTAATCACATCCAAATCCTCCAGCAAAGTCACTTGTATAATTTTTACATTCTCCACAAAACACGTGCTAAAAGTGTTATTACGAACGTAAATACGTCGTTTTATTAACTCTTATGATACTCACGTCATGGCGTGACGTTTTAATATATTGTCACAGCAGTGAACGAGCATTACCCAGAAGCGTGGGAGTGTTCCGACTGCGACCGAAATGTGGGTCGACTTCTCCGGAAAAGCGAAAATCTGTTTAACTTGTAGCGTTGACGATTGCTATTTACATTACCAAGATATCAGAAATAATAAGGTCAATCCAATATTTTTTTATATATTTCAAACCATCTTCTGTGAAATATTCGGTCATATTATTATGATTTTAAAGTTGATACTATTTAACAATCCCAAATCTCGTGCAATACGACACATACAAACCAGCAAACAACATACCGAATACTTGGCGTAAATATTCTGTTTTAACCATTTAGATTAAACATGTAAAATACATATTATAAAATAAACATTAACAATACTTCCGAAATCAACGAGATGTACTCATAATGTGAGACAGGAATAAGTCGTTGTGAAATCCAACGTCAATCAAGTTTCCGCGCCAACAAAGTGAGCCGAGCACACTTTAACTTGCGCTTCTCCACTTTCGAGTTTGTTGACTTTAGAAAACATTTCACTTTTTTCTTATATCGACAGGGTTTTTAGTATGCCAAAACTGACTTCGGTTACGTTTGCGTTGCGTAATCAAACCTATCTATATCGATCACTTTACCAATTGTTTGTTTAGGTATTATAGTTCTTATAAATGCATTCTTACCGTAAATAAAAATATAATGTCCAATCGTTTTTATACAGGAATTTGTTGTTACTGATGTCCTTGTCGTTAGCGTACATTAATTAATACTAATCAGGACTATATGAACTTTATTAGGTGTATTTATTTGTGCGTTCTGACAATTTCATTTATAAATTATAACCGTAGGTTTGACTCTACAATATAATGTACATATATCAAATTTTTGTTCTAGTCAAAACTCTACATTTTTCGCCAACTAATTTATGGCCTGACTATAAATAAAATCTTCTATGTATATAAGAACAAGGCTATAACAAAATTTTACGATCTTTCAAAAAAACAAACGATCGGTAAGGTAAGCACAAAAACTAAATTTACGACGTACAAAACATAACTAGAATACACTTTGCATTATTGTTTTGTAACGATATCAAACGCCAATCATACGAGTTTTTATTTTTTTAAGTTTTAAATTCTGGATTTTCGGAAGTATATTCCAGGTCAGTCAACAAGGAATTAAAAAAATATTACTTATTCTTTAGATGCTTGGAGGATAAAAGCTGTAAACAAGTGCATGTATTCAATAATCATCATTATAATGAGACCAAGCCGCAGTTAGAAGCGAAAAGAATTCAGAATTAATTAATAGACAATGAAAAGCTTATCTCCGATAGCCTAGTTGGGAGTGAAACGGACTGCCGAGACGAATGGCCTCAGGTTCAAAACCCAAGGACACACACCTCCGACTTTTCTAAAAGTTGAGTGTATTCGTTGTGAATTATCGCTCGTTTTAACGGTCAAGGAAAACATCGTGAGGAAACCTGCATACTTGAGAAGTTCTCTGAATTTCGAAGGTATGTGAAGTCCGCCAACCCGCACTAGGCCAGCGTGGTGGACTAAGGCCTAAAACCCTCTCAGTTGTAGAGGAGGCCCGTGCTCAGCAGTAGGCAGTATATAATACAGGGCTGGTATGGTGGTATGGTGGAAAATCTTAAAAACCCAGCACTTTAGTATCGCCAGAAATACAATGTTTTTGCTTTGGAGAATACAAAAGACCAGAACGAAAACCCCTAGTATAACAGTATGTCATTTGTCAACCTTCAACGCCCGCATCCCTGTTTACGTATGAATATTAATAACAATGACGGATTAATTACAAAACTATGGAAATCGGCCAAGGGTACCGATACAAACACTACCGCACCATATTATTTTATTGAACATTTATATGTTCAGTATTCTAACGTAGAATACCGTAGAATATATTGCATTGTAGTGAAAAAAATTGCAATATTTTCTAAAACCATAAAATATCGAATTATCGCAAAATATATCATCATTACTTATGAATAAAAATAGATTATTAAAATCGGATCATAGTTATCAATGCAAAACATGTTTATGGGAAAAATATCTCGTAATTTCCGTCTATCTCTACAAAAAATGGTAAAATGTAAATGGAGACCACCGCTAAAGAGATATTTTGCACAGCATGCTGACTCTACCTGATAGAGAACAATCTACGTGAGGCAATGTTCATACGAACCATGCGCTTGTTTGGTTTCTTGTACAGTGAGTCAAATAAATGGCTGTAAAATTCAAAGTTTTTCATCGCCTATCACTTTTACGTTCATACCAAACTTTCTTTTTCACCCCAAAAATAAAAATAAAAGGGATTTCCTTGACTTCACACAAAGAAAAAATAATGCTTCAATTATTATATGTGAATGAAGTTTTGAATTTATTCAGTTATTTATATGGCTGTATGTACGTTAATTAATAATGGATAAAACACGTCCTGTAATAGCGGTACTTGTTCAGAATAGTGGCGTGGCGACACTCGACAGCCGCGGGGACGCGATGTCGCTACGCGTGTTGCAGCTGTTAGCGCTGTAACTGGAGCGCCGAGAGGATAATATACGAGCTAGATCTGTTTACCTACCGGAGAGACTTTTTGTGCTCTGTTTCACCAACATAATTGGACAGTCTACAGTAATTTCGCTATATTGTGTTACGGAAACCGCAACATCTCAAAAAAATGGATACGATTTCATCCATGTTTAGAATTGTTCTGTATCCAACAGTAATAGCTGACCGGTTTATTAAACGTATCTGGTTACTTACATGTAAAATACGTCAAGTATGTAAAACAGTGGACCGCGGATGACATACGAAATTCCGATTAAAACGGCAGCGTTCACTATCGCTTCTTACTTTCACTAATATTTTCTTTACATGATTTCTTTTTGGGTATATTAATACATATTTAAATTTCACTTATTATGATTCCGTTATCAAATGAAGAGAGCTATATAAATACATCACACTTATATAATACAGACCTGCATCATTTTATTTTAACGAGATATCGTTTTTTTAAAACCACTTAATAAATCTCGTACAGGACTAGCTTACGGTGTCGTAAATTAATAAACGATAATCCAGTCTTCCAGCGTTTAAATCAATAAGGAAATGGGCAAACAATTATTTGGTATTAGCTCCATCTAAAGTTCGTGGCAGTTTTGATATCTTGGCAATGTTCGCACGTAAACCTAATAATACACAGCTGTAATGCGTTTGCATTACCTAACGTATTTACATAAGGACCAATAGAACACGCAGCCGAATACACGTAAGTCATAGTATTTGTAATTAGGAAATCTATAAATAGACCAATAGTAATTCATAAATCTTTGAAGTAATTTCTTAGTGCCTCGATACCATAGGAATATTGGATGTAATTGAGCTCTTGACCTGTTTTGTACTTGAGATTGGTAGAGATAAAGGAAGATAGATTGTAACTAACAGTATTCCTTGTCTTATCGTTTGTAATCAGACAACCTACAATTCTAATCACGATGATAAAGTACCGAGCGTTTGTTTTTCGTGGTTTCTCAAATTATTAATAAAAATTGTAAACCAAACAGTGATATTATATATTGATTGAACTAAACTAATCTCATTTTTGAGCCTTGATATAAAGCTGGTACGATGACAAGAAATAATAGATACATTCAAAATGCTGAATCCATCTAGACCTAACCGACTGCCTAGGAGCTACTAGTATCGCTTGTAAACCATTGAGTCCCTAAAATCAATATCTAGAAAATAGCTTCGGTCGTATTAGAATTTCACAAGACAGATTTTCATCGTCAACAAAAGTTATCGATGCTATAAACTATGTCTGTCCTTAGCTTCTAATGTCGGTGCTATATTATGATATACAAGTTCATAAACGTCAACAAGGAAATGCGAGTACTCGAAAGTAGCTCAGTGTAGTTCGATCGCCCTTGGCCCATTTCCCCGGCTCTCCTAGAATTAGGTCGAGGGGTAATCTCCTGCACTCACTTAGCATATTTTTTGCGATAAGGATGTTAATTACAACGCTCTTATGTCCTTGGTCCGTTTATGAAACAAAGTTGATTTTAGTTTTACTACACAGGTAGGTATTTAGCAATCACACTCGTGATATCGCAGACAAAAAATTTGATTGTCTAAGATTCCAATCCTACGATCAATCATTTTATAAAAATACTAGCATTTGCTCGTGGCTCCGCCCGCGTGGAATAGTTTTTCCGGGATAAAAAGGAGCCTATAGCACTCAGGAGTAATGTAGCTTCCTATTAGTGAAAGAATTTTCAAATCGGTACAGTAGTTCCTGAGATTAGCGCGTTCAAACAAACAAACAAACTCTTCAGCTTTATATATTAAAGTATAGATTGTCATCAGACTTATTTTATTTATTTAAATAAATCTTTAAGTTAATGTATATAAATGCCCTTTATTCCGGATTTCGTAGTGTCTAGACAGACATGGGACTTGATTTCAATGCGAAAAGGAAAAATCTAAAGACGCACAAAAACCTCTTCCGATACAACAGATTCTACAATTATCTTACTTACTAAGAGAACTATGAACAGACTTCAAAAATATCGAATGATATACTTTTCGCTGTTGTATTGTAGAATAAAGACTACAAATAAATTATAACGAACATTAAATAGAGTATAAGAAAATTGTCTTACGATATCGTTTAAGATTATTACCAGACATAACATAGAAATATAAACTATAGTCAAAATGTAATTGCTGAAAAATATTAAAAATGCGATATTTGATCTGTGATCCTTTTTATTTAACTAAAATAAGAAAGGAGTCGAGCTGGTCAATCGTCTAATCGTATTCGTCACCTCGCTTGTACACAGAATAAACACCGCCCAGAATTTGAATAAGAAAATACTGCATAGCACCGCACTGCGCTCTTCACCCTTGCCGGTTGCCACGAAAAAAATGTTTCGAACAATGATGTTTTGACTTTCGAGATTTTTATCGAAAGGTTTGATACGATGTATACCTAATTTTATCATAATATGTTACTAATATTTTCGTTAATACTTCCGTAAACAAGCATTTTTGATCTAATCAATGTGTGGAATAACGAATGTGTTTGCTTTGCCAATATGCTCTTTAAAAATGTATACATAGTTAAATAATTCAATGTTTTAAACATATTTGTTTTTATGTAAATGATTCGTCAATGGTCAACTCGGTAACATCAACTACAACGCTCAAGCAAACAGTATAAAACATCAAACTGCTTTAAAATTCATTTGTAGTTTAATTCCCTATAATCTATAACGCACATCTTGAAAAGGCATAACCTAATAAAATTATGAAAATAACCCAACAGTTTGTTTTTATTATATACAAAATTTATTCTAATAAATCGTTGTGCCTGATCAAAGAAATGTAGTCATGAAATAAGTTCGTATATTCTGTATTCTCAAAATCAGTAATAGTAGATAAAGATAGATCTACAAAGTCTGTAATTTATTGACGTCAGTATAAATCTTATATTCACGCGTTTCTTTTGTTTTCACTTTAGACAAACCCAACGACTGTCTCTTGAGTGTTAGAATTAAAAACAGAACTATTTGCGACATGACATTGGCACAAGTAATACGACGTAAAAACTCTAGACTTATTACACAACTTCGCTGAATTATTGTAAGCAGGTGCTTAAAACATCTTTCGTAACAGTAATAACATAAACGAATTAAAACTGGTCAAACGCGATTAGGGCATCGTTACGTATTTTACACATTGTGTACCTAATTTGTAACATATTTATTTGTATAACTTATTAACATTATAAATGCAAAAGTGTACGAGTTTCTTAGAAGTAAAAGTTCAACAACCGCTGTATAAATCGGGATGAAATTTGGCACATAGATAGACGGTGTCCTAGATTAACATGAGGCTACTCTTTATCCTGAAAAAGTACACAGTGAGACTTATGTTCTGGAAAAGGTTAATCATGCGGGCGGAGCCGCAAGCAACACCTAGTAAGTAATAAACTTTTATTTAATGCTCACGAAGTATACGTAATAAAACTATAGATTCTAGATTATATTTATGCTTTTCAAAGGACCTTGAGATTCCAACAAACATAGACAGACGGTAAAGTCATCTATAATAGGTACCTATTCCGTTTTTTATAACGTACGCAGTTTCTACGGGACCCTAATAGGGTTCGTGTTTATCATATCAATGAGTAGGTTTACAGTTAATTTGTGATTCGATATATTTAGAAATCTATTCTTGTTTATCAAATTTTAATTTGTCGTAATTCCCTACATCCAACTCTTGCAAAATTATTTTTAAACGTATTTTCTATACTTAAATTTTATTAAAGTGGTTAATTTTTCAATTAGATACGTAGTTACATCGGCAAATATTTAAAAACAATGACAAAAACCAATGCATATTGTTGTCATTTCATGACGAAGTTGATTCATGCATTGGGTATTTGACAATATTTTATTAAATTTTGTTAAAAATATACATCAATCCAAATGTAGAGCCCCAAAAGAATTACCAATATCTGGTCAAAATTGAATAAATTATAATTCTTTGAAATCTATCGTGAAGAGGTAAATGTCAATTAACAAAAGTAATGCAACGCATGAATTATGACGTCACCAGGCTTTACATCTAGGCGTAAGAAAAAGATAGCATGATAACCCCACTACGTTCCAGTCTTGAAAATAGCAATATTTGAACTTTGAAATGCCGTCCTATTTACCAACGAATTTTATTACTTTTTTCACAGAATACTTTATTTTCTGTTTTATTTACCGTTACGTATCAAATAATGTACTAAATATTACGATATAAAACTCTTCCAAATGGAAAAGTTTTAATAAACAAAAACAGTCTGATCACTTAAATAATCGTTGTAGTGTGGGCCGAGGTGACAAATGATATATGGCACTTTTACTATGTTGGAAACTAGTTTTAAAATAATTATGATCACAGATGATGATGCTATCTGGTTAAGTCTTTCGTTTTTACTATCTTATATTTTATCCAGGTATACTCAATCCAAATTTGTGCCCGATATGGCGATAGGCTCGCCCCCTATCACATCATGGGACGGAATAAAAATGGCGAAAAGTGGGTGTATTAGTTGCGCCTCTGCCTACCCCTTCGGGGATAAAAGGCGTGAGTATGCGTATGCGTATACTCAATCCTATCCTACTAATATTATAAACGCGAAAGTTTCTAAGTATGGATGTTTGTTACTCTTTCACGCAAAAACTGCTGAACGGATTTCGATGAAATTTGGCACACGGGTAGATTATGTCCTGGATTAACACATAGGCTACTTTTTGTCCCAGGATAATATAAAGCGGGATTTTTATCCCGGGAAAACGCATTCACGCGGGCGGAGCCGCGGGCAAAAGCTAATAATAAATAATTCATAGAATGTTTGTTGAAAGGAGTTATATAAATTAACACAAAAAATAAATAAATTAATTAAATAAGATTATAAAAAGATATTCCTTTGTTCGTTACCTAAACTCTACAAAGGGCCCTTGGTAGAATTTACTCATAGAACTCTATTTAAAATAATGTCATCTTAAAAATTACTTACAAAAAAGTTACTCACCTATTGTTTTTAAAATCTGGAGGTCTTCTAACTCGTACTCTTTCTCTTCCTCTGTGTATTCGGACTCCGTAGTGGAGGATTCCTGTTCTTCTGTGGAAGAGGCCACAGAGAGAGACCTCACGTCGGAGCTCAAGTCCGAACTACAGTCCCGCACTAATTTTGCACTAGCCATCATCATGATTAAAGTTCACGACACTGTTTTAAAAATGGAATACTAACAGGTCTCGTTACTGTCAGTCTTTAGAGCATGTATTGCTTTTTAATGTACATGGACATCATTGGTACGTTATAATGTTAGTTTTGCTTTATTATAAGTTTAAGCCGTAAAATTATATTTTTCCCGATATTTTTCGAATTAAATAATAATAAAAATTGACAATGATGAATTAAATCTAATTTCTAAATATGTATGTAATAACGCTATATGAACTGTCGTGAATGAAACCGCGAACGCTATTGAGAAACGGTCAGACGTTACCTCAACGCCGCGGTTTGGTTCTTACTGACGCTTTGTACTGACGTGCAGTGTGCACTGACGATTATTCTCACTCACTTCACTGCAGAGCGGCCAGTGTCGTTGCCGCGACGGCATACACAACATGATAACAAAACGAAAAATAAACGCTGACAATGTCGCGCTTTTCACGATGTAATGCAGCATCAAACATGCACCAATCACAATATAATAATCTTTTCCAAAGACCGGGAATTAGATCCATCGAGAAATTATTCTAAAGTTGTACATAGAAAAATATACTAAGAATAAACTCAAAGTAACATGTGAGAACAATAATAACTGTAAAATACTGGTCATTTGCAAATGTTTTGTTTGGTATTAAAATAGTCAACGTGTGGTGCTTTCTCGGTTTCCGGATTAGGTACATGTGGACTAAAAAATATATGTATGCATACAGATACACGTAGGTATCTGAAGGAAATAGTTTCCAATGACGTCGGAACACTTATAAATTATGAATATAATACAGACGATAAATATATCTTTCGTGTTACTATATCTCTTCTAAGCCCTTTTTACTGTGGCAAAACCTTGGTTCGTTCGCTTTAATGTAGATAAATAATTAAAGTGCTCACGCATATCACTTCAATGTATTATGTAGTCTGCATTTTAAAAACATAAAAAAATGAAACATGTTTTGCTATTTTTTTTAAATACTGCAACTTAAAAATAAACGTGATTTATCAGAAACTGGCAAACAAACTCATCGGTCGACAATCTCACTGACCGTACTACACAAGAAAGTATAAAAGACACTTCGCGGCAACAACATAATAAATCATGTTATATTTATTTATTTAAACTCTTTATTGTACATCAAAACAAAAGAAACATATACAATAGAGAATACACTTAACAAGAAGTACAAATGGCGGTCTTATCGCAATCGGCGATTTCTTCCAGAATACCCTTGGATGGACTTAGATAACTAGGAAAAACAGAGCGGGCGGTCATTATCAATAAAAGGGGATGGAAATCTGATTTACATAAATATTAAACTATATAAAATAAAATAGATATAGAGTTATATAAATGTTATAGAGTGTAGACTGTAGATAACTCTGCACCGTGTATTCCCACTTGCCATCTTTATTCTCTTACAACTAATTAGGAAAATGCACACTCAAACCAAATGGCTTATTTCATGTTGACCGCTAACACATAAAACTATTTTGGGGTAGAGATGTAGACACGTTTGTCCACTTTATACATGTTAGTTCTTTGTAACATGAAAGATTCAATTCAAGGAGTAAGCACTAAGCTCATCATCATCTTCATCTATAATATGTAACTTTTAAGGCTATAATCTGCTACTCCCATAATTAAACTAGTAACAGAGGGGCACGCAGCATGGTAAAAAATAACACAGTTTATTACTTTTCCATTATTATCGCTATACAATTATATTAGCTTATTTCAAAAACTCATTAACTGCAAAAAACACTCAGTTAATGTAACAAATGAGTTCTCCATTATGAAAAAACTATATTATTTACTTTTTTTGCATTTAATGATTCTGGCAATAAACCGACCCATTGGTCTGCTGAGAACGCACCAGGGCTATAATCCCTAAGGGTATGTTTGGTTTCCAGGCATAGGAAAAAAGTCTGTGAGAACTTTTCCATTCGAAAAAACACACCAGCTTTTCCGGTATTATAGTTTGAATACCAAATCACGATAGGCTCCCCCATATTGCACCATGGACGGCAATAAACTTCGTGTAAATTGGGTACACTACACTTCTAGTTACGCCTCTGCCTACCTCTTCAGACATTAAAAGCGCGGATGTGTGTATATGTGTATACAGCTACTAAACCTCAAAAAGTAAGTTAATTCATCCATTCAATTATTTATCGAGCCAAAGATTCAGAAAATCAAACGAGCAGTTACATAAAAGGTTTATTTAACAACAAGCATACCATAATTACAGAAATTCATAAAAAGTTTAATAATATTAATATCACTGTTATCCGATATATACGTTCTTAAGTTTCTACCTAAAATAAGTTATTAAATAACTAATTTTATTTAATAAATGTTCTACAAATAATATACAAATATATACTAGATTTGGTAATGAATAATTATAATCGTGTATTTCAAATGCACAAAAAAATACATAAAAACAATTTAGATTCTTTACACCTTTATAACTTATCTGTTAAATATTATACAAAGGAGGTCCTGGGTTCAAATCCCGGGTCGGGCCAAAAACATCGTGACTGGGTTTTTCTATCTTAAAAATTACTTGGTCACAGCTCGGAGTCAGGATGTTGGCGGTGTGATACCCCCGTGCCTCGGAAAGCACGTAAAGCCGTTGGTCCTGCGCCTGATCTCTCACCGGGCATGTCGGATTGCCGTCTTACCGAACTATGAGAGTGAAGCAATAGCGCTCGTGCACCTGCGTATTGCGCACACACTTGTGCAATATAATATCTCCTGTGTACCTGGCTGATCTCCGTTGAGATTGGCCGCCGTGGCCGAAATCGGCTAGGAAGGGATTTTTTTTTATTATACAAAAAGTGTAATGATGCTTCCACACAACAGCTACCATTATAACATTCTCCATCAATAATATGTTTTGTATAACTTTGCTATATTTTATGATAAAATGTTTACTAATAATTATAGAACTAAGGTAACCGTAACCGTTGTGGGTCACCGTCATGCATTTCACTTGACGTATGGATTATGTTGAAATTACGAATAGCCAGGTGAACCGACATGAAGTCATTGTAAGACATATCTAATGAAGACATTCCAAAGTTGAAAACATTGTGGAATTCTACCTTTCCGTATAACCCTTGTTCAGCTTCCTCGCTATGATTACATCTTTATAGCCAGCCCTATATGTACATCAAAAGTCGAATGTGAGAGGAAAGGTCGCCTATTTCCATCATATTTGTATATTTGTTTCGCGTCTGAATTTTGTGGCACTGAAAGTCCCTGGTATTTCTGACAGACAACGACACATACTTCGAGGTCAGGGCTGTGGGTGGCAGTTGAGAATATTTATATACATACATATTTATATGTTGATTTCAACCACACACAGTTAATGTGCATTATCAAAATATTCTTAATACAAAGTGTAAGTAAATAAATTATATGGCAAGAGTAAATCATAACATGTGATGTGAAATAAACTATAGTTTAACTAAATAAACCACAATATTTACATATTTATTACGTACTTATAAAACAATCTCGGAACAATAGCATGCTCTGTAGAAGCATTCATCTAGAGATAATTCTCAATAACGGCAAAGGGCAGTGACGTAACGATGTAACTGACAAAAAATTTAATGGATTTAAACTTTGATAAATTATATACCTAGATAGAGTGACGCGCTGCAATGAAACTAAAACAAACAAGCAACCTTTTCTTAAGCTGACAGCTGTGTCATACGCTATCGCTGCATCATTCTGCGTATCCTTGTTTGCGCGCATAATGATACCAGTTAGTTATTTATTACATGGTTTCTATTAAAACGGGTAGAAAATTATATCCATGAAAAACAACAAAAATTAATTCACTCGAACTCATTTACTGGGGAACAGTTCGTCTCTATTTTTTTCGACGCGTTTGAAACGTTCAGTGTCTATCTAGGTATATTGAATCAAAGAAAGGATTTAAATCGAATTATACACATTGATAATTTTCGATTGTTTTGATCAAGGAAATAATTTATATGAAACTGCATAACAAAGAACTTGGATTACCAACTGTAGTTTGTAATCTATGTATATATACAAAGAGATAATATCTCACATGGCGCATGAATGGGATTAAATATAGCAGCAGTACCTAAAAGATCTTTAAAATATATGCTTCTGTAACACTTATTATTTAAACAAAACATCATACACCTAATTATTATGTTTTGATACTTATGATGACGTACTTAGTATTAAATGCAAATGATCAAATGGAATAAATGACCCGCCCAATTTATTTGTCATAAAAAATATACAGGTTAAGCTAATAAACACAAAATATTTCTGCGTTTTATTTGATTTTAGGCGGCCATGAAGTTAGGTTCTTTACCCATCTCCTGTGCTTTACTCATTCCTCCCAGAAAACAATAGCCTGGCCAAAATTTGGCAAATACATATAAAAGGGTTTTATCGGTACTAATTATGTATCGCGAGTGGATGTGTTTTTTATGATTCCCAGTCAAAAAGAATAGCGTTAAAAACATCTTGTACATATTCTTTACAGTACAGACTATGCCTGGTTGATCCTATTTTTTTCGGGCTTTGCACTACACTAGTGTAGAGAAGCTTTTGTATGAAATACAGTGGATGAATGTTCTTTCTCAACCCTTTAACTAGTTATTGTTTTTTTATAATAAAAGTGTTACTCGATGCGTGTTCAAGAGACCACATGACATAGGGTAGGTAAATTATGAAGTTTCAATAAATTTAAAATAGCGAATCCTCAATGTATTTTAAGTAACTGATAAATCGGATATAACATACATTTACTAACATACTAAAATAAATTAAAATTTACACCCGACTACAAAAATATTCCTGTCTGAAATCGTACTGAATTATGATTCTTGTAGTCGAGTTTGTTTTACATTTAGTATTGCCATTCTCACGTTACTATTTACATCTCTGTAATATAAAAAACTCGATATTTAATACAAGTTATTAAAATTCAACAATTTTTCAAACATTTGAAAAAAAAATCTATGCAAAAATCTTACGTACAAATATGCGTTAACGTCTGTATACAGTATACATTTAGTATTCTGAATTGACTGCCTCGGTGGCGTAGTTGTATATTGCGTACGCGTTATGAGTACCATTTTCGCGCTGAGGTCCTGGGTTCGAATCCTGGGTCGAGCCAAAAACATTGTGAATGGGTTTTTCCATCTTAAAAATTACTCAGTCGCACCTCGGAGTCAGGAAGTTGGCGGTGTGATACCCCCGTGCCTCGGAAAGCACGTAAAGCCGTTGGCCCTGCGTCTCATCTCTCTCCGGTCATGTCGGATTGCCGTCTCACTGGACTATGAGAGTGAAGGAATAGCGAGTGCACGTGTGTATTGCGCACACACTTGTGCACTATAATATCTCCTGCGTACCTGGCTGATCTCCGTTGAGATTGGCCGCCGTGGCCGAAACTGGCTAGGAGGATTCCGTACGTAGAATTATGAATTCTGAAAATTCTATGTTAAATGGTATAAATGACAATAAACCTCAACCCCGTGACCTATCATCCCGATGTATATGTATTTTCTTAAATCCATTCTTAACAGGTGACTTTACCCTGTATGGGACCTATTCCAAATGCCAGACTCGTAAGCATTTGCCGAGATTTTATGATGGCGAGTGAGTCAGTGGTATTTCCCTTTTGAATATCGAGGTTTAACACATTTAAAGTATTATATATTCGCCCACTTACTACCGTATAAAGCTTCGGGCAACATAATCGTGTGCAATCAAAGTAACAATCTACAAATACAGGGTAACAAAAAGCTATAATATATTTTATTTGCATAATAATTGATGCCGTCGCGTCGGTAGTATATTTTTCGATATACATTTTTTTTTATGGCATTGAATGACGAGACGAGCATGCCGTTCGCCTGATGGTAAGCGATACGACCACCCATAAACAGTAACAACACCATACAACACCTTGAGTTACAAAGTACTGTGTGGCATCCCACTGCGCTCGTCATCCTGAGACATAAGATGTTAAGTCTCACTATGTCCTGTAGTTACACTGGCTACAATGTCCTTCAAACCGACAACTTTAAACTCATAGTAATATGACCGGCTATTTCACAGAAGATGGTTTGAAATATATAAAAAATATTGGGTTGACCTTATTATTTCTGATATCTTGGTAATGTAAATAGCAATCGTCAACGCTACAAGTTAAACAGATTTTCGCTTTTCCGGAGAAGTCGACCCACATTTCGGTCGCAGTCGGAACACTCCCACGCTTCTGGGTAATGCTCGTTCACTGCTGTGACAATATATTAAAACGTCACGCCATGACGTGAGTATCATAAGAGTTAATAAAACGACGTATTTACGTTCGTAATAACACTTTTAGCACGTGTTTTATGGAGAATGTAAAAATTATACAAGTGACTTTGCTGGAGGATTTGGATGTGATTGACCAGTTGTTTATAAGTATTGTAATTTAATTAGGCATTAAAGTAAAATAGAATAGATAGAAATAAGATTTTTTTATATTTTTTTTATTGTATTGAATGACGAGACGAGCATGCCGTCCGCTTGATGGTAAGCAATACGATCACCCATAAACAGTAGCAACACCATCCAGCATCCTCACTTACAAAGTATCTACTGTGTGGCATTCCACTGCGCTCGTCATCCTGAAACATAGATGTTAGGTCTCTATGTCCAGTAGTTACACTGGCTACAATGTCCTTCAAACCGAAACACAACAGAGCATGCACACTGCTGCTTGGCGGTAGAAATAGACATTGCGGTGGTACCCACCCAGACGGACTCTTACATATGAGAGACCTACCACCAGTAAGATGCGACATCTAATCTAAATAATATACTAGAATTTTTCCAAACTATTGGTTCATCGGTGGGCTGTGAGTCGATAACTCACCAAATTGTTAAGGGGTCTAAACAAATATTTTTAGGGCAATATGTAGCCGACAAATGTAGTATAGAGTTAGGAGTATAAGGGGCGATTTCACCGCTTACTTACAAGTGCTACTCGTCACATAAATATATAAGACGACCAAATACAAAAGTCAAACTCTTATCTATGCTCGCAAATAAGTGTCAATAAAATGAGTACTATCCACATTAGCTGCTTAATACGGTATCTGTCAAATAAAAATAACTTAAAACCTGTTAAACTGGCCCTAATAGTGTAAGTTGACTACTTTTTTTTAAATACAATTATGAAAAATGTATGCTATCCAAATTCTAATGGAAAAAGAATTTTCAAAATTGGCGCAATAGTAAGTTATAAAGCTTTGAAATTTGGTGGAAGGAGTAGCTGTCAAAAAACAGCAATACTAGGCTGTGACGTCACCAAACGCCGTCGGCCATAACGCTGCGTGCGTCCGAAAGAGATAGCGCGAAATCCCCGCCACGCCCCCAATTCCTAATAATAAATAATCACCTAACAAGATTATTTCAAAATTGAATAACTGCTTTATTTTTCAATCGATTTTGATGCTGATTTCACAGAAGAATTTCTTTTTCGTATTATTTGCTGTTATATCTAAAATAATGTACAAAATCAAACATAGGAAACTACCCTATTATAGTAATTTAATCGTATTCGACATGCTTTAGGGAGATTCTATAAATATTAATAGTGGGATGTATCAAACATTGATGTGATATTTATATTTGACGGCTACTCAACGCCTTTAAAATCCGATAAAACTAACGATCTTTGGTATGTCAAGATCGATCCCGGAAATCCATTGGTTAATTTTCGGGAGATAGTGATTGGAGTCTATTTAATTTCGTGCGTATATCTTTGCTCAGTTCGTAACACGTTCAGAAACCTCAATAACTACATTGCAGGCTTAATCACAAGTATGTTATGTACTTTATTTATTGACTGCCTTGGTGGCGTAGTTGTATTGCGTACGCGTTATAAGTACGATTTGCGCGCTGAGGTCCTGGGTTCGAATCTCGGGTCGAGCCAAAAACATTGTGACTGGGTTTTTCTATCTTAAAAATTACTTGGTCACAGCTCGGAGTCAGGAAGTTGGCGGTGTGATACCCCCGTGCCTCGGAAAGCACGTAAAGCCGTTGGCCCTGCGCCTGATCTCTCACCGGTCATGTCGGATTGCCGTCTTACCGAACTATGAGAGTGAAGGAATAGCGAGTGCACCTGTGTATTGCGCACACACTTGTGCAATATAATATCTCCTGCGTACCTGGCTGATCTCCGTTGAGATTGGCCCCCGTGGCCGAAACTGGCTAGGAGGATTACATATACTTTATTATAAGGCTTGAATTTACGTACAACTATACTATTACAATAATTTATATACCGCACATCAACTTTGTGTACGGATTATTAAATCTTCATCATTTAAAAAGTTTGTACATTTTTTCAAAATAGTGCTCACAGCATGTAATTTATACAAAATCAATGACATTGAATATCCGTAGACAAAATCGATGTTAACATTGACCATCAGCCAAAAATACTAAACCCTCGTGATCGATATCTCCAGATCGTTCGCGGAAATGGACCAATCACAACAAACTTCAACCTAAGCGTTCATATACAACCTATTTTCATTAGCTCATTTTCGAGATCGATCTAGAGATAGCAATCGGAACTATATAATAGTACGTACGATCCATGATTTTGTCTCTACTATAAATTTATACACTAATATTGACATGATATACGTTTAAAATCACTGTAAAGTATAGTGTGTTGGGTTAAGATCGGATGACGGGGTAAGACCGATTATTTTAATTACTGCTAAATTCTATAAAACACTCTGCAAAACTTTACAAATGTCACAATTATTTTCCACACAGTTAATTTTAATGAGTTTAGCAGTAATTTTCACTAAACGGTCTTACCCAAACGCTGCTCAGATATTATATATCAGCCTATACGTTTATAATGAATAAAATGCCAGAGTGAGTGCCCACCGCTAGAGTGTTATGATTCGCGACGGCGGTACAGAACGACATTGAAGTAATCTCCGCCAGGGGGAATCGTTCTGGATAGTGCACCATGGGCGTAGATAATGCCTTCTGCTGATAGGCCTGTAAAATAATTGTAATATATCATAGGAAACGTTAAAATATACTCATATTAGTGGAAAAAAAGTTACCTCAACTTGGCTTTGAATAAAAGGACATGTCCAAAAACGGGCTTAAAATTCTAACCAAGATACTTTATACATATTTGGATAGTACTCCCAAAAACTAGGCCTTTGCAATAATAGGTATGCTTTTAAAGTCCTCCGATTTGGGTATTGATGTAATTTTATTTTTATTAAAAACTACACTTAAAGTTAACGTTTTTAAAAAAGTTAGTTATAAATGGAGGGGTCTAAAAATATTTTTTTAATGGATCCAAGATCCATATTTTCGCCCCTTTAATATCCATAAAGCTTAAGCCTGGTTAGATTTTGTGGTCCAACACCCATAAAAAAAGCGGACACCTTCTTTTATTTAATATTCTTAAAATTGTGAGTCTATTCAGAGAGAAAATAGTATTTTTTGGGGAAATACATTGTAGGTACGAATTAGGAATTATGGCATTTTATAAATACCTTATTTTTCTTCGACACCAGTTGGATCTCTATGCCGTATTTCTGCACGGCGTCGTCGTATGTGAGCGGCTCCAATTTCATCGCCAGCTCATCGTTGGTTTGCTTTCTTTTGTGCGCAAGAGGCGACATTTCTATAATCGCAGCGACCTTAACAGAAGAACGAATTACTATAAGTATTTATCTTTTTAATTTAATTACAATTATTTATTTTATACTAGTCAGGACTTTTAAATAAATCTCTTATAAGTAAGAAAGAACGAGTAAGAAGAAGTAAGTTTCGTGTAAGAAACATTTGATATTATTTTTAAGTAAAACCCTTTTTAATGAAAACCCTGAATACTTAATGGACAATTTGAAACGCATGAATGTCTGGAAATCGTCCAAATTAAGTACAATAATAATAATATGTACCAATCGAAATAATATAATTCCTAAATTATAATTATGTATCCATTTAACGGTCTCGGTGGCGTAGCGCATTGCGTGCACCGCGGTTCTGAAGTCCCCAGTTATTATCCCGATTGGGGTAAAGTGATATTGGGTATTTTTGCTCAGCATTAGTCGGAGCCTGCAATTTGTGCCCGATATGGCGATAAACTGGCCACCTATCACAACATGGGATGAAACATACATGGCGAAAAGTGGGTGCCCTGGTTGCACTTCTGCCTACCCCTAAAGTCGTGATGCGTGTGTGGTGCGTGTGCGTGTGCGTGTGTGTGTGTGTATGTGCAGTAGTGGTAGTGGTTACTGACGTGCTTGATTTGGTGTTGGTGCGCAGGATGTGCGCGCAGCACGCAGAGCAGGTCGCCGGCTGCCGCGGCCAGCGCGCCGCACCGCACGCACGCGCCCCGCGCCCGCACGCCGCCCACGCGCCGCCCGCTGCGCCACCCGCCCCATCCGCCCCATCCGCCGCGCGACCCCGCCGCAGCGCTCTGCCACTCTATCTCGTTCACCGTCTGGTTCACTACACTCCAACAACACAACACAACATACTGTCACTATAATACGAAACCTCGATAATCACAACGTCATCGATACAAATCAATCTTATGGTTTAGACGAAATTAATCGATTTCAACCAAAGCAATTTTTTGGTGTCACCTTTAGAGTTGACAGCGGTGAGCACAGCAGAAGGCCAATGTGGCAGAAAGTATGCGCCTGCGCAAGCGAACGCGGAGAGCAGCGCGGAGCCGCGCGCCGGCGCACCCGTCAGCACGCGCGCGCCGCTCGCCGACGCGCTGGACGCCACGCCGCCGCGCCAACACGCGGACCCACTCGCGTATAAATCCACGCCTGTAGATAACACCGTAGCCTAAGTCCAAAACAAAGCCCTCCATAGTGTGTCTTACATCCTTAGAAAAACAAATTATTTTAATAGCGGGTAGCCTCTATCTATATACAGTATAGACATTAGACAATCTATTTATAAGATCATATTTTAATACCACCATCAGTCACTAGACGCTTCATTCCTTCACATAATAAAATTACCAATTTGCCTCATTAGACATATTGATAAAATCGGTAGGGTTGCATAAATAGTTACACTTAATTATTGAATCCTAATCGGCACCTCTATTTTAAATTAATTAACTATAACATTCGTGTCGTACCTGTCACGCAAGAGTTATGGCTGCGTTCGTCGTAAAACGGGTTTATAACTGTGATACCATTTTCTTTCCTCACTAAAAACGGTGAATCGTTACTCAAATCGAAATACGCCACCGTGCCCTGCGAATATCCCACCATAATGACGTTGTGACCCTTTTGCTGTAATAAATAAATACACTGAACTTATAATATCATTTAAACATCATAATACCGTTGCAGTTCTTTCTCAGCCTCGTAAAAAAAATTACATATATAAAATGAGTTAACCTAAATAATAATAGTATTGGTTTTTTTACACGTTAGGTACTAATAATTTTAGAAATACAGTTTAAAAATACAATTTTATATTGTACTTCTGACATTTTTTGTGTATTGAAATTTATAGAGAAACATAATATATACCTAAGTCATTTACATCGATCTTCGATAAGTGCCTAATCAAAAATAGCAAAAGATAATTTATTTTCAAACAGCATTCACTTTAACACTAATAATATAAGTGATTATATTGCATATTCAATATAATATCATTGTTTTAGAATCAAGCGCAAAACATATTCTTAATATCCTTGGTTGAATACTGAAAGATATCTAGGCCACTTGAATTATTGTACTAACCAGCGACCACCTCAGCGAAGTAGCTTGATATTTTTTTTCTTTTCCAACCGTCGAGAATAATCTAAGTTCCGCAACTGGTTTTATTTTGTAAAATACTTGATCGCTGAAAAATGGCAAAAATAAATTTTATCAATATTAATGTGCAGTAATTTCGTATAATTATAATAATAAATAACAATAATAATACTTAAAAAACTTACTCCTTGACTATCGTCGAGGGATAAGGTACGGAGAAAATGTAAGCACTACCATTTGAACAAGCTATTGCTAATAGCCCCAGTCTCTTTTGTGAATGGGAGTTGGTTTCTTCTTTGATAAGATCCCGCGCGCCGGACGGACACCAGTCCATTGCCCAAATAGTTCCGTAATCATGGGCGAGACCGAGCGCCAGTGTTGGTATAGATCTGGAATAATTAAAAATGGTTTTATTTATGAACACAAAATTTTCTCGTTTCCCCATTAAGTGTTTTTTTTTATTTATTTTTTTAATACGCCTTGTTTTTATTGCGAACTTTTTTTGCAAATCTAAAACAAAACACTTCTTATATTATGGTCTTTCTTAGTATAATTACTAGTTATATTATGCGACCTTAAAAATGTCCTTATGTACGTTTAACATTTATTAGCTACTTACGACTGCAAATCACCGCAATTCCATATCTGTAATAAGTTCGAATGTCCCGGTGCCTCGTCACAGTCGTACCGGGGGCTGTCCATACCGGAATGACATGCCACGGCCAAAAAATTTCCGGTGCCGCCATTAATGTCGTCTAAACGAACCGGAACCCAAGACAGGCACTGTATGCTAGCACCGACAAACATCGATATGCAATCTGAAAAAATACACTTTTCATGCTGAGATCTATTTTAAGGTAAAAATTTAAAATATTTGCAACGATTTGGGAACTAGTCATCGTCATCGTCATCGTCATCATCATCATCATCATCATCAACAGCCACATGACGTCCACTGCTGAACATAGGCCTTCCCCAAAGATTTCCAGACGGACCTGTCAAGAGCGGCCTGCATCCAGCGTGTAAAGTACTTATTAATATTTTGAAGTACATTCAATTCAAACTTATGCTAGTCTTGACCGAAATGGAATCATTGTTTCAGACCAAATTGACGCGGAGAGCCACTGCTACTTCGCTTCGTGCAGTTGATAACAGTTTCGGAGTAAAATATCCAAATACCACCAACCCGTCTTTAAAACAAACGACCCATTCGCATTCCACATTGTTGAATAAACAAACATGTTGCATACGAATGGGAAGTCAATTTGTTTTTTCGCGATAAAAGTAATCATTAAGATCAGGCATATTTTTGGAATGTCTCAAGATCAAAACATACCTTGTTTTTTTATAGCCTCAAAACGCTTACATGTTGTCCAGCCTTCTTGTGCGACATTAACTTTACAAGACTCTTCCATTACGGGCATATATTTATTAACTTCATCATCATTAAGTATTTGATATTCACAATCGCTCCAATCGGGAAACAACTTTTCCTTAGTTAAATGATTGTTGCAACTGAAAATACAAAATAATAGTATACGTTTAATATTTAAATTAAATATCACGATACCGACTATATGTGCTATGTGTATCAGTAGATTTTTAAACTGGCGTGTAAAATATTTTAAAATAAAATATATCTACTTACAAATCTTCAAAACTGTCATGAATATATGCCCTCACATTCTTTATAGGGAAGGGTATTCGCGTGATGCAGGGCGCGTCTGTAACGACACATAATACATACATCGAATTAAATTATAAACTTGATAATAATATAATGGTATTTACAGATTTCTGCATTAGCCACTTCCAAATATAAATATAACATCCGAACTGCAGTCGGAAGGAATCGCTGAATATTATTTTTTTTTTATTGCATTGAATGACGAGACGAGCATGCCGTTCGGCTGATGGTAAGCGATACGACCACCCATAAACAGTAGCAACACCATCCAGCACCTTGACTTACAAAGTACTGTATGGCATTCCACTGCGCTCGTCATCCTGAGACATAAGATGTTAAGTCTCATTATGTCTACAATACTGGCTACAATGTCCTTCAAACCGAAACACAACAGTGCATGCACACTGTTGCTTGGCGGTAGAAATAGACATTGCGGTGGTACCCACCCAGACGGCCTCTTACATAATGAGAGACCTAATAATAATAATTAAAATTATAATGAATTATAATTACATTTACTTGACTCCGCGACACGTTTCTTCTTCCTTTCCATGTCCAGATGTTCCTCCTCAGATATATTGGAATTCTCGTCGGTGTCTTCGGACTCGACGTCGGTATACTGTTCCAGTTTAACAGACACGTCCGAATCACTTGAATATCCATTTGTGCAATCTGTATCTCCTTTTTGGGTATTCGATTTGAACTAAAAATATTAAAAAGAAAAAACACTATGATGGCATACAATTTTGCAACTAAATCATAACTATATCATTCTCAAATTGTTCCATGGAAATTGCTTAAACATTTTAACCTTACCTCATCTTTATACTTCGCGATAACAATTTTGGCCCTGAAATAAAAATGAGGTAAATATGATAGGTTCCGAAAAATATTAATTTAATATTTAGTAAATAAATTAAATACTTCTCGGCGGCTCTCCGTCGGCCCGGAGTTCCAACCGTAGTGTCCTCGTTTTGCTCTCTTTCCTCCTTTAGCTGTGCTAGCTTTAACTTTCTCTCTCTAGCGTATTCTTTTTCTCTGTGCATCGTCATGTGCTGACTTTTATAAATACATAAGTATTTTTTGTTGCAAATATTACAAAACTCTTTAAATTTCTCAGATTCCTGTAATGAATAATATGCGTTAAAATTAACGTTTGCATTTTCCTACTATTATAACCACTCAAAAGGCGATTAGCTGGGAAAAATAAAAATCAAATCACATTGACGTTCAATGGATATAAATAATTTAAAAGACCACACAAGCCAAATCGTGTAAAATAAAATACCGAAGTTCTCAATATTCCCAATGCGCTAACGGACTTTAATTTAAAAGTGTAATAAACTTCAAACTAAAATCATTTATCAATAAACCTTACCTCATCTGACTTGCCGCATTGTATTATATGTGCATAAAATCCACAGAAGGACACTTTAGTGTCGCCACAAACTCTACACGCCAACTTATTGTTATATATCTTGTTCTTGTACTCCTTGAGATAACTTTCAACTGCATAAAAGTTCTTCAGGTCCTTGAAAGAAATATAGATTACTTAAAACTGGTATAAAAGAATCACATACAAAACGATATTTTTAGGACTTAACTTTCTTTACTCTTAATTTTAATACATGATCGTAATCGCTGTCTCGCGATCAACAGTAAAAATGGACCAATCAGAATAAAGTATTTTTTTTTATTTGTTTATTCTTGACATTGATCCAAAGTTAGCGATTACGATAATTAATTAATAATTTAATTGCTCGGTATAAAATATGGTTCTAAATACAAAACTCACTATAGGAGTTTCACCCGCGATCCAGGCAATATTGTAATGTTTTTTCATTGCGTGTTGTTTCCAATCCTCAGATAAAACTTCTTCTAAACAGACGGCACATCGCACATTACCACCTAATACAAAAACAATTATAATTTTAAGTAAAATTTTCCCACAAATTGATATAAGGCCGATATTTTATCAAATAAGTTATTCTTAAAATAAATTACACCACAAATGAAAAAAAAAACAGTTTTATAAACAAGATAGGTTGATTGTTTGACCTCTATTTGGTCACATTACAATTTTTTTGTGAAACTTTTATCTGATGTATCAGAAATCAGCTATTAAGATTTTAAAAAATATATAGTAAACATGATTATACCACTGCAAGGAATAAACGGAGTCGTATCAACCAGTGGCGCCACCTCCGTCGCGTCGCAAGTTTTAACGTGTTGTAAATAAATATTCGCATACTTCCGAACGAGTCGGCATTTGTAACAAGTTAATCCTCCAAGTTTTTTGGCCAAAGCCATTAAATATCTTTGTACTTCCGCGGAATCATTTACATCCTGTAAATGGAGAATTTTCTAATAATATAAAATAATGATCTTAATATAATTTGTGGTCCTTGGTGGCGTAGTTGTATTACGGTACGACTGCAATGTCGAAGTCTCGGGTTCGATCCCCGGGTTGGGCAAAGTGATATTTGGATTTTCTACTCTGTATCAGTCCGGAGTCGGGAATTTGTGCCCGATATGGCGATAGGCTCGCTCCCTATCACATTATGGGACGGAATATGTATGGCGAAAAGTAGGTTCACTAGTTGTGCCTCTGCCTACACCTTCGGGTATAAAAAGCGTGAGTGTATATGTATGTATGGAATATAATTTGTAGTGCATGTTAATTGAAAACATACCAAAACTGTTTGTCCCTCTGCCCAGGCCAAGTAATTGTGTTCTCTTTGTATATGAGGTATCCAGTTGGTACCCTTCATATCTTGACTGCACACTCCGCACCGAACCTCCTCCTGGCTATCTTTTATACTGACATTCATCTGACTAATCTCCAAAGAAGTATCATGATCTGTGACTTGACTGACTTGACTGTCCATGCTCACATTAGCGGATTCCTGAAAACCGAACTATATCTAAAATATTTTTTAAAGTGAAACTTCTTTATCGACGTACGGGAAAAATCGTCACATTTTCTGTCACTTTGGACCGTCACGGCGCAATCTTCTAGAGTCATTATTTCGAAGAGAATCTTGACATCGCGATGTATTAATTAGGTCAAACTGTACAGAGCCATCGATTGTCGACATGCGTAAATATTATGCCAGTTTAAATATTATGGTTTGCTACACTTATTGAAATTCATTTAAATAAATAGTGAAAGTGAGAGATTATTTTTTTATAGTTTTAAAATCATCACGTGATTGTGATTTTGGTATTATTTTTATGTTAACTTCACTTTTGATTGTAAGTATTAGTAAATGTATATTAATTTATTCAAATTAACCATCATTTAATAATAGGACTGTCAATTTAGCAGACAATAATATTTAAATAAATAACAATAATAATAATTTTACCGTATTGATAGTATACAATAATTATTATAAGAACAGTGAAAAAAATGAATTGATTAAAAAGTTTCACTTCATATGTGTGTACATTAATACACACACACGTTTTTTTTTCCTGTTTTTTAAATACTACTTATAAATGATATACTAACCGAATCACATATTTTTATGTGTTTCAGATATGACATAATGTATTTCCTTCTTATCCCACACTTGAAACAAATCAGCACCTGCGTCTCTTTCAAAATGGTCTGCAAATGATTTTTTACTTCTAATTCGTCATCCAAATCCTAAAACAATTAAAAGTAGCAATACATACACATCATAATGTTACATTTCTATTTGTTGACATTTATCAACGTCCTTACCAGAGGTGGTGAACCTTTTTTCCAAGCTAAATAATCGTGTTCTTTGGCTATGTGACGAATCCATGTTGATGATTTAACAACTTCATCACACACTCCGCACTGTACATCATTATCGTCATTGTCTGCAATGTCTTGTGTAACATTATCTTCATTACTTGCCGTCGTAGAATGTGAACTTGTATTTGTATAGACACGCTTTGTACCCTCTCTGGGTGTTCTCACTGAGTATTCATCGCATTGGTTTTCTGATAATTCTGCGGCTACATTTGAACTCCCGCTGCGTTTTCTGCTTGATGGCGCTGCTTCAGTATTTGTGTTTTGGTCCTTGGTTGTGCTTACCCTTCGAGTAAGATTTGACGCTTCCGACAACTCATTGGCTGCAAAGAATATATGTATTGATAAATTCATATTTCCTGTTAATTGTCTTTTATTGTATACTAGTTTTTTGCAACCACGAAAGTCCTTCCCAGGAATAAATATTGTACTGTGCATTATTTCGTGATAAAAATGTAGCTTATGTCCTATTGCAATCCAGGACTAGATCTGCGTGTGTGCTGAATTTCACTTTAGGTTTAAAAATATTTCTACAGTTACAATCTTTACAATCTTCAATACTCACATGTGTCAGGTATAGGTGGAAAATGTTTCCTGGGTCTGCCCCTTTTTCGCTTTAGTGGCGGTGTTTCTACATCTTTAGTTACGTTTTCTATTGGTGGGTCGTTGGAGATTTCTTTCTTACTATTTACAGGAACCAATTCTTTAGGAGTTTCTGTCTTATTAGAGTCAGCGATATTTATTGAAGTGGAGTCGTGACTACTTTTTCTTTTTAAACCATCATTATTTTCAATCCCTATTTCAGAGTCAAGTTCGGAATTGTTTAAAGTATCCTGTAATTTAATAAAACCTATTTTAATATCCAGTAAATCATTTAGAATAATATGCAATAAATCATTTAGGTTTTTTTTTGTACGAAGGTGTTCTTTTTCCAAAACTAGTTGGTGGAGACTATGAACCTTCCATTGAAAACAAATAAACCAATTTTTGTCTATGTAATCCACCCAGACGATTTAATTACTAGAAATAATAGGAACATCGCGTGTACCTAAAGGACATGTCCGAAAACGGGCCTAAACTCTAACTATGATAGTTTACATTTTGGATAGTACTCCCAAAAAGTAGGCCTTTGCGATAAATCGTATAATTTTAAAGTCCTCCGATTTTGAGACTTATGTAATTTAATTTTACTTAAAAACTACAGTTAAATTGAACATTTATGAAAAAAGATATTATAAATGGAGGGGTCTAAAAATATTTTAATAATGGATCCAAGTTCCATATTTTTGCCCCTTTAATATCCATAAAGTTTGAGCCTGGTTAGATTTTGAGGCCCAGCACCCATACAAAAAGCGGACTTCTCCTTTATCATTATTGTCACCATCACGTCGGAAATATCACATGTAGGTAAAATGTATCTGAATTAATTTCAATTGTCGTATTTTGGGCTTAAGATGCACTATTTGCTATGAAGCCTACCTTTCGAGTACGTAGATTTGACGCACTTCCCGAGAGCTCGTTATTATCCAACGTCGTCACAGAATCTCTTTTTCTATCCCTCCTGCCCCTTGGCGAGGATTCTACACTTGTTTTATTATCATCCACGGGTGTTGAATAAACAGTTTCCTTATTTCTTACTTTTTCATTCACTGGAAAATAAAAATGGTAAGTTTGCCCCTTTAGAACTAAGTGGTAGTTCTCATATACGGAGTCAATCTGGGAAGGTGCTATGACATTATCTATTTGTGCCACAAGACAGCATTGAGTGTTTTTCTAATATACCGTTTTTCAGGTGGTTTACTGGTGGTAGATCTCTCATTATGTAAGAGGCCGTCTGGGTGGGTACCACCGCAATATCTATTTCTACCGCCAAGCAACAGTGTGCATGCACTGTTGTGTTTCGGTTTGAAGGACATTGTAGCTAGTATAACTACTGGACATAATGAGACTTAACATCTTATGTCTCAGGATGACGAGCGCAGTGGAATGCCACACAGTACTTTGTAAGTCAAGGTGCTGGATGGTGTTGCTACTGTTTATGGGTGGTCGTATCGCTTACCATCAGGCGAACGGCATGCTCGTCTCGTCATTCAATGCTATAAAAAAAAAAAAAAAAGACTTCGTACCCAGTGTATTATTGCAAAGCATTCTTCGATCATAATATTTCTAGAGATATAAGCAAGTCGAAATACAGATTCTTCTTAGATTACCCGGAAATGTCCTATAGAGTTAAAGCCGCGGTCATAATAACGCAAACTCCTGTTTATAATCATCATCAGCCACACAACGTCCACTGCTGAACATAGGCCTCCCCCAAAGATTTCCAGACGGATCTGGCAAGAGCGGCCTGCATCCAGCGTGTTCCTGCGACCTTTATCAAGTCGTGCACCTTGCCGGTGGACGGCCGACGCTGCGCTTGCCAGTACGTGAACTCCACTCGAGAACCTTTTTGCCCCATCTGCCGTCAGTTCTTCGAACTATGTGCCCTGCCCACTGCCACTTCAGCTTGCTAATCCGCAGGGCTATGTCAGTGACTTTCGTTCTTCTACGGAACTCCTGTTTACTAACAATTATTTGCAATGATAAAAATATTTTCAAAGACTTTCATACCTTTATCTTCTTTAGATTCACATGTATCAGATATTTGTTGCACATTTTTCCTCGGTCTGCCTCTTCGTCTCTTTGGCGTTGGTGTTTCTTCATCTTTAATCACGATGACAACTGGCGCATCGATGAAGCTATCCCTATTATTCACTGGTAACAATTCCTTAACAGTTTCACTTGTTTTTGCGTCATCGGAATTTGTTAACAATAGTTCATACTCATTTGTTTTACCTTTTAATAAACCCATATTGTCATCATTCATTGTATCGGCCCGAACTTCAAAGCTATCTAACATATTATCCTGCAATTTATAGAAAAGGCATATTTAATGGAACAATATATACAATTTCATGTGTATAAAATAATTTTCTTTACAGAGTGCTTGGTTTGTTGATACATTATATTGAAAAACTTAAAAGTAAGCTAAACAATTTTGCGATTCTTATGAATTCCCCTGGTTTTGTGTTAAACTGAGGATGAATAGCCAGTTAACCGCGATTCAGTATCAATATCATCGAAAACTACATCTCTTTAGAGCTTTAATGTTATAACTTATAATTATATGTACGTACTTACTATGAAGGCTCACATTAATATTATAGTAGGGACAAACAAATATAGCCGGTATGACATGACACGGTTTTGAATTTTTGGGTAGACGTTCTCACAGAGTTATCGCTTCGGGAAAAAAATGAATTGTCATACCGGCCAGCTTAGTTTGTCCGAACTATAGTGTGTGTTACTATCCGAATTAATTAATTGATACTATGATACATAATATACACATCGCTCATATAAATAATAGTGTAGTATAGGTTTTGACGTTTTATGACGAAATTTTAGAGTAGATTTTAGTTAAGCTTGTACAAAATCTACACATATAAGTACCTACTTACAATAAGTATTTTTTCGGAATCGTATTTAAATTACTGAAGAAAGTTCGATGCACATTGACCTAATATTAGGCACTAAATTAAAGAGACGGTTTCAACGAGAAACCGAAAAAGTCTTACCAATTCATTCTGTTTTGGTGATTTATTTTCAACGGTACTATCGGGTATCTCAATAGAAGACGACTGTCTGCGCTCCTGAAACATTTTAAATGACCGCTCTTAACTTGAAAGATAAAAAGAATGATTTTTTATCCCCAGCACAATATGTTTATCGTAACTTTGGGGTACGGTTTTATTTTAGTAGAATAATAATTAGAATTAAATGTTAAGGTTTCTCTTTCGCATTTGACACAAACCGTCAGGTTATATCGCTGTCTCACAGAAAACCGGCGTGAGAATCACCTCACCTCAACCTCTATAACTCCTTCATAGCTTCATACCTTACCTACCCACATTTTTATTTGCGGTAAGTACTACAAAATAAAAGATATGCATTAATTCTGTTGGCAGGCTTCCTGTATAAGATTTATTGCGCTGTAGTCTATAACTTAATTATAAAGTGGCACAGAAAGATATGGACTATGGAAATTTAGATTATCGTATTGGTCATTTTGTCGTAAGTACAATTAGTCTTTATACCATTGAACTTGAAACTTTATTCTCTATTGAAAAGTACCAAGTATATTTAAAATCTGGATATCTCTTAAAACAAGGAAACTGCGTCAAATTTTGCATTCAAACTTTACATCTCTATTTCACTTTACATATATTTAAAAGTAGATATCTGCCTGGAAAGCATTCTACTACATATAGATGAAGGGATTGTAAATTATACTTGTCCCTTACGACATTTTAATTTTCTATCGACATGAATAAAATACAAGAGTAACGTCTCTCATCTGGAATCTTGTTTTTTTTTAAATTCTGCATGTTTTAGCCACATGACGTCCACTGCTAAACATAGGCCTCCCCCAAAGATTTCCAGACGGATCTGTCAAAAGCGGCCTGCATCCAACGTGTTCCTGCGACCTTTATCAAGTCGTCTGTGCACCTTGCCGGTGGACGGCCGACGCTGCGCTTGCCAGTACGTGGTCTCCACTCGAGAACTTTTTTGCCCCATCTGCCGTCAGTTCTTCGAACTATGTGCCCTACCCACTGCCACTTCAGCTTGCTAATCCGCTGGGCTATGTCAGTGACTTTCCTTCTTCTACGGATCGCCTCATTTCTAATTCGAGTAGATGTTTATGGGCAACATAATTTAAAGGTGACCAAATTGCTCGTTTGTCGAACTATGTATTGCTATATACCACTTTTATCGCGGTTTTCTTTTATAAAAACATAAGGACTACTAGCTTGTGCCCGCGGCTCCACACGCGTTAAAAAGTTTTCCGCGATAAAAGTCCCGCTTTATATTTTCCCAGGATAAAAAGAGGCCTATGTGTTAATCTAGGATATGATCTACCCGTGTGTTCATCGAAATCCGTTCAGTAGTTTTTCCGTGAAAGAGTAACAAATATCCATACATCCATACATTTTTACAAACTTTCGCGTTTATAATATTAGTAGGATTAATTTATTGTTGTATTTATTTTCCCATTAAGCATTTCCACACATTATTTCCTAACTTAAAGCTAATATTAGTGAACTGCGTTTAATACACAATATAACATAGTTTAGTATGTATTTTTTGTGATAAAACTCGTTTTGGTTTGAGTATGTAATACTCACTTTATCAGATGATTTATAATTCTCCTTTGTAAGCTCCTTTGTATGCTCGTTACTGTAACTAATATTCCTGTGTTCATAAAAACCGTCACAATCACCAAATTCATTTTTCGTGTCGCTGAATTCGCTCCAACAAAAATTGACACAAACTTTATCACTGGTTTCTTCAATGTCAATATTGGTGGTAAAGAGATCAACATCTCCAAAATTGTTGCAATTCTCATCCTCATAGATGCCAAATATTAGTTCTGGGTTCACACTAGGAGTATCTCTTTTCCAGAAATGCATATGTTCATATTCTTGAACGTCATCATAGAAATTTAATATACCAAAGTCTTCACAAATACAAAATTCAGGATTAATACACTCTTTCTGAGAAATATCGGCATTTATTTCTTCAGTGCCTATCTCATGTGCAACACATACAGCTTTATTTGTACTTTTTGTAGGATTATTTATGTCAGATTTAGTCAGTCTTTTACATTTCTGATAAGTCTTCATGATTTTCGGTAAATTTTTACTTTCATTTGTATTTTGTACACCACCTGGTTTTTCTACTCCTTGAAAACATAACTTTGACTTGGCTGTAATTATATTTTGTTCTACTTCTGGGGTATATCTGCTATTTACTGTTAAAGCTTCATTATACTCATTGTTTTTTAAATTATTCAAATCATCTGATTTATGATCATCTTTGTCTAAAATGTTTTCTTGATCATCCGATAAATTTGAGTGCACCCCATTGGGCATGCACACTTTTGTTGGAAAGTCATCTACATCTTTTTGGTTTATAACAAATGAATTAAGGACATTTTTGTGTGGATGACATTTATCAGGACCTTCGTTTTTAATTTCATTTGTAAAAGATAGTGTAAAGTTGGGCGTATCACCAACTATATTAGGAGTGTGTAATTTTTGTTCTAAATTCTTAAAATGTTCAGTTTTTTTTACAGTAACAATCGATTTTATATTTATGGGAGTTAAATCAGCTACATTCTGAGAATGTAAAGTTTTTAACTCACGCAATTTCGAAGTATCCAGTATTTCCTCTGATATAATACTAATTTTTGATGTAGTACCGGGGGAAGGTATCTTGAAAGAATTAATTTTTGAATCGTTCAATAAATCATCGGAACAATTTAATGATTGTAATGGTTTAATAGTTTCGATACAATCATTTAAGGTTTTGTGAGTAACATTATCTTTGGCCTCCATCTCTTGAATATTTGCGTATTTATTTATAACCATGCTTCGTATTCTATCCTTCAATAACTTTTTGTTTTCATCGGTAACTTCATAATAATTTTTATTTTCGTCTTTATCTTCTTCTAAATGACTTTCTACAACAGTAACTGATTTATTAATATCAGAAGGCCCCATACACAATATTTTTTCGTCAACGGTATTGGTACATATTTTATCATCAGAAAGATTAGTGTCTTCTTCTCTTATATTCTCAGCTTTATTTAATGTATCGGAATAGTTATGGATTAATTTTCCATTCACTTCACCTTTTTCTACATGTAAAACATTATTAGCGGCAAATTTAGATGTATTATTTTTTTCTACAGCTCCATTAGATATTTCAATTTCTCCTGCAATTCTAGACTCGGTTGCAATTAAAGTAGGACTTCCAGTTATAAGCATCGCCTCTTTTAATAAACTTGCAGTTTCCGATATTGTTTGGTCTGTACTACTCGAAAACATAGATTGAGCATTTTTGATTTGTTCTTGATCAAAACAATCTGAAAAAATTACAAAAAAGTTACAAATACCTATACAAAAAGTCATCACAATTTGTTTTATTATGTATTATTTCCTACGATCAGAAGTCTAGATGATATATAATTATATGAAGGGTTAGTTTTATATTATGTGCTACATAGGCTCTTTACCTATATCCTGAATTACAGTTTCAGTAAGCACTGCAATGATTTATTAAAAAGAAAATTAGATTTTCTTAGAAATCACCTATAGCTTTTTAGTTACGATCCTGAAATTATCATCTAATCAAATAAGACGAGCGATTGGAAATGCGTGGTACTTTTTTATTTTATCTTAGCATTGCATAAGATTAATATTTCTATGTAACACGAGACCTCTCTTTCGATATTAATTGTTGATGAAGGTCGAGATTTGAGACGTAGTGTGATCTCTTTCTACAAAAATGAAAACAAATACGCATTCACAGCCCAAAAAAATGTGATACCAGGATAAGTGCTTACTGGCACCCATGACCTGGGTACTTTTAATGAATTCCACTACGTATCTGCGTTCTAAAAGATGAACTAACCGAAAAACCATTGCAGAGGACCATATCCCGATCAATGCCATAGAAATGTAAATCTACCTAGGACCCTTGAAAAAAGCCACCAAATGGTTTTTACTCTATACGCCAACATAAAATTTAGGTACACTCCTAATCCAGCGGACGTGCTAATCAAAATTAGATAGGACAGTTCGTACGTTCAGTTTAACTTTACCGTTCCCACCTACACCAAAGCTTACAATATAAATATACCTACGCAAAAGAATTTCCACGTGAAGAAAATGTCGTTAAAATATTTTTTATATATCCATACCATACCATACCAGCCCTGTATTATATACTGCTCACTGCTGAGCACGGGCCTCCTCTACAACTGAGAGGGTTAAGGCCTTAGTCCACTACGCTGGCCTAGTGCGGGTTGCCAGACTTCACATAGGTCTTCGAAATTCAGAGAACTTCTCAGGTATGCAAGTTTCTTCACGATGTTTTCCTTCACCGTTAAAGCGAGTGATCATTCACAAAGAATACACACATAACATTTTTTAGAAAAGTCAGAGGTGGTATGCCTTTGGGTTTTGAACCTGCGGACCGGTCTCGGGAGTCCGTTCCACTCCCAACTAGGCTATCACCGCTTTTTATATTTTATATTTATCTACTCTAAGAATATAAAGAGGTAAAGTTTGCAAGTTTGTGAATTTGTTTGTATGTAGTAATCTCTGAAACTACTGAACCGATTACGATACTATTTGGTATGGATAGTTGTGATCCTGGGAAGGGTATAGGCTAATTTTATCCCGGGAAAATATAAAGCAAGGAAAAGCTTTTTCACGCGGGCGGAGCCGCAAGCAACTATCAAGTTATGGTAAATTTATTAGTTCTTCTAATGAATGACATCAGTGCCCAAATAATCGCTAATGCTGTATCAACCTGCATGAACGGAATAGTGGTTGAAGGAGAAATCATGTTTGCACCTCTGGCAATCTCAATTTTACGCATAAAACGCAACATTGAGAAATATAATACTTTACGGGTTTCTGTAGACGGTGGTACCACAGTTCCGATCTTTCAAGACGTTGATACATCATGTACCTATGCACCAAATCTTTTATGAATATGACGTGTAAAAAGCATAAATAGTGGAGTGGCGTGAAGAAAGATGCTTATCATAAACATGTATAAAAAAATACTTTCGCTGTTAAAACAACGTGCTTTAACACATAATATCGCAAAAGATTTAACTCGATCTTGTGCAACTTGACATTTGCCCTTTATTAACTTCCAGGGAATCCATCGTGTTACGAAACACACTATAGTTCGGGCTGTTGTTAGAATTGTATCCAGGAAACCTAGATAAGTAATCAAGGAAATGTAAATGTCATCGTCAACTTTTATTACTTATCAAAATGAAAAAAGTGTTTAGGGATAAAACTTTCTAAATCGACCTTAAAACGCAGTCATCATGCAAAGACCAAATGAAAGCGGGTCTGGGTCCCTAAATTAAACCTTCATCGGCATACTGATTAAAAACCCAGAATGACCGTCTTATAGGTACTTTTCACTAAGAGTAAGTATATTTTCTATTTAGCGATCCACTGAAACCGCGACGCTGCAAGTTACGGATTTTTTATTCTAAATTGTGCATGTCTCGACAGTGTAGCGGGCCCTTTTTTTACTAAGTACTACGAACCAAACATCAGGGGGCCGAGCATAGCAAAGTTGACCATCAATTTCAAGACTGTGTGGACTACCGGGACGACTCTCCAACCTAGCTATTCACTTCTCATTTTATAACCACACTCTATCGGACGGTGGTCATTTCGCTTTTGAGTTTTTTGGGGACCTGTCTCTAGAACCGGGCTACACAAAATATGAATAGAATGCCTCCTCACCTTATCAAGGCACTGATAAGAATGATTTGGAGTCATAGTTCCAGGATAGAATTCTAGTTAACACATTTAGGAATTCACGCGACCCATACACTAGCTATTACTGGTGGTAGGTCTCTCATATGTAAGAGTCCGTCTGGGTGGGTACCACCGCAATGTCTATTTCTACCGCCAAGCAGCAGTGTACATGCACTGTTGTGTTTCGGTTTGAAGGACATTGTAGCCGGTGTAACTACAGGACACAGTGAGACTTAACATCTTATGTCTCAGGATGACGAGCGCAGTGGAATGCCACACAGTACTTTGTAACTCAAGGTGCTGGATGGTGTTGCTACTGTTTATGGGTGGTCGTATCGCTTACCATCAGGCGAACGGCATGCTCGTCTTGGTCATTCAATGCCATAAAAAAATATTACCACTCAACTCCAGTGCGCAAATTTCGACACTACTAGGACCTTTTAAGTTTAAAGTTTAGTTTACTTAGGCTGCAATGTTTTTTTTTCCGGCATGGTAAGGTGACCCCACTGCACCTAATTGTAAGCGAAGAGGGATCCAGATAGAGTGTCGACTGCCGAGCGATGATTGTCCCTCGTAAGTCCATACAATTATGCCGGCCTGTTTGAACCGGATATACATGCGGATCCCTAAACGCGGCACACTTGAGCCACAATGGCGGGTTTCGATACGTAACGTACGGTGGTCGCTATCCGGGCGGACACAAAATATACCCTACCTCCTATCATGTATCGAAGTGTACGCGGAAGATGTAGGTACAACTAATCGAGAACAAAATCAATATATTTTTTTTAGCCTAGGGGAATCCGTAAACTCATCATATTTGTTGTAAAGCCTCAGCCCTCATCTAATGAAATGGCTTTCATTCGACCATCGATTTTTTTACTTCGTTTAATCTATTAAATGCTAGTTGTAATATTTTGTCGGGGAAAGTGGATGCGGTATTTACCTATGCTAGTTACATGGTGTTAAACTAACTTCAACAACTGTATGAATACAATTATTTGCACATTATAAAATACACAATATTTGTATATCTCATTTTGTTTTATCACTTACCTCTTTTAGTAGATGTTTCCGAAGGAAGTTGTTGATCTGAGTTGACCGTCCCCAAATTAATACCTAACTTTTGCAGTAGATCAGGGGGTAATACAAATACTTCAGCATCTCCATTGTTTGTTTTTGATTTTATTACTTTTTGATTGTATTTATTACATTTAAATTTTTGTGCATCCATTTATTTGCCACTTCGTTTCATATGAATAATGGTGAAGCCAATAGGATAATCTAAAAGCAGTTTTTCGCATTAAGATAAATCATAATGCACAATATATTACACATAGTCCTTGTGATTCAACACAAGAACTTGCATTATACATAAATACATTAAAAAAGAGTAGTATTAATTATAACCAGGGAATACATTCAAGAAAAGAATTGTACCTACAACAAAACGGTCTTCTGCAATTAGTAATAGATGCAATTTTTTTTTCTCTATAGGCTCAATACATTAAAATAACTTATTCATTAAGGCAATAGTATGGACATAACATTAAACATAAGTCCACACAGAGATACAATAGTTTAAGAATGACAAGAATTTTTATTGCAAAAGTAAGATATTTCCTATTTTTGTTAATGCATAATGATTTTTTATTAATACGAATGATACCTATAGTTGTTAAGAAATCTTTAAATTATGTATTTATCAATACCATATTAATATGAAATACCTACTCGTTTTTTTATTTCCATATTTTTGCAGCAAACTACTGTTATTAGTTAAAAAATAACAGACTTATTATCTTTCCTAATTATTTTAAAAGTTTCTACTAGTTGAGAATCATAGAATATATTGCAAAACTATTCACAACAGTACTTACTTATATCTTTTAAGGTTTTCATAAAGATATACAATCTCTTGACTATAATATGATACCAAAGTAGAATTAAAATGGTGTGCAATAAGTCCACTTTTAAGGATTAAATTCTTAAAACTTTTGTCAAAAACCAAATTCAAAAAAGTAAATACGCATTGGTCTCGAACCACGAGCATCAAAATTCGACGTCACACGTGGTCACAATTCGGCCATGGGCAACATTCTACACACTGTTATATTTTCCAATAGCTCCAAGTAAATTACAATTGAAATTTAAAAAAAATTATAATATATACAATATGTATTTCACTTAACACAAAAAGGTTTTTTAATTTTGTCCTACTTACTTCATGCGTCACTAGTCGTGGCGAATATGATGAAAAGTTCACCAATATGGAGAAAACGTTTTTAACACTACTTTTACCTCAATTTTCAAAGTCATAAATGTTATTTAGACTTTCAACAAGACGCAAATGTATATTCTATCACAAACAGACACTTGGGTGATTTATTTATTGCAAAAGCACACACAAATTTGCAAGACAAATTGATTTAGAGGTTAGGACCACAGTTTGATAGGTAGGTACTTCGCTTGTCAGCTGTCATTTGTCACGAATGTCCACAGAACACTATTACTCTAGGAGCGAATGTCAGGCATCTTTTTTCATATATTTCCACATAAAAAAGCTTTTTTCCGTATTTATTATTGATGTATTAAAAAACCTTTAATACATCAATGGTATTTATCATAACATTTTCTGGAGGGAATGTAGGTTTACTTCCGGCACAAAATAACACTTGATGAAGATATTTTTCCAGACAATAACATTATGCTGATTGCTGAGTTTAGACTAGCAAGTTCTCTCAGCAACATGTTGCGCAATAACTTTCAGAAGCGTTTACACTAGCGGCAATATTTCTTTAGCAACACGCTTTTTCAAGTCATCCACCAAGTTAACTTGCGCAAGTTCTTGCAAAGCTGTTTACATTACTCGAGGAATATTTATTGCTAGCCATGTTCTTTTTTCATAAAACTGAAAGACAAGGCACGCAATCCTTTCGTAAATTTTTATGAATCTAATATAATGCTGTTTGGATGATGATTGTAAACAAAATAATCGCCTTAAAAATACCAACACGAAACAGAGGTTTGAATTAAAAAGTACTGCGTGGCATTTTATTGCACTCGTCATCCTGAGTCATAATATGTTAAGTCTTATAACTCCCATTAATAACGTTGACTACAATGTCAAACAGGAACACAATAGTGCATGTATACTACAGCTTGGCGGCAAAAATAGACATATCGGTCAAATTAAAAACTTATAACTTGGCAGTTTAGTCTTTGAGACCTTAGCTGCTTCAGAATGGAACAAATAAAAAAAAACGTTAGCTACTAGCTCAGCAAGTTGAAACTTTTATTTGCACGCAGAATAAACTGCAAGTTCTCGCGCAAGTTGCACAAATGGTGTTTACACATACGACTTGCTAGAAGTCCTGCAAGCTTCAAAATGTTGCAGAAGTCAGCTTGCCGTGACTGTTTACACGGTAAAAATAGCTTACGCAACATAACTACTGCAAGTTTTATTGTTAATCTAAACCCCGCTAAGTAATCTGTGCATATAGTTCATACGTAGTGTTCAGAGATGGCACTGTTTGATAATTGCAGCTATAGATGAGTTACTCGTTATGTCATACGACAATATCGTAACGCTTTATTGATATCATATTTACAACAAGGAACTTATACCCAAATGGAATGCTTACGACAATCTCTATTCCGTTTCGAAGAGTATACCCCCGAAGGACCTTGCTATCTCTTTCTAGTAGTGTAACCATTATGTTGTCAGGACATTTTTATTTGTTACTATATATTGCACGTAATATTCGTATTTGTGAATAACAATTTATGTGTATAATGTGTACATACTTAATTTTTGCGTACAATTTTAATCTGAAGGTATATCAAATAATAGGTTACAGTCTATTTTAAGATTTAAAAAAGTGGTATAGACAATAATAATTCGGGTCGTATTGAATTTTTTACGTAATATCTATATTAGCCCAGTCAAGATTTTGTGTCCGATGTGGATAGGTTCGAAATGTGGATTTATTACCCTATTAGTTTAGGATAAAATGTAGATTTACACCATGCATCTTTTAAAAAAATGATTTTAAAATAATTAATGATTCTTGAAAAAAAAATCAAATTATAAAGGATAAAATAATAACATTATGGAAAGCAATTCTACAATAAAACACTGCACTACTAAAAAATATATTTATTTTAAACACATTGCTAAACAAACCAGTTTTGTGTAATCGTTGTCTTAGTGTCGTACGTTGTCCAAGCAATAAATATCGGTTTGGTAGTCGGGACCATCCAATTCTACAAAGAAAACATGGTTACCGTACACAAAAAATTGTAAACAAATTCATGAACTCACCTAAAAAAGGAAATTTCACAACAAAAGTATCTCTCATTGCTACAACCCACTACACAACACGTTCTTACCATTTTAGAAGGAAGTTTTATCTTATTATTAAAGAAGAGCACACGAAAATAACAATAACACGCATTACAGCTTCGGCCACCGGAGTCTGGAATTTGTGCCCGATATGGCGATAAGCTCGCCCGCTGTCACATCATGGGACGGAATACGCATGGTGAAAAGTGGGTGCACTAGTTGTGCCTCTGCCTACCCCTTCGGGGATAAAAGGCGTGAGCATGCGTAATTTAAAAAAGTTAGAGGTGTGTGCATTGGGTTTTGAACGTCCGGACATTGTCTCGGTAGACCGTTCCATTCCCAACTAGGCTATAGTCCACTATAAAATATATATGAACTAGGTGATGCTCGCGGCTTCGCCCGCGTGAAAAAGTTTTCTCGGGATTAAAAGTAGCCTATAGCACTCAGGAGTAATGTAGCTTTCTATTAGTGAAAGAATTTTCGAAATCGGTCCAGTAGTTCCTCAGATTAGCGCGTTCAAACAAATTTTTAAACAAATTAAATCAAAATCACACATTTCTCCTTATATTTAGCCCTATATTCAACAAAAACAAATCAATAAACCCTTTTACTTATCGGGAGTAGGATATCCCATCCTTTTTTAAGGTTCTAGAGGTGATATTTTTACAATTATTGAACGAACATTTTGGCATTTTTGACGTCCGTGCAGTGACACGAGCGACGCGATACTAATTGAAATACAGGCACATTTTGTAAATTGTGCCTCTTTTTGTCCCAGACGTTTTTGAGAAGCTGACTGTGCATCTTGGGTTTTTTAATACATCAATGACTACAAAGCAAAAAAAGTGTGTGTATGTATTAATGTACACACGTATGAAGTGAAACTTTTTCAAACAATTCATTTTTTTCACTGTTCTTATAATAATAATGGTATTCCATTAATATGGTCAAATACTTAACATCCTTTTTTCTACAAGTTATCTTTTTTACATTTTTATATATAAGTTATAAAAATACATAAAAAATAATAATAATAATATGGTCAAATTAATATTATAATTATTTATGTCTTTATTTTAAATATATTTAAATATTATTGTCTGCTAAATTTACTATCCTATTATTAAAGGATGGTTAATTTCAATAAATTAATATACATTTAATAATACTTACAATTAAAAGTGAGGTTAACATAAAAATAATACCAAAATCACAATCACGTGATGATTTTTCAAAACAATAAAAAAATAATCTCTCGCATTCACTATTTATTTAATGAATTTCAATAAGTGTAGCAAACCATAATATTTAAACTGTTTACGATTCCTGACAATAGCTGGCTCTGTACAGTTTGACCTAATTACTACATCCCGATGTCATGACGACGGCGCCGTGAACGTGACGGCCCAAAGTGGCAGGAGGTGTAAGGATTTTTGTGCCGATTTTTTTATTAATGACCGGTTAAAGTAAATTTCTCCCATACGTCGATAAAGAAGTGTTACTTCAAAAATAATTTAACTTTATGTACAGTCAGCACTCAGCCACATAATTACTATAATTAACTGAACAAATTCAAAACAAATCACTTGTAACTCGTAGTACGAGTTAAGTTTAAAACATTTGTTTTCCTTGTGTGAAGTTAAGTAAATCCCTTTTATTTTATATTTGTAAAGAGAAAAAGAACTTTCGTAAGAATACAAAAGTGTATAGGAGTTTTTGAATTTTTGAATGTGTTCAATAGTCAATACATGGCTGACTGTACGTATATTTGGAGTCGTTGCCTAATTTAAACCTTAAACATAGGAAATGTTAAAACGAACTCCGGAGTCTGGACCGCCAATCTGTCAGATCCAACTGAATCATTCATTATCACACACTTGGTGAAATACTCAAAGTACAATCACGGAAAATATCAGCATGTGTGTAAGGTATCGCCGCGCTGTTTTGTGTAGGATCCGGAGCGTTCTGAATTCCATTTCTTAATTCAGCAACGGAAAAAACGGAAGTATGAGCCGTCAGCCGGCCTATATGTCCGATGCCTTTGTCACTGTCAAATATCAAATGTCAACTGTCAAATCAGAAATATAGGCTATATTTTCTGTATTGTAAATTGTTATGTTTATAATATTGAAATATATATGTACACAAGTTATAAAACGAATGTAATTAATTGATTTATTCTAGGATAAATTAAGCTATTAATGCTTAGATTGATTGAATCATAAATATTATAATAATTAATGTTAAATTTTATATGAAACAACGGGAAGTAATAAGCAGAAGGCCTTATTGGATAATTTAAAAATTGTTCGGCGTTTTAAGGCCAAAATGAGATCCGTAGCACTTACGTTTAATATAAAAAAAGAGTGCAACGTCACAAGAGCACGAAGTGGAGTTATGAAACTACCACACTATGAAGTGAAAACACCTGTATTTATGCCTGTGGGAACACAAGTGAGTTGTGTATTAGGTACCTACTTATTTAATAACGATTATATTCTCTCCTTAGTCGGCCACTCTTGACAGAGTGGACGTGGTTGTTGTGATGGTGATACACAGAAAGATCAACATTGTCAGTCTTCTTGGCGATGTTTGCAGGTTGCCATTTTTATCAAGTCAGCCCAGCGAATGGGGGACCTACCTTTAGCTCTTTTTCTTCTAGCTGTCCTTGGACAAACAGTCTTTCCAAAGAGTCATTCATTTGTTCGGTCCAAAAAATTTTAAAATACATTGTTGAATTGTGTTATAAAGGTTATAATTTATAGTTTATTCCTGGGAAAGAAAGTAGTCTAAAGAACTAGTGGGTACAACAATAAACAAGGAATCTAAAACTTCAATTTAATTTAATTGTTTTTAAGGGTACAATGAAAGGATTGTTGCCAGACCAGCTTGAAGAATTAGATTGTGAAATCATTTTGGGAAACACATATCATTTAGGTAATCGGCCTGGTACTGACATCCTTGAAAAAGTTGGTGGTCTTCATAAATTCATGGGATGGAATAGAGCACTATTAACTGACTCTGGAGGATTCCAAATGGTATCACTCTTAAAATTGGCTGAAATAACAGAAGAGGGTGTTAAATTTAAATCACCCTATGACAATTCAGAGATTATGCTTACCCCAGAAAAGTCTATAGAAATTCAAAATTGTATAGGTAAGTAACTTTTCTTTTGTATGCTGTTTCTATAATGATACAAGCAAATCGTGCAATTATTTACAATCTATGTTTAAAAAATTTAAAGGAGGATCTTTTATAACATGCCAATCAGTAATATTATTTTGCAGGTGCAGATATAATAATGCAACTAGATGATGTTGTCCAAACAACATTTCAAGATTATAATCGCATCAAAGAAGCTACAGAGAGAACAAGTCGTTGGCTGGATAGGTGTATAAGTGCTCACCAGAGGCCAACAGAGCAAAGCATATTCCCAATAGTACAAGGTTTGCTGAATAAAGAATTAAGAGAGCAAAGTGCTAGAGAACATATGAAGAAAGATGTTAATGGATTTGCTATAGGAGGATTAAGGTCCATAATTACTATTGTTAGTGACTAGTTTCTGTTTGTGGCTCTGCCTGTGTAAAATACTTTTTCCAGGGTAAAAGGCTCACTTTAATTTTTCTCTGTGCCAAATTTCATCCAGATCCATACAGCCCTTCTTGGGTAATTGAGTAACAATCATCCATCCTATCTTAAAATTACTATAAGTTTGTTCCCTGGCTGATTGGCCGTTTTGAATTAAACAAACACAAAAGTCATAATCTAATCTAGGAGCATAAATTAAGGTGTAAATTTTTGTATTTGGTTGGCTTATGCATATGCAGATAACTGTTCCCATTTTTGATTATGGTGAAAATTATTTAAAAAAGAATCAATTCATCTTGTCATATGGCTGATTTTCAGTGGGGGAGAGGCTAAAGATGACTTCTGGCCAATGGTGAGCCTCAGTACTGGAATGTTAGATAAAAATCGTCCAAGGTACCTCATGGGAGTGGGTCTGGCTATTGACCTTGTTGTGTGTGTTGCTCTTGGGGTCGACATGTTTGATTGTGTGTTTCCAACTCGCACTGCAGTAAGTTGTAATATTATTTACCTAGTTACAGTAAGAAAAAAGGTTTGGCCACATGGGCTTGGTACAGCGTTGCCTACAAGGCATCTGTGCATGTCAGGGTGGCACCACCTAACAATCTTATTTTGACATTGACATATCAGGTTGATTAACACCGTCATATGACAAGTATCTATAAAAGACTTGCTGCAAAAGGGATACAGATGAAACTCAGTACATATTTTATTATTTAAAAACGAGTATACAACTTAGCTTCATATGTATATTTTTAATTTTAGAGATTTGGATGTGCCCTTGTAAATACAGGACAACTTAATTTAAAACAAAAGCAGTATGAAACTGATCTGAATCCTATTGATAAAGACTGCACATGCCAGACATGCAAGAATTACACCAGGGCATATCTCCATTGCATTGTAACAGTGGAAGCGGTTGCATGCCACTTGATATCTGTTCACAATATTGCTTTCCAGGTGATAAATTTATTTAATTGTTAATTCTATACTTTAAGTGGACAAATTACTCTGTTAGTCAAGGATAAGGGTACAGTATAGACATTATAGAAAAACACTAACTGTGATGAAGCACACACTCATGTTAAAATTAGCATTATAATGGATGTGATCACAACACATACTATATGTTTAGCCAATGCATACATCTGTTGTGTTAACTCCCACAAAATATCTAACTTGTTGTAATATTACATGTAATGAGCAAATAATAGTATGTTATTTGTATTTTCTTACAGATGCGACTAATGAAAACCATGAGAGAAAATATTGAAAATGGAACATTCCCAATATTCGTCAAAAAATTCGTTAAAGAACTGTATCCTGATTCCAAATATCCTGATTGGGTAATAAATTCACTAAACTCAGTTGGAATAAATTTATCATGAAGTATCTGTTTTTCTTTAAGCTAGTAAAATAACACATCCTATGTCAAGTTCTAATTCACTATTAACACTTAAGACCCTACCCCCAGCAAAACGACACATATTTTTAGAAGCTATTCCAAATTTATAATACATGTAAAAAAAGAATTAAACTCCATGTTTTTCAATTTGTTATCTTTGTTTTGGTGGTTTCAAATTAATAATGTGAAAATGTTTAATTTAAAATATAAATTTAAAACATCCCATAATTGTAAATAACTTTATTTGTTTACATGAAATCATCGGAATCATTGCCATCATAGTTAGTAGTCATATTCTCTGATTTCATTAATGTAGAGTAGCTTCTGAGTTCAGCTTCCTCTTTCTTTTTCTTCTCTTCTTCCTTTTCTTTCTCCTTCTTTTCCCTTAACACTTTCTTTTTGTCTTCTCTCTCTAATCTATCCCTAGTCTCCCTTTCTTGTCTCAAGTCTGGGAAGGCTTCTTTTTTTGTTTTGTTTAATCTATTTACAATTTCATTATTCCTTTTAGCAACCCTAACTTTTCTTACATCTTTGTCTTTATGAAAAGCTACTTGGCCTGCCTAAAAATGAAAAGAAAAATAAGTAAATTTACTATAATTTATATGGAAGTACAGTAGAAACCTGTTATAGCGACATCGGTTATAACGACGCATCGGTTATAGCGGCCAAATGGCAAAGTCCCGGTAAATACATGTATAGAAAAAGAGTATCTTTTATAATGACTATCGGATATAGCGTCCAGATTAGTTAGTCCCTTCAATGTCGCTATAACCGGTTTTAACTGTATTTACATAAAGATCATGCAATAATAAAAACAAATTGAAACAAACCTCCATTCCTGCAGTTTTTTTGAGATTTGCCCACATTGTATAAACTATATCTATATCATTCATTTTGTTGCCCATAATAGAATTAGCTTTAACCAATTGGCATGCATCATCCAGGACTAAATTTGGAATATCATCTATAGTCTGATCCTGAAAAGTAAAATAAGGCATTAAGTTTCTACTTTTATACATGGTTATAATAAAAATTATACCAATTTGAAGACATACAGGAGCTAACCGCAAATAAACATGTGCTGAAGACACTTTATCAACATGAAACCACACATCTTCTGGCCATCCCCATTTAATCAGATCTTCATCTGTAATAAACATTTATATTTCATTATTGGTCCATTTGACCCAGAGTTGACATCTAAGATTAAGCATTATCAAACTTACAAGGTTTAATATTGAAATATGGTGTCATTTAAATTTAAACTACTACACCACACAACCACCGTTTCAATTAAACTAGCTTAAAAATAAATAAAATATCAAAGAATTGCTACATTTATAATAATAATAATATTAATATTTATTGTCACAAAGAAATTATTACAAAACGGTTTACAGCGGTCACTGCACTAGGCTCCAGGCCCGTATCGCAGTAGACCAAATAAGATTTAACAAAAATACATTTCTATTAGGCAACCATTCGACTCACATCTCTTAATTAAATTGTTAATAAATAAATGTAAGCTTATTGACTATACTTATATGTAATCTAAATGTGTGTGTATGTGTGTGTGCGTGTCTGAATGTGAGTGTGTGATTTCATACTCCTTATACAAGACCCGTAAGAATATTTTCAGTATCCTGGTAATTTAGGTCGTGCAACCATTTTTCCAATGTATATTTTGCTTTTTTACAAGTCAATAACTTTATATTAAGCTGATGACAAATTTTGTTGTAGATGAATGAATGCATGTAGTTTGGTAGGCGTCTAGCAATATGGTTCAGAGAATAGCTGAAATGCCTTAGAATTTAAATGGATTAACAAAGAGGACAAACTTATAAACCCTATTATCATGTATAGTATATTTTATCTTTTGAATACCTATTTATAATATGACGGAATTGACTGTCAGCCCCTTCTGATACTATAAGCCGTAACGTTTTCAAATATATTTTTTTCCTATGAGAAAGTTATATGTATTAAGTATCTATAAGTCGTATTTGTAAGTAATGGGTTAATCAGCATTTGGATGTTGTGACAAATACTACTTCCCCACATGCATCTCATGGCAAAAAAGGTTATGATCAGAATGTTACAAACCAATAATTTGAGTGATTCTTACTTTCATGTTTATCAGCACCCATAAATAAAGTCACCGGTGGAGACACCACGTTACTTGTGAAATAGAACACCATTTCGCAAGCTATAGAAACAGTAGTGGTATTATTCGTTTGGTAAATATGATGGAAGTTTAAAAAACTTGCACAAAATATACCTATAGCTAAGAAATTGAGTAAAATACAATATATATAATCAAAGTGCTAATGCTGATCAAAAATGAATGAGTAAAAAAATTGTATTTGGTTATGACAGCAGACTTTTTTTACAGCTGTGAGCTGACAGTTATTGAACAGAGTTGACAAGTAGTGTTGCATATCGATAGCCTGCTATCGATAGATAATCGATTATCTATCAATGGTCAAGGTGAAAGCAATAGTATCGATAGTCTATCGACATTATTGTCACATGTCAATACTGTCGATAGTATCGATAGCTCTCCATGTGCAATACTATTGATAACAGCGATAATATCGATACTATTAATAGTAATTCATTAAATAGTAGCGATGGTATCGATAGTATTGCGAAAGCCATTAGTTATAACCAAATCCTATCGATAGTATCGATGGTTTTGTACTATTGATAGCCAGTAATTTTTCGATACTATTGCTTTCGATAGCATAGATAGGTTTTGGTAAAAACTAATGGTTTATGCAATACTATCGATACTATTGTATGTATTATTATCGATAATATCGATAGTATTACTCTTATCAATATTACAGCCGATAGAGAGCTATCGATACCATCGATAGTATCGGCAGTATTGACTTAAGGCGATACAATGAGGAGAATTACTAACTTTTTATCACGCAAGAGGGCGCATTATCGACTGTACCTTGGCTTGACACAACAAATGTCAAATCGTATAGAAATTTGTAAACAATTTAAGTTAGTCTTTCGTTAATATATGTATTTCTGTTAAAAATGCCTCAATGCAGTGCGTTGAATTGTAAAAACAGGGGAGTACATTTATTTCCTAAGGAAAGTAAACGTAGAAAACAGTGGGAATCTGCGTTACGTATAAAAAACTTTAAAGCTAGTAGCACTGCACGATTGTGTGTTGCGCATTTCACAGAAACAGATTATTATGGGAAAAGCAATTATACAGGTGAGTCACTACAGAGTTCTATGTGCTTTACCTATTACTATAAAATTTAAAATACCTCGTGCCGATTATATTTGTTTTTATTTTATATCATTTCAGGTAATGAGCCACTTGCGAAATTTCTTAAAAAGACAGCTGTGCCATCTGTGTTTTTCTTCACTCAGATAAAACCAGAAAATCCAGCTGCTGTGGCACGTCAACAACGTCTTGAACGAAGAAGTCAGAAAAAACTTTTTCAAGAAACAAATGTAGATGATTCACAACCATCAAGTAGCAAAGGTATCCTAACTACTGACAGAGACATTTTACTGGAAGTAGATCATGAAGAAGAAGTCAAAACAGAAAACAACAGTGCAGCAGGATGTTCATATAGCACACATGAATTTATTTCTAAAAGTACTCAAGTTGATAATGAACACAAATATGGGTCTATGAATAGATATAAAGATGATAATGCCGCTATTAAGTTCTACACAGGTTTTGAGTCATATAAAAAATTTCATCTAGTCTACTCAACTCTTAGTCCAATGGTTAACAAAATCAGATATTATGGCAACAATGTGATTAATCTTAGCAGTGAAGATCAATTCTTTTTAACACTAATGAAATTAAGACAAAATAAGTGTAATTTTGAACTAAGCTTGTTTTTTAACATCAGCCAAAGCACAGTGTCTAACATTTTTATCACATGGATAAACTTTATTTATCAGTTGTGGATTAAAATAGATATTTGGCCAAGAAAAGATTTAGTCCAATACTTCATGCCTACTCATTTTAAAAAATATGATTCTAATCTAAGAGTCATATTAGATGGAACAGAAATAAAAGTCCAAAAACCCAAGAATCCAAAATCCCAACAGGCATCTTGGAGTAGCTATAAACACGCAAATACTCTTAAAGTATTAGTTGGTGCAACACCTGGTGGCTTGCTATCCTATTGTTCTCAAGCATATGCAGGATCAATAAGTGATCGACAGGCAGTGGAACGAAGTGACTTGTTAGCAAAATGTGAAAGTGGTGATAGTATACTGGCTGACAGAGGATTTACGATACAAGATATATTTGCAGACAAAAATGTAACCGTTAGAATTCCCAGTTTCTTAAAAGGCAAATCTCAGTTGCCAGGTCTTACTATAATAAAAGATAGGGAGCTTGCAAACAAAAGAGTTCATATAGAAAGAATAATAGGATTGACAAAGACATATAAAATTCTAAAAAATGAATTGGACCACAGCTATATTCCAATAGCGAGTAAAATCTTTTTTATATGTTTTATGTGTTGCAATTTTAGAGAATGCATTATGAAGAATATTACATAAAAAATATAATTAATGAAATTTTTACCATCAATACTTCCATACTTATCACTCATATTTTATATTATAGGTAAATGTGAAAATAACTCTGTACATCTGTAATTTTCTTTTTATATTTTTTATGTACTATAAATCTTTTAGAGAATGTATTATGAAGGATATTAAATAAAAAGTTTATAATTATTTCAGTTTTTTTATTAATTGTAAATATTCCTTATACATATATTTATTTACAATTTCTGGTTCCAAAGTGTGTATATAAAAATTTAATAAATTTGTCAACATACCATTAATAAATGAGTCATCTTTATTAATGAATATTACTTTCATATCTTCGAAAGTGTAAACAATGAAATTACAATATTTTCTCCCTGAACAATAAAGTTGTCCTTGGATTTGGGCATAATACGGATGCTTCTTTTTTAAATTTAATTCTCCATTATTATTTTCTAAACAAGGCACAGTTACCGGGGTTATTTTACAATTTCTGGCACTATATGGACACTTAACCTCAACAACAGTGTCTTTACCCAATATACCATCTGGAGAAGCAGCAAGAAAGGGATATTCAGCTGAAATAAATAATCCACATTTTTTAATTTTTAGTCCATACTCTTTTTCATATTTGGCAATGGCAATAGTTTCATGGATTTTTCCATGCACCACTGCTCTAGTATGCACAGCTTGAGGAGCCAAAATTTTATCAACTAAATTTTTTGTATGTGTTTTCCTATTGCACACTACATAAAACATACTGGCAGTAATCCTGCATGATCTTCTTTCATGCCACTCAGAGGAATCACTTTGTGATCTTGTTTTTTTTTCTACTTCCTGAATTTGTTTAGTAGTAACATTTTTTAATAATAACATCTCCAGTAAAATATCATGTGGAGTCTTTTCCAAATATGAATAATGATCCCACTCAATGCCATGTGGATTTGCTGGTTCACATGTCTGTAATAGAGGCATTGAGCTTTCACCGTATCCTACTACTAAATTTCGCACATAATTAGTATAATCATCCATAATATCACACTCTTTCAGAGGGTCATAATTACAAGATTTTAACCTCTTGTTTGGTAAATTTTGAGCTGCTATGGGAGAATTATAAAATACTTTATTTGGTCTATTGAATGTCATTAATTTTTGAGTACTCGATAGATGTAATTTTATAGACTTTTTGTATACCATTTCATGTACACCACACAACAACACAGAGACATGCTTGCAACATGCTTGAGTACCACTACCTGCAGCACAATCACAATGGCATTCCTCAATAAATCCATCTTCACTAAGTTTTATGTCCACAAAGTATACTACTTTTTTCATGCTGGCTTTGCACTGTCCTCGCAAGTAGGTATAGACACCGGCTGTAGAATAGCGGACAGTTACAAGATGCCGAGATTCATAGAAAAGTTGTCCTTTAGGCTGAGTACTATGTCTGCAAAAAATAAGAATAACGCAATAAATAAAATATAATGTGATCAAAAGATATCACAATATGTGTGTTTATGGAAATTTAAATACATAACAATTACAATTATCTTTGTAAACAACTTCCTAAAATAATAATCATTAAATATAGTTACATACTTTTCAAAATATTCCTGTATCGCTTGTTTGGTAATCATTGGTAGAGGAGTGTCCGCATTTATGTCTCTGAAAGTATCAGAGGGTGGACATAGATATGCCGTGTCCTCTTGGATCCCGCAGTCAACACCAAAATTGTCATTCCGGTCATAAGATTGCAATCTAGATTAAAAAAAAACAGAATGTTAAGTCCAAGAACATAAAAAAGGCATATAAACAAATTATAACCTCAAACATTATAAGTGTTTACCTTTCAATCAAATCGCCCTTTTTTCCGGCAATTGATGCGTTCCTTTTGCGAAGCTCAACTTTAAGTTGAGGCACAGTCATAAAAGCGTACATGTTTTCTTGTATTATCACTTAAATTGCGTAAATAGCGTATTCACTTCTGTCATAAAAGCAAACAACAAAGGTAAACAAGGTACACTCGATCAGAGCGCCATCTACTCAGAGCTTTGAGTGTGGCTCCCCATTGATAGTACAATTGATATCCTGAACAGTTTTCGAGGTCAACCACCGATAGTCAAACTATCGATGGTTCTGCAACACTATTGACAAGTGACAACTGCTACTTACATCCAGACCCAGTGCTGCCAATTTTTTTGTACCATACTTGAATTAATGCCAGTTGAACTTTGCAGATCAAGAACTAACTTAAGTTAGCTGAACTCTGAACGACTGAGGTATTTTTTCATACTTATGCGCTATGTACTTTGTGTGATTGCTCGGCTATGCGAACTAAGCTAAACTAACGTAGCATAGTTCTTGATGTGCAACCGGCTTAATGATTCTTCAAATTACTAAAGAGGAAAGATACGCGTTTTTCAGTTTCTGAAATCCGTTTACGAATTCAGAACGCAAAATTCCGGATGTATAAGCCCGCCTAATGCTCTTTAACACTATAGGTGACCGGTCTTTACATCTGGAATTTCTTAATTATTTATTCAGTCATGGGAAAAATGCCACATAACCCCGTGCAAAGATGTGGGGCGGCATAATTAGTAACACCGCCACCTATCAACATGGTTGGGAACTACTATAATAATAGTTAACTAGATGACCCGACATTCATCCATCAGACATCGAAGTGGTGTCGACGATTGACAGATGGCACCACACGATCCCGAATTGCGATAGCAATATTTGCGCTAAGCGAAGCATAATATATATACCACCACCGAGTAAGAACCATCGGAGGGGCCACGGCCGGTCAGGCGTAACATCTGCCTGATAGGTTTTTTTTTTTTTTTTTTTTTGTTTTGGCCCTACCGGCCAGTAGCCTGACGCGAGTCGGCTTTTCTGGCCACACCGGACTTTCGGGTGAACGCTTTAGGCGCTCGCAACCCTTGATTTAAGTAACCATGCTGAGGGCAACCCACTAACGGGTTATGAACCTCGGCTCAGGACGGTCACTGGGAGAGGATGAGACATCAACGATTAGTGGGGAAGGTTGGTGTTTAACCTAATCCTATCCATTTATTTCGTCGGCACGCGGGCCGGAACTGTTAGGAGGGTCGGGAGGGCGACGGGGAACGCGGCGAGGTCCTCGGCGGCGAGGACGGAACTGCGGTCGTGTGGAGTGTAGGAGTTTTAGGAACTCGTTCTTACTGCGAATGGCCAGAGTGATATCGTCCTCTGGATCGGTTAGGACTGAACGCGGCCGTCTCCATTTGGCGCGGTCGAATGGAGTGTATATTGACGCTTTGCGGACTAACGTATTTGGGTGTTTAACCGCCCGGTCGAAGTAGCGTTTGCTGGTCATTTGCATGAAATGCCTGATGGTCGGCATGTTAGTATCCACGTGGAGGTTGCGATTGCGAACGTACCACGGGGCACCAAGAGCGTGTCGAAGAAAAATGTTTTGCAATACCTGCATACGCTTAAGACGAGCAGGCGGTATATGGGCGAACACGGGCGACGCATATGTCATGATCGGTCTAATACACGTGGTAAAGATCCTAATCTTGTTGCGGATGGACATTTTGCTTTTCCTATTTATGAGCCAATGCAGTTGGCTCATCGCGAATGCGGCTCGCGCGCGTACCGCATTTACGTGTGGGATGAAGGTCAACTTCTGATCAAGGGTCACTCCTAAATATTTGGCTTTGTCCGTCCAGGGGATTACCTGGTTGGACATGCGGACTGAGTTGTGAGGCACATGGACTCTCCTTTTCAAAGTGAACAGGATAGCCTGGCTCTTTGTGGGATTGACGCTGATTCGCCATTTGCGGAACCACTCACTGAGCTTGTCGGCGGCGGCCTGCAAAGTGCGCACCACATTGTCGGGGTCTCTACGTGAGGCGTAGATTGCGGTGTCATCGGCAAAGAGCGCCAGATGGGCGTTTTTTGGTTTAGGGATATCGCTGGTGTACAGCGAGAAAAGAAAAGGTGAGAGGGCGGAGCCTTGCGGGACTCCAGCCGTGATGGCGTGACGGGAAGAGAGAGTACCCTCCACGCGATATTTGAAACCGCGATTCGACAAAAAATCTCGTATGATGTGCACGAGTTGAGTGGGCACGTTGAGAGTGTACAGCTTGTAAAGCAAGCCGTTGTGCCACACCCTGTCGAATGCTTTTTCAATATCGAAGAAGAGAGCACCGGTGGGCATGCCTATCTTGAATTTGTCGTAAACGTGCTCCGTGATGCGGAGCACCTGATTTACGCAACTGTGCCTAGCACGAAAACCAAACTGTTCGGGAGGGATCAGATTGTTGTTGTGAGCGACTATTTTGAGGCGGTCGAGGACGATCCGCTCGTAAATTTTGCCCAGAGTACTGAGCAGACTGATTGGCCTATAAGAGGACGGTTCGGATGCGGGTTTTCCCGGCTTATGTATACCTATCACAACTGCCTCCTTCCAGACCTCTGGGAAGAGGCAGTTTTGAAAAGCAGCATTGAATATCGCGGTGAGCGTTAGGACCAGATGCTCCGGAAGCATCTTAATCATACGGGTAGGGATCCCGTCGCCCCCGGGGGCTTTTCGTCTTTTGAGCGCCTTGATCAGAGCGATGACTTCTTCGATCGTCACCGGTGCAAGGGGATCGGGCGGCGGCGGGTCGACGTCCGGGTCGACGACGTTGGCGTTATCGGTATCGTTTATCGGTCGCGAAATCGAGTTCGGTGGAAGCCGGACCGCGTTCCTACTTTCGACGAATGAATTAACCGCAACAAGATGGTCGTGGTCTATAGGTATTGTTGAGAGGGAACATTGAGACTCCAGACTGTCGGCCAACAGTTCCGCTTTCTCGTCGTCGTCAAACGCCGGGCGTTGATTCGGACGATTGAGCGGAGGCATAGAGGTCACATCGTTTCTCCTGAAGGAACGACACAGCTGCCAGAAGGCCTGGTGTGTCGGGTCGAGTTCGGCTAAGCGAGTTTCCCATCTCGAATCGACGACCTCTTTTATGCGACGTCTAACCTCACGTTGAAGGAAGCGCGCAAGACGTCGTCGTTCCGGGGTGGGGCTCGTCGCGCAAGCTCTGAGCGTAGCGTTACGCCTCCTCACCACCCACCGCACGTCGTCGGGAATTTGCCATTGACTGTGAACAGTCTCTGGCACCTTCTCGGAGCTTTCGCTCAAGACGTTTTTAAGGTGGTTGGTGAAGGAGCGTATCGCGCCAGTCGTTTCTTCAGGAGTCACGATGTTGGTCGGAATCGCGGAAAGATCTGTGGATGAGGTGTCCGCGAGCTTGGTGCCTAGGAGGCGCCAATTCGTTTTCACCTTCATCGGAACGTTAGGACCTGTGTTTGATGGGCCGTTTTGGGGAACTAGATCTAGGATCACAGGTCTGTGGTCAGAGTCTAACTCTTGTAGCACCTGCAAGGAACGCACGCGAAGGCTTACGTTCCTTACTAGCGCTATGTCGAGTATGTCGGGTCGGTGATCGACAGTAGAACTATAGTGAGTTGGTTCAGAAGGAACCAGGATACTCATATCTACTATGTCAAGACAACGCTCCAGAGCGGTACCTCTCCCGTTGGTCGAGTTGCAGCCCCAGAGAGTGTTCTTGGCATTGAGGTCGCCCGCCAGAATGACGGAATCCCCCATTTCAAATAATGTAGTTAGCTCATTGGAGTGAAGCTCCTTTGAGGGCGAGAGATAGGCCGATATGATGGTGATCGGCGGGTGTCCTGTCATAGCTAGCCTGCAGACTGAAGCCTCAATGTTCCTCAAAGTAGCAGGTGGGTCTAAGGGTATGCAATGCAGGGACCTTTTGAAATATATGAGAGTGCCTCCTAAAGGGCCACTGGTGCGATCGTTACGTACCAGATTGAAGTTAGGGATGTTGGGATTGCGGTGAGCTGGTTTCAGAAACGTTTCCTGAATGAGGAAAACGTCTAATTTATTTTCGCGGACAAAATCAGAAAGTTCGGCTCGTTGGCCGCTAATGCCGTTAATGTTGAAAAACCCCACTCTAAGGGAGCGAGGTTTGGTCCGCTTGGAGGGATTTAATGGTGACGTCGCCATTTAAGATGACGGAAAAAGTGCACCTACGGTGATCTGGTACATCCTCGTCTGGATGTGGACAATTTCCGAGACGAGATTGCTATCGGGACGCCCTAGGGCGGAGATTTGGGCCACGCGGTCGGCCATTTGGGCTTGGAGATTCATTAACTCCGGCGAGTTCAGAAGGAACTCGACTTTTGCGCCTTGCGCAGAAGATGATGTAGGGTGCGAGGTCGCCGCCACCTGTGGAGAGGTTTTCGCCTTGGCTGCCTTGGAAGGAGCCATGGAAGCCGAAGGAATGGGCGCAGGAGTAGGTTGAGTGGTGGGTGAGGCCGGGGTGGCGGGATTGACTCCGCCGCGGGCCTGGAGGCGTGGGTCGGCGCGTGCCGTAGTTGGGAACCACGGGTTACGCACTGGCGCAGGTGCCAGTCTGAAATTGGCCTGAGGGGCTGGTGCCTTTGGAGCTTTAGGAGCTCTGAAGGTCTTTTTGGGTGCTCTGGGGCATCCGCGGTAATTTGCGGGGTGACCCGATTGCCGGCAGTTGGTGCACGAAGGCGGCTCCGTGCACAGGGACCTATCCTTTGGGCGTGGGCACGCCGAAGTGCCGTGCTCGCCGAGGCACTTAACGCACCTGGCGGGGAGGCGGCAGCCACGAGAGCTGTGGCCGTATTTTTGGCAGTTATGACACTGCCCTATTTGGCCTTTCTTGTGTGGGGTTTCGACGGTGAAGCCGCCTAACCCGGAAATGTCGCGGATCTCGTAAAGATGTTTCACGTCCGCGGGGGTTTCGAGAATGGCTAGAACCATCTCGTACTCTAAGCCCGGTTGGGAAACACGGGACTGGCGGTGCATTCGGTGCACCTCAATGGCTGAAATGCCTTTGGCCTGGAGGCCTTCCTTTACCTCTTGGGCAGACATTTGGACGGGGATACCTCGGATGACGTAGCGAAAGCGACGCTCATCCGGGAGGGAGAAGGTATAGTAATAGTAGTTCCTCGAATCGAGGAACTTGGTTAGAGCCCTATGGTCGGAGATCGAGCCGGGCTGAAGTGATAGGAGCTGCTGGCTCCCGTTCCACGAGTTCGTGGGAATGGAAATATGCTGGTTTTCCAGCTCTTTAAATAGGACCTCTATGGTCTTGCCGGGGGGAAGCTGCATGTTAACCCGTGGCGGTTTTTTAGGCCCTTTGGGTTGCGGCTGGGATTGGGAGTCGGAAGGTGGCGACGAACCCGCGGGATTCGCGGGACCTGAACTAGTGTCGATGGGCGCAGAAGGCGCGGGGGCAGGGACGAGATCATCCGAAGGCTGGGATGCGGCCTTCTTCTTTTTCCTCCCACGCTTCACCGTCGTGAAGCCTTCGTCGTCGTGTTCCGACGACGAGGCTTCCGCCTGTGATTCGCAGGAGGAAGAAGAGACGGTGCGTTTGAGGGAGCCCGAGATGGTGGTCTCCATCTCATTTTCGGAATCGGACACGCCAGAACCGACAGCGGTCTCGGTCGCTTGGCTAGCGACCGAGGCCCCTGCCGACTCCAGCGGGTTCCACGACTCGGAGAGTTGCTCCCGCACATTGTGGAGCAAACCGGACATGTAGTCTCTAAAGTCCTTGTCTAGGACTACAAGACTGCGCAGCGCCGACTTCATTTGCGAAAGCGTGAGGCCGGGTGCGACTATGGGGTCATGTTGGGGTACAATGGACGCGGAACCGGCCATATTAGAGGCTGGAACCACGTCCATGGTTGGTTAATTAATTTGGGGGCCGCGTGTGTGTTCACTACCCCGGGTGTGTTCCGCCTGGGAAAGAACACACAAGAAACCAGGCGGCTCTCACACTAAATATCGGTCGCGGGTCGCGGAACGCGGAATAACGCGGTGACTAAGTCCCCGGGTGGGTGTGCCCGGGGATGAGTTGAGTGCGTGGCCCTCCTCGCCGGGTATAGGCGAGGGGGGATGTACTTAAAATAGGTGTGCCCTAAGCTTGTATACCCTTTGCCAATCCTAATGTGCAAAGGGTCCCTATCAGTCCGTGTACCGTAAGCGATATTGGTCCGAGGACCGCACGCTCAGCCGATACACGGGATGGATTTAAGGGAAGGGTAAGGTAGGGAAGGCGATATGCGGCGGAAACTGTGGTGTGTCTCCACAGCTTCCAAATCCGCACCCGTCCGGCTTTGCTTTAGCCCTGAAGGGGCGCAGCGCGTGGCCGGGTCACCGCTAGCTCGGCTTGTTTACACCGGTAGGTTAACCACCGAGCTAGCCCTGAAGGGGCAAAATTAAAACTTTAGACGTTGTAATTGAGCGAAACCCTGTCCTGAGAAGGACGCGGTTCGGCCCGAACGGCTTCCAGGTAACAATAGGACAATAGCCCTATTGTTCCCTTTCGACCTTGACGTGCAGCGCGGTCGCTGCGATCCGACTGAGCAGGTACTCGGGGGAACAATGTGTGTCACAGCTGGCGCTATGACAAACAATAGGTCCGTCCGAGTCGGCTGCTCAAGACGGAATGTGCCTGATAGGGAATCATTCCCTTCTATAGAGAAACGTATCCATCTGTCCCTCTACAGTGGCGACGACCTTTCGCCGCTAAACATGAAATAATGTTTTTTATTTAAGATCGTTAAGATAATAGTTATTTTTTAAATAAAAGTATTATAAACTCGTGTCTTTAATTTTCACAGGGTTACAAGTCGTAGATGTTTTTGAATTTTTCGCCATATTCTATGACACCGAACATGAGTCGCTGGCCAGACTAACGCTGTTTTGTATGGGATCCGGAGCGTTCTGAATGCCGTTTCTTAATTCAGCAACGGAAAAAACCAAGTGACAAGAACCCACGCTACGAACGCCCCCCCCCGGTAAGGCGATATCTACGCCCGTGTACATAGAACTTTAGAAATTTTAAGGCTATTATTCACGTATAAAAATTTTAACGAATTTTTCGGAAATATACAACAAAATTGGCGGATTTGTAAAAATCTTGTTGGCGACACTGCTTAGAAGTGTCAAGCTCTGGTGTCAAGTTTATTTGTCTCTGGTCAAGTGTATGATGGAATTTGGAAAACTGGATATAAATTGTTATTTTCTGTTTTAAATATCATCACTTAAATTTATACAAATATGGGAAGTCCTGAAAGAGAGCTGTGCCCACCGCCCTCTGAAGAAGATGAACTGACTCTTCCTAGAGCTAGCATAAACAAAATGATAAAGGAGTTAGTACCTTCTGTTCGAGTTGCTTTTGAGTCAAGAGAACTAATACTTAACTGTTGCACAGAATTTATACACTTGATTAGTTCTGAAGCAAATGAAGTGTGTAACCAAAGCAATAAGAAGACAATTAATGCTGAACACGTTCTCACAGGTGACATTCTACGACGCACTTCAGCCAAGCACATAACTTGCTTTTAGCTTTCTTAGTCGACAATAGGTTTAGTTATTCTCATTAGCCATTGAATTGTATTTAAATAATTAGTTAGTGCATTAACGATAATACAAAAGTCTCGTATTATTTTAGTCTACAAACAGATAGGGAAAATATGATAGAAATATAGAAAAATGCAAAATGTTACGTAGCACTATTTCGCACCTTTAGAATGAAAACGACACAATTCAAAACAACCAAAAATTGAGTTATCGTCGTAAAATGACTTAAAACTGATCCCTTTTTTATAAAAATATAATAAAAAAGGCCCGGTATAATCAATGGGTCCTTTTCCCACTTGAATATGGCTGGGTTTGAACTATTGTTGTATTGAGAACTTCGTTTTAAGTCATTTTATGCAGATAACTTAATTTTCGTTTTTTTTTTTAATTGTGTCGTTTTCGTTCTAAAGGTGCGATTTGGTCTTAGTTGATATATGCACTTTTATAAATTTATAAAAATTCACAATAGGATTTATTTAACAATAATTTTTATCAGGAAGACTAAACAATAAATAAGCTGGTAGTAAGGTATATTGTAAAAAAATATTTGAGATAATTCTAAAATTGGTGTATGAGTTTTAAACATACCATAATAGCCATAGTTACCTCACCTTTTTAGAAACTAAGCCAATATAATATGTAAATTTTTTATATAAAAATTTAAATCTTGATTTATAGTTCGCTTTTGTTTATGTGCTGACTATGACCAAATATGCATTGAGCCCTATATCATAAGATGCACAATAGCCAATAAGCCATAACTTTTGATATGTTTAAATTATAAAACTATCATTTTTTTTTATTTCATTGTTTTCAACAAGAACATGCTACTATCTCAGTAACTAGTAAAATATTTCCATATCCATCCATACCAGTCCTCTATTATATATACTGCCCGCTGCTGAGCATGGGCCTCCTCTACTACTGAGAGGGATTTTGCCTTAGTCCATGGCGGGGTGACTTCACATACCCTCGAAATTCTTATGGAGAATTCTCGGGTATGTAGGTTTTCTCACCATGTTTTCCTTCACCGTTTAAGCAAACGATAATTGATAAACAATACACATGTAACTTCGAAAAGTCAGAGGTGTGCCTTGGGTTTTGAACCTGCAGACCGTTCCAATCCCAACTAGGCTATTGTCGACTTAAAATATTTATTATTTGTAAATTTGATATAAGCAGAAAAATATTGAATCTATTTTATGTTTACAGCTTTAGAAAGACTAGGTTTTAGTGATTATACAATAGAAGCAGAGGCTGTGTTAAAGGATTGCAAGGCTGTAGCTGCCAAGAGAAGGAGACAGAGCACCAGGCTTGAAAATCTAGGAATACCTGAGGAAGAACTATTGAGGCAACAGCAAGAGTTATTTGCTAAGGTATGTAAAGTTATTAATTGCTATTGAAGGGTTTTTTAACGCACACCTTTTATCTCCAAAAGGGTGGCAACTTGTGTACCCACTTTTTGCCGTGCATATTCCATCCCATGATGTGATAAGCGCAAGCCTATCGCCATATAGGGCAAAAAATCCAGGCTCCGGGCTGATACTGAGTAGAAAAACTCAATATATTGATTTTTTTAAGTTGGCTGAAATAATCTATGCCTAGTATATTACTATATTATTTTATCAAAATAATTACCCATCCAATATCCTATAAAACATTGTAGAGCTGGATTTGTATTTGATTGAAAATGATTATGGGAATATTAAAAAAAAACTTGAACATTAACGTTGTGCATTTTTTAATATTTTGGAATGGTTAGGGAATAATTTCGCACGAATTGCTTTATTTATCAGTATAAAAGTACTAGCATTTATGTGGTAAAAGGGGGGCAAAAATGGGTTGGGGTCAAGGGGTCAAAATGGGATGGGGGGTCAGGGGGGGTCAAATTGGGTTGGGGGGTAAAATTTGGTTTGGGGGGTTAGGGGGGTCAAGGGGTGTGGGGTGGCAGTTGTACAGAACAGCAGACCCGCCACACTAGAGGCCCTATCCTATCTTCTAAGATAAAGTTCCTGATAAAATGAAGTTTCTGATAGAATGAAGTGAGGATATTAAGATCCTCTTTTATTGAAGTCGGTTAAAAGGTACTGAAACTAAAAATGATAATAAATTATTTATCAGTATAAAAGAACTAGCATTTATGTGGTTAAATACAACATTTATTTATTGCGCTATCGTACACAAAAATGACAACCTCCTACGAATTTTCGATCAGGTCACGTGTCCTGACGCGAGTTTTAACATTTTATACCCATCTCAAGAAAAGCGCTCAACGCCGCTAAAGAAGTTTTCACTTCAAAAAATGGGTGACCACAATATCCTATCCTAATAGTAATAATAATATAATACGCAAATTATTGTATGATTCAGAGCATTTTAGACTATAATCTAAGTTCTAACAAACATCCAAACACCTTCAGAGAGGTGGAAGGATTGATTTTCACAATTGTAAGAAATTCCGTCTAAAGTAAGTGAAGAGGTCCTAAAAAAGTAGCATTTTGGCAAAAAATGAAATGAGGGGCCTAAAAATAAAAAGTCCCAAGATTTGCACAATACAAAAATTCTGTTTTTCCAGGAAACCATTATATTTTGCTATCAATTGTCTAAACTTCTTCCCCCAAACATTCTGTCCCCCAGTATTACTCCTCACTGTGTTACAATTCGCAAATCTGGGGAGAAGCCAGCCAGCGCTCCCATCAGTCAACAGTGTTCACAAGCCATTAAAATATTGGCAACACAATAGCCAGTATAATGTGGTCATATAGTAATGTCTATTCAAACTCACAAAGGGCTATGTTTACCGAGTGTCCAGGAAATGAAGGATATCTCTGTAACTATGGATAAGTCACATCATATCCTACTTTATGACAAAATTTTACTTCAGTAAAAGTCCCACCATTTCAGAGATATTATTATTACATTTTTTTTGGAAAAAAATTACTTTGTTCAGTTAAATTCATGCCATTTCTAGAAATGATGACTTTTTAAGCCCTCTTTTAACGAGTAAAAGAAAACGAGGATGGAAACCCGTGTTGGGTTATCATATGACAGGCATTTGACAAGCATTTTAAGGATTAAACAGGCACGCAACCGGCACTGGTCTGAGACAGGCATTTTTGAAAAATGATGTCCTCTGAAAATCTATCTATCTTCATCTAAATAAAATAAGAGATTAATAAATATTTATACTCATTATTATTTATTGTCCTCTACTTACAGCATTTTAATGTTTAGACAGGCAATTTTTTGGAAAATCAGGCATTTTAAGCACCTTGGACAGGCATTCCTGCATTCATACCTAAATGGTAGCCCTAAACGAGTGTATATTCACGTGAGCCCTGAATTTCACGAAAAAGATGTTGACGGCGCTGTATTTTAAAAAAATTGGAGAAAATTATATTTTTTGCGTATTTTTTCTTAATGTTTGTTAGTGTTTTACATAAAAATGGTAATTTTAGATTCAATACGATTTCGAACTTAAAGCTTGCATACGATCAACCGCTCGAGCACAAGCCTAGATAGTTTTAATTTTCAAATTTATGTATATATGTTTTTTTCTTTCTATAATAGGCACGAGAGGAGCAAGCAAAACAAGAACAGCAACAATGGCTGCTTCTCCAACAACAAGGATTAATTGGAGCTGAAGGCGCACAAGCACCTTATATCCCTCCACCAGTCGCTCCAAAGACCGACGATGACGAAGATGATGATTATTCTTAGAAAATCATGTATGTAACTATATTAAAGAATAAAGAACCATAGCTTAACGAAACTTTTAGTCTGCAATTGGCGATAAAGCCGCTTTTCGGAAACCCGATACATCGACGCATTATCTTTGACATAGCTTCAAATAAATCGCGCTTCAGCATCTAAACAGCCGTCAAAACGTGCGATCTATTCACCAATCCGTGGGGTAGCAGTAAGTTAATATAATCGGATGCGGCATAATTATTAGTTAGTTCGGTTAGTTTTCTTAATCTGTGTTTTCTCTGTAGGTATACTTAATTGTCATTTGTCAAACAATTTGCACTAATAACATCCTATGGCCTATTTTAAGACAAATACTCTGTTAAATATATACGTAAAATATCTAGTACGCGAAATATTGTGCGAAGCAAGCTCTAGCGATGATAGCATTTCTGATAGTGGGTCTATCCAAATAGTTTGTGGAGCAAAAAAATCGCTGAAATTCTATGATAGAAATACTAGGAGGATGTAAATACTAGGTACCTACGTAGTAATATAAATTTGACTAATAAATCGATATTTCATCAAGATTTGGTAGTTTTAAAGTATATTAAATTAGTGCCTAAAATATTGCCGGTGCAAGTTTTTGGGGTAATATAGCATTATTTCACTGGTCACTCGTTTACCTTTAAGTTTTAACTTTACAATTACGACAATGCTGCAAGTTGCAACAGACGACTTGTCAATTTCCGTAGTCATTGTTTTTTTTTTTTTTTTTTTATAATGACATTTGTGTTCACATTTTGCCAATGTCAAGTTTGGTTTGTATATTTTATTATCTGTAGTATGTTGAAGTAAAGCAGTGGCTACCTTACCAAGACTTTATCGAGGAGTTTTGGCGGCAACAGAAAAAACACTTGATAAGCACAATTATTTCAATTCACTTCATTTGAGCTCTTTAATAGAACTATATTGGATAATATACCACCATAATTATGCAATATAACACTAAATATCACCGAAATAATGAATTAAAACAAGAGCACCTCATGACACTTCCAAGTTCCCGCCAAAAAACCGTAGTCATTGTTATTGTCAATGCTAAAGTTAACTTTAACGCAGGCTTCCCAACTTAGGGCTTTTAGCCCTAAATTTAGGGCTGAAATATGTGCATTGAGCTTTTTTCAGGGCCCAAAAAAATTTAGGGCTATTTTTAGGGCCATAAAAATGTTTTCTTGTATTACTGTTTGACTGACCAAAAAAAATAAAAAAAGGCAAAACATTCAAGTTCTTACACAAAGTATAATGCCAAATGCACACTGCTGCCGAACCTGCACGAGTCATCTCAAATCCGAGAATGTTAATCTGGCATAAATCATAACACTATGGGCAGTGGGCACGCCATCAAAGATACGCCATCCTACGGCGGCAAACACAACACGATTTGTTTACAATCATTGACAATGTAAATCTTTAATACACGTTTTAAAATTAAACTAAGTTGTGTTTTATTTACCTTAATAAAACAGGGAACTTATTTAAATAATATTCTTCGATAGTTATACACATTGGGTATACACTACACCGTACAAATTATCATTAACAGTACAGGGCTTTTTTTGGGGTTTTTTATTTTTGTATTTAGGGTTATTTGGGGATATTTTATCTTGACTTTAGGGCTATTTTTTTTTAGGAGTTGGTAACCCTGCTTTAACGGTAACACTAACGTCAGATTTTGTGCAACCCACCCTTATGCTGAGTTTAGACTAGCAAGTTCTCTCAGCAATATGTTGCGCAATAACTTTCAGAAGCGTTTACACTAGCAGCAATATTTCTTTAGCAACACGCTTTTTCAAGTCATTCACCAAGTTAACTTGCGCAAGTGCTTGCAAAGCTGTTTACATTAATTGAGGAATATTTATTGCTTACCATGTTCTTTTTTCATAAAAAATCCAACTAAAAAATAGAAAATAAATTTGAATTAAGAATAGTGTAAATAAGAAAAAAATCTATTTTATTGTAAAAAAAGCGTGGGGTGCTTTTTAAGATATTATCAAAATGATATATAATACTTCTACTCATATTATCTGTCAATAAAATATTTATAACTATTGTCACCATGCACCCCACGCTTTTCTTACAATATAATACATTTTTTTCTTATTTACACTATTGTTAATTCAAATATATTTTCTATTTTTTTGGTTGGAATTTCTATAAAGCGTGTTTTTTAGTTTTTTTAAACTATTGTTTATTTTTATTTTTTTTAGTTCTGTTCACTATTGTCCATTTAACAAACACGCCAACAGATGGCGCTAGTATAGCATAAAATTTTCACATTTTCTTTCATAACTCAATAAAAAAACGAAATATATATTTTTTGAAAATACAATTAAATTCTGTATATTATTCTCAACATATTAGCATATGATAAAATGTCGCGCGTCGTATGTTGCGCGTGTGGCGGAGTGTTGCGCGCTTCGGCCTCTGCATCGCGGGATCGTTTAGTAAACGTCGATAAGTGGGTCAAAATCGCGCCCAAAGGAGTCTGAGTCGGAGAGTTACAAACAAACATACAAGTGAAGCTAATTTAGCCAATATAAAGCGTGTAAAAATGAATGACAAGGCACGCAATCCATTTGCCTAATTTTTATGAATCTAATATAATATAATGGTGTTTCGATGATGATTGTAAACAAAATAATCGCCTCAAAATTACCAACATGAAACAGAATTTTGAATTAAAAAGTACTGCGTGGCATTTTACTGCGCTCGTCATCCTGAGTCATAAAATTTTAAGTCTTATAACTCTCGTTAATTACGCTGGCTACAATGTCCTTAAAACAGGAACACAATAGTGCAAGTATACTACTGCTTGGCGGCAAAAATAGACATTAATCAAAGCATATCGGTAATACTACAAAATTATAACTTGGCAGCATGGTGTTTGATCTTAGCAAAATAAATAATACTACCAACTTATAGCTTGGCAGTATAGTCTTTGAGACCTTAGCTGCTTCACAATGGAACAAATAAAAAAAACGTTATCTACTAGCTCAGCAAGTAGAAACTTTTATCTGCACGCAGAATAAACTGCAAGTTCTCGCGCAAGTTGCACAAATAGTGTTTACACATGCGACTTGCCAGAAGTCCTGCAAGCTTCAAAATGTTGCAGAAGTCAGCTACGGTAAAAATGGCTTGCGCAACATAACTTCTGCAAGTTTTCTTGCTAATGTAAACCCCGCTTTGTACTCTTATTAGTAATAAGAACTCTTTGGTAATAAGCTATTACCAAAGAGTTCAAGATTATATGACCGCTCTGGTCATTGGGAAAATTGTCATACAAAAATTTTGAGCCCGTTCGTCAGTAACTTAATCTACCGTGAAATAACAAAATACCTATCTATCATCAAAATATTGTTTTCTTTACAAAATTTAAGCATACCGAGACGTCTTGTTACACGGACATGTCAGATAAGACAGAGACTTATTACAGATAGCAAAGCATAATATGTGCCTACATTTATTTTTCTATTGTACATACAAAATATTTATGAATTATACACATAAATGTACATACACACACACACATATGTCGGCCACTTCCCTGCAACACGGTTGAGGAGGCCGATGGCTGACAAGTGACACATGCGTCATACTCACAGACATATAATATAGAGTAGCAGACTAAACACATTTTATTCGCACACATTGACATTCATAAAAACATATTATATCCTGCTCATGATTCAAATTATAACATAACTTTGTCTCTTTTCGCCCTTATTGTTGCAACACTAACCACTACATTGACAGATTAGCATGCGTGACTGGCCGCCATTGCATATTGCATCGAGTAAGCTACAATCTACATTTAATGGTCTCATTGTTTGTGATTTTCCTCATTTTAAGTTAATCTATTGTGTATTGTAACAAAAATGGTTAAATGTAGTGTGTATAGGTGTGACAGTGCGACATATAAAAAACTTTCCAGGAATAACTTTCCATCGGTAAGTAAAATAATATGTTTTGTTGACTTGCCTACTAATGTTATAATTTCGTTAAATTTCTGAAACAATGAGTACTTTTAGGCCTTTGAAATGGCATTTATAAGTTATTCCGTGTATCCTTTACTAAAGTGCTCTACAAATTATAGCTTCTTCATGAACAAACTGGCTTTAATTCAATAATTTCGTAAATAACCTATGTCATTTGACAGATCAAATACTTCTTCAATAAATAGGGGCCGGATTAAGGGAAAAGGATCAAGGATGTAATAGTGTTTTACAATTATTGTTTTTATCTCATTGCGTCGTACTAAGTATATAATATAGTTCTGGTTTTATAATCATGTGTGTATTATTATTTCAGGTTCCCTAAGGATAAAAAACTATGTGATGCCTGGCTAATAAATTCAAACCTTACATCTTGGACACCCAATCGTAGTAGTGTTATTTGTTCGCGACATTTTGAAGAACATTTATTTAAAAGAAATAATTTACGAACATATCTGGTGCAAGGTGCAATTCCGACAATATTTGAAGAGTACTCCGAGTCAAATGAAGTAAGTTACTATTTCTTATATTCATTTTACATACAAATTTGTATTATATTTTAAAATATTTCATTTCATTAACATGAGATTTGTATTTCAGTGCAAAGACAATATGTCTGGAACTTCATCCAAGGTTAATATTCCAAGAAAGAAAATAGCAACTGGGGAGAATGTGATCATGCTTCAGGACCTTCAATATGTAAATCAGGAACCATCTACTGCATGGCAAAATCCGCCAGTGGTCCAAAAGCATGTATTAGTTCCACAAATATCAATAGATCTACAGGTATATTTTTTCACCCACAATTAAACCTTAAAGCTATGTATATCAAATTATGCATATTGCTCTCAGATGTAACTTAGTTCTTGCATTATAAAGGATCCTAAAGCCGCTGATTGCACTAATTTTAGGTATCCTACTAATATTATAAACGCAAAAGTTTGTAAGTATGGATGTCTGAATGTATGTATGTTTGTTACTCTTTCACGCAAAAACTACTGAACGGATTTCGATGAAATTTGGCACACGGGTAGATTATGTCCTGGATTAACATATATGCTACTTTTTATAAATAAAGCGGGACTTTTATCCCGAGAAAACTCATTCACGCGGGCGGAACCGCAGGCAAAAGCTAGTTATGAATATTGTAATAGCATAGTACTACTAAATACAGTACTTAACATTCTCTTATGTGTAGTGGGTGGTATTGTATTAAAGTCTAATTTGACGCCAGATGATTGGTGGATATTTGCAATGCTTTGATGAAATTATTGTTTCAGTGCAAGAAAAATATGCCTGGAACTTTACCGGAAAAGTCGGTTCATTCTCCCACAACCACCATAAAAAAATTACGATCAAAAATAGTTTTTAAAAATAAACAAATCAAAGCCTTACGAGAAAAACAAAGAAGAGTGAACAAAAAAGTTGCAAAATTTTCAGAAGTAATAAATCTTTTAAAAACGAAACTTAATAGTGAAGATGTGCATGTCCTTAATAATATACCTGGCAATAATAACAAAGATTTTTTGATTAGATATTTTAAAAAAGTTTCAGGTTCTACTGTTGAAAAAATTTATTCTCCAGAATTACGATCATTTGCTCTACAGTTAAATTTTTTTTCGTCTAGAGCATATAATTTTGTAAGACAAAGCTTTAACACGGTTCTGCCACACCCAGTTACCATCAGTCGGTGGTACAAGAAAGTGGATGCTAAGCCTGGATTCACAAGTGAATCTTTTAATATTCTGAGTGCACTTTCTAAGAAATATAAGCATAAAATTTTTGTTAACCTAGTTTTGGATGAAATGGCAATACGGAAAGAACTGGTTTGGGATGGATCAAAGTTTCAAGGACGAGTGGATACAGGCACAGAGGTTAATGACGATAGCTTACCGTTGGCAACTCAGGCATTGGTGTTGATGGTGACTGCCATTAATTGTAACTGGAAGTTACCAATAGCTTTTTTCTTTATAAATTCCATGAATGCAGAACAGCGTGCTAATGTGGTCCGAATTGCACTAGAAATGTTATACGATATAAAAATATTCGTAAAAGGTATTACATTTGATGGTGCAGCGTCTAATATTAGTATGGCCACGCATTTAGGATGCAATTTTTCTTTAAATAATTTGCAACCATTTTTTACTTTCCGGAATGAAAGAATCCATATTTTTTGGGATCCATGTCATATGGTGAAATTAATAAGAAACACTTTGGGTGATTTTCAAGTTATAATTGATGAAGATGGCAATGGAGTTCGTTTTAAATATTTACAACTCCTTCTGGAGCTTCAAGAAAGCAAAGGCTTGCATCTAGCTAACAAGCTACGTCAGGCTCACATATATTTTGCTAATCAAAAAATGAAGGTCCGGCTTGCCACACAGCTATTTAGCAAATCTGTTGCGGATGCATTATGTTACTGCAAAGACGAATTACTATTAAGTGAATTTCAACAGTGTACAGCCACTGCAATATTTGTTAATATAATGAATGATGTCTTTGACATATTGAACAGTCGTTCTATGTTATCACCAGGTTTGAAAAAAGCTTTGTGTCCTGCTAACATTGCTCAAACCATAACATTTGTTAAAATGTGTAAGGAATATATAAGTAATTTGAAATTTTCAAACAATAATCTTGTGATTCTGTCGGGTCGAAAAACTGGGTTCCTTGGCTTCATCATAAGCTTAGAGAGTGCTATGAATATGTTTCATGATTTAGTTATAGTAGAAAAGCTTCGATTTTTTTCATCCTATAAAGTTAGTCAAGACCACCTTGAAATGTTTTTTGGTCAGATGAGAAGGAGAGGGGGATACAATGACAATCCAAATACGGTTCATTTTCAAAGTTATTACAAAAAAAATCTTGTACGCATACAAATTAATTTAAATAAAGAAGGTGATTTGACGGATGACATTCAAATAATGAAAGTATCGAGTTCGAAGAACCCTGAATTTTGTTTAAATAGTAGTACACCTAGCTTCGAGAAAAATGATTATTCTGATCATCTTGACGAAGATGACATACAATGTTTTATGAATGATATTGAAGGCATGCCATTAGACGAATACACTAATCAAGTAACAATTTATATAGCTGGGTTTGTAGCTCGTAAAGTGTTAAAAAACATTAAATGTTCCATTTGTCAAACACTAGTGATAGGCGAAAAGAGAAATTTATTTTGTTCATTAATCCAAAAGAAAGATAGAGGTGGCTTAACTTATCCTTCAACTGGAGTAATATCTGTAGTGCAGGAATGCGAAAAGATTTTTAAAGTCGTCAAGAATATTTCTTTGTTTGAAATTTCCACTCGCATATGGAATCGTAAAGATTATTTTAAAATGTTTCATTCTGGCGATAATCACCATGATATAAATCATGTTTATTTACTAGTTAAAGTAATTGTAAAATTTTATGCAGACATAAGACTAAGGGTGGGTTGCAGAAAATAACTTTAACAATAACAAAGGTCTAACCAGCTGTCAAATCTTCGGTTAAGCAATTTTCGGGTTGCATAAAATTTACAATTGTCAAAATGACGTCGCGAATAACAGTAACATTAACCGCTCAGTTTCGGACGGTTAATGTAAAAGTTATGGTTAGTTTTCGTAATCTGTGTGTATACTCTGTATAGTTAATTGTCATTTGTCAAACGATTTACAATAATAACGTCCTATGCCCTATTTTAATACAAATACTCTGTTAAATACCTGCGTAAAATGTTTAGTACGCGAAATATTGTGGGAAGCAAGCTCTAGCAATGATAGTGATTCTGATAGTGGGTCTATCCAAATAGTTTGGTGGAGCAAAAAATTCCGCTGAAATTCTATGATAGAAACATAGAGGATGTACATACTAGATACCTACGTAATAATAGAAATTTGAATAATGAATCGATATTTCATCAAGATTTGATAGTTATATTAAATCATTGCCAATGCCAAAATATTACCCGTGCAAGTTTTTGGGGTAATATAGCATCATTTCACTGGTCACTCGTTTACCTTTAACTTTAACAATTACAGCAATGGTGCAACAGAGGAAATGTAAATTTCAGTAGTCATTGTTAATGTCACTGCTAAAGTTAACTTTAACGGTAACACTAACGTCAGATTTTGTGCAACCCACCCTTAAACACGAAGCTCGTACTATTACAACAAATGTATCGAAAAGAAATTATTTGAAGAAGTTAACACATTTTTCTAATAAATAAATGATTTAAGTACTTTATAGTTGTATCATTTTACTTTTCTTCCCTTACAACCAGTTTTAAGGGGTAGCTCTAAGTCCGGCCCATGCTGGCGTATCTGTATGTGTCATCTCTTTATCTGTGTGCATTTTGCCATGCAAATTAAGAGGTATGTTTAGTCTGCTACTCTATATTATATGTCTGTGGTCAGTGGGTAGACACTTAGAACATTTTGATGGTTAACATTTAGGTTCGGAAATTTCGCAATTTTTTTTATACCTTAACACCCCAGCATAGAGCATATTTTTGATTGAAAAGAAAACCTGTTGAAACTAGCACCAACATAATAGACCAAAAAAAAACGGATATCCATAGAAAGAGGAAAGCAGAGACAATTAAATCAGAGAGGAAAGTGTGTTGGCTATCATGATAGCTTGACAATTGAGCGCCATTTCTGAATTCTGACAGCAAGATCTGTTATTGTTCAACTTCGCTTGCCAATTCCAAGCAAATACAATTTTGTTTAACAATCATTTGAGTTTTCTGCCGAATACGTCGAGTTGAGCCTGCTCCTCCGTTTCGTGTATATTCTTCCTCAAGTGACTTGTGTGTTTACGAGACAGTGACTCTTTTTTTCAAGATAGTGACTTTTATTATTATGAGATATTGACTCGAATTGTGTTTACGTTCTTGTATAATTTTGTGTGCTACAATGGATAAAAAATCTCGTGTATATAAAAAATGTGAGGTTTGTGGCATACGAAGATACTCCAACTCTAACCTATTTATGACTCAATTTCCACTTGACCCACACCGGTAAGAGAAAAGTTATATGATTTAAAACAATATGTAAAAGTGATATGTATTCAATTCAAATTTATAAACTGAAGTAGTTTCTGACAAGAGTAAACAAAAGGCATTCAATTTTCATGAGCAAAGTTATATGAAAATCTTTTGGTATACATTTTTCAGTAGAATTTATGGCACTAGGTGGTCCAAGTGTTAGCTTAAGATCTGATTTTTAATCAAAATTTATGTTTACTAATGAGTGTAGACATTTCTTCAAGTCTTTTTTGTTTTTAGATGTCGACTGTGGGTTCAATCCATTGGTATGGAGGATTTAGCGTACCTGCCAATAGAAAAACTACACCAGTTGAAATATGTTTGTGGCTCACACTTTTCTTCCGATTGTTTTAATAAGAAAGGCAATCGTTTAAATAAATCTGCCATACCAACCCTGAATCTGATCAATCCACCACTTACAAATAATATAATGAAAAATTTCCCATTACAAATGAAGAAAAATTCAGCCCCAAAACGAGGTAAAATATACTTTTGTACACTAAATTTTGCTTGAATTAAGATGTCAGTAATTTTATTAAGTTTAATGAGTGTAGAACAGGGTTAATGCAGCGACTTTCACAATAAGCCCTATTCTTTAGTTAGTTTATTTGCAATAATAAGTTTTCTTTGTTGCCTAAGATCTCACATTCATTTAATTACTTTTTTGTGCTTTAAAATCATTTGTAATTTGTTTTAGTTAGTAGTGTAAGTGAGAACTACAATAAGAAATTCAGTGATATTGCTTTTTTTTTCTTTTAATAATTGCAAAAAAAATCTTATAGCATGATTGAAATCTGACTTGTAGGATGCACATTCTCTAGCATAACACAAATTAATTTAAATGTATGTAATTATGTGGTGTAATAGATAGAGACATTTTAATTATTTTGTTTTTACTTAGTTTTACATTATTTTATGATAAATATTGTTCTGTTTATTTCCCTAATATTAATGAAATAAAATAAATTTGTCATGTTGTAACTAAGTATTTGTGATTGGAGTTGTAATAATCTTAAATCGTATAAGTATGATATTCTAAACTGTTTAATATTACTATAATTATAATTATTGCAGTTTACTAAGTAGTCCTAACAAATAAATCAATAATTTTAGTACTGATATTTAAAGTAATTTCATTTCTTTTAACAAATTTCAGGGGCTTCTAAGGAGCAATGTGATTCAAAAATTAATAAAAAAAACAAGACATCTGTGAGTGACATCAAATTACAAGGTATATAATATTTATTAACCTATTGAATGGTTTTAGAACGAATTGACTGATTTGGTCAAACTATGATGGCAATTGTGGACGATAGCCTAGTTGGGAATGGAAGGGTCCGCCGAGCCAAAGTTCGCAGGTTCAAAACCCAAGGCACACACCTCTGATTTTTCGAAGTTATGTGTGTATTGTTTATCAATTATCGTTCCCTTTAACGGTGAAGGAAAACATCGTGAGGAAACCTACATACCTGAGAATTCTTCATAAGAATTTCAAGGGTATGTGAAGTCTGCCAATCCGCACTAGGCCAGCGTGGTGGACTAAGGCCTTACCCCTCTCAGTAGTAGAGGAGGCCCGTGCTCAGCAGTGGGCAGTATATAATACAGGGCTAATTGCAATGATTGCAATTTATATTATTATTTTAACTACCAATAGTTTTTTTTTTATTTTGTTATAGATGCCCTTATGGAGTGCACCAATACAACCAGGCCAAAATATTATATAGCTCCTGCCACGGGTTTATGTAATAAGGAAAATGTTCAAGGTATGTAAAACTATGTGATAAAGAATTTCAAGAAAAACGTTAAAAATACATTTGAAGTTATGTAAATCATAGAACTAGTATTCCACTCGGCTATGCATTGGTGCCGGTGGACACCTGTGTCCATTTAGATAAGGAAATTAGCTTATAACTGTATATAAGCAGGCGTTGACGGGTTAAAATTTACGCTTTGTTGTTGATAAGTATGTCAATAAGAAAGTTCTGCAACAGAGTTACTGCAGTTACTTTCACAATAAGGATTATATTTAATTAGTAAAATAAAGATTAATTTTGTGTACACATTATTCCTAATTAACTCTTGATAATTAAGTATCAATAGTCAGTTGGAGATATTTGCACAAATAATCTTAATATTAATGAATATTTTAAAGATAGAACTTTACTGTGGGTCAAGCGCTAGAGATAGACAGATTATACCATTGCAGATTTTTCTATTGGCTTTATGAGGAACTACAATTATGCAGTACGCTTTAAACTATTATGCATTTTCGCGATGTTTAATATATTTCATATTTCAGATCATGTTACTGCATTAACTGAAAAGTGTGAGTCAAGCAGTCAATTTACTCCAATTGCATCAAGCTCTAAGGCACCAGAACATTTAACATACGAAAGGAAAATTGGTAAGTTTAGTTCATTAAAAACTGTATCTGTCCCACATTTACACAAATAATATATGGGATCTTACGATATTAATTTTTATAACCTTGTCATTAAAATTATTCAAACTAGCTTTTTACCGCCGTAAATTTAGTTTCCACCACCCTTGGCTTCCTCTGCCCAATGCACGGGCCTGTCAACACAATGCGTGAAGCCACGGCGTGGTACTATAAGATTTCTAACTAAACTAAAAGAAATTATATCTTGATCTCGAGGAACGATTTAGATGAAATAAAAGCTAAATGTGCAAAGAATTCGTCTTTTCCAGTAATGAGACATTGAAACCAATGAGTGGCTTTTGCGTGATAAACCAATAAACAGTATAATGATTAAAATCGATTTTTGCCGTCTATTTGGTACTTATTCCCAGTACTGTGTGTGTACTGTGTGTTTTGGATAAAATACATAATATACAGACATCGCAAGTCTAAGATTTATAATATGTATAGAATTTCACATTTTACAATATTGTTTGCGGCTCTGCTCGCGTGAAACAGTTTTTCCGGGATAAAAAGCAGCCTATAGCTTTCAGTCTTTGATAAATTATAAACCTAGATAGAGTGACGCGCTGCAATGAAACTAAAATAAACAGGCCAACTTTTCTTAAGCTAGTATGCGTAACAGCTTTGTCATACGCTATCGCTGCATCATTCTGCCTATCCTTGTGTGCGCGCATAATGATACCAGTTATTACATGGTTTCTATTAAAATGGGGAGAAAATTATATGCATGAAAAACAACAAAACAGGTATTGCTCGTGTCTACGCCCGCGTGAAAAGCCTTACATGCTACAAAAGTCCTTAAAACTCTAGAGATTTATAACGCGACCCGTAGGACGCCAGTACCAACGATTTAAAAAAAATCTGTTCATAACATTCCATTATTTACCATGGGATTAAATTACCGAGATAAAGTAGTCCATGTGTTATTCCAGGACATGGTCATAATCTATATGTGTGCTATATTTTATACAAATCTGTTCAACTGTTTCTGAGTTTACTTCTAACAAACATCCAATCGTTTTCACAAACTTTCGCATTTATAATATTAGTAAGAAGAAATATAAGAAATAAGTTAGATTGGTAAGAAGTAAGATAAGATCAGATTTTATGTGTGTTTCAGATCATGCTGTTGCACCAAATGAAGAATTTGGCTCAAACAGTCAATTTATTCCTATTGCATCAAGCTCGAAGGCACCAGAACATTTAACATATAAAAGGAAAATTGGTAAGCTTGATTCATAAAAACCGTTAATCCGTCCCCTGTTTGTATATTTAATAATAATCAATATTAGTCTCTTAACTAAAAATATATAAAATATCATCCCTGAGTTAATGTCACAAATTATATTTGATTATAAGATGTGATTTATGTTTTAAGTTCTGTTAGATAACTTTCAATGGGATTCATATTAGTTTTTATTGAGTAAAGTCATTTTTCTTTTTTTAATTAAATGGTAATAGTGATTACTTGTTTACATGTGACGCATTAAATGATTACATTCTACATACAATGTATCGTCAAGATAAAATGTTATGACTAGTGGCCATAAATAATGGGCTACCAAGGATTTTTTTGCATAAAAAAGATTAGAAATCATCAATCATCTAGGTGATGAGTTGAATGCAAATTTTGCATTTGAATCAATAGATATATATCTTATTTTAATCTTATTAAATATTTCTGACAAAACTGACACTGACCAAAGTGGACTTCTAACTTCCTTTCCCTCTTAAACATGTTAATTCTAAAAATTTCAGATGATAATGCTCTTGGGGAGCCAGAAAAAACAGTCCTCATACAACAATATAAAAGATCGAAAATAAGTCTAAAAGGTATTTATTATATTTTCCTTAATTTGGTGAGAATCAATTTATTCCATACATAATAATTAATTAATCTTATTTTTATCTTATCTTATCTTACTAATATTGTATTTATGGTATGCGAAAACTTGTAAAGATTTTTGCATGTTTATTAGAAATAAACGCTGATCGAACCTGGATTAAATTTGTTACACAAATAGACCATAGTGTGGGGTTACATAATATACTTAAGCACTTTTTATTTTTGACAAAAAAACAATGGGTCTTTCATACCTGGAAAGCCGTTCACGTGGGTTGGGCCTCTAGCAACACCTAGTATATTATAATCAATCTTTGTTTTATATGAACTACTAGCAATGTTACTGGTTTTAAATGCCAATATAAAGGAAGTGTATCATAATATGTTTGGCTCTGGCAAACATAATATTATGTTTGACTTTATCGTCTGTCAATCTATCTGCATCTTTACCTAATGCTGTAATCAAGCCGTTTGCGGTTTTGAACTCCTCTTATATTAACAGTAAATGATACCATGTTGGGATTGTGTACTTGGCTTTAAGAGTATATAGATGCATAAGCTTTAAAAGCTCGAAATCAATGTAATTATTTTATATTTTTAGGTAAACCTCATCAAATGACTGTAAGGGAGAAACAATTATTGAAAAGGCTGGAAAATGCAAAAGTGACAATTAAGACATTGGCAGCTACTTCCATCAATTTGGACAAAGTTGACTCGGACAGTTTAAAAACTATATTGTCGAATACTATTAAAAACCAAAATAGAAAACCGCAAGGTAAACGTTGGGGATTAAAAAATAAAGTTCATGCTCTCGCAATATTTAAAAGATCCCCAAAAGCCTATAGGTATTTAAGAAACCATATCCCTCTGCCAAGCGAGAAAACATTGCAAAGAATGTTAAAAGGAATATCCTTAGAACCAGGCATTTATAAAAATATTTTAGCAAATATCAGCAGAAAAGTTTCGGAAATGCAAAACGTTCAAAATAAATATTGCGCTTTATTATTTGATGAAATCGCACTTAAGAAACGATTAATTTATAACGAAATTACAGATAAAGTGGAAGGTTATGTAGATCTTGGATGTGGAGAAGGTATGGGCAGGTGCAACAAGGTCGCAGATCATGCGCTTGTTTTTATGCTGCAAGGATTACGTGTGAAATTCAAACAGCCGATAGCCCATTTCTTTGTGGAGGGTACGATTGCGTCACAAAAATTGGCCAGTATTATAAAAAACATTATAAGAAATGTTAGTGATGCTGGACTCACTATCGTCAACACCGTGTGTGACCAAGGGCCGACAAATGTAGGAGCTTTAAATCTACTAAAGTCTTTAGATGGCCTGCATAAAGATTGTCACTATTTTATAGTCGATAGCACAAAATATTTTATTATTTACGATATACCGCATCTATTTAAATCAGTAAGAAATAATTTTTATAATGCTGGCTTAATTAAATATGATGGCAGATTAGGCCAATGGAGTCACCTCAAAGAAGCTGAAGAAAAGAATAGAAGTTTTTTAAATTTCAAGAAGTTGACTCCATTGGTCGTAAACCCTAACTATAAAGTGAAAATGAAAGTAAAATACGCCGCACATGCATTAAGCAATACAACCGTAGCAATTCTTAAAATGTTGGCATGGAAAGATGATAATGCAGAAGCCATACGTGAAACCGCATTTGTGGTAGAGAAATTAGACAGATTATTTGATTGCACGAATGGACCAGCCTCGTCCAAAGATATTAAAAAGGGTATCCGGGAGAATGTTTCCGCAAAAACTAGTCACGTCGAGTCCTGGAACAATTACTTAAAAATTATGGAATCAGTAAAATTTATCAATTTTAATAATAATGAAGAATTAAAAAATGTGCGTTGTATCAAAGGTTTCCAAATATCATTGAACTCTTTAAAGGATATTTGGAATCTTTTGCACAAAGAAGGGGGGTTCAAATATTTGAACTTAAGACAGTTAAACCAGGACTCACTTGAAAATTTATTTGGAAACATTCGGCAGCACAGTGTAACAAATAAAAATCCAACCTGCGCACATTTCACCGCGGCTTTAAAAACTTCTATTATAAGCGGTTTAACAGCTCCTCATAGCCGCGGTTCGAATTGTGAAGCAGACGAAAACCAACTATTCATTAATTATAAACAAATAGAGAAAGAAAATCAAAAAGAATATGAAATTCTGGAAGAAATTGAGTTACAAAAAATAAATGATATTTGTTACCCCGTGTTGTCTCTTCCTGAAGAACCTGATTTAGAATGCTGCGAAAAAGACTTACACTCTTTTGAGGACCAACCAGTCGTGTATGTTAGTGGGTATTTAGCTGCCAAAATACTAAATAAAAGCTCTTGTATAAACTGCAAAAAACATTTATCAATTGATGATCCAAAAGGTGACGACGAACTTTATAATTATATATCTTTCAGAGAGTGGTGGCAAGACAAAAAATCGCTAACTTATCCTACAAAAAAATTGTGTACAACTGTCCAAGACGCAAAACAATATTATGAAAAGTACCTTGCACAAGAAACACATAAAATAAATATTGGCCAAGAATGTTTTTTGCAGTTACGGATTAACTGTAGTTTTACTTGGTTTCAATGTCAACAACACTTTGAAGAAGTCACTGAAAATTTAATAAGAACTCTAAGCTATCTTTTTGTAAGAAAGAGCTGTAAAATAACGAACGACAAATATAAAATAAACGAAAGTAATTTGGCAGCTAAAAATAAAAAGATGCAACAACAGAGCAAGGAAGAATAATAACTAGTTGAAAATCTTACTTTTTCTTTAAGAGTATAATCCTAGAGATCGCAGACGCTACTATTTTCTAAGTTTTAAAATTGTCAGAACTGAATAATGCCTTCAGAAATGATGGTCAGTTTCTTAAGATAGTTTTTTTTGTAGCTACAGCGGTCGTGGTTGCTGCTCTTACTGTCTCACCTCAAAAATCCACCCTGTGTCACAAAGGTCTGGCATTCATAGATCTTAACATTTTACTATTCATTTCTCATAATCTTGAAACTCAGAAAACAAATAATGTCTGATTGCCCTAAGATCTTGTAATTAAGTGAGTTGAGAATACAAAGTTTACCGTTATAACCAAATAGCTTTGTTCTGCACAAATGTGGAAAGCTCTGATATTTTTGAACTTGCTTCACTCATGCTGTATGGCATCTATATTACATCTTATATTGCTGAATATAAATGGTTAAATAAAAAGAAAAATATTGTAAAAAGATGTAAATACTTTTTATTATTTTTCTTTAATGACATTTCTTTTTTTCTTGATTTTCTAAATTGCTTAATATTGTGTGGTTATTAAACTAATATAAAAAGGCACCTGGGAATTCTATGAGTTTGCCCTTGCGAACACTCGTCGCACCTGGGAATTATAGTAATCGTGGATGGGACATAAAAAAACCATTTATGTTACGTATCATACGGCCCAATTCCTATATAGTTGAGAAATTGCCATGCATTTTGAAAAAAAAAACATAAAAAGGGGTATAGAAAACTGGACTGTAATCTTCAAGTAAAAACACTTTGTACACAATTTATACATAAGAAATTCGTGTAATACTTTTGTGTATTTTGTAAATTATAAATATTATTAAATAAAGGGTATTATTTAAAATTGTGGAAGTTTTATTTAAACATTCTAAATCAAATCAGAATGTATCTATCTGTAAGGTTTTATCGACGTCGACAATTTTTATCGATATAAATTTACCGATATTATCGACTGAATAAGGCGCGTCTCTAGAAACTAATTTATAATAGGTTGGCAGTCTTGCGTCATTTTTTATGCGTAACGTTGGTAGGAAATGTTACTTAACGCGGTTTATGTATGTGTGCGTGAGCTCAAATCCAATGTACTATGTGCGGCCTCTTCTTACGTAGTATTACTTACTCTATGTCTGTGGTCATACTCGTGAACGGGTGCTGCTTGTGTAGACTGGTCTGCCCATTTCGCTTACTATGTCGTAAGAACTAATGATTAATAATACCTGTATTGGACAAGTATAGATTATCTAATTATTTCGTCATTCCTGAGAGGGTTGTACACTCAGATGGGAATTGAGAATTTATTATTATGCAAGTAAATACAGGGTCATTTTTACATTGCATTACTAAACGAAACCACATATTCGTCTTTACCTCTTCTAACATCTTGCCAAAAATCATCCCATGAATAACGAATATTATTGCCAATAATCCCGGTTGTAGTTTTCAAATTTTTTGATCATTTCGTAGTTTAGTGCGAATATGGTGTGTGCGAAAGTGTATTTCTGAATGAAAGTATAATGTTGCCGCTGCTACGAATTATCTTAGAGCAGTAGTACTGGCATTAGGGCGTGTAAACATAAAGTTACTTTTTATTAATATTTAAAGGGCAACCCTAGTTTCTTGCCCGTTCTTCTCTGGTGGAAACGGCTTTTCGAACTGGTGGTAGAGTAAAAATTTACTGAATCTAAGTAATTTGTAACATTTTATGGACTCGAATAAATTATTTCATTTCATATAACACGGCTTGAATTACTCCGTCCATTGGTGAAAACGTATGAAAATCCGTTTGGTAGTTTTTGGCAAAGTTTGTACGCGATAAACTCAAAAATTATCTAACGGATTTCGATGAAATTTGGTATGGAGATAGTTCGAGACCCTGGTAAGGTCTTAGGCTACTTTTTAACCCGGGAAAATATATAGCGGGACTTTTATCCCGGAAAAACTTTTTCATGCGGGCGGAGCCGCGAGCAAAAGCTAGTGTATTGTAATTCTCTTTGGATGCAATAGACATATTTGAATAGACATATTGACGTAAAGTCTATCATGTTATTAAACTACTATTACTACTATTTTTATACATAGAATAATAACGCCTTTTTGTAATTATTTAAGTGATTCAAAATTCATCATTATGCGTTCTAAAAAATGAGCAAGGACCTACACAGAAAATATAAAAGACCAAAACAGAAAACATTTGCAACAACAAATCCGGAATTATCTGTATCATCTGCAACGAAAAATACAAAATCATTATTATTCATTCTATAAAATGTTTGTTTCTCCACTGGTTTTATTTTCCAGGCATCAACGATAAGAAGGCAAGATTCTGAAACCAGGCTACCAGGACCTGTATGTCCTTTATTAGCTAAAGATTCGGGATGGGTAGATATACTGCAAAACAACCCAGCGGGCTCTTCTCAGTCAACGGACAAATCCGTTGAAGAAGAAGCACTACAACATGTAATTTTGTGATCTTAAAAATGCCTCTAAATATTTTGATATAACGTATTTAACCAACTAGGTACCTTCCAAGTACCTAATTCTTTCCAATAGTTTTCTTTCTCCGAAACATTACCTTAGTTTATTCTTTGTCGTTACTAATTATCCGATTGTATAACAGCAACGTAAATTCTTTTACAACGTGCTTCACGAGCACTATGGATGAATGGTTATATTTTCAATGTAGGTAGATTGCGAAGACGGGCCACAGATGAAGCCATTAGCTATCATGTTTCCTGGTTTACTCCAAGAAGACCCGCAAACATTGCAAGGAATTCTTAATAAAGCCATGTCTACAACAGAAGTGACAAAACATTTGGTAGATCTTGGCCAAAAAGCGAATTTTACATTTATGAAAAAGGCGAATCGTCTAATTCCACCTGAAAAGGTAACTTCTATTTATTATTTAAGACCAATCATTGTATTATCACACAGATCGACAGTTAGTAAGGTAACTGTTTAATACTATTCGTAAAACTGTTTTAGAGGACTATTTAATTGAAAATATCCCTAAATTAAATCTTAAAAATATCTATTGAAAAATATTTCTTAGGTCCTGATAAGCATCTGACTAAGGAGTCAGGGGCTTTAAAGGACCTAAACTACAAAAGCCGGACATTACTTTTCAAAAGCTAAGCATAAGTCAGGCTTTATCACTTTTCTAAGAAACTGAGCTGGTTTATAGTTGTCGGCACAGGATGGTCGCTCGTTAGTCGCCGTGACATTGATCGGCATATTGTGTGAAATTAGGTATACAAAGCGGCGATAGCCTAGTTGGGAGTGGAACGGACTGCCGAGACGAATGTCTACAGGTTCAAAACCCAAGGGCACGCACCTCTCACTTCTAGTTACGTGTGTCGTGTGTATTGTTTGTGAATTCTGCCTGAAGACTGCCTCGGTGGCGTAGTTGTATTACGATATGACTGCAATGCTGAGGTCTTGAGTTTAATTCCCGGGTCGGGCAAAGTGATATTGGGTTTTTGAAATTCAGTATCAGCCCGGAGTCTGGAATTTGTACCCGATATGGCGATAGGCTTGCCCCCTATCACATTATGGGACGGAATACGCACGGCGGAAAGTAGGTGCACTAGTTGCGCCTCTCCCTGCCCCTTCGGGGATAAAAGGCGTGAGTGTGTGTGTGTTTGTGAATTATCGCTTGCTTTAACGGAGAAGGAAAACATCGTGGGGAAACCTGCATACTTCCCTGAGAAGTCCTTTATAAGAATTACGAAGATATATGAAGTTTGCCAACCCGCACTAGGCCATGGCGTGGTGAACAAAGACCTAAGCCCTATCCGTAGTAGAGGTGCCGTGCCCAACAGTGGGACAGTATATAATACAGAGCTGGTATTATTATTATTATACTGCTAGTTACTAATCGCTTCGGATGTACCTACCTAAATACTAGTTCCTTCACATACCTCATTATAAAATATGATAGGACTTTCTTTACCAAGTTTGTATCGCTATTAAATATTGTAAAATCATTTCAGCAATGGCTAGAAAGGGTAACAGAAACCAGCAATTCATTTAGTTCGGTAAATTCCCCATCGCCAAATGACTGTGAGTACGTTGAAATGTATAATTTGTTTTTCTTTTTGAATAAATCAATATCCATAAATTCAGTTATCATAAATTAAAATATAATATCAGGTGTATCAAGGCGTAATGGAAGACTTAAGGAAAATTATGATAAAGCGACTTGAAGAAAACTTTTAAAGAAAATAAGTAGTTGTAGTTGTGTATTAAATGAAAAAGTAAACAATTCTTTTATTTATTATGAATTCTCAATTTTATATTAAGTACTAGCTTTTGCCCGCGGCTCCGCCCGCGTGAATGAGTTTTCCCGGTATAAAAGTCCCGCTTAAAATGTAGCTTATATGACACGTTCGTAGATTTACTATAGCAGCGCCATCTATTGATTACTTACTCAACCCAGTCGAAAGGTATCGACATCTGTTAGAATCATTCATAGCAGCGCCATCTATTGATTACTTACTCAACCCAGTCGAAAGGTATCGACATCTGTTAGAATCATTTGGAGTTAAGATAATTGTGACTGTCAAATAATAACAGACAAATAATTAGCAATAAATTAAAATTGCGACTATAATTTGAGATTTAAACTATCCTATCTCTCAAGTTGGATCGAACTGCACATGGTGTGCGAATTTTATTATAATCGGTTAAGTGGTTTAGGAGTCCATTGAGGACAAACATTGTGACACGAGATTTATATATATTAAGATAAACCTTAATCATTAAATGTTAAAATTAAAGTTATTTTACTTTACAAGAAATTAAACTTCATTTTAATAAACAAAAGTACTTATTTATAGATAAATTGAGCAAACATTTTTCTAGTGTTTTTATTTTAAGGGAAAAAACAAGCAAACAGTATGGTCATTCAGGGCAACAGCATGCAGTGGGTAAAAGTTCGCATGGTCAATATATCGGAACCTATTGAGGGGGCTCAGACACTTTTTCGGCTAGATCAGGGGCGCGTCAGGGACGATGTCAGAGCCAAGCTATTTTACCAAGCCTCACTTGTTTAGCGAAAAACGGTGATCAACGTGATTTTGTTTATATTTTGTTTTATTTGAATATTTTGTGCTGGGAAAAAAGTGTATGGCTAGACGGTGCATCAGTTTACAAAAGTCCGTTAATTATGTTAAGTTACATGATTATTATAGTATTTATTTTAGTCATTAATTCATTTTGTGCTGGGAAAAAAGTGTATGGCTAGACGGTGCATCAGTTTACAAAAGTCCGTTAATTATGTTAAGTTACATGATTATTATAGTATTTATTTTAGTCATTAATTCTGTCCTAGAAAATAAATGCGTCTCAACTAACGTGTGATTGTTTAAAATATTCCCTGTTTGGGTAAGAGTACAAGGTTAAAAGTACGCACCCTGTTATAACTTCATTACAATGATCGCACGGTCTTTTCTCCTTTAAGCTGCAATTAAGTCGAATATTATTTGTAAAGATTTTTAGACATTATACAGAAAAAAAATATTCTCATTAACACTCTGCGTAGTTTTACCCACATAACGGGTCAATAGTACGAATTTCTCCCGATGCACTTAAACATGTATTGCAAAAAAACAATGAAGCTATGTACAAAAACTCATTAAATAATGAAAGTAGAATAAATTTCCTTTACATAGAGTGTTAAAACGTTTTTCAAGACAATATATTTTTGACTGTGTAGACGATAGAAAAAAAAGTGCGTACTTTTAGGCCCAATGACCCTAAGTCTGCATAGGCTATTTCCTAAATCAATTTAAGGACATGGGCATAGATAAGTACCTTTTTTTTTTTTTTTTTTTTTTTATGGCATAGAATGACGAGACGAGCGTGCCGTTCGCCTGATGGTAAGCGATACGACCGACCATAAACAGTAGTAGCACCATACAGCACCTTGAGTTACAAAGTACTGAGTGGCATTCCACTGCGCTCGTCATCCTGAGACATAAGATGTTAAGTCTCATTATGTCCAGTAGTTACACTGGCTACAATGTCCTTCAAACCGAAACACAACAGTGCATGCACACTGTTGCTTGGCGGTAGAAATATACCGCCAAGCAGCAGTGTGCATGCACTGTTGTATTTCGATTTGAAGGACATTGTAGCCAGTGTAACTACTGGACATAATGAGACTTAACATCTTATGTCTCAAGATGACGAGCGCAGTGAAATGCGACTCAGCACTGTGTAACTCAAGTTGCTGGATGGTCTTATCTCTTACCATCAGGCGAACGGCATGCTCGTCTCGTCATTCAATCCAATAAAAAAAAGGTACTACCTATATATTGTAATCTATATACTAATATATAAAGCTGACGAGTTTTTGTTTGTTTGTTTGAACGTGCTAATCTCGGGAACTACTGGATCGATTTTGAAAATTCTTTCACTAATAGGAAGCTACATTACTCCTGAGTGCTATACGCTACTTTTTATCCAGGAAAAACTTTTCCACGCGGGCGGAGCCGCGCGCAATGCTAGTATTATATAAAGCTGAAGAGTTTGTTTGAATGCGATAATCTCAGGAACTACTGGACCGATTTTGAAAGTTGTTTCACTAATAGCTACATTACTCCTGAGTGCTATAGGTTACTTTTTATCCTGGAAAAACTTTTTAACGCGGGCGGAACCGCGCGCAAAAGCTATTTGAAACATTTCCTAAATTATCGGAACAAATGCAAATATCAAAAGTCAAAACACGTTACAAAATTATAACTATTATTGGGATAAATAGAAAAATAGGTGCGTTATAAAAAATAGGTGCGTTAAATGAATAACGATGCCTACAAGAGTAACTCATTTTTAAATAATTCTTGTGAAAATGTATATTCATTGCTAACGGGGAGTTAAACTTAACAAGTGGCTTTTTTTTGTTTATTATACTCAGATTCTTGTATTTGAAGAAGCTTTACACGTATGCTAGCAATTGAACTATTTTAGTATATTATGCTATAGGTTCCTACCAACCCAGATCTTTTACCATAAAAAAGTTGATCGTTATATAGATTTAGTAGGTAGGTACATACAAAATCTTGTATATTTAATTCGTGCATAGTAAAAATGTAACATATTTAATTAAGTATAATAATAACGAGCCACGGCCGAGCAACAGTTAATACGTCCACTACATGCTAGATATTGATTGTAAGGCACGTGCAACACTGACGTATGTTTTTTGGATTGGTTACTCTTTCAAATATAACATCGGCAAGGGTAATTTAAATCTAGAGTCACGATGCGTCAGTTGTCGGTAATGAGAATTTAGTATAAGTAAAACAAAATTTCCTAATAAGCCCGGCCTAAAAATTAAAAAGTGGGTGCACTAGTTGCGCCTTCGGGGATAATAAGCGTGTGTGTGTGTGTGTAAAAATTGAACGCTCAGTAAATCGTTAGGACGGCAAGCGGCCTTCTGCGTACGAGGGCTTAGGGAATAATTAAGCATGATGACTGATCACAGATTCTACACAATCTAGAAACTTATGATAACGTAGCTTAATAGAAACATTTAGTACAGAAATGTGACGGAAACATAGCAGGGTTGTAGTAGGCAAAAAAGTGCATAACTTGCACTCTGCTTTAAAAAGAAATCATAGACAAAATAATCAGTTAAAGATTTTGATAAACAAGAATTTTTACATTAAATGCATTTCGAAATACTTATGAAACATTATAAATATATCATTCGAAACTATTATAACTTGTAAAATAAACATGCTATAAAAATGCATAATGCATAAGTTATTCTATGTAAAATAATCTGCTAATTGTATAATTATAATGCAATAGTATCCACAAACTTCTATGGGTATTTTTACAAGCTTTTCGATATTCCTTTTTCATAAATGTATCCTTAATAAGAACTCCTTATCTATACCTACTAATATTACAAAGCTGAAGAGTTTGTTTGTTAGTTTGATTAAACGTGCTAATCACTGATTTTGAAAATTCTTTCTCTAATAAGAAACTACTTTACTCCTGAGTGTTATAGGCTTCTTTTTATCCCGGGACAATAATTTTATCCCGGAAAACATTGGAAACTACCCTATTAAGTGTATATATAAGGAGCCTCTTTAAGTCAGGCAATAAATAGAATATAGGTACGAGGGTGACCCGGACTGTCCCATCGAAATATAACACGTTAAATTCGTCATTGCATATTTTGAACAGCCGAGCGTTCAAATTGGTAGGTACACAAGAATCCATAAGATGTTGTCGGGTTATAAAAAATGGATGATTCCGTGCGACCGTTTCATATTTTATTGCCTGTTTTAACATTATAAATATCTATTTTATAGTATACTAAATACTAAACGTAGACCTGATTTAATTACTTTCTTCCAAAGTGGCTCCTCTATTACACCCGACGTCAAATAATGTAACTACTTTCATAGTTAAAATTCAGGTGTTTTATTAATTACCTACAAGAATCTATTTTCTCATTATGCTATTACAAAAATATTTTCTTTCTAGTACTAATGCACAATAACATATTATAACTAACGTTTTTACAATATAAATAATGTAATAGTAGCAGCATTGTTTCTAGAAAAAATACAACTTCAATAATATCTAAGTCTATAATGCTTATTACATAAGGGTTTTTATATATTTTTACATTGTCATATTATAACACAACCGCAAAACCATGAAAGTTAGATTTGTAATTATGAATCGTTAACATCTTTCTAGTAAATTTTGATGAATCCTCCAATAGTAAGACACTGACTGACGTACAAAAATATCATACAGTACATCGAAGCAGCTTAGCGACGGGACGGGACTATGGTCTGATGCGCTGCGCGGTAACACGCCGCGGCCGGCACTCGGTACGAATCCTAGCTGCTTTTTATTAGCAAGAATAATTGTTACTCGAGTGAGTACCACCTTCTTCTGTAGCTTATGATTTCAGCTTTTTCGTTTATATCAAGAGCGATATAGTACTGTATTTTAATATCATAATTATAATACTATTCGTCTATAATTAACACAACACACCATACAAACTTCATTATTATCTATTGACTAAATAAAAAATTTGCGGCTAATATCAGCTATTTAACATTATACTATTCTTACAAAATTATTGCATTATTAGATTACAACAGGTCGTGATTTTACCTATTTACAAATACAATAACAATAAACACGATTTCATACAGCAGTAATGGAGTAATTAATAAAATTAAGTAATTAAAGCAAATGTTTTTTTTTTAATATATAAACGGGATCTTAAAATAAGTCAATAGGGAAACAGTGAACGAGCTGGTTCAGATTTGGTAAGCAGCACTCCGCCGAGTAACGCGAGCGCCGCCGCCACGAGCAGGCGTCACGCGCGGGGGGCGCGGGGCGGGCGCGGCGCGCGGGGGGCGCGGGGCGCGCGCGGCGGAGCGCATCGTCATTGCGACGGCTTCAGCGCAGCCAGCTTGCGTCCGCGCGCGCGCGCCTCTTGGCGTGACGTCGTGTACTCGAACCATAACACATTTGGTATTAAAGTTGTATCTCTTATCATCAACATTTCACAAATTTTTCTGAAAACATAAAAACATTCACAATGAAAGTTCAAAATTACCCAAGTGTTTTAGAATGCGTCCAAATATTATGGATTATGCATCGCAAATGCGCGGTACGCACGCTTCTCGCGGGCAGTTAACAGCATGCATACATAACAAAATAGTATTTATTTGAAACGAAAAGTGATAGTCATCTTATTTCCAGATGGTAAATGTCTCGTATACAAGTCCATCTGGACAGGTACCACCGAAGGTTCCATTTGTACCGTCAAAAGATCGTTAGTTTAAAATACATTGTCGCCAGTAGGTACAATATCAAGCATTATGAAGATTAATATCTAATGCCATAGGGTGAAAAGTGCAGTGCACTCCTTGGTTCTAACTTGTAATTGAAAGTTTGGGTGATGGTTTTACAGTTTATGAGCGGTCGAAGCGAGCGATCTTTCGTCCAAAAGTTGTAAAAAAATATCTATCATAATTATACTTACAAAGAAACCAACTGTGGAAACAAAGGCGTGAACACTCTATGTACCACAGCAAACCATATGGTTGCAAATATAAATCCCACAATGGCGCCAATCACAACTTGAGAAGTAGTGTGGTAATGGAGATACACTCTACCAATACTGACTAGTACTGCTAGAACCATACAACCACCAACGATCACGACCCGCCATAAAGCTGATATTATACTGTTGTTGTTTATGTGGTGCAATCTGTAATTGTTAGAGAACTGATAAATTTTTCGAAAGGGTGAAAAATTAAAATGTAAAAATCCTCCTAACCAATTTCGGCCATGGCGGCCAATCTCAACGGAGATCAGCCAGGTATGCAGAAGATATTATAGAGCATAAGTGTGTGCGCAATACACAGGTGCACTCGCTATTCCTTCACTCTTAGTCCGGTGAGACGGCAATCCGAGATCAGGCGCAGGACCAACGGCTTTACGTGCTTTCCGAGGCACGGGGATATCACACCGCCAACTTCTTGACTCCGAGCTGCGACTGAGTAATTTTTAAGATGGAAAAACCTAGTCACAATGTTTTTGGCTCGACCCGGAATTCGAACCCAGAACCTCAGCGCGCAAATCGAGCTCGTAACGCGTACGCAATACAATTACGCCACCGAGGCAGTCGAAAGGGTATTCAGACCATGAAGCAAAAAAATAAAGAGTAGATCACTCTTGTCAATCTACTCTTATCCCACTTCAATATAGGGTTGGCGCAACATACGTTTTGAAGTTTGTTGCAGAACGGATGTAGCTAACGTAGGTTCTCGTTCTACTTTTGGCTCCCTGACTGACATGGATTCCTTCTGAGGGAATCAGTCAGGTTCAAGACCTCCCAGAAAAACACAACAGTATTCAGAATCTCCTGTTCCAAAGTCATCATATGCTTATAATTGCCATAAAACCAGAGGTGTCAATACACTGGCACAGATGGTCTACCAAAATAATCTGCCCACCAGATTTCTGGTCAGTCATAAAGTCATTGTATATGGCAGTCTTTTTTCGAGGCTTATGCAGTTACTACACTATGTTGATGGGGCACAAATTAACATCTTTGCGACAATTTATGCCATAAGTTCTTTGCAGGATCGCGTAATACCACGCGTGTAAAATAAGCCCTTCGAGCGTGTGGATAATACAACTAGTATGTTTAAAAGATTATGCCAACTACATGAAATACTTCACACATGATTTTCCACTCTTTTTAAACGGCTAGCGTATGCATTGCGCATAAATACACGTTGTACGCACAAAAACAAGCATTGCGCGCAAAAAAACAATACAAGTGTGGCACAGTAGTCAAGAAAACATATAAAATGTAGTATTGTTCCATGAATCAACTACTTTATTACTGACCAGCTTTTGCTCACGGCTTCGGCCACGTTAACGAGTTTTTCCGGGATAAAAGACCCTCAAGTAAAGTTTTATAATATGTAAGGATAATTGTATCACACACTGGTTGTGACTTTCGTAAAGTCCCAAACCACTAAGTATTATATTTTTTACCTGGATTGCCTTCTGAAAAGTTCAAAAGGAGGTAGCAATGCCTTATATAACTATATATTATATACTATATGGTTTATCTAATATATAAAATTCTCGTGTCACGGTGTTTGTAGTTAAACTCCTCCGAAACGGCTCGACCGATTCTCATGAAATGTTGTGTGCATATCGCGTAGGTCTGAGGATCGAACAACATCTATTTTTCATCCCCCTAAATGTTAAGGGTAGTCTACCCCTAAATTTTTTTATTTTATTTTTTAGATAAAATTGATTGATAAATCAATCAACCATCGATAATAACATCTGCCTCGGTGGCGTAGTTGTATTACGGTACGACTGCAAGGCTGAGGTCTCGGGTTCGATCCGCGGGTCGGGCAAAGTGATATTGGATTTTTCTATTCAGTATCAGCCCGGAGTCTGGAATTTGTGCCCGATATGGCGATAGGCTCGCCCCCTATCACATCATGGGACGGAATACGCTTGGCGAAAAGTGGGTGCACTAGTTGCGCATCTGCCTACCTCTTCGGGGATAAGAGGCGTGAGCATGCGTGCGTATAAAATTTTTTGTTTTTATTTTTTTATGATACAGCATTAAAAATACATACAGCCCTAAATTTTCAACCCTCTACGATCAACCCCTATTTTTTAATAATTTTAAACCCGGCCGGTCACTGATGGCTAAACAACGTTTGCGGGGTCAGCTATCCCTTGGTCACGGCATCACGCGTGAACGGCTGGACGGATTTCGTTTTTTTTTATGTGTTTGTTATTGTCAGGAGAAGGTTCTTATGGAAGAAAAAAATAAGAAAACTGCGCGGAAAATTAGAAAATTTCAGAATACATACCACCATATTAAAAATGTAACTTTAGCGCTTTTGAAAATATAAACTTTTTTAATTCAACCTTATGGCATTTGACATAATGCGTGCTGCAAATATCGTCAAAGAGGTTGTATATATAATTCTTCTTTGCGTCTATGTCACTGAACTCCTAAACGGTTCGACCGATTTTAATGATTATTTTGTGTGTGTTCAGGTGGATTCGAGAATGGTGTAGATTAACACTTGGATTCGGTAGGTGGCGCTGTACTCGGGTTCCAGGATTTTATTTCCTTTTTAGGGCAGGACAACATTTTTTGTGTCTTTAGGTGGATTCGAGAATGGTTTAGATTAACAATTGGATCCGGTAGGTGGCGCTGTACTCGGATTCTAAGATTTTATTTCCTTTTTAGGGCAGGACAAAAATTTTTTGTGTGTCTTCAGGTGGATTCGAGAATGGTTTAGATTAACAATTGGATCCGGTAGGTGGCGCTGTACTCGGTTACTAGGATTTTATTTCTTTTTTAGGAGAGGACAGCGTCTGTCGGGTCCGCTATATATATATAAAAATTTCGTGTCAGTGTTTGTTACCATACTCCTCCGAAACGGCTGAACCGAATTTGATGAAATTTTATATTCACACTTGGTAGGTCTGAGAATAGGTTGTTATCTATTTTTCATCCCCCTAAGTGATAAGGGTGGCCCACCCCAATTTTTATTTTTTATATATTTTTCGGACAATTATTTTTTGTATTTAGTGGCTTTCAAAAATACATACTACCCTAAATTTTCTACCTTCTTCTATCATCCCCTATCTTTTAATAGCGATATTAATAATTGAATCCCTGAACCCCCGCGGTTGACACCGGTGTCCATTTATATAAGGAAATTAGCTTATAGCTAAATATAAGCGGGCGTTCACGGGTTAATAACTTTTAACCCCGGTCGGTAACTGATCAATTATTCATTTTTTTCTACTAAAATGATCTCTAAAAAGAATTTATATGGCAAAACAATGTTTGCCGGGTCAGTTAGTATAACGATATATTATATACTATATGGTTTATATAACTAATGTTAATTAAAAAATTATATATAATTATTAATGTCAACATTAGCACCTACTATTATCAAGTTTCCTATACCAATTTAACTTACATATAATAGACCTTACTAGGGGTAGTTTTGAAGAAAACATCTTTTAAAGGTATACAAGCCAACAAAGTTTTACTTTCTTCTAGCACTTTATATAAAGCTGAAGTATGTTTATGGTACAAATCTTTTGAACCACTATACCCCAGAATTTAACCCAGTACTTAAGGTACTTTTTACCTCAGAAAAAGCTAAGGGGCCATAAAAGATGGTAAATTTTATGTTCTTATCTACTATTCTTCTCAGATATCACTTTTTATATATTATATATAATATGTTGCAGATCCTGTAATTTTATGGCCTAGTATTGCTTAAATCTCAAGCCATATCAATGGTTTGTTACTATATTTTTTTATACATATCATTTGTGTAATATTAACAAGCATACTTAACTATAAAACTTACCTAATTAACACAAAATACAGTACATATGTGCCAAAAAACCAAACAAACTGAGCATGGGAGGATGGCATTCCATATTCATTATACAAATGGCCCCGTGCCAGTGGTCTGGATTCACATATTGTATGTTTCAAAATAATATTTAATACTTCATTTACTAATGTGCCAAAGAAAAACGCTATCTGAAAATTGAAATAATTGAAATTATGATTCAACAATATTTACTTTTATTTATTTAAGCTACTTTTTAAATCTAAGAAGTTAATATTTGGGAACACTTACAGTATGTAGATCTCGACGAAATAGGATTAGTGTAACAAATCCAGCACCAATTCCAAAAGGTGACAAACTTATAAAGGCAAAGAATTTACCAATCCAATCACCTGAAACGACAGAAAAGCAGGTTAAAAAAACATAAACAAAATGTTAATCAGATATTTAAAAATTTACTATTACTACCACCTTTAGGATATTCAACTAAAGTAAGAGCCAGTGGCTGCCATTCGATATCACCGTTATTATGCAAGATATTTCTTATTGGTAATGTGTCTTCTTCCATTTTATGACCATTTGCCTGATTCCGTAACTGTAAGTAATAACAAAATTTGTATGTAGTGTGTATATTGGAATGAACTTTAACCATGTAAATAATTTTCTATCAAGACGTATGCCACAATTTCCATTTTCTAACCCTATTCTTTGTTTAAACACAATTCATTTCATCCAAAAATCGAGAGCTAGATTCAGTATTTTTGAGAGTTGGTTTTAGAGAAATTTGTCATGTTTGACAGTTTGTCAGCTCTTTGTCAATTGACAGTTCGCAGTTGACGTTTGACATTTTGATATTTTTTTATTTTTTTTTATTTTTTTATAATGGCATTTGTGTTCACATTTTGCCAATGTCAAGTTTGGTTTGTCTATTTTATTATCTGTAGTATGTCGAAGTAAAGCAGTGGCTACCTTACCAAGACTTTATCGAGGAGTTTTGGCGGCAACAAAAAAAACACTTGATTAGCACAATTCACTTCATTTGAGCTCTTTAATAGAACTATATTGGATAATATACCACCATAATTATGCAACATAACACTAAGTATCACCAAAATAATGAATTAAAACAAGAGCACCTCATGACACTTCCAAGTTCCCGCCAAAACTCCGACATTTTGATATGTGATGATGTCTATGCCAGGC